>CM064573.1:63157924-63415424 GCA_032716605.1 Paralithodes platypus
ATTTTGTAACAAAGCCCCCCCTCATAAAGACGCCGGCCCTTGAAATATTTTAGTAGAATAGCCCAGGGCAGGAATATACGAGATCTGATTTTTTAACGAATTGTCCCAAACGATCGTCGTAAAAATAGAAGGCGGCGATACTGAAAGTATCACCCAATTAAGGTTAATCGAAATTGAATTTTGTTTATGAAATTCCTTAGTTCCTTTACTTAGGGGCACCCGCCGGGTGTGAAAAATCGATTTGGTTAAACCTCACTGAACCTTCAATTGCCGTAAGAGTAAAGGCAGCGATACACAGAGTATCACTCAAATGGATTGGTTAACTATAAGAGACCTAAGTCGTTTTATTCCCACCCTGCTCAGGTGCACCCGCCGGGTGAGAAGTCTAAAAGTTAACCCCACAAGTTCCTGACCCCACTTCTTTGAAAAGATCGCCGGGGAGGAACGCCTAAACAACAGCTAGGTTTTCCCTGTGGTTGTCGTAAACCAGGTAGAAAAACCTATAAAAAACGAGTGTTCTCAAGAACGTCGTTTCTTTATATAACTAAATATATATGTAAGGATGGGTACAGCCATCCCGCCGGGAATTTTAAAGGAGGCCTGAAACCAGGCACCCACAGAGACGCAGTCCTGGAGAGCCACAGACACCTCCCCTCGCCGGGGAACCAGCCAGAGTTAAAAACCACGTGTGGCCCAACACTGCTCATCGGTCAGGATTTTTCATGGTGAAACCGAGAAAAAACCCGCCGGGAAGGCAAACCCCACCCAGAACAGACACCATCTGAACAATACGACACGAGGAGAGACACGCACGACTAACCAAGGTCACAACATAATCCGTGGAATTAGCCAATACACAACTAAACCAGGAAACAAATATAGTCCGAGGAATTAGCCAATCACACAACCTAAAACCCGGATACACAGGACACAGTAGGGCATATTTAAAATAAATAATAAACACTAGACCTCTGGCAAAGCTACGGGCGGCTGGCTAGGCCTAGGTAGCCGGCATGAAAATAGTTGAAATATAAACACACGCTGGATGATCACAACAGGAACCACCGCCAACACACCACCGAAGCGATAACTTCCCAACCCCGGGAAGCCTGACACGGACCCAGAAAAAACTTCACTAAGTGAAGAAAAATACGCTGGGAACGTCAGCAAACACACAGCTTACCTCATCAGAAGGATAAAAGGCAGCAATAATTAACGCGTAATGAAAGCCGCCTGCATCACCAACTAACCCAACTGTGAAAAGTTCACGTGTCCACAACAGGACCACGAGGGTACATCCGAAATAGATGCCCCATACATACGACCCAAAATACATTGCACTGCGGGCAACCAGCCCAGGACACTCCTGCTACGCCTATCCTAACCTTACTCGATACATCCCAGAGTAAACAAATGAGAAAAAACTCACTAGGGACGCCACGAATGCGGAACCAGCGGAGCCTGAAAGGTACGTCCGGGCAGGCTGAGCGCAGAGCAAAGAAGGAGGAATGACGCCTGATTCAGCGTCTGGTCAGAAATCCACACAAGTACATCCACGATATGATGGAAAGCTTATTGGATAGTTATTCTTATTTTCTTTTTGTTTTTATTTTTTACGAAGTTTTTTCGTAGTGAGAACCCAATTCATAATGACTGAAGCCATGAGTGAGGTCGCGTGCGCTCATGATGAAGGCTCCTCAGTTTTTAAATGCTCTGCGCGGTAGATTCAAACTACGGCGGATTAGTGTTTGAAGAGGATGCCTTATGTAATAGGCATGTTCGTCAATGATGGAGGGGCCACTAATAAATTCATTTATTACTACATCTAGAGTATTAATTATTACGTCTCTCTCTCTCTCTCTCTCTCTCTCTCTCTCTCTCTCTCACTAACAATTCCACCAGCGATATTCCCTCACCGCCACTATTAATTCCCTGGATGAAGCTTTCTCTCTCCCTCCCCATTTCATCTCACCACTATTTACACGAAGGCCATGATCCCAGTAGTGACCTCTGCTGACCTCACACCACCTTATACGGGAAGAGGGGGGGAGGGGGAGAGGGAGGGGAAGAATGAGAGGGAGAAGGGGGAGGGAAGACGGGGAGAGGAAATTGGTGGGGATGGGAAATAGGAGAAGGAGAAGGAGGGGGAGGGGAGAAGGAGAGATAGGCAAGGGAAGAAGGAGTACAAAGGAGTACAAAGGAAATCAAGCAACAACAGATCTAGTGACCCTTCTAGGTTGCTTGTCCTCCAAAACACTGAGGATCAAGTGTCCAAACAGTGGTTTAGAGTGGGTAAGGGAACATTGGAAAGGGAATTACTGCCCTGGAACTAATGTCCGTGGCAGGATTAGGAAGTTAGTAGGGGACAGATGGGTTAGTAACTAAGGGGGGGATCAAATAAAGTTATTCATTTACAAACGCAGTCAGTCGCGAGTTTGATGCGAGATATTTGTCTAGGCGGAGTTTAAATGAATCAACGGTGATGCAGTCTATAACGTTTC
The DNA here is from genome assembly GCA_032716605.1 of Paralithodes platypus. Classification (NCBI taxonomy): domain Eukaryota; kingdom Metazoa; phylum Arthropoda; class Malacostraca; order Decapoda; family Lithodidae; genus Paralithodes; species Paralithodes platypus. Next base: position 63,160,426 of record CM064573.1, read on the forward strand.
GGGGAAGCCCATTCCACAAGTTAACAACTCAAGGAGAGAGAGGGGAGAAGGGGGAGGGAAGAAGGAGAGAGAAGGAAGGAGGGGGAGGTAAGACGGAGAGAGAGGGAAGGGGGAGGGAAGGGAAGACGGGGAAAGTAAAAAGGGGTGGAGGTAAAAAAGATAATGGGAAGAAGGATATAGGGGGAAGAAGGGGGAGGATAAAAGGGAGAGGGGAATTTGGGGAAGGAGAAGTAATAATAAATCATATATTTTTCAATAGCCTGCTGGGGAAAAAGCCCTTGTAAGGTTGGAGAGGGTTATAATGGTAAAGGAGTTAAATGAACAGCTTCCCAGAAGCTGGGTGTGCTCAACCGCCTCCGGGGTTTCTTTACCCCTGCACAGCTTCTTGCTCTGTACAGGTTCACAGTGCGTCCATGTATTGAGTATTGTTCGCATGGGTGGGGAGGATCCTCTCACACAGCACTTCTCGACAAAGTAGAAAAGAAAGCCTTTCGTCTCATTAACTCACGTCCACTCACTGACTCTTTGCAATCTCTCTCTCTTCGCCGCAGTGTTGCATCTCTCTCGCTATTCTACCGCTATTACAATAATCAGTGTTCCTCAGAGCTCTATCAGTGTATACCACCTCCTCTACGTAGAGTACGTAGCACCCGTCTTGCAACACAATCCCATCCCTACTCTGTGCAACTCTCCAATTCAAGAGTAAAACGATATTCCCAAACCTTTTTCTATTCAACAGCTGAGCTAAGGAACTCTCTCTCCCTGAATCCATCTTCTCCTCATCCTATGGCTTAAATTGCTTCAAACTCAGTGCGTCCAGGCATTTTGGCTTGAACATAAAAATATATTATATCAGATGAAAGACTATAAGGGGATACTACTCGCTTTTTCTTGACCCCCTTCTCCCTCATGTTTATCATATTCGTTTTGAGGTTTTAAGATGTTCCGTTAGTTTGGCGATTTTGAGATCTTTCGCCTCATTTTTTGGTCAATATTAAGACCTTTCGTGCCCTTTAGGTGTCGATTTTTTTCCTGGCGAGCGAAAGCGAGCCTCTAAATTTAGAAGGAACCGGCCCTCGGCCGGGAAATTTTTCTACCGAAAAGTGTACACGTTTATCAGGGGGATGGGAAGAGGGAGGGGAGGTAGGGGAAGAGGAAACAGGGGGAGGGGTGGGGGAAGGAGGGGGAGACTAAGGAGGGGAAGGGGGAGGGCGCGGAGTGTGTTGAGGTGAGAATTGTTTAACATAATACAAAATGAAAACTTTACTGATAAAACGTGAGGATTGGAGATAAATTAAGGCATTTATGAGCTTTAGGAATTCCTTTAGTACAATAGTTAAGGACAGCCAAAACAGGCAAGCTTCTTAATAATCTCAAAACTAATGAGGCTAAACATGAGGGAATAGGGAGTCCAGAAAACGATGACACATTTATTTTCTGTTTTCTGGCTGTTTTACACGATTTTATTCATATTAGGAAAGGCATATGGAAATCACAGGGTTAATTGAGATAGTCTGTGCCCTTATAATTCCCACAGATTCTTCTTAAGTTGTAATAAATCGTCTAATGATAGCCAAAATATACTGTCAAAATGCGTCACTTCAAAGGGTTATTAAGGGGAGATGGGCGTATTTATTTCCTCATATATATATTTTTGTTTTATAATTTACTAGCAGGGGTACCCGGCGTTGCCCGGGTAATCACCATAATCACCATCACTACTACCACCACTACTACTACCATAATCACCATCATCAATCACTACTACCACAATCATCACAATACTACTACTACCATAATCACCGGCCTCTGTGCCTCATTAAACGGCGACCTCGATTTCGGCCGCTAAATGACCTCCGATTTTGGATCTGACTTCATCCGTACACCAATTTTGGGGGGCTGCGAACAACTTTCGTTCCATACACCTTTTCGATCGGAGGCCTCCTTCTGCCCCAAACGGCCATTTTTTCGCATTTTTTTTCTCGCTCCCGTATACTATATAAGTTCTGCCGAAAATTTTATTAAACAAAGGTGTCTCTGATTTACACTAAACTCGCCTAAAACCATCTCCAAAGCCTGGGCTTTCCAACGGTGTCCCACACTCCCACCTGGCACCAAAACCGTGGGAGGAGTTTAGTAACAAAGGTCGAGTAACTGACAAACAGACAAACATTGACCTTTATTTATTAAGATTTTAGTTTCCTCCCTAGACCTCCATCAAGCTTAAATAAACATCCATTATATCCCCCTTCTAGATTAATTTGTACATTTTTCGGTAGAAAATTGTTCCGGCCAAAGGCCGGTTCTTCCAAAATTACAGGCTCACTATCGTTCACCAGGAAAAAAAATCGACACCTAAGTTACACGAAAGGTCTAAATATTGACAAAGCAAATGGGACGAAAGGTTTTAAAATCGACAAACTTATGGGGCAAACATCTTAAAATCTGAAAACTAATGGGGCTAAACGTGAGGAAGAAGGGAGACCAGGCGGATGGAAGTGTAAAGAGCGAGATTTTCCACGAGGCCTGTAAAATATGGGAACATAAATTATTAATCTATTGTGAGAGATAATATTGGAGATAAAATTAGCATGATTATTTTGCATACTTGGACGATATTGGGCATGCTGGGAACTTTCTTTCATTAAACCTTTGGTGATAATGTTTATTTTTCTCCAATGTATACAATTTACACACGCACACACACAGACTATCTCTCACTCTCTCACACTCTCGCTCTCTCTCTCTCTCTCACTCAATTTCACTTCCAACGACTGAAAGTTTTGGCAAGCCCAATATTATTCTTGCAAATACCCTGTAAAGGACAACAGTAAAAAAAAAAAAAAAAATCCTTATTACTACTAGATAAATAATTATACAAGGACGATTTTGTATCCAAATTATAGATTATTCGTGAAATGTTTACATTTATAGCAAATTATAATTACTTGTATTTTATGTGAATGAAGGAGACAAAAGACGAAGCTACCTGTAGCAAGTGTCCCCCAAAGTTGATGAAATTTAGAGCCAAATTCAAAATATGCTAGAGTTAAAATACCAACAAATAGGCATATCTAACAGCTTTAGTGTTTGACATTAGATGATTTTACTCAGTTTAGGAAGGATCTCTGGAAATCCAAGGGTCACAGACTATCTCAATTAACCAGTTGACTCTTACGAATCCTTACTGGACTTTAAAAAAAAAAAAAAAAAAAAAAATTATAGGCAAAATACAGTGAAAAGCTGTCCTAATACTGAAGGGAGTTTATAAGATTTCCAAACATATGAACTTAAGATAACTGGAAAATCTGCAAAAGGCCTATTGGCCCATACGAGGCAGACTCCTTCTTTCCTAGATCGCTATTAGTTTTTTTCCCTACACTAAAAACATCTCCCACTACAACTTATATCCCTTACACTCCATCTATGTTATAGCTACCTAAAAACATCTCACCCTACAACCTATATATCCTACACTTCATCAATATTACAACTACCTAAGAACATCTCCCACTATAACCTAAACACCAAATACATTATCTATCTTATAGCTACAGAAGAAACACACACACACACACACACACACACAAACAAACACACACACACACACACACATACAAACAAACACACACACACACACACACACACATACAAACAAACACACATACACACACACACACACACAGATAAATGAGATAATGTAAACTCCATCTGCCATCTAAGTCAACATTTACAGTGGCCAAGCTAACTCCACTCCACAAGAGTCACTTAGCAACAAACACAATCCAGACAGACGTGCCGGTTTTCTGGACCACTTTCTCCCTCATGTTTTGCCCCATTAGTTTTCAGATGTTAAGATGTTTGCCCCATTAGTTAGTCGATTTTAAGACCTTTCGACCCATTTCTTCGTCAATATTTAGACCTTTCGTGCTATTTAGGTGTCGATTTTTTCCGTGGCGAACGATAACGTGGCCTGTAATGTTGGAAGAACCGGCCTTCTGCCGGAAAAAATGTCTACCGAAAAATTTACAAATTAATCTAGAAGTGGGATCTAATGGATGTTTTTTTTTTAATTTGATGGAGGTCTAGCGAAGAAACTAAGAAATAAAGGAATAATAGACCAAAAAAAAACCGGCCCATCCCCCCTTAAGATAAATTTCTAAGCTAGTCAGCATTATCCAGTGTTTCGAAATATACACCAAGTATGGCCAACACATCCAATATATGACAATTACTCTGCTAGCTCGCCCACAACACTTTAAGGGAGGGAGGGTTGCTTTTTCTGCCCCCCCCCCCCCCCCCCTCCCCTTCTGCTTCATGTTTACCCTCATTAGTTTTCAGATTTTAAGACGTTCGGCCCATTAGTTTGGTGATTTTCTGAACTTTTGCCGAATTTCCTTGTCAATTATAAGACCTTTTCTTGTTTAGTGTAGTGAAACTAATATGAGGAGGTGTTTGTGAGTTAGCTGGATTACTCTGTGTAAGTGAGGCACAAATAGAAACAGTGGGGGAAGCCACTGTGCCTGGCTTCCAGTGCCTGGAAATCCACGGAAGAGTACAAAACAAATACCTGACTCTGGAGCCAGCCACTCTTGCAAATTTTTATAATAACTGAAGATCTACGAAAGTAGAGAAATGCATTTTAACACTTTTACATAAACATTATTTTAATATGTACACAACAGTCCGAGCCTTCTAATAAGATACTCGGACATACTTTTTAAACCATTATTTTGTGTATGCAATATATTTTAGATGCAATTTAATTTTAGCACTACATTTGTTTAAACTTTGTGCAGTGAACCTACCCTTTTCTATACACCTTTAGTGTGGAAGCATATTCGCATTTTTTTTTTTTTTTTTTTTTTTTTTTTTTTCTATATTCCAACTTACTTCCTCTCGGGCATAGGCTGAGAGCCTTAACATTCACCGCTTTACAATGAACAGTGAAGCCCGTGAGGTCTTGTTCCAGGATAGAGAGTGAGACATGTGAAGCACGTAGAGTACAACGAGCACCTGCCATCTTGCCTTCACATGAGGCACGGTGCTCACTCATGGCCCGAAACGACCCCATCTCTGAAGCCACCTCGTTCCCGTGCTTCACTGTCTCACCCCCTACACTCGGACTCTCACACTTACACACACACAACACCACCTGTTGAGCAGATAACTCACCAGGCATTGCACCCCTATAGCATATTTTGAATATGGGAATATTCATACAGTGCTATTTAATCAGGGAACAATGAGGGTATTTTATTGACGTTTCGGTGGGCTTGTGGTAATGCACTGATACCAGGTACAGCACAAATTCCATCCCAATAATATCTTCCCATTGATACATCGGGATTTGAACCCGGGACCTTTGGATTACCAGGCCAGTGGCAAGACCACTCCACCACACCTCCCCGTATATATATTATATATATATATATATATAGTATTTATATTGACATTATCGGTGTAACATTAACTACTAACTTGAGCTGGACACATTATGTTAGAAGCATTGCTAAGAATGCCTCTAAAAAACTGGGACTCCTGTACAGAGTTCGAGAATTCTTCACTGACGAGCAGTTGGCCGTAATATATAAAAGTGATCTGCGTTCTCAGATGGATTACTGTTCACCTCTGTGGAGTGGAAGTGGAGTGGTTGCATTGAGGCAGTTGGACAAAATTCAAAATAAAGCTATTAGATTAATCAATAACCCTGCAATCACACATGACCTTCCTACATTATCCACACGAAGAAACTTTGCATCCCTTGCATTATTCTACAGATATTTTCACAGCAATTGTTCCGAGGAACTTGCTTCAATTGTGCCGCCTCTCCACATGTTTCCCCGTAGAACTAGGGCAGCTGAGAGCGCCCATGAATTTACACTTTCTCCTCCACAACGCAGAACTTCTGCTTATCAAAATTAATTTATCCCTAGAACTGCTACTCTTTGGAACTCACTTCCCTCGAGATGCTTTCCACAAACTTACAATCTACAAAAGTTTAAATCCAGTTGTTACACACATTTTATAAATGGAGGATGCCTTAAGGCACATGGACCATTTTGTTTTATCTGTGTTTTTCTTTCCTCCGTTCATTGTCTTTAAAAAAAAAATAAAAAATAAAAATATATATATATATATATATATATATATATATATATATATATATATATATATATATATATATATTTATATATATATATATATATATATATATATATATATATATATATATATATATATATATATATATATATATATATATATATATATATATATATATATATATATATAGCTGACAGGGCTAAGATTCGAACCGTACAGGCAGGAGGTCCAGTCACCTACACCACCACGAGAGTTAAAAGAAGGAATTTGATACTTCTATCTGTATTCCTTCCCAACTCGACTCTGATGGGGGGACAGACTGTCTTTTAATCGAAATCCGGCTGCCCTAAGCATATACTGTATATATATATATATATATATATATATATATATATATATATATATATACAGTATATATATATATATATATATATATATATATATATATATATATATATATATATATATATATATATATATATATATATATATATATATATAGTAAAATTAAAATATGAAAAATAAATAATTATATTAATCAATGAAACCCACAGAATACTATCCCGAATCATAGTGAGGGTGGGTGTAGTGTAACACTCGGTGCATGTTCCTATATAGTATATATCGACAGGGTATAATAATGTACGAAGAGTGTGTGCTAAAACTTTAACCTTCCTGGTAGTACAGTGGTATAGCACTGTCATCCTGTTTGAGGGTTCCGTGTTCGATTCTCGGCAGTTGCAATCACTCATCATTTATTTACCTGCACTTGGTGTAAGTGGTTAGATGTTAAGGACGTTTGTAGAATATGATATATATATATATATATATATACTGTATATATATATATATATATATATATATATATATATATATATATATATATATATATATATATATATATATATATATATATATATATATATATATATATATATATATAATATCCCACCCTTAATCATTGAAACTCGTGTGACTCCAGCTCCCTTCCCCTTTCACCGGTTTATCCCAACGAGCCAGCAGGTAGCTCCCACTAATTAATTACCACCCACCTGAGGCGCCGACCACCCTCCCTCCCTCCATACCGACCACCCTCCCTAGTACTAGTATCTGTGGAAACTTTCTCACATATAAGATCTGTTGTTGTTGTTTTTGTTGTTCCCCAGACTGCCTGGCCGAACAGCCCCAAGGCCCCGAGCAAGGCCAAGGCCATAACCAAGCACCCCCACAGAACCCTCCCTGCCTACCACAATAAACCCTGGGTGACCGAAGCCACTCCATATAAGATCTGTTCTACCTGGAACAAACTTCCTTCCGAAGTTGTAAATAGTTCTTCAGTAGAGCAGTTCAAGAAGAGAGTAAATAGTATTTTGCACACTCTGAAAAGAGTGTAGTGCACTAAACAATCTTTATCCTTCCACTTCGACTAGCTACTCGGAATGGACCGCAAGGTCTCTGAGATACTAAATATGCCTTGTAACTCCTTGTAACTCCCTCCATACCGAGCTTCTCTTACCGCTCAACACAAGGGGATACCGACGCATTAGCGGGACACTCTAATGTACAGTTGTCCACGGAAGTTCTGTTCCTAACAGCAACTAATTCAACTCCCAATCTCTACCATTCTTCCCTACTAAACCCATAGTTCTCATTTTTACCTCCCTCACCAAACCATCCATACATATATTAAACAGCCATGGTGACATTACACAACCCTGTAGCAAACCTACATTTACCTCAAACCATTCACTCAACTCATTATTTCCTACTCTAACACACGCTCTGCTCCCTTCATAAAAACTCTTAACTGCTCTTAACAAATTTCCTCCAATTTCATAAATCCTAAACATCTTCCACATTGCTTCTCGATCCACACATCATACGTTTTTTTCTTCAAATCCATAGAAGCCCAAGATATCTCCTTATGCTTCTCTAAATACTTCTCGCATAGCTGTCTCACTGCAAAAATCTGATCCACACACCCTCTTCCCCTCCTAAAACCGCACTGATCTTCTCCTATTGCAACTTCCGTACACTTTATTATCCTCTCTATCAACACCCTGCCATACAGCTTTCCAACCACTGATAATCAAAAATAGACGGGTAGATAGATGGAGAAATTGAGTTTTGGAAGCATTAAAGGCAACAAGGTTTTCTCTGCCCCAATTGGAAATGGTAGTTAGATCACAAGATAAGTGTTGTATGGTTTCATTACATTTGTTTTTTAGGGATTGCTTGCTGGGGCATTCTGGAAAATTAGTTGAATAGTGTAAGGTAGAGTCCTCTGCATTTGAAATGGATAGGACTGGAGGTACAGTTTAGAAGATCATTTATGAACATTAGAAAGAGAATTGGAGATAGACCAGAACCCTGAGGAACACCGGAGTTGATAGGTTGAGGAAGTGAACGATGGCCGTCCATTACCGCAGCTATGGAACGGCCGGAAAGGAAATTAGAGATAAAGGCACAGATGAAAGGATAGACACCGAAGGAAGGTAGTTTAGATATTAGAGATTTGTGCCAGACTCTATCGAAGACCTTCGATATGTCTAGTGCAATAGAAAAGGTCTCACCGAAGTCCCGAAAGGAGAATGACCAAGAGTTAGTATGATATGAAAGAAGATCACCAGTAGAGCGACTCTTAAGGAAGCCATACTGGCATTACTGCAAGAGATGAGAGCAATTGGACGATAGTTGGAGGGTTTAGAGCGGTCACCCTTCTTTGGGACAGGTTGAATAAGAGCAAACTTCCAGCAAGAAGGGAAGACGCTAGAGGAGAGACAGAGACGAAAGAGTTTGCCTAGGCAGAGAATCAGCACGGAAGCACAGTTTTTGAGTACAACAGGAGAAATACCATCCGGACCGTACGCCTTCTTAGTATTAACACCTCCCTAGCGGCTGGTTTTGTAACGCTACTACCTGCCAAGCGGGCAGATTTACCCTAAACGAGCTTCATTCCATGCCATTTTTCATGCATAAAGAAGAGCCAGAGCGTAATACAATTATGTATCCGTGAAAGGGCGATAATTGAGCTTTCCAATGACATCTGAACCATCCTTGTACGACCATGGGTTCTCTTGCAACCATGTTGCAATACGAAGGGAAAAACCCTAAAATACAGTAATTTGCTCAGTTTTTACCCTGTATCAGGGAGGTGTAGACATGTGGTGGTGGTGTCAGAGGCGGGGCTATGTCCACGCTGAATGGTCAGAGCTCGCCCGCGCTCCTCCCACCGCTCGGACTCTCTCTCAGAGCCGATTATGTGCGCAACATCGCATTGGACTTAAGTCGGGACCCGCTCTTTAGGCCTTGGTTATCTAACGGACTTAAGTCGGGAGCCGATAATTAAGGGTTAAGCTCAGAGAGGGTAAAAAGTACATCTTTAGAAGAGATTAGGATATTAGGCATAAGTAGGAGAGAGGGGGTGGAGAGTGAGGACTAGCACCGGAATCATCCAAGGAGGAGTTTCTAGTGAAAGTTTGAGCGAAGAGTTCAGCTTTGTCAGAGGAAGAGGTGATGGTTGTGCCATCAGAGTGGAAAAGGGGAGGGAAAGATGAGGAAGAAAAATTGTTGGAGAGGTTTTTGGCTAGATGCCAGAAAGCTTGGGAAGAGGTAGAGTTGGATAGTTCAGTGCATTTATTATTAATGAAAGAGTGCTTGGCAAGTCAAAGAACAGATTTGGCTTGATTCCGGGCAGAAAAATAGGAAGAATCAGATTCTTGAGTTTGAAGGTGTCGGTACCGTTTGAATGCTTCCTTCTTATTGTGGACAGCAGTAGAACAAGCGTGAGTAAACCAAGATGTTTTTTGCATAAGTCTGAGAGAAAGAGAATGGAATGTATGCCTCCATGCCCGATAGGATTACCTTGGTAATGAGTTCAACACTCTCCGAGGTTCCCCGGCCGAGGGTCCCCGGGGTCCCCGGCCATGGAAGCAAAAATCATTCCATGGGAAATCAAAGAAGTACTGCCAGAGAGCCTCCCAGTCGGCAGCGCCAAAGTGCCACAAGCGCCGCCGGCTGGGAGGATCGGGTATCTGTACTGGAGAGATAGGAGAGGTAACGGAGAAAAGATTACGGTCGGAGGTGCCCAAATATAATACAAACATATCTCCAAAACAGAAAATATTACACAATTATATATACAGTAAAATCATAAACATAAATATATCCAAAGTGTAAACACCCTATGACTATAATAGTACTCGACTAATTGACAAAGTGAACATTAACAAAATAGCATCTACAGAGTAAGCCAATTATTTTGAGTGATTCAGACGTCATCATGCATTTCTCCCTCCCATGGAGACATTATTAGAAGATGTGCAGTTACCCACATAAGTTCTGTTCCCCGTCGTGTTATTATATATGAAAGTAAAATGAGTATGAATGAATTGCAAATGTGGTTTCTTTTATTACCAGTTGACTAGTCTGCTGAGTTAACCACTGCATACGAAACTACACTCGTAATTCAATAGTGTGCATTATATTTCCATGTACAGTAATTTGATGATGTACGAAATTTAATGGGAAGAAATGAGTTCGATTCGTATTTCTGCTAATTGTTGTACTTCATTCTTTCTTGATAAATGTGCATCAAGTTTAAAATGATCCAAGAAGCGTTGTAAAATCTAAGTCAAGCACCATAGACACTCTCAGTTTACCAAATTACTTCTTTGATATATATATATATATATATATATATATATATATATATATATATATATATACCGGTATATATATATATATATATATATATATATATATAGAGAGAGAGAGAGAGAGAGAGAGAGAGAGAGTTAGAGATAGTATTTTATCAATAAAATGTATAAAATGTATATATCAAACCGACATGACAAAACGAATAAACGAGTATATTAAGTTACATCCAAGTTACATTGACACCGAAACTAAGAGAAAACTGAATACCCATAATGCATATAAAACATCAAATAAAAGCTAAAACACTAACAACAAGAGGACAGATAAAATAAATAAATAAATAAATAAAACAGCTATACCCTGTTCCAAATAAGTAGGTCAAAACTCTTGAACTTTAACCTCTATGGTTCACAGACGACTAGAGTAATCTAGCTAATATTTCTACCTTTTGGGAAGGGTCTGCCAGGAAATAGGTGCAGAAGTTTACAACCCATTTGCTCTAGCCCTTTTTGAGTTATAGAGGTTAGGGTTCACGGTGTTTGGCCTACCTATTTGGAACAGGGTATAGAACAATCACAAAATATAATAAGAATACTCATATGAAATTAGATCGAACTCAAATGAGATCATTAATAGGTACCGGTCCTTTTTTTTTTTTTCTATGTGAGTGAGGTAGACAAAAGGCAGAACTGCCTGTAGCGAGTGCCTCCCCCATAGTTGAAAGAGTGACAGGGCCAAAATTAATGCACGTTCGAGCCAAAATGCCTGGACATACGGAGTTTGAAGCAATTTAAGTCACAGGAGGAGGGAAAGACTGATTCTGGGAGAGAGTTCCAGAGCGCAGCTGTTGAATAGAAGAAAGACAGAGTAACCTTTCACTCTTGGGTTGGAGAGTTGCACAGAGTAGGGGTGGGATTGTGTTGCAAGACGGGTACCACGTACCCTACGTAGAGGAGCTGGTACACACTAGGAGAGCTTTGAAGAACACTGATTATTGTACCGTAGTAGCGATAGAATAGCGAGAGGGATGCAACATTGCGGCGAAGAGAGAGAGTATTCGGGGAGATTTCCAAGTGAGGGATTTTTTCCTGGACCCCTGTCTCCCTCGTGTTTAGCTTCATTGTTTTTTTGAGATTTTAAGACGTTTGCCCCATTAGTTTGGTGATTTTAAGAACTTTCGCCCCATTTCTGTTAATTTTAAGACCTTTCGTGCCAATTAAGTGTCGATTTTATTCTGGTGAACGATAGCGAGCCTGAAATTTAAGAGAAACCGGCCTTGGGTCGGGACATTTTTCTACCGAAAAAAGTACACATTTATGTTGAATGTATGTCTAGGGTGTGTAATTTTAAGCTTCATGAAGGTCTAGGGAACAAGCTAAAAACCTCCCCATAATTTAAAAAAAGGTTTGGATCCAAAGGTTCAAAAATTTACATTGCTGTAAAATTGCAACATTATGGTTTGCAACTGTATCTATGCTGCCTTCAGGGTGACTAGTCTCCCATTCTTCTTCTTAGTCCATGGGCCAGGAGGAAAATCGGTACAACCAGAGACGTCTTATAACTAGATATTGCCCTATTGTTGTGGTGTTAATTCGAGATGATAACTTATGCTCAACGCTAGAAGAACTGCATCCGTCATCGTCATCCCCGAGGCAACTATGAGGGTCAACTTTCCCAGGCAACTAAGAGAGTACACCCTCAAACAGCACCTTCCAACCTGCCTGACTCAGAGTCACACCAGCACAACAAACTCCCCTGACCTCCCCTGCCTGAGTCAGAACCACAAGGACACAAAGGCCCTATTAGGACCCCAGGTGAGGGAGACATTCTTGCCTTCACTCCTAAGCCTAGCAGGAGGAGCAAGAAAAGGGGGACAAACCGAATGAGAGAATTATTCAGTAGCTCTCTCAGCTGGGAATGGAGACCTGTCTATCAGTCTTTAGCGGCTTGTCCATCAGCGGTATTGGCCTGTCCATCAGAAAAATCCAACCAACTTGACCTGTCCATCAGTCAAGGTTGCCATCAGCCACAAATGTGGCCTGTTCATCAGCTGTATTGACCTGTCTACCAGCCAAACCCGCAGCCTGTCTACCAGCCCTGTAAGACCAGGTACATCCATCGACGTGCGACGCCCCCAGCCCTTAACAGCCAAAGCCAGGACAGTCACCCCAACAACAGGTACGGCCATCGGCCGGCAACACTAACAAGAGAGAAGAATAGTTCATACCACGATCTACCCTTGACCCCATCTTAAGTATGACCACATAAATAGAGAGATACCCCAGTTACATACCTGCCACCCCCGATAAACGCTTAAAGTTTTGAAAAACAGGTTACCATAGTAGCTGTTGTTCCCTTTTCCAGCATCCCTGATTAACCCAATATTAAACAGTCCACATACTATTCTTGCCACTTGCCGGACATACTTATACCTTTAATTCATGTTTGACGAATCCATCGGTGTCGGTTAAGATATATATATTTCCAGTTTAATGTAACTTCCTCCACACAACTCATCACATAAACAAATACTTAACCTAACTCTCCCCCCCCCCCAAAAAAAAAAAAAAAAAAAAAAAAACCTATTTATCACAGGCTCTATCTTATATCATATGATTGTCAAGTTCTCTTTACTAACATCATGATTGTATTGTTGCATCATTGTCTCACGGTATCACCGCTATTACTTGTGTTGTAAACAAACTTGTATAATCTTAATCATGTATTTCTTCTACAAAAAGGTTGACAAAATCTGTACGTAATTATTATTTATTTGTCTTAATACCAAAAAAAAAAAAAAAAGTGGGGATTGGGCCTGAGTAAGTAGATAGATATATAGACCCAGCCTTACCATAGCCTTTGTCTATGAGTTCCCCAAATCACTCCATAACCGTAATTACAGATGCTGCTGACAGTTTGACCCCTTTGGACGGAACCGAGTTATGGAGTTTCTGGATCTTGCTCACCATCTATGTGTCTCCAACCCATCATTATCCCTTGCCCCCCCCCCCACCTCCCCTCTCCCTCTCTCCATGCATCACCCCATACAACAACAACATCATCATCATCATCACGCTACAAACCTTCTACAATTTTATTTTTTATTTTGTACAGGTACAAATCTAATGGGGCTAAACATGAGGAGGAAGGAGGACCAGCAAAACGACCCATCTCCCCTTAACCCATCATTATCCTTGGCCACCCTCTCTTCATGCATCACCCCAATACAACACCATCATCATCATCAACACGCTAAAAAACCTTCTATAGTCTAACGGGGCTAAACATGAGAGGTAAGGGGATTCAGAAAAAAAGCCAAGTACCCTCCTTAACCCATCATTATCCCTATACCCCCCTCCCCCTCTATCTCTCTCTCTCTCTCCATGCATCACCCCATACAACATCATCATCATCATCATTAACACGCTACAAACCTTCACTAACTTTCTCTTGGGTTTTTACAGGTATACAACTTAGGGGGAGATTTTTAGTTTACTTCCTAGACCTCCATCAAGCTTTTAAAATATACCCCCTAGACCCCTCCTTCGATAATAAATTTGAAAAAAATTCGGGTTCCTCCTAAAATACAGGCTCGCTATCGCTCGCCAGGAAAAAAAATCGACCCCTAAATAGCACGAAAGGTCTTAAAATTGACAGAAATTGGGCGAAATGTCTTAAAGTCGCTAAACTAAAGGAGCGAACATCTTAAAATATCAAAACTAATGGGGCTAAACATGAGGGAGAAGGAGGTTCCAAAAATAATCCCTTAAATGATAGAGGGACAGGAAGATAAGGAAAGAGATTGCAATATATTTAACTACCGCAGATCCTTCCTAAGCTGCATAGTATCGTCTAAACATAGCTAGAATAAAATAATTGCGATATAAGGATGTTCACCAGGCCATTACATTAGGGGAAACTTAACCCTTTCAAGCTCTAATACGCGCTTCTGTTCTGTTTTCTGGCTACTATTAGACGATTTTATTCAGATTAGTAACGGTATATGGAAGTCAAAGGGTTGATTGAGATAGTATTTACCCCTTTATAACCCACAGATCCTTCCTAATCTGCATAAAATCGTCTAATGATAGCCAACATAAATTGCTAAAACGCGTCAGAGCTTCAAGGGTTTAACTATACATTGTTTCTTTTCAACTGACGGTAAATTGCATAGTTTCCATTAAGATTCCTCAGTTATTTTGAAGGTTTTGAAGTGAAATATGGTGCTAATTATATAAACTTGGTCTGAATATGATGCCTGCTGCCGGGATATTTTTCTACCGAAAAATGTAAAAATGTATACCGAAGGGGAGACTTGGGGGTACTTTTTTTTAAGCTTGACGGGGGTCTAGGAAGCATTTGATTATAATTATTTATTATATTATTATTAGTATTATTTGTTTTTAGTTTCCACCCTAGACCTCCATAGCATTTTTAGTTTCCACCCTAGACCTCCATAGCATTTTTAGTTTCCACCCTAGACCTCCATAGCATTTTTAGTTTCCACCCTAGACCTCCATAGCATTTTTAGTGTCCACCCTAGACCTCCATAGCATTTTTAGTTTCCACCCTAGACCTCCATAGCATTTTTAGTTTCCATCCTAGACCTCCATAGCATTTTTAGTTTCCACCCTAGACCTCCATAGCATTTTTAGTTTCCACCCTAGACCTCCATAGCATTTTTAGTTTCCACCCTAGACCTCCATAGCATTTTTTGTTTCCACCCTAGACCTCCATAGCATTTTTAGTGTCCACCCTAGACCTCCATAGCATTTTTAGTTTCCACCCTAGACCTCCATAGCATTTTTAGTTCCCACCCTTGACCTCCATAGCATTTTTAGTTTCCACCCTAGACCTCCATAGCATTTTTAGTTTCCACCCTAGACCTCCATAGCATTTTAGGTTTCCACCCTAGACCTCCATAGCATTTTTAGTTTCCACCCTAGGCCTCCATAGCATTTTTAGTTTCCACCCTAGGCCTCAATAGCATTTTTAGTTTCCACCCTAGACCTCCATAGCATTTTTAGTTTCCACCCTAGACCTCCATAGCATTTTTAGTTTCCACCCTAGACCTCCATAGCATTTTTAGTTTCCACCCTAGACCTCCATAGCATTTTTAGTTTCCACCCTAGACCTCCATAGCATTTTTAGTTTCCACCCTAGACCTCCATAGCATTTTTAGTTTACACCCTAGACCTCCATAGCATTCCCCCAAGACCCCAGTCGAGATAAATTTGTGTTTTTTTATTTATTTATTTATTTTTTATTTTTTTTCGGTAGAAAAATGGCCGAGCCGAAGGCCGGTTCCTCCTAAATTGCAGGCTCACTTTCGCTAGCCAAGAATAAATCGACACCTAAAGTAAACTAAAGGTCATAAAATCGCCAAACTAATGGGGCGAACGTCTAAAAATCTCAAAAGCAATGGGGCTAAACATGAGGGAGAAAGAGGGTGCAGACAAAAAATCCGCAAGTGGAAATCTCCCCCTAATAATATACTCTAATATTCTACTCTCTGTACACCCAAGGACAAAAACGACACCCTACCTTTAGAACTTCTAATAACATTCCCTCTATTGGCATAATAAAAACAAAAACTACTGAATCACACTGAAAAAACAATTATATAAACAGTATATATATATATATATATATATATATATATATATATATATATATATATATATATATATATATATATATATAGTGTGTACTGTTTAAATAATTGTTGTTTTTTCAGTTTTTGATATATACAGTATATGTACCGTATATATATATATATATATATATATATATATATATATATATATATATATATATATATATATATATATATATATATATATATATATATATATATATATATATATATATAATTGAGTTGTCTTAACCTGTTGTATTCTGCAAGGAGTTCATATTTTATTCAACAGTTTTTAGTCACTGCATTTAATTGGCTAATCTTGCAAACTTAATGTATTGTTCTATCGCTTTATTAGTAGTCTGCTTTCTCGGACCGCTAAGATAAATGTGTTATTTTAATTGTTTACTTAAGTTGGGGGATGGTTGATTTTTCTGACCTCCCTTCTCCCTCATGTTTAACCCCATCACTTTTCAGATTATAAGGCGTTCGTTCGGCCCATTAGTTTGACGATTTTAATACTGTTCGCCCCATTTCTTTGTCAATATTAAGTCCTTCCATGCAATTTAGGTATCTATTTTTTCCTGGCGAGCGATAGCGAGCTTTAATTTAAGAACAATCGGCCTTCGGCCGGGACATTTTTCTATCGAAAAATGTACACATTTATCTTGAAGGGGGATATTGGGGGTGATTTATCAAGCTTGATGGAGGTTTAGGGAGGAAACTAAAACTCAAATAATACTAATAAAGGTAAGTAAATAGGCAAATAAATACGTCCATCCCCCTTAATTACAACTCGCACGCTTGTTATAACCTTGCAATATCAACAACGTAGGACTGCATTTGCAGCCTCAGTTTTCTTGCAACTACTTTTTTCCTTTTCAGTTTGCAAGACTCTTTTCGACGCTCGTTAAGGGGAGGTGGGTCGCTTTTCTGGTCCCCATTCTTCCTCATGTTTAGCCCCATGAGTTTTCATATTTTAAGACGTTCGGTCCCTTAGTTAGGCTATTTTTAAGACCTTTCACCCCATTTCTTTGTCAATATTAAGACTTTTCGTGTCATTTAGGTGTCGATTTTGTCCTGGCGAGCGATAGCGAGCCTGTAATTAAAGAGGAATCGGCCTTCAGCCGGGACATTTTTCTATCGAAAAATGTACAATGTCTAGGGAGGAAATTAAAACCAAAATAATAATAATACAGGTAAATAAATAGGCAAATAAATACGCCCATCCCCCCTTAATACGCCCATCCCCCCTTAATTACAATACAAATATACATAAATAGGCAATAAATACGCCCATCCCCCCTTAATTACAATACAAATATACATAAATAGGCAATAAATACGCCCATCCCCCCTTAATACGCCCATCCCCCCTTAATTACAATACAAATACAATACAAATATACATAAATAGGCAATAAAATCGACCATCATCCCTTAACCCTTTCACGCTTATGACGCAATTTTGAGCCTATTGGGGATAATTTAAAGCCTTTGTTACCGGTAATCAGGGGTATTTAGAAACCTTTAGTTGAGTTACTTCAACCTCTGCAGTTGTCTTTGAGTTAGCTGTGGGCAGAAAACTAATTTTGGCGAGGTAATTATATAAGAGTGAGAGAACTCTATTTCTTATTGCTAATCTGGCAACCTCTGCGTCATAAAAGCGTGAAAGAGTTAATAATTGGCCCTATAAACTCACAGTGAAGAAGTCATGTGCTACGGCCATAAATTCAAATGTGACTTTCGCTCGAGTTAACCCCTTCAGACTCATATGACGCAGAGGTTGCCAGATTAGCAATAACTGAAGTTAGTTAGTTAAAATAGGACTTCAGAGGCTAACAACTCTTCCGGATTATTTAGCCAGCACACTGTTAAGCCGGTATCACACGAGCGCTTTTGCCCTCAATATTTATCCTCAACACTGGTCTGGCAGCTTATGGGGTCAACATTTAGAATATTTCAGTCACCTAAATTCATCTATCATCAGTCTAGTTTCCGACCCCAGTGCAAAATATTCCAGAAATGTTGCCAGAAAAATGTTGATCATCGAATGTTGACTAAAAAAGCTCTCGTGTGATACCGGCTTTAGTCATGAATAACGTAAGGACTGGAGCCCCTTGTCGAGAACTCCAGTCCCTTGTTGACTGAATGAATTGAAACACCATTTGAGAAGGAGCCCTTTATTGACACCGTTTCGCTTAGAGCTTCAACAGATCAATAATTGCCCTGGTGAAGCTCTAAGTGAAACGTTCTATATAAAGTGCTCCTCCTCATATGGGCCGCAAGGGAGTGGAGTTCCCGCTTTTCTTGACGTACAGTGTGTTGGCTTAAGCCCTTCTGTACCAGCGACGTCCTTTTAACTTTTTTCTGGCTGCTATTACACGATTTTATTCAGTTTCAAAAGGGCCTCCAGCAATTAACAGGCTTCAAACTATTTCTCTTTACCCTTTTTACTACCACAGATCCTTCTTAAACTACATAACATTGTCTAATTATAGCTAGAATTGAATTAAAAGAACGTCGACGGTACAGTAAGGGTTAAGGGAGCATGGACGTATTGATTTCCTCATTTATGTATCTTTTTTATATATATTTTTTTAGTTTCCTCCCTAGACCTCCATCTAGCTTAAAACCACATTTCGTGAGAAATCGTGAAGATCCTGCAATTGGGGAGATAAATTGACAATTCCTAATGTAAAAATACAGCCATGATTTGTATCAGCAAAGACAAAGTTACCATACCTAAACACAAATATTATGCCTATAGCCATTAATCATGTACTTCATTAGTCATTATATATTCCCAAATATTGATGCTAACTAAACAAATAAGTACACAATGCATTACAAATAATGTAATATAGACTTGGCTATTTTCGTCATTATAATTTGTTTATTATATACGTTATTATATTCATAGAACTAGATAGTACATGTTGCAAACTCGTGGCATTCCTTCAAACATAACTAGACATAGCCTTCCAAGAATTATAAGTAACGTTCATGAACTCGCAGCACATTTGTCAAGCTGTCAATTAACCCTCTCACATCCGGACGCGATTTTTGAGCCTATTAGGGATACTTTAAAGCCTTTATCTATAAACCTTTAGTTTGTTTACTTCAACCTCTGTAGTTGTCTTTGAGTTAGCTGTGGGCAGAAAACTAATTTTGGAGAGGTAATTATAAGAGTGAGCAATTTCTATTGCTATGGCCCCCTGGTCCTATGGCACAAGCTTTAATATGGTGGGTGCATGGTGCTCTCTCTCACTCTCGCTCTCTCTCTCTCTTTCTCTCTCTCTCTCTCTCTCTCTCTCTCATATTTTGCTCTATCAACCATCGATCTCTTAAAGCCGATTAGTATTAGTATTATTATTTTTAAAGATTTCTAGATACCCTTCAATAAAGCTGATTATAAACAACTAATGGGAAAATATAAATTCTTAGCAATGTACGGTTCCCCAAACGCATTCACACCCACTCCGTGATTTGATGCATAGAAGTAGAAATTGTGCAATTAATTCAATGGAAGATTTTTAGTTTGCTCCCTAGACCTGGGTGAATGTGGAGGCGTGCCTGGATAAGTTTGACAAGAACGAAAGAATATTTCTGATTGGGGATATGAATGGTAAGGTGGGTGATAGGAAAGTTGATGGAGTGGTGGGAGGGTGGGGGGGTACCGTCAGAGGTGAATGGGAATGGTAGTGCACTTGTGGACGTATGTGTGGGGAGGAGGTTGTGGATAGCCAACACCTTCTTCCGACACAGAATGATACACAGGTACACATGGAAAGTGGTGTGGACGATGAAGGATAAGACAGTGGTGGAACGAAAGTCACTGATTGATTATATATGTGTGGATGAAAGAATGAAGACATCTGTGATGGATGCCAGGGTGTATAGGGGTATTGGAGGGGGTCTGTCTGATCATTATGTAGTAGTAGCTAAGGTTAGGATACAAAAGAAGTGGGTAAGGATAGCTGGAGGGAGGCGAGAGGAAGGGGGAATGGTGAGGAGGGTGGAGAGGCTACAGGAGGAGGAAATCAGGGAAGAGTACAGGAGAGCAGTAGAAAGACGACTAGGTGGGTTCGACCTGGAAGATATAGAGGAAGTGGAGGAGATAAGCAAGGTGTTTAAGGAAGAGATCTGTGCAGCATGTGAGGAGAAGAGGGAGAGGAGTGTAAAGGTACAGCATGGTGGACAGAAGATGTAAAAAATAGCTGTGGAAAAAAAAAAAGTATAGAGAGTGGTTGGGTAGTAGAGGGAATGAAGATTTGGAGAGGCAGAAACGAGCGAGGTACGTGGAGAGAAAGAAAGTGGTGAAGAGAGTAGTGAAGGAAAGTAAGAGAAGAGTAGATGAGGAATTTGGAAGGAATCTGAGTATAAAATGGAGGGAGTGTAAGAAACTGTTCTGGAAAGAAGTCAAGAAAGTTAGGGAAGGTAGCAAGGGAAACAGTAAGGGTGTGAAAGATAAGAATGGGAGAATGCTAGCCGAGAGTCAAGAGAGAGTCGAAAGATGGAGGGAGTACTTCAATGAGTTGCTAAATGTAAAGAATGAAGAGCCAGCAAACATAGTTGGATATGGTATGGGAGGGAGAAGAGGAGAAGTAGTGGAGGAGGAGGTGGGGATCAGGAGGTCAGAAGTGTGGGGAGCTATGAAAAGAGCGAAGTTGGGGAAAGCACCAGGAACAGATGGAGTGTGTGGGGAAATGTTGAGGTATGGTAGTGAGATAGTGATCGAATGGGTATGGAGAATGTGCAAACTAGCATGGGAGAAGGGGAATGCACCCGATGACTGGAAGACTGGCATAATAGTCCCCCTATATAAGGGCAAAGGGGAAAGAGAAGTGTGTGGTAACCACCGAGGAATATGTCTTTTAAGCGTAGTAGGGAAGGTGTACAGTAGGGTAGTGATTGAGAGAGTGAGAGTGAGAACGGAGAAATGGATAGGCGACGAGCAGGGAGGTTTTAGGAAGGGAAGAGGATGTATAGATCAGATTTTTACCCTGAATTGTGTTGTGGAGAAATATCTGGAGAAGCAACAAAAGGTGTATGTTGCCTTTATGGACTTGGAGAAGGCCTATGAGAGAGTGGATAGAGAAGGCATGTGGAAAATACTTAGAATATACGGAGTAGATGGCAAGTTGCTGAAAGCAGTGAAGAGCATGTATGAGGTGCAAAGGTGGCAGTACATGTGGAGAATGAGCAGAGCGAGTTTTTTGACCTGAGTGTTGGGTTGAAACAGGGGTGTGTGATGTCCCCGTAATTGTTTATTGTTTATATGGATGGAGTAGTGAAAGAAATACTAGGAAGAGCAGTGGATGTTGGTGTATCGCTGAAAAGGGAGGGAAATGAGTGGAAGCTGCCTATACTGCTGTTTGTGGATGACACAGTTCTGATGAGCAATAATGAATGGGAGTTGCAGGGTCTGGTAAATGAGTTTGGAACAGTGTGCGAAAAATGGAATTTGAAGGTAAATGTGGGGAAAAGCAATGTTGTGGTGTTCGAAAGGGGTGAAGTCACAAAGTGTGAGGTGAAGTTGAACGGTCAGGCTATGGAGATCGTCAGCTCTTTTAAGTATCTGGGCAGTGTGTTGAGTAAAGATGGGACTGTGGATGAAGAAGTGCGGGAGAGGGTGCAACAGGGGAAGAGGGTTGTAGGAACGTTGAAAGCAGTAACAAGAAATAGAGTGGTCAGTATGGAAGTGAAGAAGTCCTTGCATGACAGTGTGGTAATCCCGTCACTAACTTACGGAAGCGAAGCATGGACGTTCGTGGAGAGACTCAGACCAAGAGTGAGAGCGGTGAAAATAAGTTACTTGAGAAGTGCGTGCGGAGTTACATGGAGGGATAGACAGACGAATGAGGAAGTAAGAAGGAGGTGTGGTGTGGAGGTAGATGTGCTGGAAAGTGTGAAAAGGAACAACTTGAGATGGTTCGGCCATATGGAACGTATGGGAAGTGAAAGAATGACTAAGAGGGTGTACGAGAGCGAGGTGGAAGGACAGAGAGGGAGAGGTAGACCGAAGGAGAGGTGGAAGGATGGAGTGAGGAAGTATATGAATGAAGGCGGTACTGGTTGGGAGGAGGGGCGTCGACTGACAGGGGACAGAGGTGCTTGGGAGCGGTTCGCTCGTGGCCACCCCTTCGGGCATCATGGCGTCAGGAAATAGATAGATAGATAGATCCCTAGACCTCCATCAAGCTTAAAAACAATACCCCAAAGATCCCCTTTCGAGATTAATTTGTAAATTTTTTGGTAGAAAGGTTTTCCGGCCGAAGGCCGATTCCTCTTAAATTGCAGGTTCGCTATCGCTCGCCAGGAAAATATCCACCCCTAAATCGTACGAAAAGTCTTAAAATAGTCAGAAATGGGGCGAATGGTCTTAAAATTTACAAATTAGTAGGGCAAATGTTTTAAAATCTCAAAACTAAAGGGGCTAAACATGAGGGAGAAGGGGATCCAGAAGAAAATACCTCAAGTGAAAATTCTCCCCTTAAAAGACTATTATACAATAAAACCGTTCATTGGATGTATAGTATGTGGTAACTATGGCCTAGGAAAACGCACCTCAAGTCAGGAACATCACCACAGTCTCCAATACCAGCCAACATCACAGAAAACGGGATAACATAGTCATCCTTTCCAGCCGACACAGAAGAAAATGGGGGTCATCTCCATCTGCCTCACACGTCTTTAGCCCTTCACCTGTCCACTCCATGACAAACGGACCCAAGTCCAACCCCATCATTATGGTACCTGTGGCCCCTCTTTCCCAGAAGCCAAACCCCAACAAGAAACACCACAAAGAGTAAAGGCAAAGATGGAGAGGTTATTCAGCAACTTCCCAATTCCAAAGCTTCCCTGGGCTGTAAGGCTATCACTACCTCAGAAAGCCCACAAAGAGTTGCTACCTCAGAACTCTTAGAGATTCGCTACCTCAGGTTTCTCCCCCAGTGTTACTAACCCAGAATATTGCACCAGCAAACTCGCTTGTCGAGGAGTCGGTGCATATTCCTACATCTGACAAAGTGGCTCTTTCCATGACCGGTTCTTCTCAAGCTTTTAGGTATCTAGCCAAAAACTTCTCCAACAATTTCACTTCCTCGTCTTTCCCTCCTTTTTACTTCTCTGATTGTACCACCGACACCTCTTCTTCTGACAAAGCTGAATTTTTCGCAAAAACTCCACCTTGGATGATTCTGGCGCTACTCCTCCCTCTCCACCCTCCACCCACTTATGGCCAATATCATAATCTCTTCTAAGGATGTACTTTCTGCCCTCTCTGGTCATAATACCAAGAAGGCGTACAGTCTGGATGATGTTAACCTGTTGTACTAAACAAAATATTCTTCTGTGATTACTCCCTGCCTAGGCAAACTCTTTTGTCTCTGTTTATCCTCTAACGTCTTTCCTTTTACTGAAAGTTAGCAAACATTAAGCCTGTCCCAAAGAAGGGTGACCATTCTCAACCCTCCAACTATCGTCCATTTGCTCACATTTCTTGCATTTCTAAAGTCTTTGAAACTATTCTTAATTCAAATTTTTCTTAGGCATTTATCCTCCCACAATCTACTTTCAGATCTCCAGTATGGCTTCCTTAAGCAAGTGTCACACTATGCCGAATTAAGTGCCGACGCTCCACAACTTAAGGAGTGGCGATAGAAGGGAGCGACCACTGCCGAGTAACGTGGATGATCGAGGGACGTGGGTGATCGAGGGACGTGAGTGATCGAGGGACGGGACGCCCACGGCGGGCAATATGGACGGGCACGCTGCCTACCGGCAACTGGACGGGGTCGAGCGGCAAACATGCAAGCCCTAAGGGAGATAAATGACGCCGCCGGGGCGGCGTCATGCGCTGTAGCGCGCGAACTGGTTGGCGACAATGGTTCTGACGAGTGGCGCCTATAGGAGGTAGGGCGGAGCCTACAGATACTACGGCGGCGATGGACAGCCACCCTGTCACACTGGACCCCGACCGAGGCACACCGGTCCGTCGGAGGCGACGTTTTTGTGTGTGTGTGTGTGTGTGGGGGGGGGTATTAAGCTCGAGATCTAGGGAGAAAACTAAAAACATAATAAAAAGATCCATAAATGAGCATATTAATACGCCCATTTCCCCTTAATTAAGTGGTTCTTTGAGTAATTGGTAAAACAAGGCCATCTACAGCACGGTATAGTAACATGTGCAATGATGGTTTAGTTATAAATTACAAGACATGAGAACATAAGTTGCTAATCACTAACTTGCAGCCAGAGGAGGAAGGTGAGGGAGTTGGGGATAGTTTGGGGGTGGAAGGTGGGGTAGACTTAGACACGACTCCCCCCTTCCACCTGCCCACGGTGGAGGAAGGGAAGGAAGGCCCCACCTCTGAGTAGCTTTTAGTGTACGCTTGAGTGTACGGTTGGCCAAATAAGTTGTGTCTCCGCTGTACCGGTATGTCAGATGTTGAATAGGAACATGTTATTATATCACACTCGAAACTATGAATTAAACCTTAGATAGTGCTGATACCAATTAATGATCGAAATATACTTGGTGCCGCGACATCACTTATTTGGCCAACTGTACCTGAGTCTGTACAATACAAAACAATTAATTTTGGGATACGTATTGAGTCTAAAGTGGGTGTAAATCTATTCTGGGGAGGGGTAGAGCCAATAAACAGTAGTAACGTCAAGGTTCCCAAATAACATATACATCTGAGCAACAACAATTTAAAGGAAGGAATTGCCAACGCACACACACACAAGTACGCATACATCAACACACGACCAAATACACACACACACACACACACACACACACACACACGAACGCACTCACCAAGATACAACCAACAACAAAAAGCCACACACCACACACTCACCAACACACATCCTAAAATACACACACACACGCACACACACGTACACACTTAACAACACACGACCGAAAATACACACACACACACGTACACACTTAACAACACACAACCTAAAATACACACACACACTTATGCACACATCAACACACGACCAAAAATACACACACACGTACAGTACATGCTCAACAAATGACCAAAAATACACACACACACATCAACACACGACCATAAATACACACACACACACATACACACAAACACTTATGCACACACACACACACACACACACACACACACACACACACACACACACAGACACACACATACTGCTTGAATAATGATGCACTGACATCCAACCGAGCTCCCACTGATAATGAAAACACATTAATGAATAATTATTGACAGACATATGAAGCAATCAGAGAACACAATGGCTCCTGCACCAAACAAGGGCGCGGATAAACAAAAAGGGTTAAGGGCAAGTATTTGTTAACCCCCTTCATGTTTAGCCCCACTAGTTTTCACAGTCTATGATTTCTTACCATTGTGTTGTCAATATTAAGACCTGTCGTGCCATTCTGTCTTTTATTTATTTATATATTTTATATTATTTTTATTTGTGTTGTCGTGCCGTGTCGACTTATTCCCGTCGAGTGATAGCAAGTCTGTAATATAAGAGGAACCCCTATTGTTCTACCGAAAATATGTACAAATATATGAAGTGGGGGGGGGGGTCCTTGACATATTGTATTATATTTTTGTTTAATCTTGATAGAGGTTTAGGGAGCAAACTAAAACATATACTGTATATATATATATATATATATATATATATATATATATATATATATATATATATATATACAGTATATATATATATATATATTATGTATTATTTATTAGGGGAGGTGTTACAGAGTGGTCTTGCCACTGGACTGGTAATCCAATGGACCCGGGTTCGAATCCCAATATGTTAATGGGAAGATATTATTGGGATGGAATTTGTGCTGTACCTAGTTTAAGTGCATTACCACAGCACACCGAAATGCCAACAAAAATACCCTCATTGTTCCCTGATTATAAAAAGCATTGTATGAATATTCCCATATTCAAAATATGCTACAGGGGGGCAATGCCTAGTGAGTTAATTGCTCAATAGGTGGCGTTCTGAGAGTGAGGGTTCGAGTCTGAGGAATGAGACGGTAAAGCGCAGAGGCGGAGCGGCTTCAGAGATGGAGTTGCTTCGAGCAGGGGTGCTTCGCATGTCTCACTCCCTAGATTGGAACAAGACCTCATGGGCCTCACCGTGTTCAACGGTTGAGTGTGCTGGCTCTCAGCCTATGCCCGAGAGGGAGTAGTTGTAATATAGAAAAAGAAAAAAAATATTATGTACGGTACTCTATATTGTGACAGACGGCGCAACCTGTCTGGAGTTTTAAGCAGCCTAGCTGGCAGGATCTTGCCCTCTACTCTCACCCCACTAAGAGCACCAGGAACCCCCCCCCCCCTCTGGACAGAGGAAGCCGTTTGGTACATAGAGTACATATTACCTAGAGACGAAAGAAGACGCCACAAATCTGTAAATAGGGAGCCGCGCGTTCAAGAGATGGCAGCACGATCGCAAAGGACAATGGGAGGGGAGGGTCCCCAAAGACATTATATTGACTATCCTTGGTCTCCATTAATTCGTAATAATCCCTACCTTGTACTAATAACGCTATTAATAATCAATTGAACGTTATCCAGAGACTGCAGACATGACATAGTTAAATAAACATAAGTAGAGGCTACTGTAAAGGCCAGTCATCGTGTAATTGTCGTCATTATGAGGAGGTACACAGGCAAAACTCCTCCAATACCCGCCATTGTTGATGTGAGATTCGGGAGTTGCCAACGTCAATGGTGGGACAAAATATCCCTAGATGTCATAAGTATAAATGTCCAGTTTTAGTGCTACTTGACAAATTAACATCTACATAACATGTAACATAATAATATATATTCAAAATGACATCTTAATGTTGTTGTGTTGCTTGAAGGTGTGCAGCTTGCATCATATATGAGTATGTTTTATAGTGTATATGTATACTTAATGTTTTCATCTTGCTTATATATACATAATGTATACTAAATAATTTACAAGTGTTTTTACCAACTTTAATTAACTCTTAAATACGTTCCCTCCTTAATCTATTGCTCCCTCGTTTTGCGGATATTCCCTTAACTTTGGTAACACTGCAACAAGTCAGCTGGCCAAGAATCTAGCAGTCGCTCAGACATCAAGGACTCTCTATAATAAGGACAAGCCACTGAGGTACTTTGGTTGTTGGATCATACAACAGTGCTGCCACCAAATCCCTAGGACGCGCGGCAAAATAACCGTGTGACGTCACGCTTTCCAGTCTAGGTTATATGTAGTCTATGGTTCGGTAGTTTCGGCCCGTGTGGATGGGGTAGAAGTGTGTGGGGGGGGGGGGGAGGAGGAAGCTGTTCTGATTGGCACCGGCATAAAATAAGCAATCTGATTGGTAACGGCACCTCGAGACTGGAGTTTTCCATCACGTCACGGGAATGGGGCTTGGTGATTCGCTAGAGACTAGATAGATTGTGTATTCAGGGGTAGACCATAGACTACATATTATAACCTAGACAGGAAAGCATGACGTCACACGGTTAGTTTGCCGCGCGTCCTAGGGATTTGGTGGCAGCACTATTGTACTGTACAACAAGCAAAGCACCTCAGTGGCTTGTCCTTATTATAGATAGTCTGTGCGCTGCGTGCGCCTGCCAGCTGGCTTGCTGCAGTGTTACCAAAGTTAAGGGAATATCCGCAAAACGAGGGAGCAATAGATTAAAGAGAGAACGTTTTTAAGAGTTAATTAATGTTGGTAAAAACACATGTAAATTATTTAGTATAAATTAGATATATATGTATAAGCAAGATGAAAACATTAAGTATACAGTACATATACACTATAAAACATAGGCTACTCATATATGAAGCAAGCTGTATACCTTCAAGCAACACAACAAGAATTAAATTGTCATTTTGAATATATATTAGTATGTTGCATGTTATGTAGATGTTAATTTGTCAAGTAGCACTAAAACTGGACATTTATACTTATGACATCTAGGGATATTTTGTCCCACCATTGACGTTGGCAACTCCCGAATCTCACATCAACAATGGCGGGTGTTGGAGGAGTTTTGCTTGTGTGCCTCCTCATAATGACGACAATTACACGATAACTGGCGCCTTTACAGTAGCCTCTACTTATGTCTATTTAACTATGTCATGTCTGCAGAGTCTCTGGATAATGTTCAATTGCTTATTAATAGCGTTATTAGTACAAGGTAAGGATTATTACGAATTAATGAGGACCAAGGACAAGGATAGTCAATATAATGTCTTTGTGGGGACCCTCTCCTCCCATTGTCCTTTGCGATCGATCGTGCTGCCATCTCTCGAACGCGCGGATCACTATTTACAGATTTGTGGCGTCTTCTTTCGTTTCTAGGTTATATGTAGTCTATGGGGTAGACTAGTGTTTGAAAATTAGTAGTGATCCTGACTCGGCTGATAACGTGAAGGTGAAGAGAGGCGACGGAAGGGAGATTTAGACATGGCCGTAAACAGATAAGATATAATAATTTAATCTAATAATTTATTGAAGTGGTAATGGTGATATATATACGTTAAATTATTTAACTTCACTTTGAA
Source organism: Paralithodes platypus (assembly GCA_032716605.1). Lineage (NCBI taxonomy): Eukaryota > Metazoa > Arthropoda > Malacostraca > Decapoda > Lithodidae > Paralithodes > Paralithodes platypus. The sequence continues at coordinate 63,189,419 of CM064573.1, forward strand.
TTGTAACTCTAAAATACCGTAGTTAACATACTGTACGTGGTAATGGTGATCTATTTACGTGAAATTATTTAACTTCACTTTGAATTGTAACTCTAAGATACCGTAGTTAACATAAGTGGTGACACGTTGAGTTTTCGTACCACCTTGTGTTTTAAGTTGTATTTGTTCTGTGAATCTAGAAAGGTTAATAATGCGGTGTGACGATTGAGAGGTTTAGTGGTGAATGTAGTATTGAACAGAGAAACTAGTCTTGTTTATTCATTACCGATTTGTCCTGCATATTTTTCATTTTGATATTCAAGTAATTTGCAATGCGTCCTTCTTATGTTTTCTATTAGTGATAGTGATACTTGATTAAGCATTGACATAATTGAATATTTGGTAAACTAGCGAGCAGTGAACGATCGGACAATCATATGCCGGTACGTCCTGAATCTTCTTCTTCTTTATTTGTCTATATATGTGTCCTTTATTTTGTACATACGTTTTCAATTGCTTATTGGGTTTGTAAATTCATTTATTTTTGTTGAATTAGTGACTTTAATATCTTCCCTTCCACAGTAGTACTTGTAAAGGATATTTTGTTATAACTTAATGACTATAAATAGTGATAATAAATAATACATTTACCAAGTAAATATGATATCATCAAAATACGTAATAAGAAATAATGGTTTAGAATATATCTTCATAATCATAATTAATCATAATAATCATAATTAATCATAATAATCATAATCTTAATAATCATTAGTAAATTATATACGATCTTCAAGTGCTTCTGAAACTTATAATTTCTCTAGCTAGGCTAACTTATGAGCTGTCTGATTTATTCGAATTTTAAGAAAAGCGAGCAACAACAGACAGCCAATAGTCCTACCAGAAACTTAAGAAGCATAAAAACTCACTGTTACACTCTCTGGTCAAGAGAGCCAACTGCTTCGTGGCCGCCAGGGTCGTAACAATATACGGTATTATACTGTGTATATACAGTGTATGTATATATATATATATATATATATATATATATATATATATATATATATAGAATGTTTTAGTTTGCTCCCTAGACCTCATTCTACGATATTTCCAATTACAGTGTTCTTTTCGCTCTGTTTCAGGTTCTTCACTCTAAGCGCCTTTCCGATTACTGTGACTCTAAAATTCAGATTTTATTCGATGCCAGAGATTCCCCGATGCCAGAGATTCTCCGATGCCAGAGATTCCCCGATGCCAGAGATTCCCCGATGCCAGAGATTCTCCGATGCCAGAGATTCTCCGATGCCAGAGATTACCCGATGCCAGAGATTCGACGATGCCAGAGATTCGACGATGCCAGAGATTCGACGATACCAACCCTGGCAACCAGTGGACTAGGCCTGCCTTGACTGGTACAGATGATGGTCTGTCGGTCAGGGGCGGGGACACCACTAAAAAAAAAGCGAGCCTTTGACACTACCTAGAACATAGAACACCTCGAGCACCTCCTGGCCTCTCAAGAGTGGCCAATACATCCCGAAGACTATTAGGTACACATAGTACTCCAAACAATCCCTCCCCAATCTTGTTTGCAAATATCCAAGGCCTAAAAAATAGAACCACGAACAAAGTACCATTTATTAGGGGCCTGCTAGAAGAAGGAAACGCTATATTTGCGGCTCTCACAGAAACTCACATTAAAGATCAGGAAGATAGTGAGGTATGGATTCCTGGTTACAACCTACATAGGGCGGACAGAACGCATAGATCACATGGAGGTGTAGCCTTGTACATACATGACTCACTGATATGTACTGAATTCCTAAATAGCAGTAATGAAGTGGTGGAAATACTTGGAGTTAAAATAGAATCCCTAAATTTAGCAGTTATTGTTACATACAGGCCTCCAGACTCATCCCGAGAAGAATTCAAAACCCAGCTCAACAAAATAAAATCAGAAGTGGAAACCCTGGGGAACCCAACACCAAATATTATATGGCTAGGAGACTTTAACCTACCAAACATTAAATGGAGACAACTAGAAAACCAGTTAGTGGCAAATAACACCGGAGAAGCAAATACTAATACGAGAGAGCTTTTTGAACTTTGTGATTTTTTTAGTCTTACCCAACATATTGCTGAACCCACACGGGAAAACAGTATCTTAGACCTGGTCTTCACTAACAACGACTCTCTAGTACACAGCATTAACATATCGGACACAACATACTCAGATCATAAATTAATGGAGATCAAAACAACCTTAGAAAGTGTACAGACAACCTCAGAATCGAGAACAAAAACCGGCCCCTTCAGTAAATTTAACTTCAATAACAAAAACATTAGGTGGGAAGAGGTAAATCAAGAAATGGAGGAAATAGACTGGGAAGATTTAATGGATAACCTGACACCAGCAGAATGTCTAGTCTTAATAACAGAAACCATGACCCAAATCTGTAGCCACCATATACCTGCAAGACAAACAAAACGAAGAAGCAAACAAGATCGGGAAAGGAGGAGGCTGTACAGAAGAAGAAAATTACTCACACAAAGACGCACACATCAAAATCTACAGGATAGGCAAAAGGTCGAAATAGATAGAGAAATTGTGGAAATTGAACAAAGGCTAAGAATATCATATGAACTACAACATATGGAAGAGGAGAGGAAAGCTATTGCAGGTATAAAGGAAAATTCCAAATACTTCTTTTCATACATCAAACAAAAGGCTAAAACAACATCAAACATCGGCCCACTGAGCAAAGGGGACGGCTCTTTCACAGGGGACAAAAAGGAAATGAGCGAACTCTTAAGCAGGCAGTATGAAATGGCATTCAGTGAGCCTGATGAAACAAAAGTCATCAGAGACCAAAATATATTTTTCATGGAAACCTCCGCCACGGAAACCCCTCAGATGCTGGATATTGATTTCGGTCCAAAGGACATAGAAGAGGCCATTTCCAACATGCCATCCCACTCGGCACCAGGCCCGGACTCATGGAATTCGATCCTAATGAAAAAATGTAAGGAAAACCTCTCAAAACCCCTGGCTATAATGTGGAGAAGGAGTCTAGACACTGGTGACATACCAGATAGCTTGAAAAACGCAATAATTGCCCCACTGCATAAAGGAGGGAGTAAAGCACTACCAAAAAACTACCGCCCGGTAGCTCTAACCTCTCACATCATTAAAGTTTTCGAGCGAGTCCTGCGAAGCAAAATTTCAACATTCATGGAGACAAATGAACTACACAACACCGGTCAACATGGGTTCAGAGCGGGAAGATCATGTCTCTCACAACTTTTGGAACACTATGACAAAATTCTTAAAGCGCTAGAAGAAAAGAAAAACGTGGGTGTCATTTACACCGATTTTGCTAAAGCATTTGATAAATGTGACCATGGTATAATAGCCCACAAACTGAAAGCAAAAGGTATAACTGGGAAAATCGGACGGTGGATATAAAATTTCCTCGTAAACCGAAAACAATCGGTAGCAGTAAACCAAGTCACTTCTGAGCCTTCGGATGTCAAAAGCTCAGTGCCCCAAGGAACAGTGCTAGCGCCCCTTCTGTTCCTCATACTAATTTGCGACATAGATACCAATACCAGACACAGTACGGTGTCGTCTTTTGCTGATGACACAAAATTAAGCAAGATAGTAAACACACAAGAGGACACGGGCCGACTGCAGGAAGACATGAATGTAGTGTTCCAATGGACCAGGGAAAACAACATGCAATTCAATGAGGAAAAATTCCAATTAATACGGTACGGAGATAATAATGGTGTTAAAGAAATTACAAATTACTTAACAGAATCTAACCACATAATAGAACGGAAAGACAGTGTGAAAGACCTTGGGGTATTAATGTCTGAAAATATGGGTTTCAAAGTACATAACCAGGTCAAAGTGGCGGCTGCGAAACGTCTAACGGGTTGGATTCTGCGTACTTTTAAAACACGCGGTGAATTGCCTATGATAACGCTCTTCAAATCTCTAGTGCTACCGCGGCTTGAATACTGTAGCGTATTAACATCCCCATACAAAGCAGGTGAAATAAATTACGTAGAGAGTGTACAAAGAAATTTCACTTCGCATATAAGTTCGATAAAACATCTACACTATTGGGAGCGTTTTAAGAGCACTGAATCTGTACTCACTGGAACGTAGAAGAGAACATTACCTAATAATATACACATGGAAAATCGCAGAGGGTTTAGTACCAAACCTACATACTCCGATAGTCATGAAATTCAGTGATAGGAGAGGCTGGGAATGCGAAATCCCCCGGATGAATAACAGGAGTGCTATGGGCTCTCTGCGAGAGGGCTGGTTATCACACAGAGGCCCACGTCTCTTCAACAAACTCCCACGGCGAGTAAGAGACATGAGGGACATCTCGTTAGACAACTTCAAGAGAGCCCTAGATGTCGAACTGCAAAAAGTGCCAGACGAGCCCATCCTCGCAAGGGAGCGAGCTGTCGCTTCAAACAGTCTACTGCACCAAATCACCACCCATAACGAGGGGCGTCGCGCTCCTTGGTGCCGCTAGAGGAGCGGCGAACACATCCAAAGGTATCCAAAGGTAAGGTACCTCCTGGGTGGCATGGAAAAGTGTCAACACGCACATACAATTCCACTAACCCAATCGCGCACACACACACACACACACACACTTTCACTTTCACACATACACACACACTTTGTCACACACACTCACACACTTTCACTCTCACTCACACACACACACACACACTCGCACACACACTTTCAGTCACACACACACACACACACTTTCACTCTCACTCACACGCACTGTTTCTCCCTGTACTGACGTTCAGGACAAGGTCACACAAGGTTAATGACTGCACTTCATCCTCACATTTCACTTTGTCTATTTGTACTTGTTCGGGGTATATAATTGACGTCCACTACCTGCTGCTTTCCATTGGTATTCCTTTCTTATGGTTTATCTTTGCTTTTAAGGGGACAGTGGTTATTGTTTGGAGTCTATTTATATACCGGTAATTATATATTCATATATTTTTTTTAGTATCCTCCCTAGACCTTCATCAAGCTTAAAAAACACTCCCTAGATCCCCCCTCAAGAACAATTTTTACATTTTTCGATATCAACATTTCGTCATCATATTCTAGCAATTATTAGTCGAGTTTATTCAGCTTTGGGAAGACGTGAAATTACAGGCTCGCTATCGCTCGCCAAGAAAATATCGACACCTAAATGGCACGAAAGGTCTTGGTATTGATATAGAAATGAGACGAAATATTTTAATATCGACAAACTAATGGGGCGAACGTCTTAAAATCTCAAAACTAGTGGGGTTAAACATTAGGGAGAAGGGGGTCCAGAAAAACGGTCTGCCTCCCTTTAACTTTCTGTGTATCCCGTCAACATATTCCCTATGTCTGCTGGTGTTAAGGGGAAGGACATATTTTTGTCTGGACCCCCTTCTCCCTCATGTTTAGCCCCATTAGTTATTTGTCAAGGGGTGAGCCGAGGGACTAGAATATTCTCCTCAACTCTCTGTGTGTCCCGTCAACATATCCCCGATGTTTGGACCAAATTATATAGACTAACTATGTATCTTGGTTTGGACGAATTCATTCTCTCGCGCCCTTTGAGTACCAGCGATGTGGGTTATATTTTATTCTAGCTATATTTAGACGAGATTATGCAGCTTAAAAAGGATCTATGGTAGTTAAAAGGGTTGGTTGAGATAGTCTGAAAACTTATTATTGCTAGAGGTCCTTCCTAAGTTGAATATAATCGTCGAAACATTGCCAAAATATAATTAAACGGATGTCACCGGTACTGAACGGGTTAAGTTAGTTGAGGGGAGGATGGACTTCTGTTGTTAGGGTTTTAAGGGGAGATGGGTCGTGTTCCTGGTCTCCTTTCTCCCTCGCGTTAAGCCCCATTTATTTTTTGATTATTTTAGATGTTAGGTATTGTTACAATATTAGTTTATATACTCCCAGCCAGACTCGAACCTCCGACATTCAGAACGAGTGTCAAAGCTTTTAATCCACTACACCACGGCGTGATAAAGGAATCTTAAACTTGTCTTATTTATATTAAGAAGGGAAATCATACTTGGAGAATGTGTTTCAATTCATATTAGCTCACGTGTATTTGTGAGATATATACTTGTTACAATACTAGATACAAATATTGTTTATCACTAATAATCTGTGTAATTCTTTCCCTCAATCTGTCTTTCCCTCTTCCTATAACTTAAAATGCGTCAAGCTCCGTGTGTCGAGACATTTTGATACGTACCTTGAATTTGGCGTTGTCACTCTTTCAAATTTGGGGGAGACACTTGTTACAGGCAGCTTTGCGTTTTGTCTTCTTTATTCACACAGAAACAAAGGAAAACTAGCAAAAAAATAAATAATTGTAACGGACACAGTTTGATGATTCTACCTTTAACTTAGGGGAGATTTTCACTCAAGGGATATTCTTCGAACCTCCTTCTCCCTCGTGTTTAGCCCCATTAGTTATGAGATTTTAGGACGTTCACCCCGTTAGTTTGGCGATTTTAAGACATTTCGCCTAACTTCTGTCAATTATAAGACCTTTCGTGCCATTTAGGTATTGATGTTTTTCCTGGCGAGCAATAGCGAGCCTGTAATTTAGGAGAAACCAACCTTTGGCCGGTACATTTTTCTACCAAAAATTGTTCAAATATATATCGAAGGAGGGTACGTTAATGGTATTTTTTTAAAGCTTGACGGAGGTCTAGGAAGCAAACTAAAAATCCCCACCTAAACTACTTGAAGTGCGACCAGTCATCATATGAAAAGAGGAATTACATTATTCCCTTCTTGGACGTGTGTCTCATTCTTGCTCTCCCCCCCCCCCCCCCCTATCTCTCTCTCTCTCTCTCTCTCTCTTTCTGCTTATTTCCGTAGCATACATACAGTAAAAACAGTAATTTCCTGCGCCCCTTAAGGTAACCTATGGGGAAGTGCCGAGCTTGAGGGAGAGTGTTCCCCCCTCCCCTCCCCCCCCCCCCCCCCCCCCCGCCCCCCACCAACCCAGCCACACACACACACACACACATACACACACACAGCCCGTAGCCTAGTAGGTAGAGCTCTCGTCTCACACACGAGGGGTCGGGGGTTCAATCCCCGGCCGGGCGGAGACAAATTGGGCTTGTCTCCTTTCATGTGTTAGCCTCAGTTCACCTAGCTGTAAATAGGTACCTGGAATAAGTGGACGATGTTGTGACGTCCCATCTGGGGTTGGCAAAAATGGTACAAGGCGAGATGGGTATCATATGGTTCACCTAAGCTGATGGCTACCTAAGCCTTCGGGCGAGACGGTACCGTCTATAGTGAGAATGGTACCATACAGATCCACCCTAAGCCTTCGTTTCCGATGTCGTCAATTGGCTAAAATACAGACTACACACACATCCACAGCCATTCCAACGATACATATAACACCTACACATATAGGAGGCGGGAAATAACGAGCATGCTCACTCCCGCAATACAACTAGAGTAAGTACACTCACTTTCTCTCTCTCCTGGTTGATTATATTTTGACAATTTAGTTACCCATAAAATATTAGTTTTCTCATACAATCATCAAAGAAATCGTTAGTAATAATATGACTAACTAAAGGAAATTGTATAACATATACTGTACACTGTACAGTATACGTATTTATTTGTTTTCTTTTATAAACATTAGTTGCAAGTAAAAGTAGCCATAAATATATAAATTTGAGGATATTATAAATAAGGTTAACTATCCACTTACTATGAGTCAGCGTTACAGCAAACAAAAATACAATCTATATGCTAAGATGGTCAGCTTCCTGGAAGATAATGAGGCGTTCAACGAGGGGCAACATGGCTTTAGAAAAGGCCGCTCCTGCCTCTCACAACTACTATCACACTACGACAAAATCCTACAGGATATTCAAGACGGAGAAAATGTAGACGTCATATATCTAGATTTCGCCAAAGCTTTTGACAAGGTGGACCATGGGATCCTTCTACATAAACTCAAATCACTGGGAATAGGGGGAGACCTTGGAAGATGGCTCCATAGCTTCATCACCAACAGAAAACAAAGAGTCACGGTTCAAGGAAGCCTATCAGAAGCAGGTGGGGTCATCAGCGGAGTACCACAAGGATCAGTACTGGGACCTCTCCTATTCCTCATCATGATAGGAGACATCGACAGGGACCTGGAACACTCAACAGCCACATCGTTTGCAGACGACACCAGACTCATGAAGAAAATCACCTCACAACATGATGCTCAGCTACTACAACAAGACTTGGACAAAATCCTGAAGTGGGCAGAAGAAAACAACATGGCCCTAAACGGAGACAAGTTCGAGCTTCTAAGGTACGGGAACAAGAGAGCACTACAAAACGACACCAACTACAAAAGCGGACAGCAAGAAATTACCGCCAAGGACACAGTGAAGGACTTGGGAGTAAATATGAGCAGTGACGCCACTTTTTCCCAGCATATTACCAAAGCCACAACAACAGCAAAACAAATAGCAGGCTGGATCCTGAGAACCTTCCACACAAGAAATGAGAGGTGTATGCTAACATTGTGGAAGTCACTGGTCCTACCACGACTGGAGTACTGCTCCCAGCTCTGGTCTCCCCAAAAAGTAGGAGAAATAACAGAAATTGAAGCCACCCAGAGGACATTCACCAGTAAAATCCATGGGTTTCAACACTTTAACTACTGGGAGAGACTTAAGGAGCTGCAGCTGTACTCACTTCAAAGACGTAGGGAGAGATACATCATCTACGTCTGGAAGATTTTGGAAAAAAAGGTACCAAACCCAAACATCCAAGAGACTCAGCACCAAAGGCGAGGGAGGCTGTGCTATGTGAGGACTACGCCGGGATCAACACAAAAAATCAAATCCCTGATCCATCACAGCTTTACATACAATGGAACCAGACTGTTCAACTGTATACCAGCCCCTCTCAGGAACATAACCGGGGTGTCTCCAGACACCTTCAAGAAACACTTGGACATGTGGCTGGCCAAAATACCGGACCGGCCACCAACACCAGGATACCCCAGCACCAACTCCAACCGACTTCTGGAATGGAGAGTGGCAGAAAGGGAGCTGCCTGGTCGCAGTGGAGCCCCAGCTCAACTGTGTCACTAACGGACGGAATACAACTAAGTGTAACTAAGTGTAAGTGTATAGAATGTTGATATTTTAGTCGGCAGTATCCTTGGTTGTGAGTTTGTTGTGAGTTGATTCGTTAGCAGTGAACATAAGAACAGTAGGAAACGAGAGTCTGCAGAGAGCACATTGGTCCACACAAGGCAGACCCCTTTTACATCCAACCCATCTCGTCACTTTCTCGTCACCCAGTGCATTGTTTTCTATTGTGTTGTGTTGTAATTGGCGACATTAATATAATTTTCACATTAGAGTTTTTGTGATGGATTCCCACGATATAAAGCTGTATCCCACAACGGACCCTGATCTTGTAAGGTTACACAGTGTTAAATATTCACCACCGCCATCACCAGATGATAAATTGCCCAATGCATTGAAAATTAAAACTAAAAAATGTAAAAACTGGTTTAGAAATAAAATATTCAAAACACAAATAAAATTAGTCCTTGACAAACAAAACTGGTGTGATAAAGATGGGAAACTAGAATATAGGTTTGAGCCATCAGTGTTAGTAAAGCTGCCACAGGGTTCTAATAATATTCAATTGAAATTAAAACGGGGGCGAAAAACTCTCCAAAAATGCTTTTGTGATGTTACCCACAAGGCCAATCATCGTAATAACAAGATAAACCAAGTGATTGACAAGGTCAACCAGCTTATTGAGAAGGCCACCCTGAGTATGTACGAGGCCAGGGTGATTATAGAGAAACAAGCCCCAGAGGCTACTTCACACCTCCGTCTGCTTATAGCAGATCTAAATGAGAAGTTTCTAAATCATCAACTTAGTACGTTAAATTATGAGCAGTGGATTCTCAAAGTAAATGAAAATACTTATTATATGCAATATCAAGTTGCAGACCTCAGCCAGGATACTGCAGATATCCTGCAGGATTTTGCAGCAGTGGGCATTGCAAAACACAATAGGGATATCGTCGCACTTAGGCAGAATGTTGAAAACCTCGAGGAGGATATTACAAAGATTGACGAGAGAATTGCACATCACATTCTGAAAATTGTAAAGCACCGATATTGCCTTGAAAAACGCCGCAATATAGGACAAAAGCGCTGTCAAGGGTGAATAAATGCAGGGGGGGGGGATATAAATCCATGATCAAGTCCGTTCCAGTGCTTGTAGAGGCCATCATGGATTATGTAGGGTCAGTGTTATAGTGGTGGCTCAGTGTTGTAGCTGTGGCTCAGTCTTGTAGCTGTGGCTCAGTGTTGCAGTCGTGGCTCAGTGTTGTAGCTGTGGATCAGTGTTGCAGTCGTGGCTTAGTGTTGCAGTTGTGACTCAGTGTTGTATTTGTGGCTCAGTGTTGCAGTTGTGGCTCAGTGTTGTAGCTGTGGCTCAGTGTTGCAGTCGTGGCTCAGTGTTGTAGCTGTGGATCAGTGTTGCAGTCGTGGCTTAGTGTTGCATATGTGACTCAGTGTTGTAGCTGTGGCTCACTGTTGCAGTCGTGGCTCAGTGTTGTAGCTGTGGCTTAGTGTTGCATTCGTGGCTCAGTGTTGCAGTCGTGGCTTAGTGCTGTAGTTGTGGCTCAGTGTTGTAGTTGTGGCTCAGTGTTGTAGCTGTGGCTCAGCGTTGCAGTTGTGGCTCAGTGTTGTAGCTGTGGCTCAGTGTTGTAGCTGTGGCTCAGTGTTGCAGTGGTGGCTCAGTGTTGCAGTGGTGATTCGTGTTGCACTCGTGGCTCAGTGTTGCAGTCGTGGCTCAGTGTTGTAGCTGTGGCTCAGTGTTGCAGTCGTGGCTCAGTGTTGTAGCTGTGGCTCAGTGTTGTAGCTGTGGCTCAGTGTTGCAGTTGTGGCTCAGTGTTGTAGCTGTGGCTCAGTGTTGCAGTCGTGGCTCAGTTTTGTAGCTGTGGCTCAGTGTTGCAGTCGTGGCTCGGTGTTGTAGCTGTGGCTCAGTGTTGTAGCTGTGGCTCAGTGTTGTAGCTGCGGCTCAGTGTTGTAGCTTTGGCTCAGTGTTTACAATCAACCACCACCCCTTTAACCCCTAGAGGGATTATGCCGTGATATACCGGTAGCCGTTTTTTTCTGGATATTAGTATATGATTTTATGCAGATTAGGAAGGGCATGTGGAAGTCTGGGGTTTCATTAAGATAGTTTCTACCCTTTTAATTTCCAGAGACTCCCTAAGCTACAGGGATCTGCCTTGCTTAGGCCAATCGGCTTTCTGCAGACTCCCATTTTCTTATGTTCTTATGTTCTTATAAAATCGTCTAATGCTAGCCAGAATAAACTGTCAAAAGGCGTCATAATCCTCATTAAACTCAATACATTCGTCTAACAGTAGCCAGAATAATGTTAAAAGGACGGCGCCGATACTGAAAGGGTTGAGAAGTATCTATGGTAGTAAAAGGGGTTAAGTGAGATAGTTTGAAGCCTGTTAATTGCTGGAGACCCTTTTTAAACTGAATAGTGAGATAGTTCTAAGCCTGTTAATTGCTGGAGGCCCTTTTAAACTAAATCGTGAGATAGTTCAAAGCCTGTTAATCGCCGAAGGTAGTTTTCAAACTCATAAAATCATCCAATAGTCGCCAAAGTAAAATTAAAAGGGCGGCACCGGTACTGAAAGGGTTAAGGGGGTATTGCTTGGTTATGATTCTATATATACATTTATTAATATATTTTTGAGTTTCCTAGCTAGACCTCCATCAAGCTTAGAAAAACACCCCCTAGACCCCCTTTCAAGATAAATTTGTACATTTTTCGGCCGAAAGCCGGTGGCCGGTTCCTTCTAAAATTAAAAGCTCGCTATCGCTCGCCAGGAATAAAGTCGACACCTAAAGGCCACGAAAGGTCTAAAAATCGCCAAACTAACGAAACGAACGTCTTAAAACCTCAAAACTAATATGCTGAACATGAAGGAGACGGGGGCCATAAAAAAGCGAGTACTACCCCCCTTAACTTAGGTATAGATGAAGTCCAGATGAAGGGGCCGGATACACAAAACTGTCCTAACTTGGGGCACTTAGGATTTCCTAACTGACTTAGGGCGCCCTAAGATATGAACAGGTTAGGACAACTTGTCTCTTGTATTAAGTTGCATACACAAACAAAATTTAGGATCTCCTATCCTGTTCCTAAAGGGTTAGGAACTCCTAAATTGTCCTAAATCTTCTAGGGTGCCCTATGTTGTTCAGCCAAGCACGGGGCTCCTTATATCCCATTGTTTGAGTGTGTAAAGTCAGTGAAAATAGGCTAGCCTAAACAGACCTCGGATGCGGAAATACCCTGAGCCGAACAGGCCATGTGGGATATCTCTATTGGTCTAACTGGTAAGGTGCCTGCCTCACACCCAAGGGTCGAGAGTTCGTGCCCCCACCAGGGCATGATATTTTCGTAAGGCTATTTCCGCATTTAACGAAGTTTAGGTGTGCTGGTTAAATTGTTCAGATGGTTGAGAGTAAGATCGGAGCTCCATAAATCCTCTTTCGGGTAAGGTGTAAAAACCGATCCCCACAAGTGGATCAACCAATCACGGGACATTAATATCAGCTGATCATAATATACAAACGCCACTGTGGCAGAGAGAGCTACCCAACTGTTGTATTACTATATTTTTTGCCTTTGTATCTATCTATATATATATATATATATATATATAGCCTACATATATATTCTATTTTTTTTTATTAATTTCACCGTAACACCAAACACCTCCAAATGAAATTAATGAAAGCATATATATGATCCACCAGGATTCGAACCCGGGTTATCACACCCAGATTTTTAGACACCTTAACCAATACACCACCAAGACGGTTAAAGGTTTATGCACACGCCTATGACTTATTATCCATTCTCGAATAGCCTACTGAATATTAATCTAATCATGTTCATATTCCCACCGCACTATTGTTTAAGTGAGAGGAAAGAATATTCATTGGGCACAGATCATATAGACCGGCCTCGCTACGAAATATCCCTGAACCTACTGATAATTTTTTTTTTTTTTATAAATTTCACCACAACACCAAACACCTCCAAAAGAAATTAATGAACACCATTAATACACCACCAAGACGTATATATATATAATATATATATACTGTATACAACATATATATATATATATCTATCTATCTATCTATCTATTGCCTGACGCCGTGATCCCCAAAGGGGTGGCCACGAACGAACCGCCCCCATGCACCTCTGTCCCCAGTCAGTCGACGCCCCTCCCCCCAACCAGCATCGCCCTCTTTCATGTACTTCCTCACTCCGTCCTTCCACCTTTCCTTCGGTCTACCTCTCCCTCTCTGTCCCTCCACCTCGCTCTCGTACACCCTCTTAGTCATTCTCTCGCTTTCCATACGTTCCATATGGCCGAACCATCTCAAGTTGTTCCTCTTCACACTTTCCAGCACATCTACCTCCACACCACACCTCCTTCTTACTTCTTCCTAGACCCCCTAGGGCCTAGACCCCCTTTCAAGATAAATGTGTACATTTTTCGGTAGAAAAATTTCCCGGCCAAAGGCCGGTTCCTCTTAAAATTGCAGGCTCGCTATCGCTCGCCAGGAAATAATTGACATCTTAATGGCACGAAAGGTCTTAAAATTGACAACGAAATGGGGCGAAAGGTGTTAAAATCGACAAACTAATGGGCCGAACGTCTTATAATCTCAAAACTAGTGGGGCTAAACATTAGGGAGAAGGGGGTCCAGAAAAACGGTCTGCCTCCCCTTAACTTGCTGTGTATCCCGTCAACATATACCCGATGTTTGGACGAGTTCATTCTCTCGCGCCCTTTGAGTACAAGCGATGTGTTATATTTTATTCTAGCTATATTTAGACGAGATTGTGAAGCTTAAAAAGGATCTATGGTAGTTTTTGTTGTTGTTGTTGTTCCCCAAGCTGCCTGGCCGAACAGCCCCAAGGCCCCGAGCAAGGCCAAGGCCATAACCGAGCACCCCACAGAACCCTCCCTGCCGACCACAATAAAGCCTGGGTGACCGAAGCCACTCCATGGCGGGGAGCTGAGGAGGGTGCAGAAACGCCCAGGAAACCAAAGCCCCCATCTAGGGCCCTGTGCCCCTCAGCAATTATGAAGAGAAAGTTGAGTGGCAAAGGAAAAATGTGACGCTTTGGCTTCCAATCTTGGTAGATTGGGAGGTCAATCCACGGAAGAGACGCCGTCACTTGAGATCTAGAAAATATACTGTATAAGTAAAAGGAACAGTCAGAGTAAGCTATGGGTATGGGAGAGATCGCTCAGTTCTCATTCTGATAGACCAGCCCATCACCACATGACTAGAACCCAATCCTCTCAGCATCAGCTAGGAAAGGCCCTAGAAAGCCACCTTTGGAGGAGGGATAGCTCCCCTATTTCAACCCCTTTCGGTGTTGGTAGTTAAACGGGTTGGTTGAGATAGTCTGAAACCTTATTATTGCTAGAGGTCCTTCCTAAGCTGAATATAATCGTCTAAACATTGCCAGAATATAATTAAAAGGATGTCACCGGTACTGAACGGGTTAAGTTAGTTGAGGGGAGGATGAACTTCTGTTGTTAGGATTTTAAGGGGAGATGGGTCATGTTCCTGGTCTCCTTTCTCCCTCGCGTTAAGCCCGATTTATTGTTAGATTATTTTAGATTTTAGGTATTGTTACAATATTAGTTTATATACTCCCAGCCAGACTCGAACCTCCGACATTCAGAACGAGTGTCAAAGCTTTTAATCCACTACACCATGGCGTGATAAAGGAATCTTAAACTTGTCTTATTTATATTAAGGAGAAGGGAAATCATACTTGGAGAATGTGTTTCAATTCATATTAGCTCACGTGTATTTGTGAGATATATACTTGTTACAATACTAGATACAAATATTGTTTATCACTAATAATCTGTGTAATTCTTTCCCTCAATCTGTCTTTCCCTCTTCCTGTAACTTAAAATGCGTCATGCTCCGTGTGTCGAGACAGTTTGATACGTACCTTGAACAGGGGCGTATCTAGGGTAGATAGCGCCTAGGGCAAGGACTGGAATTACGCCCCCCGGTGGCGTGGGGCGAGCGCAGCGAGCCTCTCCAGCTGGGGGGTTCGGGGGGGCGCTGTAAGCCCCCCCCGAGATTTTTGTTTAAATAAGAGCAATTCTAGGAGCATTTTAAAGCCATATTCAAAGCTATATTTAGGTAATTGAAACACTAAATAATGAATGATATACCAGTAGGCTATATATATATATATATATATATATATATATATATATATATATATATATATATATATATATATATATAATGTGTGTGTGTGTGTGTGTGTGTGTTAGGTTCATTGTTTGGTTTAGGTTAATGATACCTATTTTGAGTTTGGATTGTATTATACTTTTTTTAAGACCCTGTTCAATCATCTGACACCTATCTTTTAGATTTCATAAATCCATATAATCACTGAATCAGGATAAAAAATCGAATAAGTCAATCTCGTTAACAGTTTAATTAACAAATTATTGCACTACATCTGACATCTGACAGACTGACATCTACTGATACTGTATATGAAAATCACAACTGCACTTTCCTTGCTTTTACTGATGCAAATTGGTCTATGATGTCCTCAAAGTCAGTTGTTTCAGTTTCTTCTCAGAATGACCTAATCTTTCATTTCTGGAGTATTTGACAAAACTCGCGGTACACCCTGTATATTAAATTCTAAAAGTAGACCCCTATTTAGCTTAATCAATCAATAAAGTAATTTTATATAGAAATAAAGTTAAAACCACTTTCCTTCTTCATGAGGAAGTTTCGTGATCTAAGATTCTTCTTACACAAATTATACAATGCTCTGACATAATGAAAATGACACTCTAAAATTACTCTAAACCACGTATAAACCTAGAAGCTAAATTCTAAAAGTATTTAGCCTAAGTAATAAAGCATGTTTGGATGTTCCTAAAATAATAAAGGTAAACCACTTTCCTTCTTTGCTAGGAACGGTTTCATGATCTTACATACTGCTCTGAGAGTCTGAAATAAGGAATATTATATTCAATTTACCGTCAGATAAAATTAAACAGAGTATAGAGTAATAAATGCATATATTTCGTACCTTTGCCTGTCCCTGCCCGTTTTTTTTTATCAACAATAAACGTTCGCTTGGCGCTAGCATTCGAGAATGCTTAAGTTATAAATAGCCTATATCCTGATTTTCTTGTGGGTCTCTTATAAAGTAAATTTCGAAGTACTAACAATATTTTACTATTAACTAATCAGTCAAATGAGAAATAATCCAGAATATCAATACATAATTATATACACCATTCAACGTTGCATAAAATATAATACCGGTAACTAAAGAAAACCACCCCGAAAATATTTAGAGGGATAACTTAACTATTGTCTATTGATATGTTTAGGCAATGGCTTGCAGGAATTCGTTGCCTAAAAGGCTAAAATGTAATTGTATTTAAAATATATATAGCCTACTGTGATTACTGTAGTAACTGTACATAATTATAAAAACACGTTATGGCGTTATTATTCATCATAGCCTATTATATAATTATATTAATGACGAATGGATAGGATAGGTATTTAGGCATAATACTTTATATTAGATTTGCACTATAGTTAAATACCCTGGTAACCCTGGTTAGGTTAAGTTAGGATATTTTAGGTTATTACTAAAAAAAAACAAAAAAAAAAAAACGATTTGGCGCCCCCCTTCAAGTGGCGCCCATGGCACGTGCCCTACCTGCCCCACCCTAGATACGCCACTGACCTTGAATTTGGCGTGTCATTCTTTCAAATTTGGGGGAGACACTTGTTACAGGCAGCTTTGCGTTTTGTCTTCTTTATTCACATAGAAAAAAAAAAAGGAAAACTAGAAAACAAAAATAATTGTAACGGACAGTTTGATGATCCTACCTTTAATTTGGGGGAGATTTTCATTCAAGGGATATTCTTTGAACCTCCTTCTCCCTCATGTTTAGCCCCATTAGTTTTAAATTATAGGACGTTCGCGGACGGTTCGCCCCGTTAGTTTGGCGATTTTAAGACATTTCGCCTAACTTCTGTCAATTATAAGACCTTTCGTGCCATTTAGGTATTGATTTTTTTCCTGGCGAGCGATAGCGAGCCTGTAATTTTGGAGGAACTAGCCTTTGGCCGGTACATATTTCTACAAAAATTTGTACAAATATATATCGAAGGAGGGTAGCGGATTCACTGCCTCTGCACCATTTGTCTCCTTACTGCCACATATGCCATCAGTTTTTCCTCCAAACCCGTAACATTAGCTTCTAAATTTCCCAGTCTAATTTCCAAGTTGCTACACACTTTATTATGGTTGTCCACGTTCTCTCTGAAATCAAATGACTGAGCCTCAACTGTTCCTAGCCTAACCTCCATGTCATTGTTATTATTCTGCCCTTCGGATATAATTTCAGCCAAGACATTAATTTTCCCTTCCATTTCACCTTATTTGTTCCACATTTTGTCTTGTTCCTCTAGCCTAGGCTAACTTCTCCATAAACTTGTAGAGTTTCACACAAGACAACCTCTCTTGCAAAAAGTCCAGCACCATGCGATCTGGTCCCCCACTCTCATTATGTAGTTGTAGGCCTAGCCTATACCATTACCTCCTCTGGCATATTTTCACAATCATTGTGGAACCATATTTGATAATATTCAAGGACATTAGTGCGACGTTATGAGAAACAATTTATTAGGGATAATAGGCACCAATAGATTCGCCCTATTTTTCTCTATATAGTCCGCATGGAGGATTTTCGTTATCAACAAATTGAAAAATACCCACTTCACAGACAAATACACCAAAAATCTAAGTCAAAGCGGGGGTGAGGGGGCGGCTGCCAGCCCCCACCTATAATACTAGGATAGGTTAGGTAAGGTTGTTAGGTTAGGCTAATGTCCTTTCAAAGGGGTATAGGCTAGTAAACACTAGGATAGCCTATACCCGGTCAGAGGTAAGAAGAAGAAGAAGAAGAGTCCTGCAGTAGTCTCCTTGAATGCTACCCCATATTTTACATACCTCACATTGCATTGCTTTATCCTCACTTGTCACAAATCTCACAGGTACCGCAGTTGTCTATTCTTTTCGTTGTCATTGTCGCCTCCTCCGACCGTTCCAGGTTTGTTTACATCACCTTCTCCAACACTTTGTTGACTCATGGTTGGAGGAGATGGAGGATAATAGGTGGCCAAGGAGAGTGAATGAATGGGGGGGAGGGGAAGAGTAGATGGGCAAAAGAGTGTAAGAGAAAACTGAAAAAAAATAGGAGTGAAACAAAGAAGGGTGGGAGAGGAGTGGAGAGATGTAGGGAGTAATGCAGGACTAGGTCAGGGAAGGAGACTAGAGAAAGAGATAGGAACGAGAGTGAAGGAAGTAGGAAGACAGGAATGGAAGAGAAATATGGAGAAGAAAAGTACACTGATAAGATATAGAAGCAAGGGGAGACCGAGAAAAGAGGAGTTCTATGACGGAAGTTGGGGAGCTGAACTACTGTTTAAGGCTAGGGCAGGAGCATTAGAGACAAATAGGAGAACATGGAGGTGGAATGGGGGGGTGAAAGAGTGTCTGCAGTGTGAGGTGGGAGGGAGGAGAGTGGAGGAGACAATAGAACATATAGTGACAGAGTGCCAGGGGTATGCAGAGGAGAGAGATGGGTTGGAAAATGAGTTGAAACGGGTGGTAGGGGAGAGGGAATGGGAAGAACAGAAGGAGGAGGAGGATGAGGGTGTAAAATTTGTGTTAGGTCTCGGGACAGAAGATGGGTAGATGGGGAAATGGGGAAAAGAATGAAGGTAGTGAAAAGATTCCTGGAGCAGGTGTGGCAAAAGAGAAAACGGAATAGAATAGGGTGAGGGGGGAGAAGGTGACCAGAGTGGGGGAGGAAGAAAAATGAGATTAAATAGTAGAGATGGGAAAAGTTAAATTAAGGTAAGGAGAGAACAAGATATTGGGGGGTGGAGGAGGGGGTAAATAGGGAGAGTTACACTTAGTTACACTTAGTTGTATTCCGTCCGTTAGTGACACAGTTGAGCTGGGGCTCCACTGCGACCAGGCAGCTCCCTTTCTTCCACTCTCCATTCCAGAAGTCGGTTGGAGTTGGTGCTGGGGTATCCTGGTGTTGGTGGCCGGTCCGGTATTTTGGCCAGCCACATGTCCAAGTGTTTCTTGAAGGTGTCTGGAGACACCCCGGTCATGTTTATGAGAGGGGCTGGTATACAGTTGAACAGTCTGGTTCCATTGTATGTAAAGCTGTGATGGATCAGGGATTTGATTTTTTTTGTTGATCCCGGCGTAGTCCTCACATAGCACAGCCTCCCTCGCCTTTGGTGCTGAGTCTCTTGGATGTTTGGATTTGGTACCTTTTTTCCAAAATCTTCCAGACGTAGATGATGATGTATCTCTCCCTACGTCTTTGAAGTGAGTACAGCTGCAGCTCCTTAAGTCTCTCCCAGTAGTTAAAGTGTTGAAACCCATGGATTTTACTGGTGAATGTCCTCTGGGTGGCTTCAATTTCTGTTATTTCTCCTACTTTTTGGGGAGACCAGAGCTGAGAGCAGTACTCCAGTCGTGGTAGGACCAGTGACTTCCACAGTGTTAGCATACACCTCTCATTTCTTGTGTGGAAGGTTCTCAGGATCCAGCCTGCTATTTGTTTTGCTGTTGTTGTGGCTTTGGTAATATGCTGGGAAAAAGTGGCGTCACTGCTCATATTTACTCCCAAGTCCTTCACTGTGTCCTTGGCGGTAATTTCTTGCTGTCCACTTTTGTAGTTGGTGTCGTTTTGTAGTGCTCTCTTGTTCCCGTACCTTAGAAGCTCGAACTTGTCTCCGTTTAGGGCCATGTTGTTTTCTTCTGCCCACTTCAGGATTTTGTCCAAGTCTTGTTGTAGTAGCTGAGCATCATGTTGTGAGGTGATTTTCTTCATGAGTCTGGTGTCGTCTGCAAACGATGTGGCTGTTGAGTGTTCCAGGTCCCTGTCGATGTCTCCTATCATGATGAGGAATAGGAGAGGTCCCAGTACTGATCCTTGTGGTACTCCGCTGATGACCCCACCTTATAACAATCTGTTTCATGGTCTGCTCCCTATGTCTGATACCATTGTTTGTTATATGTGAGTGAGGGAGACAAAGGGAAGAACTGCCTGTATCGAGTGCCTCTCTCAGAGTTGAAAGAATGACAGGGCAAAATTCAAGGAACGTGTGAGCCAAAATGCTTGGACACACGGAGTTTGAAGCAATTTAAGTCATAGGAAGAGGGAAAGACTGATTATGGGAGAGAGTTCCAGAGCTCAGCAGTTTCATAATCTGTTTCATGATCTTCTCCCTATGTCTTATACCAATCTGTTATCCTTTTATTACAGTTAGTTCCTACTATTCCTCTTGTCCAAGCTCTCGTTATGTTATCCGTCTTGGCCCACTCACTCCAACAATCGACCACCTTCGCACCCCTCCCTGCCTTTAGGGCAGTGGTTCCCAACCTTTTTCTGATTGAGTACCACCTGGAGGGCCCATACAGTCGCCTCGTACCACCTGGTTCAAGAAAAGCTTAATTTGATAAGATCTCAATTTATTCACAAGTAGAACACACAAATTAACTAAAAACAAAGTACACAATTTAATGCGAGGGCTGTATCTGTTTCTTCTCCACCAGCTGGTCGATGCGGGGCATAACTTTGCTCACAGCACATCGGAAATCATGCCCGGGCGCAGCAAGACGGTTCCGGCTCTGACTTAATGGTCATCATGGCTGAGAACCCCTGCTCGCACTCCCACGTAAAGGGGAAAATCAGTAGCTGGGGAACAGCGTGACGAGCTAGTGTGGGGTACGAGGAGGCCATGCTTACCCAGAAGTTCATAGGAGAGCATTCCTTGTGCTTCATCTTTGCTGCCTCATCAGCCTGGATATCTATGAGCTCCTCTTGTTCCCCGGTCCCGACAGGCAGATCGGCTGGATCAACGGAGAACGAATGGGCAATGTAGGCACAACATGTCACGTCTGGGAAGTAATGCATCAACTCAGTCTTGAGCACTGAGAGATGATGGACGATTTCTTGGGAAAATTCATCATTGGGCTCGGTCTCAAGGGTAGTCAGGAGTTCGAACATTCCGTAGCGTTTACTTTCCACATTCTTGATCCAGAGGTCCAACTTCCGGACAAATGTTCCTAGCTTCGAGATGAAGTCTGAGACAGAGCAGTTGGGCTCTTGGAATGACAGGTTTAAGTGGTTGAGGAACCCAAAAATGTCTAAAAGGTAGGCCAACCTTAAGATAAACTCCTCGTCCTCCAGATCTTTTTGAAAATCGTGTTCTTTCTCCATGAAGAATACGAGGAGTTCATCCCTCAGTTCAAAGAGACGTCTCGTTGTATTCCCGCGGGAGAGCCAGCGAACCTCAGTGTGGTACAGGAGACAGATGTGGTTAGAGCCGAAATCTTCACAGAGCAGTTTGAACAGCCGAGTATTCAGGGCAGATGTTTTGACGAAATTTACGATTTTGATAACTCGGTTCAAGCATGATAACAACTTCGGAGGGAGCACCTTAGCGGAAAGGGCGAATCTGTGTATGAAACAATGGACAGAGGTGGCATTTGGTGACACAGCTTTCACATATGCTCGCGTACCACCTGGAAGGCCCTTGCGTACCACTAGTGGTACGTGTACCACAGGTTGGGAACCACTGCTTTAGGGGGAGAATTCCACTTGAGGGATTTTTTTCTGGACCCCTTTATCCCTCAACAATTGCTTTTGAGATATTAAGACGTTCGCCCCATTAGTTTGGCGATTTTAAGAACTTTCGCCACATTTCTGTCAATTTTAAGACCTTTCGTGCCAATTAGGTGTCGACTTTTTTCCTGGGGAGCGATAGCGATCCTGTAATTTAAGAGGAACCAGCCTTCGGCCGGGATATTTTTCTACCGAAAAATGTACAAATTTATCATAAAAGGGAGTCTAGGGGGTGTAGTTTTTAAGCTTGATGGAGGTCTAGGGAACCAACTAAAAACCTCCCTTTTAACACACCTTACTCATTACTCATCATTCAACTCATCTACTCATTTCATCTATATTTTCCGGGACTCTTATACTTTTTATTCAACTAATCTATACATTATTAATCTTCGCACCAATTCATTACTCAATTCATCTACTTATTCAACTCATTACTCAAGTTATCTACTCATTGTTCAACTCACCTACCCATTACTCAAATCTAGTACCCATTATTCAACTCACCTACCCATTACTCAAATCTAGTACCCATTGTTCAACTCTCCTACCCATTACTCAAATCTAATACCCATTATTCAACTCTCCTACCCATTACTCAAATCTAGTACCCATTATTCAACTCTCCTACCCATTACTCAAATCTAGTACCCATTATTCAACTCTCCTTCCCATTACTAAAATCTAGTACCCATTATTCAACTCACCTACCCATTACTCAAATCTAGTACCCATTATTCAACTCTCCTACCCATTACTCAAATCTAGTACCCATTATTCAACTCACCTACCCATTTCTCAAATCTAGTACCCATTATTCAACTTATATACTCATAACTCAAATCTAGTACCCATTAATCAACTCACCTACCCATTACTCAAATCTAATACCCATTATTCAACTCTCCTACCCCTTACCCAACTCTTCTACCCATCTTTCAACTCATATACTCATAACTCAACACTACTCATTAGGCTACTCAATCCTGATGCCTAGTTTTCCCATTACTCAACTTTGTATTCTCTTCATGCCCTAAATGGTTGCTTTAAACTTCGTGTGTCGAGGCATTTTGACTACAACGTCCCTTGAATTTGGCTCGGTCACTCATTTAACTTTGGAGGAAACACTCGCTACAGGCAACCTACCTTTTGTCGCCTCCATACACATAGAACAAAACAAAACTACAAATAAAACTCACGAATGGCTTTAATGATCCAGGCTCTTCAAACAAATGAATAACGGCATAGAAACAATCTAGCCTTAAGGGGTGATTGGCAATTAGGTGTTTTTCTGCACCCCATTAATTTGGCGTTTTTTAGACCTTTTGACCCATATTCTAACAATATTAAGCCCTTTCGTGCAATTTAGGTGTCATTTTTTTTCCAGGCGAACGATAGCGAACCTGTATTTTAAGAGAAATCGGTCTTCGGCCAGGACATTCTTCTACCTAAACATTAGGGTCTAGGGGGTGTGTTTTTGTTAAAGATTGGACGTCTAGCGAGGAAACTAGACAAATATATATAAAGCAATACAAAATAATAGATAGACCAGAACACGATCACCCCCTCCCCCCCCCCCCCCCCCCCCCTTAAGGTGGGGGTAGAGGTGGAACAACATTGGTAACTTTAATGTGGCAGAGTCATGCTGTGTGGCTGTTACTAGATTCCTAGAAGTGGATTTAGTATTCTCTATATTTTTATGGGTCAACTTTTCCTCCCTGTAATTTGCCAATGAGTGCCTATGAAAGGTTTGTTCATGCACACACACACACACACACACACACATATACATACATACATACATACATACATTACATACATACATACATACATACATACATACATACATGCATACATACATACATACATACACACTTTCTCTCTATCTATCTATCTAGGTATCCTAATCTCTTCTAAAGATGTACTTTCTACCCTCTCTGGGCTTAACACTAATAAGGCGTACGGTCCGGACGGTGTTCCTCCTGTTGTTCTCAAAAACTGTGCTTCCGTGCTGACTCCCTGCCTAGGCAAACTCTTTCGTCTCTGTCTATCCTCTAACGTCTTCCCTTCATGCTGGAAGTTTGCTCACATTCAACCTGTCCCAAAGAAGGGTGACCGCTCTCAACCCTCCAACTATCGTCCAATTGCTCTTATCTCTTGTCTTTCTAAAGTTTTTGAAACTATTCTTGCTTCCAAATTTCTTAAGCATTTCTCTTCTCATAATCTGCTCTCAGATCGCCAGTATGGCTTCCTTAAGGGTCGCTCTACTGGTGATCTTCTTTCATATCTTACTAACTCTTGGTCATCCTCCTTTCGGGACTTCGGTGAGACTTTTTCTATTGCACTAGACATATCGAAAGCCTTCGATAGAGTCTGGCATAAATCTTTAATTTCTAAACTACCCTCCTTCGGTTTCTATCCCTCCATCTGTGCCTTTGTCTCTAATTTCCTTTCCGGCCGTTCCATAGCCGCGGTTGTGGACGGCCATTGTTCACTTCCTCACTCTATAAACTCCGGTGTTCCTCAGGGCTCTGTCCTATCTCCTATTCTCTTTCTAATTTTTATAAATGATCTCCTTAACTGTACCTTAATTCCCATCCATTCATACGCAGACGACTCAACCTTGCACTACTCCATTAGTTTTTCAGAACGCCCCAGCCAGCAATCCCTCAACGACAAACGTAATGAAGCCATAGAACTCTTAAATTCTGATCTAAATACTATTTCCAATTGGGGCAGAGAAAACCTTGTTAACTATAATGCTTCCAAAACCCAATTTCTCCATCTATCTACCCGTCAGGATCCCCCAGCGGACTATCCCTTATTCTTCAACAATACAAAAATCAACCCTTCATCTTCTCTCAATATTCTTGGTGTCTCTTTTTCTTCTGCTCTCATTTGGAAGGACCATATTACCAGTCTTGCTAAGGCAGCATCCCAGAAGCTGGGTGTGCTCAACCGCCTTAGGGGGTTCTTTTCCCCTGCACAGCTTCTTGCTCTGTACAGGGGCATAGTGCGCCCTTGTATTGAGTATTGTTCACATGTGTGGGGAGGTTCCTCTCACACTGCTCTCCTAGACAAAGTTGAAAGGAAGGCCTTTCGTATCATTAACTCCCGTCCACTCACCAACTCTCTGCAATCTCTCTCTCTCCGCCGCAATGTTGCATCTCTCTCGCTATTCTATCGCTACTATAATAATCAGTGTTCCTCAGAGCTATCCCAGTGCATACCACCTCCTTTACGTAGGGCACGTGGTACCCGTCTTGCAACTCAATCCCACCCCTACTCTGTGCAACTCTCCAACCCAAGAGTGAAACGTTACTCTCAAACTTTCTTCTACTCAACAGCTGAGCTCTGGAACTCTCTCCCAGAATCAGTCTTTCCC
This sequence comes from Paralithodes platypus, assembly GCA_032716605.1. NCBI lineage: Eukaryota > Metazoa > Arthropoda > Malacostraca > Decapoda > Lithodidae > Paralithodes > Paralithodes platypus. Next base: position 63,214,685 of record CM064573.1, read on the forward strand.
TCTTCCTATGACTTAAATTGCTTCAAACTCCGTGTGTCCAGGCATTTTGGCTCGAACGTCCCTTGATTTTGGCCCTGTCACTCTTTCAACTATGGGGGAGGCACTCGCTATAGGCAGTTATGCCTTTTGCCTCCCTCAATCACATAGAAAAAAAAAAAAAAAAAAAAAAAAAAAAAAAAGGTATCTCTCTCTCTCCAAGGATTTTGAGTTGCCTTTTTCTTTCTTTTATATAAACAAGAGTCGTCTGTACACTTCTTACAGCAGGAAGAACAAAATAAATGAAAACCTGAAACAAACACAGAAATGTCACCTTTCAACGACTCCACACATCGATCCTCTTCGTGACACTTATGCCATTTAAGGGGAGGCAGAGGGGTTTTCTCCACCTTCTTCTCCCTCGTGTTTAGCTGCATATTAGTTATTAGACGCTAGCTCGTTCCATTAGTTTGGCGATATTAATACCTTTCGCCCCATTTCGTTGTCAGTTTCAAGATCTTTCGTGCCATTTAGGCGTCGGGTTTTTCCCTGGCGAGCGATAGCGAGCCTCTAATTTTAAGAGGAACATTGTTCTACCAAAAATGTACAAATATATCTAGGAAAGGGGTCCAGGGAGTGTTATTTTAAGCTTGATGGAGGTCTAGCGAGGAAACCAACAAAATATATGAATATATAACTAAAAAGACCCCTCAAAATAACTACTGTCCTCTTAAAGGGGTGCCCAAGAACAAGGCACCGGAGTTGGGGATATACAGTAGAGGTAGTATAAGTGGTATTGGTATATGGCTTACAGTATGGTGAGTGTTTTATTTTGCACTAGTGTTAACAAGTTCACCTCACAAACCCAATTCAGCGGGATTGGAACCCCTGCTAGACCGTCATTGCCCAAGCCATCGTACCAGCCCGAGATAATCCTTGTTTTTATAGCTGCTTACTGGTTCACTTTTTGGTAGATTTTTGTTATTTAATTATTTTTCTGATTTCCTGATAGTGAGAGAGAGAAAGAGAGAGTGAGAGGGAGATGATATTAGAAAGGTATCTACTGATAGATCTGTATATTAACTACCCACAAACACACACATATTATAAAAGTTAGTCAAGAATATATATTATACTGCACTATACCTCAATTTAATTTAAGAGGGGGTAGTTGGTTATTTTTCTGGCCCCCCTTCTCCTTCACGTTTAGCCTCATTAGTTTTCAGATTTTAAGATGTTCGGCCCATTAGTTTGGCGATTTTAAGACTCTTCACCCCATTTCTTTGTCAACATTAGGACCTTTCGCGCTATTTAGGTGTCAAATTATTCCTGGCGAGCGATAGCGAGCCTGATTAGGAGGAACCGGCCTTCGGCCGGGAAATTTTTCTACCGAAAAATGTACACATTTATCTCGAAAGGGGGTATATATATATATATATATATATATATATATATATATATATATATATATATATATATATATATATATATATATATATATATATATATATATATATATATATATATATATATATATATATATATATATATATATATAATTTTGTAGATGAAGAGTAGGACAAGAGCCACAACAGTATACATGTTGAGAATGATTTATTTGCAAATTTTCGGGCGTATCAAACATCCATCATCAGGCTATATTTCAACATACGATCCTAAAAAGGAAGTAACCTAGTATAAATATAAAGTATATAATTTTATACTAGATTACTTTTGTTTTAGGATCATATGTTGAAATATAGCCTGATGATGGATGTGTGATACGTCCGAAAATTTGCAAATAAATAATTCTCAACATGTATACTGTTGTGGCTCTTGTCCTACTCTTCATCTACACAATTATATATCCTGGAAATGTACCTACCACTGATATATATATATATATATATATATAGATAGATAGATAGATAAATATTAAGCTTGATGGAGGTGTAGCGAGGAAACTAACAAAGTAATAAATAAAATAAAATAAAAACATATATAAATAACCCTACTCCATTAAAAAGATTACCTCAACGTATTGTAACAAGAGCCACTTTATTTCCTCATTACATTAAAGTGGTATCACGGGAACGCAGGTGGCAACTCATATTATCCACTTAACCTAAGACGTGCGCATGAGGGGTATGAGACACCACACTCCTGTGCGCACATATTTGAGCTGTTCCCATCACTAACATCGTTATTTTACCATAAATAGCATTAATACTTATCCATATGCACCTATTATAGGTTGATTATAAAGGTATTAACCTGTTACAATAAAACAAGTGGAAACAGCGTTTGGATGGTCAAAATCGGCGATACAGGCCGGGAGTTACATAATGTATGGCTGAGGCAACCTCCCTCCCCTCCACTTTTCCCCACGTCTGGAGAGAGACTGTCGATCGATACTCTCTCTCTCTTGCACTCGCTTGGTAACAGTGATGACAATGCCCTGCTTGCAACTCGCTAATGTTAGCACGAAAATAGACCACAGAATAAGGGAATAACAGGGAAAATAGGTGATAACTGAAGGAGGTGAGGAAAGTGGGGAAGGAGGGGAGGTGGAGGAGTGATATTTGGCATGGCCCAGGGGCAAAAAAAAAAAAAAAAAAAAAAAATGGGGGGTGTTTTAAATGGATTTTTTCCCCCCCAGACTCTTAAGAGTCTTCCTGCAGTCGCCCAGGGAAACTCTTAAGAGTCTTCCCGCAGCTCCTGGGTTAATCCACTTGAACCAGCAGCACACCTGAACTGACAACCTATTATAAAGAGCCTACCTGCTGCCTAGGGGTTCATTCACCTGTGCGTCTCGCTCCCTTTTGGTTGGCTGGGGAGAGATGCTGCTCGCTGATTGGTCCTCCGCTGGTCTCAGGAAGTAATTGGCTGGTGGGGTCTGCAAAGGTCAATAGTCAAGCATATAGTGTCGCCTCTGTCCTCTTACCGTTACAGAGAGAGAAGTATTGAATTGTTTAGATAAACTCAAGGTAAATAAAACGCCAGGACCTGATACAATCTCGCCTAGAGTTCTAAAGGAAGCTAAGAATGAGCTCTCCAAACCACTGACATTACTATTCAATAAATCCTTGCAGTCTGGAACTATGCCTGATCAGTGGAAGCTAGCCAACGTAACACCGATATTCAAAAAAGGCAGCAAATCCCTACCCAGTAACTATCGTCCAATTAGCTTAACCTCAGTTGTATGTAAAATGCTAGAAACGGTCATGCGAGACAGACTCGTAAATCACTTAGAGGAAAATAACATACTTAAAGATACTCAACACGGCTTTCGTAAAAAACGTTCCTGTTTAACAAACCTCTTAGACTTCTTCCACGATATCCTCAACCTCTACGATGAGAGTAAAGCTGTAGATATTATATACCTTGATTTTCAAAAGGCCTTTGACAAAGTTCCCCACAAACGTTTACTGCTAAAACTAAAAGCGCATGGAATACAAGACGGTGTGTTGAAATGGATAGAAAATTGGCTCAGCAACAGAAAGCAAAGGGTAGTCATAAACGGTAAGGCATCTAAATGGACCAATGTAAGTAGCGGGGTACCCCAGGGATCGGTACTAGGACCAATTCTCTTTCTAATTTACATCAACGACATAGATGAGGGTCTCACCTGCACAATCTCAAAATTTGCTGACGATACAAAAATTGCAAATAGCGTACTCTCAAAAGAACAAGTTGACGATATGCAACACAATCTAGATAAATTGTCATGTTGGGCCCAAATTTGGCAAATGAGTTTCAATGCGGATAAATGTAAAGTACTACATGTCGGATACCTAAATGAGAAAGCAAACTATTCGATGAATGGCACTCAGCTTAAGAATGTAAACAGAGAAACTGATCTGGGAGTAACAATATCGAGTAACCTAAAACCGAGTCAACAATGTTCAGAAGTTGTTAAGAAGGCAAACAAAATAATTGGCTTTATAGGCAGGTCATTTGAGCATAAATCCAAAGAAGTTATCCTAACCCTTTACAATTCCTTAGTCCGCCCTCTTCTGGAATACTGCGTTCAATCCTGGTGCCCTTATTACCAAAAAGATATAAACAAGCTAGAACGAGTTCAACGTAGAGTTACCAAAATGATACCTAGCCTAAAGAACAAACCATACGAAGAGCGTCTTAGAGAATTAAATCTATTTCCTTTAACCCAGCGCAGATTAAGAGGCGACTTAATTCAAGTGTTCAAAATCATCAAAGGCATCGACAATATGAACTGTAGTAAGTACTTCACTATCGACCAATCTAATTACACGCGGGGAAACGGTTGCAAAATTATTGGTAAATCTTTTAACTCGCACGAATCTAAGAATTTCTTCTTCAATCGAGTTGTCAACTTGTGGAATGGGCTTCCCCGAGACGTTATAGACTGCAGCACCGTTGATTCATTTAAATTCCGCCTAGACAAATATCTCGCATCAAACCCGCGACTGACTGCGTTTGTAAATGAATAACTTTATCCTCCCCTCAGTTACTAACCCATATGTCCCCTACTAACTTCCTAGTCCTGCCACGTTAGTGGCAGGGCAGTAGTTCCCTTTCCAATGTTCCCTTACCCACTCTAAACCACTGTTTGGACACTTGATCCTCAGTGTTTTGGAGGACAAGCAACCTAGAAGGGTCACTAGATCTGTTGTTGCTTGATTTCCTTTGTACTTTGTACTCTCTCTCTCTCTGATGCATATATATATATATATATATATATATATCTTCCAGTATATCAGGACAAGTTCCTTCCGTTTATTTTGGCTATCATTAGACGATTTTATTCAGCTTAGAAAGGCATTTTGGAAGTCAAAGCAATAATTGAGATATATATTATTCCTTTGATTCCTGGACATCTTTCCTAAATTGCAAACAATCGTTAACAAATAACCAAAATATAAATGAAGAATCTCGTCCTTGCCTCCTGAAGGGGTTAAGAAAAGTGATTAATTAACGAAGTTAAAATAATACAGTGTTCCTTAAAAGCTTGAACATGTTTCCCATTAAATAAAAAACATAAAAATACACGGAAATATTTATACAAGGATCAGCTGACCAAGACAAAATACGGGACAGCCTTTCAACTATGGCCAAGACCGATGCACAAACGACTATACCACATCATTCCTCAACCATAGATCTTGTAATCTTGTGTTGACCTCTGACCGTTTTGGTGAGGTCAGTCCTCAGGGTATTGGTGGGTTGAGTCTATAATTAGGCCTTGTAATTGGGGTTGGGTGTGACAGTGATCTGCCTTGTGTGGGTCCATCGGCTTTCTGCAGACTCATTTTATTATGTTCTTATAGACATTGTTTTCATATCCTAGTCCACTCCACCCAGACCATTCTCCTCACCAATTGTCAAGTTCTTCAAACCGTCCACCATCTGCTCCTCGAACCTACTCTTCATTCCTCGACCTTCCTCCATCTTTTCCTTCATCACTACTGCTGTCACCATCAACACTACTGGTCACCATCACCATCACTATCATCGTCACTAGTGATGTAGTAGTCATCAACGCAATGCTCTCCACCACCATTAATCCTATCATAAATAGGCCTACTATGCTCACTAATATCATTAGGCCTACTACTCCCATCATCATCACTACAACTTTCACTATCACCACTACTACTCTCATTATCATCACTACTACTTTCATCATCACTACTACTTTCATCACTACTACTTTCACTATCATCACTGCTACTATCCTCCATCTCTTCCTCCATCTTCCACGCCTCCTTCCTTCTCTCCATCTCCTCCAGAGTTATTTTCCGTCCCTTTAGCCTTTTTTCCTCCTCATCAACCCTAGTCAACATGTCCTCCACATGAACCACAAAGTTGTCTACCAAAGGGTATTGGCCTAATGCATGCAGCATACCCTTTTTGTATATAATTTGTATTATGTTATAATACCCCTTAATGATTTCAAACTGGTCAGTGTGAACGGCATACACTTTGGCAGACATAACCACCTCTCTCCAATACAAGCAGTTCTCTTCTGACATTTTTAACTGCTTTGTGGCTTTATCTTGGTAAATGAACCTTAACGCATCTGCGACTTTTTTCTGAGCCATTTTGTTTACTATGGCCTTCTTGTGGAATCCCTTCTTTCCGATCTTAAACATTTCATACCTTCTTAGCGCCTGCTTGACCTCCTTTGCAAAACGATCCAAGTCTTCAGGGGATGAACCAGTAAACCAATAGAGTTCCTGTTTGTCATCATACCACGCGTTTCGCTTCAGAGCCTTGGCGATGGCCATCAACCGAGGCTTTATTACACCGTAATCGGTTTTAGGGATCCGAATAACTCTCTTATTGGTGGTAGTCATTGTAAATGTACGTGTTTTTGTATTTAAATGCTTTTTAAACTTTTAATATACTATTTTGTAACTTAAATACACGTAATGATGCGAGCAACAAATTTGTAATGTTACTCGGACGAGTTTTTGGTTCTCAATGGTGTGAAGTTCGCCTGTTTTATCTAGATGCATATCGTATTTTTTTGTTCTACTTTATAGTGGCTGGTGTTAATGCAAAAAATACGCAATATTATGCGGTGTGCAAAAATAGACGATATTATAGTAAATAGTTGTTTTTAAGATAAATACTAATAATTTACACGAAGACTTCAATACAAATTTTAAAAAGTTACTGCTTTAAATATCATTTTCTACAATCATCTCGTTTACAGAAAACTGATATTAATGGGTAACCATAACATATTTGAGTTTCAAATCTCTTCCGATCTGGAATATATTGAGATTTTTTCTGAGCTTGATAAGCATATAGTGCTTATAGTGCTTGATAAGCATATAGTCACCAAAGTTACTAATCTACAGAGAAATATGATATATTTACGATGCAGGCGTTATTGTATATAAATGTAAATGTTTTTGTTATTGAACCTATCTTTGAGCACTTTGAGCTATCTTAGTTAGTGCTTGTTTTTTGGTCTATATATTTATATATTAATATATATTTTTAAGGTTCCTCGCTAGACCTCCATCAAGCCTAAAAATGCACCCCCTAGACCCCCTTTCAATATAAATGTGTACATTTTTCGGTAGAAAAATTATATTTTAAGGTGTTCTTTCCATTAGTTTGGCTACCACCACCATCATGGACCACCATGGATACCACCACCATCACATCACTTAAAGACAACAACGACACTCTACAAACCACTCCAGAACACAAAGCACAGATACTCAACACTCATTTCCAATCAGTATTCACACAAGAAAACAACCAAATACCTAACATGCCAGAAAACCCCTACCCACCCATACCCCACCTAGACATAACGACTAACAGCATACAGAAACTACTAGAGACACTTGACACAAACAAAGCCACTGGTCCTGACAACATCCCTGCCTTTATCCTTAAAAATTGTGCCTCAATCCTTGCCCCCATCCTGCAAAGCATCTTTACTCAGTCACTTCACACAGGCATCCTTCCACCTGACTGGCTTTGTGCGAACATCACTCCCCTTTTCAAGACAGGTGACAGGACTGACCCAAAGAATTATAGACTCATCTCACTCACACCCATCCCATGAAAAATTTAGAACACATTATACATAAACACATTATGAATCGCCTAGACGCAAACAACATCCTTACTGACGCACAACATGAATTTCGGCCCAAAAGATCATGCGAATCACAACTCATTGCCACATATCATGACATAACTAAACAACTGGACCGACGAGACATTAAACAGGTTGACGCTATTATCCTCGATTTCGCCAAAGCCTTTGACAAAGTACCCCACAAAAGACTTCAGCATAAATTAGCTTTTTACGGTATAACTGGACCTACTCTTCACTGGATCACTAATTTCCTTACAAAACGGACTCAACGAGTACTCCTTGACGGCTCTTCCTCAGACTCTGCCCCTGTTTCTTCTGGTGTCACACATGGCACCGTTCTTGGCCCTCGATCTTCTTTTCCTTCTTTATATTAATGACCTTCCTCTGTCAACACCTAACTCTTCTACTAGACTATTTGCTGACGATAGTTTGATGTTTAGGCCCATACTGACTAGAGACGACTGTGGACTTATCCAGCAAGACTTAAACGCCCTCGAACATTGTGAGAACACCTGGCAGATGTCTTTCCGCCCCGATAAATGTAAACTTCTCCGCTTTACCCGCTCCCGATCACCCATCACTTTCAATTACACATTACACAACCAACCACTAGAATCAGTTCCTTCATACAAATATCTTGGCGTCCAACATTCTTCTTCACTGCCATCAAAGACTGGAACGACCTACCCCAGTCAGTCCGTGAAAAGAGAACACGGTATTCCTTCAGACGTAGCCTGAAGGAACACCTGAACCGGACAGCTGCGAGAAGGGAGCACCAAGCTTATGTCTACTACTAAATGCGACATAAGAGATAGACAAACCAAACTGAAATTATTACTGATTACGGATTACTGATATTTACTATAGGATGTAAGGTATCTTAAAATAACCCCCTAGAAATACTTTCTCTAAAGTATCTATTTCTTTATCCTCCCCATTTTCCCCAGCTAACCTAATCCCACAAGGACCCCAATGGAAATACGCCTAACGGCCTTATTGGGCTATCCTTAGTTGGAATTATGCAAGGCTGGTACATGTCATATTTGTAACATACTATGTGGTACCAACTCTGTAAATTGCTAACTGAATAAATAATATTATTATTATTATTATTACCTCTCCACCAACCTAAGATTCAACACCCACATTCATCACATACAAAGTCAGGCAAACCGCACACTAGGGTTCTTGAGGAGGAATTTACACAATTGTACACACGACATCAAACACATAGCTTATAATACCCTTGTTCGCCCAACACTGGAGTACTGCGCCGCAGTATGGGATCCATACACTCAATCACAACCCGTATCAAATATCAAATAAGCATGGAAACCCTTAACACACGAAGACTCAGGCACAGACTCACAGTAATGTATAAAATCACACACAATAATATTGACATTAAAAAACATGAATACCTACACAACTCAAACTCCCGCAACACTCGTAACACACATTCTCATAAGTACCAAACATACCACACTAATACTGACTTCTACAAACACTCATTCTTTCCACGAACCATACGGGATTGGAACAGTCTCCCAGAAGATACAATAAATAGCCCTACACTAGACACATTCAAACACAGAATAAACTAACATTTCGCCCACATCACACACACACCATAAACCGTCCACTTAGCTCCCCCCATCCTCCACCCTAATACCCTTATATGTGTGATATGCGCAAGTCCAGCGCCCTACACATTATCAATCGAGATCGAGACCTCTTACTAACGTTTCTGAGCCAGTACCGATACAAAGGTCAGCCCTGTGGACCTGCGCGGTCGTCTGGGGGCGGGTTCAAGAGAAGAAGAAGAAGAAGATCATTGTAAGGATCGGCCGGGAAGATGGCGTCTGGAGGGGAGGTCCCACTAGCTTCTCCCGCTACTAACACCTCTTCTACCTCACCTATCATGCATGTAACCCCCCCAAATGACCCCACAAACTCTGACTGCCCCACAGACAACGATCAATGGTTAGATAGTGCCTTCCATTCTCGTAATAACGCAAAATCATCCAAAATACATAGGCGGCATGGTGAACAACAAACCCCAGCGGTAAGCCCAAACATCGCTGGTAAGTACCCCTCACGAACTTTTCATACCATACTAGTCAAACCCAAAGATGCAGCATTCTTCTCCAAGGACACAAAGTACCTCGAGTTCTTCAAAAACATTGAACAACATCTCCACATTACTGCCCTGAACGTACGATTAAACAAAGATAAGGGCATACTGGCAGTGGACACTGACACTGAACTTAGCACCTCAGTAATAGACAATGCTTTACAAACCACCAACATCGGACAATGGGAAGTTACAGTGTCCTTACCTAGGGATAACCAGCAACTTTCCCACAGTATCATAAGCATCCCCACCTACATAACTGTAGAGGAAATCACCAGCAGTCTACTAGAAACAGAAATAGGCCTAGATAGCAATATAGTCAATGTCATTAGATTTACAGATAAAAATTATACTACTGGGGAGCTGTGCCCCTCAAAAAGAGTGCGGATCACTTCTCGATCCCCCCTCCCCACAATGATCAAAGTTGCCACTTTCCAGCGCACTGTCACCCCCTACACCCTACCGCCCCTCAGCTGCAGGAAGTGCAAAAGATGGGGCCACATGACCAAAAACTGCCGAGCAACATCGATCCGTTGCGCCAAATGCGCTCAACTACATCCAACCAGTGAATGCACGAGCACAGAATTCAGATGTCCAAACTGCGGCGGAGACCACCCATCCACCTCAAGCATCTGCCCAGAATTTGTAAAGGCAAAACACCAAAATAACCCTCAGGAAGCCAGTACTACGAATAAAATCCAGGAACAAGTTGCATCAGTACCGGTACCACTAGCAAGGGAACAAGGTGCATCAGTGCAAACTGTGCAACCAGAATACCGTCCGCTAGTGGGAAACAAGCCTAGCCCTCACCCCAGCACATCATACTCCCATGTCTTACAGAATCAGAACCCCACAACTAGGACATCCCACAATTATCTAACAAACTTTCCCACCCACCCACAACACAACTCAAACACTAGGCCACAAGCACCAAACCCCAAAGACCAAGGCAAGCACATACACATAATTAACACCATAACATCATTGCCAATGGAGGAGCAGCTACACATAATGGCCTCCATCATCAGCAACCTCCAACATGCTCTACAAACAAAAAATAATCGCACTGATACAGATGGTGGACCATCTTCCACCAACATAACCATACCGCCACCCTCACAACAACCAGACCCCCCACAAATGCCTTGCCAAGTCCCTCCACCAGGCCCAAAACCCCCCCTACCACACTCATCACATACTACAGCCATAACTATAACAACATCATCAACACCGACACCACCTGCAACCACAACTATCACAACACCTACAGTAGCTACAACAGTCACAGCACCATCAATACTGGAGGCTACAACTGCAACAGCCACAACACCACCAGCACCAGTAGCTATAGCTATCACAACACCACCAGTAACGGTAGATGCAACTAGCACAAGTTGCACAACACCTCCAGTACCGGTAGATACAACTACCGATACCACAGCACCACCAGTACTGGCACCAAATACATCAGCCCATACAGCTTCACCCACCCCACAACCATCACCAGAGTGCACGATGACCCAAGTCAACTCAACAGAGCAACAGCCCACGGAACAACAACAACAAATAATAACTGATACTGGTACCAGTACTGGGAATACCAGCAAACTCAAGAGCATCCCAACCGAAAATAGCCTAAATGAAAGTAACAAAACACAAACAAATACAAGCGACAGTAAAAGCCAAGGCCAACCAAACCCCACCATCAAAACGGCAGATTTTCAGCACCCAAAAAAACCCCAAAACAACACCACATACCCAGACCAAACATCCATCATCACCACCTCAGGATAACCGCCACAGAAACCTCAGAAACACCAACAAAAAACGTTAGTAACTATGGCTCCACTCCAAGTAATGACATGGAACACCAAGTGCCTTAAAACATCATTGTCAGAACTAAAAAACTACTTAAGAACAAAATCCCCACATGTAGCAATTATAACAGAAACCTGGCTAAGTGACAAGTATAAACCCAACCTTAAACCCTACATCAGCATAAGGAAAGACAGAGTAGGGAGACCAGGAGGAGGAATCTTGCTGCTAACCAAACACGAACTCTCCGCAAAAGAAATAAAACTCAGGCCATTCCCTAATGGAACACTAGAAATCCTAGCTGTCTCATTCCCATATAAAAAAACACAACTATCCATCATTGGAACATATAATCCAGGGGGTTCTATATCACATCAGGAGCTGACTCATTATATCCAACAAGTACCCACACCCTTCATGGTGATAGGCGACCTAAATGCCAACCACCCCTCCTGGAGCAGAGGCACAGCCAATACAGCAGGGAACGACATATTTAGCTACATCCAAAACAGCAACTATAGCCTACTATCAGAACCTTTCATCCCAACATACTTCAACCTACAAACGAACTACAGCTCCACCATCGACATATGCCTTGGCTCGGGAATCCTTTCCCCAGAGGTAAGATCCAAAGTAGGGCCAGACCTGGGCACGGACCACCGGCCCCTACACATAGAGTTCACAAACTTCAGCCCACCTATATACCCCATTACCCTACCCAAATGGCGTATCCCCCCAAAGTTCAACTGGAAGACCTGGGAAAATACTGTACAAAATACAGATGGCAACCATACAGACCCCAACGTCATGCATACAAAAATGACCGAAGCAATAGATACAGCAGCCTCACAACACTTCAAACTCACGTCAGGACTCCCATCCAACAAAATTCTGAGACCCTGGTGGACCGAGGAATGCTCCAGAGCTGTAGCGACACGAAGAAGGGCTATCCAAAAACAACGAAGGTCTAAATCACTGCTGAATTGGATCCAAGTTAAAAAAACTACAGCTTTTGCCACAAAAACAATCCGATCAACCTGCAAATCCTCCTGGAGAGAATACTGTAGCAACATAAACCATGACACCCCAATTTCAGAAGTCTGGAATAGATTCCGCAGCATCACAGGACGACCCTCCTTCCCATCATTCCCCTTCACAATAGATGGAGAGATGTGCCTTTTACCCAAAGACAGAGCCGATGCAATAGCTACCCGCATACAAAATAACCAACACCAGGAACCCCCAGATGACCAAGAAGAAGCCAACAGGATCAGTAATGAGATCACCATAGCTATACATCGTCCTACACAAATGAACAAGCCCTTCACCACTTCTGAAATGCAAACCGCAATAGCCCACCTCCCAACAGGCAAAACAGCAGGACATGACCGCATACCATACGAGTTTATCAAATACCTACCACCAACAATGCACACCCAACTGCTTCACCTTATCAACACAACATGGACACAAGGCAACGTCCCCAAGGACTGGAAAAACGGTATCCTCCTGCCCTTCATTAAACCAGGAATGGACCCCTGCCTGTCATCATCGTACCGACCAATCAGCCTCCTGCCTAGCATAAGCAAGCTGGCAGAAAGAATGGTCCAGACAAGACTCTCCTGGCACCTTGAAAACAATAACCTCATCCCCTCCTCACAAGCCGGCTTCAGACCTACCTGTTCTACATTAGACCAGGTACTTAACCTGGAACAGGTAATACTATCAGCCCTTTCAAGCCAAAAGACCTGTATCGTAGTATATTTAGATCTCTCCTCTGCTTTCGACACCGTTCCCCACGATCTCTTACTGCTGAAACTATCCAGAATGGGAATAAAAGGACACATGCTGCAATGGTTAAAGTCTTCCCTCTCCAACAGAACAAACCAAGTATTCATCCAAGGCCAGATGTCTAAGACCATAACAACAAAAAAAGGATTACCACAAGGATCCTCACTCAGCCCCCCCTTATTCGACGCGTACCTGTCGGACATGCCAAACATAAACCCAGCAAAAAACAATACAATACGCCGACGACATAACAATATACGCCTCGGACCATAATCCCCAAATAGCCGAACAAAGGATTCAGGACGCCCTCAACATCCTAGGGAACTGGACTAATGAATCAAAACTAAGTATCAACCCAACCAAATCGCTATACCAGATCTTCACGAGAAAGAAAAACTACAGACCTCCAAGATTCACGCTTAATGGAGAAGATTTGCTTCCTACACAGAGCCACAGATATCTCGGAGTAATTTTTGATGCTCCACTCCTCACTTGGAAAGACCACATAGACTACCTGATATACAACACCAACCAAAGACTGAACATCATGAAAGCAATCGCAGGCACAACATGGGGTGCAGACGCCACAACCCTCCGAACATTCTACATAGCATACATCAGAAGTAAACTTGACTACTGTGCCCAAGCATTCGCCTCAGCCGCACCGACCCATCTTCATAAACTGGAGGTGGTACAGAATTCAGCAATGAGGATCATAATGGGGGCCCTTAAATCAACCCCGGTGGCCAGCCTTCAGTGTGAAGCAAATCTAATCCCACTCCACACCAGAAGGGATATACAGTGTGCCACCTACTTCTCAAAAATCTATGCTGCCCCACCTTCCCACCCATTCTCTGCATCTCTCCGCAATGTACCAGTACAGCCTCAAGGAGCTCCCATCCATAAAGCACCCTTCCGAGAGCGCGTAGGGCAAATTATACATAGAAAATCACGCATATTCCTTGGTTGCCACTCAACCCCCATGGTACCACCAGTCCCACCATGGGAATACATCCCACCCACAGTCCAGACAGACCTCATCAACTCAACAACCAAGAAAAACAACTCGGCTGAACTCAAGCAAGAGTTCCTCGAAGTCCTCCACACCCAGCACCAAAATTCCACCCACGTATACACAGATGGATCACGCATCAGTACCAGTAATAACAACAGCAAATCTGTGTCTTCAGCATTATGGATCCCAAAATTTCACCTTACCATGGGATGGAAGCTACCCAAACAAACCACAGTGTTTACAGCAGAGCTCTATGGACTCCTCCGTGCACTTGAGATCATCAACACCCTCCCAGTAAGTGCCTACACCATTTGCTGTGACTCCAAAAGTGCCATACAAGCCATCAACTATAACACCAAGACAAACAAGGAAATAGTATACCCTATGATCCAACTCCTCACCACCCTCCACTCTCAAGGATATACAATATCCCTCCAATGGGTACCCAGCCACATTGACATCCTCCATAATGAAATAGGGGATGGACTAGCCAAAGGGATGCACTCCTTCCACCTAACAACAGTCATACCCTACACCACAACCGACCGGACAAACATCCTCAGAGAAGACGTCCTCCAAGACTTCAAGGAAGAGTGGAAAATAACCATAGCTGGCACACAATACAGTAACATCAAGTCAGAGTGGTCAGTGTGGAAACACTCCATCTACAAGAACAAAGCCTTAAACACCGCGGCTCTCCGCCTCAGAACAGGACACACCAGACTGGGATGGGACTGCAAGCAAATGAAAATTGCCCGTACTGCCTCACACCTGAGACAGTGGAGCATTATCTACTCCACTGCCACAGACATTACGGTGCCCGCACCCATCTCAGAAGTGTAGTAACCCAACAAGGAGGAACATTCAACATCAAGCATATCCTAGGTGGAGGAGACCTACCACAGCACAGTAAACATGTCATCGCATCAGCCCTAGGAACCTACATCAGAACAACAAACAAAATCACAAGCATATAAAATTACCATCCAACTGAATCTGTACTATACCACCACTGATCATCATCATCATCATCTCTGACCTCACCCTCACCTTGACTTGAATCACACAGTACACATAGAGCAGTACAGTACTGTACTGTACTGCAACTGATCATCATCATCATCTCTGACCCCACCCTCACCTAGACTTAAATCACCCTGACCTCAAAAGACAACGACAAACTTACCCCTCATATACAGTACAGTAGTATAAAATCCACCTTTACTATCTCTCCTAACCCCTATTATACTAACAATTGTTCTTTTCACCCCTCCTAAAACGCCTGTGCAGTAATCTGGAGACACCACAACCCTCCAAGCAAACTGCACATTTAAACAATAAGAAGAAGAAGAAGAACAAGAACAAGGCTATTCCACAGTAAACATGTCATCGCATCAGCCCTAGGAACCTACATCAGAACA
Source organism: Paralithodes platypus (assembly GCA_032716605.1). NCBI lineage: Eukaryota > Metazoa > Arthropoda > Malacostraca > Decapoda > Lithodidae > Paralithodes > Paralithodes platypus. The sequence continues at coordinate 63,230,443 of CM064573.1, forward strand.
ACAAACAAATCACAAGCATATAAAATTACCATCCAACTGAATCTGTACTATACCACCACTGATCATCATCATCATCTCTGACCTCACCCTCACCTTGACTTGAATCACACAGTACACATAGAGCAGTACTGTACTGTACTACAACTGATCATCATCATCTCTGACCTCACCCTCACCTAGACTTAAATCACCCTGACCTCAAAAGACAACGACAAACTTACCCCCCATATACAGTACAGTAGTATAAAATCCACCTTTACTATCTCTCCTAACCCCTATTATACTAACAATTGTTCTTTTCACCCCTCCTAAAACGCCTGTGCAGTAATCTGGAGACACCACAACCCTCCAAGCAAACTGCACATTTAAACAATAAGAAGAAGAAGAAGGCTATTCCATGGCTGATCCCAGAGGTTGGAATATGACCTATCCTGTAATACCACAAAGCTGCAACAAAATTCTAATTGGTAAAACATACTGGAAGAGTGTGGTGCTCCCGTCGGTCCTGTATGGCTCAAGCATAATAGGATTTACTAAAACAGAAATAAACAAGTTGTTGTTGTTGATGTGTTGGAGGGAAGGTAGCAACTGAACGTCACTAATAAACCCTAGCGAGGACAGTTTTGTCAGGACTGCCTTTAGAGTCGTGGAATTCTCCCCGACTTTTTAAGGAAATTAATTGTGCATTGTAACACTCTGCCTTTTCTCTGGGGTCACGTCTATTGCTCCTAGTAGTACGGGGATGGTTATGTTATTAATATTCAGGTTAATATACAGGAGACGCAACAATGTGTTTTTCAGGTATTTTTTTTGGTATTTTGATTTTGTTTTTGGTGTTTTAGTTGTATCTAGTGATGAAATTGAATGGGAATTAAGCATTTACCCATTATCCATCAATCTAAAGACACGCCCCCCGATAGTGGGGAGGGCTATGAAGATCAGGGAAATTGAGGGGTAAAAAGCGTATAGAACACTATAATACACATTTGTAACCCCAATTTGGCTCGGGTTTGTTCAATTTCCAGACCCATAAAACCCGATTTTTTGAAAACCCGAGCCAAGTTTTGACGAAACTTGGCTCGGATTTAACAAATGTAAAAATGAAAAAACACACAGTAACCTTGGTAAAATATTGGCTCGGGTTTTGTCAATTTCCAGACCCATAAAACCCGACTTTTTGAAAACCCGAGCCAAGTTTTGACGAAACTTGGCTCGGATTTAACAAATTTAAAAATGAAAATAACACAGTAACCTTATTAACATGTTGGCTCGGGTTTTGTAAATTTCCATAGCCTACCCATATAACCCGACATTTAGAAAACACGAGCCAAGTTTTGACGAAACTTGGCTCGGATTTTACTAATGTTCATGTTAAAATTACACAGTAACCCTAATAAAATCTTTGTTTGGGTTTTCATAAGGTTAACATTAGCCTAACCTAACGAAGTAAGAATGGGGTTAACATTAGCCTAACCTAACAACCTTACCTAACCTAACCTAGTAAGAATGGGGTTAATATTAGCCTAACCTTACCTAACCTAACCTAGTAAGAATGGGGTTAACATTCAGGGTGTCAAACGACGCTGTTTTTTTGAGTGATAACGCAAATTAACTTTTTGTATAATGATAACAGTAACTCCCCCAACCCCCCCTATTTTTTAAGAAACAAAAAAGGTAAATTGACACAATTTTGGCATAGCCTATTTTCCATTTTGATTGCTTTTAGATTGCAGGAAATGCTGTTTTAGACACCTAAATTCTCACAAAATTTTCGGGGGGGCATGCCCCCGGACCCCCCCTAGAGCTCGCGCCTTCGCCGCTCCGTCGTGCTATAATGATAACAAAATAATAAACCATAATGATAACACAATTCATATTTTGTGGATTGACACCCTGTTATCATTAGCCTAACCTAACAACCTTACCTAACCTAACCTAGTAAGAATGGGGTTAACATTAGCCTAACCTAACAACCTTACCTAACCTAACCTAGTAAGAATGGGGTTAACATTAGCCTAACCTAACAACCTTACCTAACCTAACCTAGTAAGAATGGGGTTAACATTAGCCTAACCTAACAACCTTACCTAACCTAACCTAGTATTATTGGTGGGGGCTGCCGCCCCCACACCCCCGCTGGTTGGGTACTGGCTGAAAAACTTATTGTTTTACAGTAGGCCTATGTATTTTATTTTATTTTTTTTCTCCCTTATAATACATTTCAGCTCTTAATGACATATATAGCAATGATGTATAGCCTATGCTCTACCGGACCTATTAGGCCTAAAAAGATCGATGGGCTAACTGTCGGTCCAAAACCTCAGTATAACCAACTAGCCCTTGCATGCCAGTTTAATCCTATGCGAAAAAATCTGTTACTTTATGTTACTTTGCGATGACCCATTAAGATTCCCGAGCTAGCTGTGGTCCGGCTCCTTTATGTTGTCCCAACCAACCAACTAACCTTAATGAACAGAGGAGGTACTGGGCTGCCTGGCTGGCCGCTGGAGGCTCGATCACCACTCATCTTGGTCAACAGCTGGTGGATTTTTGTTTCGAATTTTTCCATGTAAAACAAGTGTATGTGCATTTCAAAACCAGCTGTATTTGGAACACTGGTTATTGCACTTTGGACAGTTTACACTTATTGGAAGGCGAAAAGGTCTTAAGCAGCCTCAGTGTTTTTAAAGACGGTGGAAAAAGCTTTGATCGGCTCACACTCTCTACACAAGCTGGCCAGAGTTAAACTGACAGCTTATATCCTGGGCCACCTGTTTTCCAAATCATGGCATCACCTGATTGGTCGATAGACATCACGTGTCAGTGAACTCGAGTACTCTTGGCATGAATTAGGTAGGGTGATTACTTTGGCTACGACGCCACCAGTATAGTTCATTGCATTCGCCACCAGATGTCTCATTGTTGACTGACAGTCACGCAAAAGAAGTCTCCCAGATGTAGACGAAAAAGAAGAAGTGTAAACAAACTCTTAAAACGTAAATATCCATATAATATGTATTATGTTAGTTTCCCGGGAATGACACCTACATCAACAATTTGGAGAAAAATCGCTTAATCACATGCTATTGAGCTTAATTTTTTACCAATATTGTAGCGCCTGTATATTGACCAATATTCATCCTGTTTAAGGTGTCTTTAACCCCTCCAACCCGGATGGGCTCTTGAACGCCCATAACAACCTCGGCCCGCGCAACCCGGAAGGGCTCTTGAACGCCCATTGCTTGCATGCGTGCTTTCGAATGCCGCGCGTACATTTTCGGTATCGTGGGACGGTAGGTGGCGCCACCAGGCGTAAACTCCGCCACAGCAACAGTATCTACCCCGACGCCATCATGGACAGTACGCCAAATAGTGATTCCGCTGTGTCCGATACCGTGCTTCCTACGACGCCCTTGCTTGTTCGTCGCGCCTTACCCCGACGCCATCGCCTAAATGTGTTATCTCCCGGAGGTATTGAGACTTGAGACTTTATGAGCGAGCTGATGCCAAGCATAATGTTGATGATGAAGTCAGTGACGACTCCAGTAATTATAAGTCGAGTGATTATGGCCATGAGAGTGATAAAGAAGAGCAATTCCTGGGATTTGCGAGAGAACATGACAGTGATGAAGGTGATGTACCAGTTGTTGAGGAAGCTGGTTTACCTAAAGACAGTGAACTTGAGAGAGTGAGCGAGTAGGAGAGTTCAAGGTCACTCACCAAATTTCGCTTAAGTGACACGACGCCAAGCCCTTCCCCAGGTAAATCGCCTTTCAAGCTACATTTGTATAAGCAGAAAATACTTGAGAAGGCGGCCGCGGCAGCTAGGGAACAAGCAAAACTACTTGGTGAGGATGAGGCTGTGAGTGAGGGTCAGCGTGGTGACCCTTCTCGTCCGCCATTGTCTCCCTTATCTACCCACGCCACCCAAGATGACCCGGATGCCCCGCATTCTTCCCCACCACCCCCACCATTGCCAAGGGTTGAGGACCCCACACTTTCGGCCTATTTGCCTCCTAGGTCCCCCGACAGGAGACATACTGCTGCCGAAAAGGGGAAAGGTAGGAAATATACCAAGAAAATTAAGAAAAGTAAGAGAGTTTTGTTCGAGGCTCCCGCGGCGTCCACCCCGGCCGGCCCCAGCCATACGTCCCCGCAACTTTCCCCACGGTCCTCCCCACCTCTCCCGCCTTCAACATGTCTTCCTGAAGAAGTCTTTGAGCTCGCATCACCAATACCTGGGCCTAGTGACAGTGAAACATTGCTTTCTGTCACTCGTCGCAGGCCAAGGAGCCCGGGACCTCGGGGGGACACAGCCTCACCTGCCACTCCTTCCCCACCTCGCCCACCCGCACGCCGCCCACGCATCACTGGTTCCCCGCCAGATTATGTGGGGGCCACTGATGATGAAGGGCACCTCTCTCAAGACTCTGGCCATGATTACATAGGTCCACCGTCAGGGCAAGATGACCACTCTGACGATGACTATATGGACATCGACGACCCTCGACCCATCCGCTTGGCCCGGCGTCGTGCTGCCCGTCGTGCTGCCCACCGCCCTGGCCGCCGCCCTAGGGCGCGCGCCTCCCGAGTTGGCCGTGGGCGTGCTGGGCCACCAGCTGGAGCTCCTCGTCAGCGTAGACAAGACCCATTCTACGTTTTTCAGTGGCAAGACGTAGTTGATGAGGATGCATACAACCCTGATGTGCCAGCTTTTGATGAGGTACTGGAGGGTTCAGGCGTTACCCCCAATTTTCCTGCAGGCCCCAATGCTCCACCACACGAACTGTTTGAGGCCTTCTTTGATGAGGAGGTGGTAGGCTATGTTGTCAAAGAGACAAATAAGCAGCACCAATTCCAGGTCCACTTTTTGGGAAAGGTGACCAAGGGCCACATGAGGCAGTGGACCCCAGTGACTCATAAAGAGTTCATGGTGTTCCTGGCACTCACCATGCTAATGCCTCATGTCAAGAAGCATAGGTTGCCTGACTATTGGATCACCAATGATCTGATATCCACCCCTGCCTTCGGGAAATATATGTCTCGCGACCGGTACCTTGATATCCTCGCAGCGCTCCATCTTGTCACCAACCTTGACGTCCACCTCCCAGACAAGCTGTGGAAGATTAGGACGTTGTATGAGATGATGCGAGAACGCTTCACCTCCTACTTCAAGCCCTTCCGCAAGGTCGTCATTGACGAGTCTCTTGTGCTGTTCCGGGGAAAACTCAGCTTCCGGCAGTACATCCCCTCAAAAAGACATCGCTTTGGCATAAAATTCTTTGTGCTGTGCGACTGCCAAACTGGCTATGTCCTGGACTTCCTGGTCTACAGCGGGAAGGAAGGGGACTTGCTTGTGGACCCCCTCATTGGCTTTGGCGGAGCAGTGGTGCAAGCCATGATGGACCGCTACTTTCATAAGAATCACGTCCTCTACACGGACAATTATTACACGTCCCCCACTCTCTCACAGTACCTGCATGAGCGCAAGACGGGGACTGTAGGCACAGTACGAGGGAAAAGGAAGGGCATGCCACCTTTCCCTCCAAAGACCAAAAAAGGTGATGTGTTCAAGAAGAAGTCGGGGCCCATTCTGGCTATCCACTGGCACGACCAGCGGAAGGTCAACCTCCTGACCACCATCCACAAGGGGGAAATGGTGGAGACTGGCAAGGTGGATCGCCGCACCCAGGCCAGGGTGACCAAGCCCGATGCTGTCCTGGACTACAACATCAACATGAGGCTGGTGGACAAGTCCGACATGCAGATAGGCTTCATTGACTGCCTGCGTACCTCGTGCAGATGGTACAAAAAGTTCTTTCTGCATATGGTGGACATGTCAGTTCTGAATGCCTACAACATATACAAGCTTCGGAATGTGAACACACCCATGAAGTTCAATAGCCTGCGGAGGTTCCAAAAGCAGGTGTTGACGGAGCTCCTGGAGAAGTATGCTATGCCACAGAGGGCAGTGGCACATCCTGGGCCCGCCGTTATTGACCGCTTGCAGTCTGCTCAATACTTGATTAGGCACAGGCTTGGTTCCCTGCCTCAGAATGAATCCGGAAGAACACAGCAGAAGCGGTGCCATGTCTGCTACAACAGCAGGGTGAAGCCGAGGTCAGGTAAAAAGTCAACCCTGGAGTGTGTGGAGTGCAAGGTGGCACTCTGTGCTGTAGATTGCTTCTTTGATTACCACTCCAAGCTGGAGTTCTAATAATCATACTGAAATTGCCAAATAAAATGACAATATGTACACTATAATTATATATAGGCAAAAAGTGGAAGAAAACCAATGTATTGTAATACAAAAGTCATGTATTATGAGAACATTGATACAAATACAATTACACCATAATAATATGTGAAAGTGACACATATGTATATACCAAGTGACATTCATATGATTAGAACCTATAGAAATATATAAATCAGTGAAAAAAGACACAATAAATTGTATATAAAACGTTTACAAATCATATAACTAAGTGAAAGTGACACAAGACCTAATATTTGATGGCCAAAGTATAATAAACACCTGTGATAACGAATAATCAGTGCCTAATACAACAATAACCTACCTCAATTACTAATAAAATGTACGGTATCGAGTGAAAATGAGCATTATCAGTGACAGTGACACTCTCTAAAGCATATTTGTCAAAGTGAAAGTGACACAAGACCTAATATTTGATGGCCAAAGTATAATAAACACCTGTGATAACGAATAATCAGTGCCTAATACAACAATAACCTACCTCAATTACTAATAAAATGTACGGTATCGAGTGAAAATGAGCATTATCAGTGACAGTGACACTCTCTAAAGCATATTTGTCAACGTGAAAGTGACACAAGACCTAATATTTGATGGCCAAAGTATAATAAACACCTGTGATAATGAATAATCAGTGCCTAATACAACAATAAGCTACCTCAATTACTAATAAAATGTACGGTATCGGTATCGAGTGAAAATTAGCAATATCAGTGACAGTGATACCCTAATAAACATATTTTATATAATTGGCCTCAAAATAACTAGAAAATATCAAATAAACATCACATTCTCAATATCAAACACTAAAATCGTCTAAGGGAGATAAATACTTTGGCGCGGCGAGCGGCTAGGTGCGTCGTAGCCATGGCCGGGGCGACGCGTCCGAACGCGGGAAGAATTTTCCGCCGAAAAGCACTCGTCTTCCCGCGCTCACCATTATGCAACCAGAGGGGCTAGAGACCTCTACTCAACGCCATTCGACAGAGGAAGGTTTGTGGAACATTATTCTTTTTTATTCACAACATTACATGACATATTCATTGACTTACAGAGTAGTTAACATAGGCCAAAGATCGTCAAAACACCCGGTACCGGAGCACAGTCGTAAGCTATAGCCCCCGGGGCTGGAGGGTTAAGGAGAAATAAAAAAGTTACAAAATATTGAAAATAGGGTATTTAGACAAATATTAGGGGCACCGAGATATGCACAAAAAGTGACCCTGAGAGGGGAGATAGGAGCATCCACAATGGAAGCAAGAATTATGGAAGGAAGTATAAAATATTTAAGAGGAGAAGCAAATAGCCTAGCCTAGATCATAAGAAAAATAAAATTAAAAAATAATGATAATATTCAAGGACACTAGTGCAACGTTATGAGAAACAATTTATTAGGGAAAATAGATTCGCCCTATTTTTCTCCATATAGGCCTAGTCCGCATGGAGGATTTTCGTGAAAAAATAAATAAAATGGTCACCAATTTTCCCATGGCTTTTTTTATTTTTCCATGTTAGTTTTCATCAATATATAGTGTTTGGAAATAATTACAACCCTCGGCGAAACCGTTTTCCCCATTATACAACGATCTTAAGACACGCTGCCCGATAGTGGGGAGGGCTATGAAGTACAGGGAAAATGAGGGGTTAAATGCGTAAAACGGCGATAAAAACGTATTTTAGTAAATCTTGGCTCGGGTTTTAAGGTATTTCAAAGGCCTGAAACCCAATATTTCGAAAACCCGAGCCAAGTTTTGGCCAAAGCTGGCTCGGATTTTGAGAGTTTGTAGACAACAAAATGACAGTAACCTCATTTAGAAATTTGGCTCAGGTTTCCCGAAATTGCAAAGCCATAAAACCCGAATTTTGGAAAACCCGAGCCAAGTTTTGGCAAAACTTGGCTCGGATTTTGCGAGTTTTAAGAGTAAACAAATTACAGTAACCTACCTAATTTAGAATTTTGGCTCCTGTTATCCTAAATTGCAAACCCCCAAAAAGCATAATGGTAACATTCAAGGAGACTACTGCAGGACTCTTCTTCTTCTTCTTACCTCTGACTGGGTATAGGCTAGGCTATCCTAGTGTTTACTAGCCTATACCCCTTTGAAAGGACATTAGCCTAACCTAACAACCTTACCTAACCTAACCTAGTATTATAGGTGGGGGCACACCCCCGCTTTGACTTAGATTTTTGGTGTATTTGTCTGTGAAGTGGGTATTTTTCAATTTGTTGACAACGAAAATCCTCCATGCGGACTATATGGAGAAAAATATGACGAATCTATTGGTGCCTATTTTCCCTAATAAATTGTTTCTCATAACGTCGCACTACTGTCCTTGAATATTATCAGCATAATTTTGGAAAACCCGAGCCAATTTTTGGCAAAACTTGGATCGGATTTTGAGAATCGAAAAAAAATAACTAAATGTCGGTAATCAGCTCATGATATCCCTAACTGCCAAGCCATATAACCAAATTTATCGAAAACGTAGCACTTATTTAAATCATAAATATCCAGTAACATAGACATACCGGTACATTGGATACAAGCCTAATCCACACCTAACGCCTACAATGTGTCCGTAGTACCTAGTAGGCCTACGTGGGATACAACATGGCGGTTGGGCCGCGCCCATTTACTAGCCTACCGGTATTCGGCCGTATCTGTAAAGAATGCGAGTCACTTCGAGCGAATTCCTGATCGAGCGGATGCACAATCTAACCTAACCTAACTTAACCTAACCTAAATGCGCCTCCGCTCGAAGTGTCCAGATACCTCTGTAAATATACCGTAACTACGAATCTTGTTTCTGAGACCTAGTATATCGTGACGTGATGCGCAAAGCTGTGGAAATGAACACCTGTAGTTTCGACAGAGATGGGCAGGTGGAGTTAGTGTTGACTAAAAAGCTGGTGGACAGACCTCGGGAGACAGGTGAAAATGGCGTGTGTACGAATCGGTGCCGTCTATAGGAAGGTATTGACAACCATGTTACGACAAAATTCCATTTTAGTACCATATATTTTTATTAGGTTTTGCCGAGGCTTAAAACACATTTTCATATTATGTTTAGAGCATACAAAATCCATATTTGTTTTCAAATATTGCAAAATAATTGGTGACCAACTTATTTAGTTATACTGATTTTCTTTATCAACAAATTGAAAAATACCCACTTCAGAGACAAATACACCAAAAATTTAAGTCAAAGCGGGGGTGTGGGGGCAGCAGCCCCCACCTATAATACTAGGTTAGGTTAGGTAAGGTTGTTAGGTTAGGCTAATGTCCTTTCAAAGGGGTATAGGGTAGTAAACACCAGGATAGCCTATACCCGGTCAGAGGTAAGAAGAAGAAGAGTTCTGCAAGTGCAGTAGTCTCCTTGAATGCTACCCTGTTATTTTACGTTTTATGTATGTTAATGATTTGTAATTGTGTATTTAATGGGAATAGCCGAACTAAACATTTAATAAAGAACATTGTAGCCTAGATAGGAGTCTAAACTAGCCTAGATAAAAACAATCGAAGCGATTTTTTAGCAATTTACTTACATCATCTTTATATTGACCCTTTTACCCAGACCCCCACTGGAATTGGTAGTTGGTATTGATATAGTACATGACAAAATTGTGTGGATTCGGAAACGAGAAAACAAAGAATTGGATCTATTGATTCAAGTTGGCTGCCTTACTTGTTTCTTGCTTCCACGGTTCCACCCTTACATAGCCAGTAGCCTAACCTACTACTGGAGGGTGGAGAGTGTTATGCCCTGTTTTTCTACAGGTTTAACTTGGGTAATGTGAGTTCTAATTGACTGGGTATATAAGGCTGCATGCACAATACAAGATATGAGGAATAGAGAACACAAAGAAACACATGGTAGCAAGTTACACGATCACGTTTATTTATATACCACTGCAGAATACTCGTGCAAGACAATATAATAGAATTGAACAACACTAGCATAAGTGGATCTGGATGGAGCCTAGTCTCCCACTTCCAACGTTCAGGTATTAATCTTCTGATCACTGGCTTTAATTCAACAGGTTTATATACCGAAGACCATCAATGTTACTTATAGAATCATATTCACTGTTAGATTTATTACTGGTAGCTCTGGTGCACAAGTAGTAGTTCACAGACTAGATTAGACACGCGTATTTTAGAGCACGGGAATTCTAGTAACCTCAGGGGGTACTGATCTAAGTTTTATATTCTTGTCTCAGAAATACATAGAACGCAAATCAGTGGGCGAACCTTCAGATATCACTAGGGTTTCCTTCTAGGTAATAATATCTGGGCATATGGTTGATTACGAGAGTTAGTATCGCCTGTTAAATAATGAACACTGATACGCTTAGCACTTCCTAATTGAATGGTTATATGAATTATACTCGGGCAAAGAGATAGCCACTTCATAGAAATATTAATTAGTGAATCTCTAAACAGCACAGTAATATGTAGTACTGCTAAAGGGAATCTTGGGTAGTATCTGATGGGTCTGGTCCTGGTTATCTTGCGTCCATGATGTTGGGGGCTAACGACTGGTTCCGCGGCCGTCCAGGGGGCCCATATGTGTGAAGTTCTCAAATACGTGGGCAGGTCCTTCTATCCAAATCTGCCACGGAGTCTGCCGGCTCTGGAATCTCACTCCGGAACAACACAAGGGCAGAGCTAGAAGTTAACTGCAGGGTAGTGACCCCTGGTTGGTGTCTAGCTTTCAACTGATTTGACTGGGGGCGGGAGCTAGATTTATAGGCTCGGTTCTGGACCCTGTAGACAGTAGGGATCTCGAGTCTTATGGACTTATTTGAGCTCTCAATAGATACGGGGACTAGGTAAGATGGTATTTACTGTTGTGGCACATGGCTATAGGAAGCCTTTATATTTTCATATAACCGAGCCTTAGTAAGAGGTACTATTTTGGCTATACTGGAAGTATTTAGGGGAGAGAGACTGGATCTACTTTGCGAGGAGGATGGGGACAGCTGTGATAGGAGCGTCTCTCTTAGATTGTTCAATCTTCATTCTATGGTATAGCTGAGGTGCTAATTTAGTGATCAGAGTATGCAAGAAAGGTAAATGGTTTATTGTGAGTTAATAGAGGTTAGTAAAGGTGTTAATCAGGCATGGTTAGTTCATCGATAGGAAGAATTCCTGTGCTACCTGGCAATGACTCAGAAGTCAAAACAGGGGCCAGGTATACCTCCGCGGGGGTGGGGGTCTCCCTCCTCGGGTGGGCAAAAAGGGGGAGCTGGGCGCCCTCTCTCTGTGATAGTCGTCCGGCGGCTGTGGCTAGGGACTTGCCATATCACCAGTGTTTATAATAACCCTCCGTGTATGAGACAGATGTGGGCGTCCTTAATACCAAAACCGAAGGTGCCTTAGCTAGCTGGTTTTACTCGGCTGGTTGTTAATTGTAGGGTTTGCTGGATGTGGTGGAGACTGGGTTGCTAACTCTGCCACATTTATCTGGAAGTATGGCAATAGAAGTTAGTTACTGGCGAGGCGGCTAGCCTCGCACCGACGACCATTGGGTGCAGGGTTGTGAATGGGTTGTAAGAGAATAGATGGCATGCAAGGGGCTAGTAAAGTTCTAATGTTGTTCTGGCCTACTACGTGAAGGTAGGCTGGATAGGAGTATATATATAAAAGGTTGGAGAGCATTAGCAACGGACAATTCAAGGATCTTCAAGAGGTATGAGAGAGAGGCTAGGTCGGACAAGAGTAGAGAAGTGCGGGGTCTTATAATGAGAGGGGAGGAGTGCAGGGGGGCTATAGGAGTATAGGGGAATTTGACCCTAAGGTCTCTGGGCGTGGGGGTGGCATTAGGCTACAGTTGATATGGAAGTTTGAAAAGGCAGTAGAATACGTTAGCCAAATGCTACCGGGGAATGCAACTATGGGGTGGTATATGAGTCTGGAAAAGATAGAGTTATGTGATCAGTCCGAGGGGTTATGGATACTATTAGTTGGCCCTGGGAACTGCGTTTTCTATTAAATATAAATATACCAACAACAGCGGCAGTTCGTAGGGGTACTTAGTTATTGTTTCGGGGTACTTATGACAGATACTGGTAACCAGGTTATCTTATACAATCTCTGGTTGGGGTAAGAGGTGCATGACACAAAGTAAATTGGCGTAGTGTGGACTGTGGATACGAAGGAGGCAAGGGGAAGACGTATGACAATTGTGGAAAAGTAAATGGAAAAAGGTGAACACAATGGCGGATAAAAATACTTAACCTAAGGATTGAATACATAGATTTATGGGGCGATGGGTCTTCAGAAGCTTAGTCTGGCAAGACAAGATGTTAGGGAATGTTAATATTAATACTTAAACTAAGGATTGCATACATCGATGAACGATGACATTATAGTCGTCATCCTAATAAGGTGATGAAACCTGGTTGATCTGTACTTGGCACAATACGACACAAGGACAGTGCCGCTATGTCGTATCAATACTGGTGGCAGTTAATATTAGAGACACTTAGTTACTAGAGGAACAATGCAAGGGGGCGACTGAGCACGGGTTACATATATCTATACTCGTCATGGGAAATGATATACAAGGTCTAGGGACAGGCGTGGGTGTTTTAACTTCTAAGATATATAACATCTACTTCTCGGATGTAAGAACATACATAGATATAATTATGGCTGTCTGATGTGTTGGCATTGGCTCATCGTCGGGACAGGGCATGGGTGTTTTTAATATGAATGTATATTCCTGTTCATCATCTTTGTAGTTAGGAGTGTAGGACACGAGGGGTAGTGTACGTGAGGTGTGGAAAATGGTCAGTTTAGAAAAGGTAGATAGGTGCGGCCTGGAGCTGCTTAGCCCTGCGGGCTTGGGCCTGTCTGAATTGGCTGGCTCGGTCAGCTGGTCCTTTCGTTCTGTGGACCTTTCCTTTGGGTGTTTCTGTGTGGTGTTCGTTCGTGGCTTCTGTGGTGGGCTTCTCGTTCTGGGGCATTTTAGAGAGGTTGCAGGAGGAGGAAATCAGGGAGGAGTAGGCTACAGGAGAGCAGTGGAAAGATGACTAGGTGGGTTCGACATGGAAGTTATGGAGGAAGTGGAGGAGATGAGGAAGGTGTTTAACCCTTGTCTAGCGGGGTGTTTTTGGCTCATTTGGGCATATTCAGGCCCTCCTGCATGAAAAAAAAAATATTTAGCAAAAAACTAGGCACTAAAAGCTTCAAAATGAGACCAGAACGAGCTACGTAGCACTCGTGGTTCTCTTGCAGTGGTGCCACGAACATGGAAGTTTAGCATATATCGGTATATTTTTCCCAGCTATGCTCACTACTGGCTACACTGCCGGCCTCTCGAGAACACAGGGAACATGAGTTAATGGGCGGCGGTAAGCCCTGGGAGTCGGCTGTCTGGCCCGCTGCTCTCCCGGCCATTTGCACTCGATTTTAACCCTTTAAAAGCCTTAATAATGCTCCTAAATTGCTGCAAATTGGTGCACGACTTAAGTCGAGCGCCGCCAGTAAGGGGTTAAGGATGAGATCTGTGCAGCATGTGAGGAGGTGTGTGGAGTGAGGAGAAGAGGGAGGGGAGTGAAAGGTACAGCATGGTGGACAGAAGAGGTAAGAATAGCTGTGGAAGAAAAGAAGAAAGCATATAGAGAGTGGTTGGGTAGTAGAGGGAATGAAGATTCCGAGAGACAGAAACGAGCGAGGTACGTGGAGAGTAAGAGTACAAAGGAGTACAAAGGAAATCAAGCAACAACAGATCTAGTGACCCTTCTAGGTTGCTTGTCCTCCAAAACACTGAGGATCAAGTGTCCAAACAGTGCTTTAGAGTGGGTAAGGGAACATTGGAAAGGGAATTACTGCCCTGGAACTAATGTCCGTGGCAGGATTAGGAAGTTAGTAGGGGACAGATGGGTTAGTAACTGAGGGGGGGATAAAATAAAGTTATTCATTTACAAACGCAGTCAGTCGCGGGTTTGATGCGAGATATTTGTCTAGGCGGAGTTTAAATGAATCAACGGTGATGCAGTCTATAACGTTTCGGGGAAGCCCATTCCACAAGTTGACAACTCGATTGAAGAAGAAATTCTTAGATTCGTGTGAGTTAAAAGATTTACCAATAATTTTGCAACCGTTTCCCCGCGTGTAATTAGATTGGTCGATAGTGAAGTACTTACTACAGTTCATATTGTCGATGCCTTTGATGATTTTGAACACTTGAATTAAGTCACCTCTTAATCTGCGCTGGGTTAAAGGAAATAGATTTAATTCTCTAAGACGCTCTTCGTATGGTTTGTTCTTTAGGCTAGGTATCATTTTGGTAACTCTACGTTGAACTCGTTCTAGCTTGTTTATATCTTTTTGGTAATAAGGGCACCAGGATTGAACGCAGTATTCCAGAAGAGGGCGGACTAAGGAATTGTAAAGGGTTAGGATAACTTCTTTGGATTTATGCTCAAATGACCTGCCTATAAAGCCAATTATTTTGTTTGCCTTCAACAACTTCTGAACATTGTTGACTCGGTTTTAGGTTACTCGATATTGTTACTCCCAGATCGGTTTCTCTGTTTACATTCTTAAGCTGAGTGCCATTCATCGAATAGTTTGCTTTCTCATTTAGGTATCCGATATGTAGTACTTTACATTTATCTGCATTGAAACTCATTTGCCAAATTTGGGCCCAACATGACAATTTATCTAGATTGTGTTGCATATCGTCAACTTGTTCTTTTGAGAGTACGCTATTTGCAATTTTTGTATCGTCAGCAAATTTTGAGATTGTACAGGTGAGACCCACATCTATGTCGTTGATGTAAATTAGAAAGATAATTGGTCCTAGTACCGATCCCTGGGGTACCCCGCTACTTACATTGGTCCATTTAGATGCCTTACCGTTTATGACTACTCTTTGCTTTCTGTCGCTGAGCCAATTTTCTATCCATTTCAACACACCGTCTTGTATTCCATGCGCTTTTAGTTTTAGCAGTAAACGTTTGTGGGGAACTTTGTCAAAGGCCTTTTGAAAATCAAGGTATATTATATCTACAGCTTTACTCTCATCGTAGAGGTTGAGGATATCGTGGAAGAAGTCTAAGAGGTTTGTTAAACAGGAACGTTTTTTACGAAAGCCGTGTTGAGTATCTTTAAGTATGTTATTTTCCTCTAAGTGATTTACGAGTCTGTCTCGTATGACCGTTTCTAGCATTTTACATACAACTGAGGTTAAGCTAATTGGACGATAGTTACTGGGTAGGGATTTGCTGCCTTTTTTGAATATCGGTGTTACGTTGGCTAGCTTCCACTGATCGGGCATAGTTCCAGACTGCAAGGATTTATTGAATAGTAATGTCAGTGGTTTGGAGAGCTCATCCTTAGCTTCCTTTAGAACTCTAGGCGAGATTGTATCAGGTCCAGGCGTTTTATTTACCTTGAGTTTATCTAAACAATTCAATACTTCTCTCTCTGTAACGGTGATATTGCTTAGAACATCTGAATTATCAATCTGAATCGGCGATGGTGTAGGGATATCACTGAGGTCTTCTGTTGTAAAAACTGATGCAAAGAAGGTATTGAGGGCATTACTCATTTGTACTTCGTCTTTGGTGTATTCTCCATTTTCATCGACTAACGGTCCAACAGTTGAAGTAACTACTTTTTTCTTTCTGATATAACTATAGAATTCTTTCGGGTTTGTTTTACTTTGATTCGCAATATGTAACTCTAAGGTCTTTTTACTTTGCTTAATTAACTTATTGGCTTTGCGTCGTAGCTCTACAAATTTCAGCCGTTCTTCGTCATTTTGTGAGGATTTTAATCTATCATTAGCAAATTTTTTAGCAAGCAGGCAGTTTGAAATATCTTTATTCCACCATTTGGGCTTATTATTATGGCCTGGACGCCGTATTTTCGATGGTATGCAGTCTTGCACTGCTTTTAGGTAAGTGGCTTCGAATAACTTCCAAGATGTATTTATGTCGTTATTGTGAATTAAGAAGCTCCAGTCAGTTTCTTTAAACATAGCTCTAAGTTTATGGAAGTTTGCTTTCTTGAAATTAGGGACTTTTTCGATGCTACTATTTGGTTCGTTACTAGTAAACTTTAAAGTGAAAGTTATCGTACGATGGTCGCTGTTACTGAATTCATCACCAACATTCAAATTCTCTATTAATTCTTCTTTTGTTGCAAGTACAATGTCAAGAACGTTATTACCACGGGTTGGCGTTCGAACAAATTGATAAAGCGAACTCTCTTGCAAGTTCGTATACAAGTCATGTCCGGAATGTGAAGTAAGAGTATCGCCCCACTTGGTCACAGGTAAATTAAAGTCTCCAAAAATTACGGTATCTTGTGAGTTACTTACATCTGCAATTTGTTCGTAAATTTCTCGGTCAGTTTGCACTGATTGAGCTGGAGGTCTGTATATTAATGCAAGTATTATTTTTGCACCTTTATTATTCTTTATTAGCACAAAAGATGCGTCGACGTTCACAATTTGAGGTTTTGACAAGAGGGTAGGGTTAAGACTTTCTTTGATATAAAGTAAAACGCCACCTCCATTTCGATTTATTCGGCTTTTCTCAAACATTACATAACCGGGAAGTGAATACTCTGCTAAAAAGTCTCTATCTTCTGTATTGAGCCAAGATTCTGTTATGCCAATCACATCATAATTTTCTGTAAACACTAGCTCCTCTAAATCTGAAAATTTATTGCGTATGCTACGAGCGTTTGCATAGAAAACCTTTAAATTTGTTATTTAGAACTCACGGAACGCTCTTTAATAATATTTTTGGTTCTTGTCGGATCTACATTTATGTTCATGGCTGTCCTCGGTCCTCGCTGTCTTCGGTCCTTATCGCTGGTGGTCCTCGGTTGCCTCTGTGTTTTTCTTGGCGTTGGTTGATTTATGTCACTGCTGCTTCTTCTCGGATGGCGTTTTTTGATCCATGGCTGCGGACTGCTTCGTGTAGGAGACGACCCATGCGTGCTGAACCCACAGGGTTTAGATGAGTGCCATCCTTGCGGAACAGAGTAGGCTGGTTGTAGAAGTTGTCCCAGAGGTTGATGAATTCAACTTCTTCCCTCAGACACAAATATTTTAGTCGGCTATTTGTGCTGAAGGCCTTGTCGTAGAATTTGTCAGGTGCGTCGCTGGATCATCTTGCGATATTTCTCCATCAACTCTTCGGATCTGGTGCGCATGACGTCATTTGAACCAGCATGGATGACAAAAAGGGTATTTTCATTTGCATCCTTTGTGGTATCTTCGAAGGCTTCCACGATGTCGTCCAGTCCAGCTCCTGGGATGCAAAATCTTTTTCGTTGATTTGGGACTCTGTCGCTGAACTCTTCGACCTGTCCTCGTAGGATGGAATCCCCAACGAGCCTGGTCTCCTCTGGTTCGTCTTCCATCTCTACCAATATCTCAAATCTGTTTGACATTGTGACTGGTAGATGAGACCTTTTCTGCGTTGGCCGTGCACCGTTCCTCACTGGTGTAAATCCGGAAACCTGTGGTGGCGGGACTCTACGTATAGGTCGGGGAGAGGTGGTGAAGAGACTAGTGAAGGAAAGTAAGAGAAGAGTAGATGAGGAATTTGGAAGGAATCTGAGTGTAAAATGGAGGGAGAGTAAGAAACTGTTCTTACACTTACACTTTGTTACACTTTGTTGTATTCCTTCCGTTAGTGACACAGTTGAGCTGGGGCTCCACTGCGACCAGGCAGCTCCCTTTCTTCCACTCTCCATTCCAGAAGTCGGTTGGAGTTGGTGCTGGGGTATCCTGGTGTTGGTGGCCGGTCCGGTATTTTGGCCAGCCACATGTCCAAGTGTTTCTTGAAGGTGTCTGGAGACACCCCGGTCATGTTCCTGAGAGGGGCTGGTATACAGTTGAACAGTCTGGTTCCATTGTATGCAAAGCTGTGATGGATCAGGGATTTGATTTTTTGTGTTGATCCCGGCGTAGTCCTCACATAGCACAGCCTCCCTCGCCTTTGGTGTTGAGTCTCTTGGATGTTTGGATTTGGTACCTTTTTTTCCAAAATCTTCCAGATGTAGATGATGATGTATCTCTCCCTACGTCTTTGAAGTGAGTACAGCTGCAGCTCCTTGAGTCTCTCCCAGTAGTTAAAGTGTTGAAACCCATGGATTTTACTGGTGAATGTCCTCTGGGTGGCTTCAATTTCTGTTATTTCTCCTACTTTTTGGGGAGACCAGAGCTGAGAGCAGTACTCCAGTCGTGGTAGGACCAGTGACTTCCACAGTGTTAACATACACCTCTCATTTCTTGTGTGGAAGGTTCTCAGGATCCAGCCTTCTATTTGTTTTGCTGTTGTTGTGGCTTTGATAATATGCTGGGAAAAAGTGGCGTCACTGCTCATATTTACTCCCAAGTCCTTCACTGTGTCCTTGGCGGTAATTTCTTGCTGTCCACTTTTGTAGTTGGTGTCGTTTTGTAGTACTCTCTTGTTCCCGTACCTTAGAAGCTCGAACTTGTCTCCGTTTAGGGCCATGTTGTTTTCTTCTGCCCACTTCAGGATTTTGTCCAAGTCTTGTTGTAGTAGCTGTGCATCATGTTGTGAGGTGATTTTCTTCATGAGTCTGGTGTCGTCAGCAAACGATGAGGCTGTTGAGTGTTCCAGGTCCCTGTCGATGTCTCCTATCATGATGAGGAATAGGAGAGGTCCCAGTACTGATCCTTGTGGTACTCCGCTGATGACCCCACCTGCTTCTGATAGGTTTCCTTGAACCGTGACTCTTTGTTTTCTGTTGGTGATGAAACTGTGGAGCCATCTTCCAAGGTCTCCCCCTATTCCCAGTGATTTGAGTTTATGTAGAAGGATCCCATGGTCCACCTTGTCAAAAGCTTTGGCGAAATCTAGATATATGACGTCTACATTTTCTCCGTCTTGAATATCCTGTAGGATTTTGTCGTTGTGTGATAGTAGTTGTGAAAGGCAGGAGCGGCCTTGTCTAAAGCCATGTTGACCCTCGTTGAATGCCTCGTTATCTTCCAGGTAGCTGACCACCTTAGCTCGTATTGTTCTTTCTATGATTTTAATAAGATGTGACGTCAGCACCACTGGTCTGTAATTTTTGGCTATGCCTTTACTACCCCCTTTATGTATTGGTGTGACGGTACCTTCTTTTAGGGATTGTGGTACATATCCAGTTTGGAGGGACTTGCTCCACAGCAGTTTTAGAGGCAAGGCTAGCTTCTGGAAAGAAGTCAAGAAAGTTAGGGAAGGTAGCAAGGGAAACAGTAAGGGTGTGAAAGATAAGAATGGGAGAATGCTAGCCGAGAAGCAAGAGAGAGTCGAAAGATGGAGGGAGTACAGTACTTCAGTGAGTTGCTAAATGTAAGGAATGAAGAGCCAGCAAACATAGCTGGATATGGTATGGGAGGGAGAACAAGAGAAGTAGTGGAGGAGGAGGTGGGGATCAGGAGGTCAGAAGTGTGGGAAGCCATGAAAAGAGTGAAGTTGGGGAAAGCACCAGGAACAGGAGTGTGTGGGGAAATGTTGAGGTATGGTGGTGAGATAGTGATAGAATGGGTATGGAAAATGTGCAAACTAGCATGGGAGAAGGGGAGTGCACCCGATGACTGGAAGACTGGCATAATAGTCCCCCTATATAAGGGCAAAGGGGAAAGAGGAGTGTGTGGTAACCACCGAGGAATATGTCTTCTAAGCGTAGTAGGGAAAGTATAGCAGTAGGGTAGTGATTGAGAGAGTGAGAGTGAGAACGGAGAAATGGATAGGCGACGAGCAGGGAGGTTTTTAGGAAGGGAAGAGGATGTGTAGATCAGAATTTTACCCAGAATTGTGTTGTGGAGAAGTATCTGGAGAAGAAACAAAAGGTGTATGTTGCCTTTATGGACTTGGAGAAGGCCTATGACAGAGTGGATAGAGAAGGTTTGTGGAAAGTACTTAGAATATACGGAGTAGAGGGCAAGTTGCTGAAAGCAGTGAAGAGCATGTATAAGGGTGCAAAGGCGGCAGTACGTGTGGAGAGTGAGCAGAGCGAGTTCTTTGACCTGAATGGTGGTTTGAAACAGGGGTGTGTGATGTCCCCGTGGTTGTTTACTGTATATATGGATGGAGTAATGAAAGAAATAATATCAAGAGCAGTGGATGTTGGTGTATCACTGAAAAGGGAGGGAATTGAGTGGAAGCTATCTATACTGCTGTTTGCGGATGATACAGTTCTGATGAGTGATAATGAATGGGAGTTGCAGGGTCTGGTAAATGAGTTTGGAACAGTGTGCGAAAAACGGAATTTGAAGGTTATGGTCTTCGAAAGGGGTGAAGTCACAGAGTGTGAGGTGAAGCTGAACGATCAGGCTATGGAGATCGTCAACTCTTTTAAGTATCTGGGCAGTGTGTTGAGTAATGATGGGACTATGAATGAAGAAGTGCGGGAGAGGGTACAACAGGGGAAGAGGGTTGTAGGAACGCTAAAAGCAGTAACAAGAAATAGGGTGGTCAGTATGGAAGTGAAGAAGTCCTTGCATGACAGTGTGGTAATCCCGACACTGACTTACGGAAGCGAAGCATGGACGTTGGTTGAGAGACTCAGACCAAGAGTGAGAGCAGTGGAAATGAATTACTTAAGGAGTGCGTGCGGAGTTACATGGAGGGATAGACAGACTAATGAGGAAGTAAGAAGGAGGTGTGGTGTGGAGGTAGATGTGCTGGAAAGTGTGAAAAGGAACAACTTGAGATGGTTCGGCCATATGGAACGTATGGAAAGCGAGAGAATGACTAAGAGGGTGTACGAGAGCGAGGTGTATAATTTGGTATGGTGGCTTCGGCGCTTAACGCCATTTACGAAATATGATAATGTGGCTAATTACTTTGTACTTTGAGTGTTTATGTGTTGAAAACAACATGTAATAAGCAATTATTATTTGTTTTTAATCATCCTTTAGTTACAGTTGGTTTCTATACAACAAAATTATATTTTAGTGCAGTATATGTCGAGATGTCGTAAGGAGTGAATGCTTCAATCACATATCAAAACAATAAGATCGCATACAGAGTCACAGATAGGGAGGTCCGGAGCTAATGTGTGTGATTAAAAGCTTTTCACGACTCCAAGCTTAACTATTTGTAGGTAGGTTGGTAAATATACTTATTAGTTAATGTTCATAGATTTATTTAGCTATAAATTGTACCAAGAATGCGTGTATTGTCCACTGCTGGGCTGCTCAGCTCCTCCAGCCTCCGAACGATCTCAAAATAGTAATTAAGAAAATTTTCCTTCGTCGGTAGTAAGATATAAAACGACCTATTTTGGCACACTGTATGGGCCACATAAGAAATTGTTCAGGAAAGAGGTCAAGAAAGTTAGGGAGGGTAGTAAGGGTGTGATAGATTAGAATGGGCGAGCGCCGAGCTTTAGTCGAGAGATGGAGGGAGCACTTCAACAAATTGTTGAATGTAAGGAATGAAACGCCAGCATTGCCAGCAAACATAGTTGGATTGGATATGGGAGGGAGAACAAGCGGAGGAGGGGGCGATCAGATCAGATTCATATGTAAACTAGCATAGGAGAAGGGAAGTGCGCCTGATGACTGGAAGACAGGCATAATATCAGTGCGCCTGATGACTGGAAGACAGGCATACTAGTCCCCCTGTATAAGGGTAAAGGGGAAAGAGGAGTGTGTGGTAATCACCGGGGGATACCGGTATGTCTTCTAAGCATAGTAGGGAAGATGTACAGTAGGGTACTGATCAAGAGTGTGAGAGCGAGAACGGAGAAATGGGTAGGTGACGAGCAGGGCTGGTTTAGGAAGGTAAGAGGTTGTGTAGGCTAGATTTTTGCCTTGAAATGTGTTGTGGAGAAATATCTGGAGAAGGGACAAAAGTTGTACAGTATACTGTAGGCGGCCCTACTGCCTTTATGGACTTGGAGATTGCCTATGACAGAGTTGATAGAGAAGGTCTGTGGCAAGTACTGAGATTATATGGAGTAGATGGCAAGTTGCTGAAAGTAGTGAAAAGCATGCATGAGGGTGCAAAGGCATCAGTACGTGTGGAGAATGAACAGTTCGAGTTCTTTGATCTGAATGTTGGGTTAAAGCAATTGTGTGTGATGTGCCCATGGTTGTTTTAATATATATATGGATTGAGTCATGACAGAAATACAAGGAAGAGCAGTGGATGTTGGTGCATCGCTGATAAGGGAAGGAAACGAGTGGAAGTTGCCTGTATTGCTATTTGCTGACAAAACAGTTCTTATGAGCGATGGTGAATGGGAGTTGCATGGTCTGGTAAATATGTTTGGAACAGTGTGTGAAAAACGGAATCTGAAGATAAATACAGGGAAAAGTAAGGTTATGGTCTTTGAAAGGGGTCACAGAGTGTGAGGTGAGGTTGAATGATCAGGCTATAGAGAATGTCAGCTCATTTAAGTATTTGAGTAGTTGTTGAGTAAAGATGGGAGTATGGATGAAGAAG
The DNA here is from genome assembly GCA_032716605.1 of Paralithodes platypus. Taxonomy (NCBI): domain Eukaryota; kingdom Metazoa; phylum Arthropoda; class Malacostraca; order Decapoda; family Lithodidae; genus Paralithodes; species Paralithodes platypus. Next base: position 63,253,158 of record CM064573.1, read on the forward strand.
TGCGGGAGAGGGTGCAACTGGGTAGGAGGGTTGTAGGAATGCTGAAAGCAGTAACAAGAAATAGGGTGGTCAGCATGGAAGTGTAGAAGTCCTTGCATGACAGTGTGGTAATCCCGACATTGACTTACGGAAGCGAAGCGTGGACGTTAGTTGAGAGACAAATACATAGAGTGAGATGGGTGGAAATGATTTAGCCTACTGTACTTGAGAAGTGTGTGCGGAGTTACATGGAGGGATAGACAGACGAATGAGGAAGTAAGAGGGAGGTGTGGTGTGAAGGTAGATGTGCTGGAAAGTGTGAAAAGGAACATCTTGAAATGGTTCGGCCAAATGGAACGTATGGGAAGCGAGAGAATGAAGGCGATTTAATTGTTAACCACCACCAATTGCTCTCCTCTGTTTCCACTGACCAACCTGGTGAACAAGCCTACATCTTTTCTATCTTAAACGACCTAGAGCAGTTAGTCCAGCAACCCACCCGTATCCCAGATCGCTTCTGAGATCGGCACAACCTTCATGACTTATTTCTAACCTCTAACCCTTCCGCTTATACTGTAAATCTTTTCTCTCCTTTGGGCTCCTCCGACCATAAACTTATACTGTATCTGTCACCTGTCCTATCTCCAGTACGGCCACCCGATCCTCCCAACCGGCGGCGCTTGTGGCACTTTGGCGCTGCCGACTGGGAGGCTCTTCGGCAGTATGGTACTTCTTTGATTTCCCTTCGAATTACTTTTGCTTCCGTGGCCGGGGACCCTCGGAGAGTGCTGAACGCATTACCGAAGTAATCCTCTTGGGCATGGAAGCATACATTCCATTTTCTTTCTCTCAGTTTAATGCAAAAAAATCTTGGTTTACTCACGCTTGTTCTACTGCTGTCCGCAACAAGGAGGAAGCATTCAAACGGTACTGACGCTTTAAGACTCAAGAATCTCACTCTTCCTATGTTTCTGCCCGGAAGCAGGCCAAATCTGTTCTTCGACTTGCCAAACACTCTTTCATCAATAATAAATGCACTGAACTATCCAACTCTAGCTCTTCCCAAGCTTTGTGGCATCTAGCCAAAAACCTCTCCAACAATTTTTCTTCCTCGTCTTTCCCTCCCCTTTTCCACTGATGGCACAACCATCACTTCTTCTGACAAAGCTGAACTCTTCGTTCAAACTTTTGCTAGAAACTCCACCTTGGATGATTCCGGTGCTATTCCTCCTTCTCCCTCTCTCCTACTTATGCCTAATATCCTAGTCTCTTTTAAAGATGTATTTTCTACCCTTTCTGGGCTTAATAATAACCCCTGTCACCCGGGGATGTTTGTAACTTCTACTACCTGGCAGGAGGGCCTATTTACCCCAAACGAGCTTCATTCCATGCTCTTTTTCATGCATAAACCAGAGCGTAATACAATTATGTATCCGTGAAAGGGCGATAATAGAGCTTTTCAATGACACCTGAATCATTCTCTTGCAACAATCGCGCAACACAAGGGCAAAAACCCTAAAATAGGGTAAGTTCCCTAGTCTTTTCTTGGTCTCGCGAGGCCGGGGGTGTGGAATGGTGCAGAGGTTACGTCAGTCGCGTCACTCGGTCTGTGCTGAGCGGTCAGAGCCCGCCTATCGTCCTCCCAACGCTTGGACTCTCTCCCAGAGCCGATAATGTGCTCAACATCCCTTCCGACATATGTCGGGCCCTGCAGGGGTGGCCACCCGCGGCCTAAGTGCTAAGAAGGCATACGGTCCGGACGGTGTTCCTCCTGTTGTACTCAAAATCTGTGCTTCCGTGCTGACTCCCTGCCTAGGCAAACTCTTTCGTCTTTGTCTCTCCACTAACGTCTTCCCTTCTTGCTGGAAGTTTGCTTTCATTCAACCTGTCCCAAAGAAGGGTGACCGCTCTCAACCCTCCAACTATCGTCCAATTGCTCTCATCTCTTGTATCTCTAAAGTGTTTTAAACTATTCTTGCTTCCAAATTTCTTAAGCATTTCTCTTCTTATAATCTACTCTCAGATCGCCAGTATGGCTTCCTTAAAAGTCGCTCTACTGGTGATCTTCTTTCATATCTTACTAACTCTTGGTCATCCTCCTTTCGGGACTTCGGTGAAACCTTTTCTATAGCACTAGACTTTCAATATTAAGAAAATTTCATATGTGCACATGGGATACAAAAATAACATTGTTCAACTCCTACTGCTCACCAATGTATACAGCACAACTATGGTGGAACTATAAGAAAATGACAGTGAATAGACTAAGTATCTCATATCACAATATCATGAAAATGTTTCTGGGGCTCTCAAAATATGAGAGTACAAGTACGCTATGTGCCTATATGAACTTACACTGTTACAATCACTCATTAGAAAGCTAACATATAAATTCATTCAGCGCCTTAACACTTCTGAGAACAGTATCATTAAAATGCTACAAACTCCAAGCATAGTGTACACCTCTAGGATCCAGGCACACTGGAGGAAGTTGCTCTATATTTAACCTTAAGTAATGATTTCAGGTCTGCTACTCTACAGAATTAGCATATCGGTACTGAACCTCATAGTGCAGTACAGTACCGATATTCCTATACTGTACTGTAGCAACATACTGTACCGGAAGCTAAATTATGTGAGGCATGGTACTGTACACAATTAGGACAGTGGTTTTGGTAACACAGTAGTTTGATGACCACCGTTTTTGGTTGAGGCAGTGCTGTGAACTACATGATAGCAAGCTGGGTATTATTTAATTTCTTTTTATTTTATGTAGCCTATGTACAGTAGCTTATATATATTTATGTTACTGTAAGGTATATATGGACCCCAGTATGGTCCCCTCTGTACTGTGTGAGTCTGAAATAAAATATTATTATTATTATTACTATTATTATAATATCGAAGGCCTTCGTTGGAGTCTGGCACAAATCTTTAATTTTAAATTACCCTCCTTCGGTTTCTATCCCCCCATCTGTGCCTTTGTCTCTAATTTCCTTTCCGGCCGATCTATAGCTGCGGTTGTGGACGGCCATCGTTCACTAACTCATCCTATCAACTTTGGTGTTAATCAGGGCTCTGTCCTATCTCCCATTCTCTTTCTAATTTTCATAAATGATCTCAACTGTACCTTTGTAGCTCTTATGGAAAATTGGCTCAGCGACATAAAGCAAAGAGTAGTCATAAACGGTAAGGCATCTAAATGGACCAATGTAAGTAGCGGGGTACCACAGGGATCGGTACTAGGACCAATTCTCTTTCTAATTTACATCAACGACATAGAGGAGGGTCTCACCTGTACAATCTCAAAGTTTGCTGACGATACAAAAATTGCAAATAGTGTACAGTACTCTCAAAAGAACAAGTTGACGATATGCAACACAATCTAGATAAGTTGTCATGTTGGGCCCAAATTTGCCAAATGAGTTTCAATGCGGATAAATGTAAAGTATAGTACAGTACTACATATTGGATACCGAAATGAGAAAGCAAACTATTCGATGAATGGCACTCAGCTTAAGACTGTAGACAGAGAAACCGATCTGGGAGTAACAATATCGAGTAACCTAAAACCGAGTCAACAATGTTCAGAAGTTGTTAAGAAGGCAAACAAAATAATTGGCTTTATAGGCAGGTCATTAGAGCATAAATCTAAAGAAGTTATCCTAACTCTTTACAATTCTTTAGTCCGCCCTCTTCTGGAATACTGCGTTCAATCCTGGTGCCCTTATTACCAAAAAGATATAGACAAGATAGAACGAGTTCAATGTAGAGTTACCAAAATTATACTTAGCCTAAAGAACAAATCATACGAGGAGCGTCTTAGAGAATTAAATTATTTCCTTTAACCCAGCGCAGATTAACCCGGGAACTGCGGGAAGACTTTTAAGAGTTCCCTCGGCGGACTGCGGGAAGACTCTTAAGAGTCAGGGAAAAAAAAAATCATTATTTAAAACAATTTTTTGTTTTTTGTTTTTTTGTTTTTTTTTTTGGCCCCTGGGCCATGCAAAATATCACTCCTCTACCTCCCCTCCTTCCCCACTTTCCTCCCCTCCTTCAGTTATCACCTATTTTCCCTGTTATTCCCTTTTTCTGTGGTATATTTTTGTGCTAACATTAGCGAGTTGCAAGCAGGGCATTGTCATCACTGTTAGCAAGCGAGTGCAAGAGAGAGAGAGAGAGTATCGATCGACAGTGTCTCTCCAGACTTGGGTAAAAGTGGCGGGAAAGGAGGTTGCCTCAGCCATACATTATGTAACTCCCGGCCTGTATCGCCGATTTTGACCATCCAAACGCTGTTTCCACTTGTTTTATTGTTGTAACAGGTTAATACCTTTATAATCAACCTATAATAGGCGCATATGGAAAAGTATTAATGCTATTTATGGTAAAATAAATATTTTAGTGATGGAAACAGCTCAAATACATGCGCACAGGCAGAGGTGTCTCATGCCCCCCATGCGCACTTCAGAGGTTAAGAGGCGATTTAATTCAAATGTTCAAAATCATCAAAGGCATCGACATTATGAACTGTAGTAAGTACTTCACTATCGACCAATCTAATTACACGCAGGGAAACGGTTGCAAAATTATTGGTAAATCTTTTAACTCGCACGAATCTAAGAATTTCTTCTTCAATCGAGTTGTCAAATTGTGGAATGAGCTTCCTTCACCTTTGGACCTTTGGATGTGTTCGCCGCTCTTCTAGCGGCACCAAGGAGCGCGACGCCCCTCGTTATGGGTGGTGATTTGGTGCAGTAGACTGTTTGAAGCGACAGCTCGCTCCCTTGCGAGGATGGGCTCGTCTGGCACTTTTTGCAGTTCGACATCTAGGGCTCTCTTGAAGTTGACTAACGAGATGTCCCTCATGTCTCTTACTCGCCGTGGGAGTTTGTTGAAGAGACGTGGGCCTCTGTGTGATAACCAGCCCTCTCGCAGAGAGCCCATAGCACCCCTGTTATTCATCTGGGGGATTTCGCATTCCCAGCCTCTCCCCGAGACGTTATTGACTGCAGCACCGTTGATTCTTTTAAACTTCACCTAGACAAATATCTCGCATCAAACCCGCGAGTGACTGCGTTTGTAAATGAATAACTTTATTTTATTTCCCCCCTCAGCTTCATCAAGGATTATTGCGTATACTGTACTATATATATTACTAAGACATTTTTCTCTTTTTCCCAGATATATGAAAGATCACTTATAACTGTGTTATGTTACTAACCCGTCTGTCCCCTACTAACTTCCTAATCCTGCCACGGACATTAGTTCCAGGGTAGTAGTTCCCTTTTCAATTTTCCCTTACCCACTCTAAACCACTGTTTGGACACTTGATCCTCAGTGTTTTGGAGGACAAGCAGCCTAGAAGGGTCACTAGATCTGTTGTTGCTTGATTTCCTCTGTACTCCTTTGTACTCTATTGTTAATTTATGTAAACTGTAACTCACATTTGCCTTTTTCATATCCCCTGCAGATAGCAACAGTGTGTACCGTTACCTAAACCATGAGTGATAGCCCGCTGCGTCCTCCCCGTGGGCGCGGTCATAGTAGCCGTGGGGCCCACATTTTCCAGGCTGTATTGTCTGCTCGCCAGCCACGACCACCTGCCCCGAGGTTTCTCCAACCAGGCTTCCCTCAACCTGGACTTGTTGACCCAGGATCCCTCTCCACTCCAACTAGAGGTAGTACCAAGCCCCGCCCCACTGAACCACCTTATGTTCACCCAGACTTGAAAAAAATGAAAAAAATACCATGTCCACCATTGGCAGAGCAATTAGTAAAGCCACGACCCTCCCTCGCTGTTCCAACTCTGTCACCTGGCTTGGTAAGTTCATTTATATATTTTAATTTTATAATAGCTGTTAGATTATTACAACTGAATTTTGCATTTTGCTTATGCAGTACTAGATAGATCTTCAGTGTTGTGCATTAATACAGTATGTGCATGCAAATGATAATGAAGAATAACTTTACCATTTACTGTGCTTTTTGTTTCTCCAGGGAAGGGGTCTAGCCAGCAGTGCACCAGTGCCAGATCCGACACCATCAACAAAACCAGCAGAACCTGAACACGCAACAAAGCAACAGGTGACTGAAGCTGCACCAAAGTCAGTCGCTAGCCAAATTGGATCAAAACCAACAGAGACCAACATACCCCAGAGGCAACAAGAAGATGCGTTCCCTCAGAAGCAAGCTCTTGGGATCCAACAAGATGAAACGGTAAGGTTGGCTTACTTAGGATATTCCTTTACCCTACCCCATGTTTATGTACTTTAACTTGTCCTGCTACTGTACTTATCTTGAGGATTATTCTTAGCATAATATTATAAAAACATTTAGACCAAATCAACTACAGTACTATACCATGTTCCAAGTAATTAGTCCAGAGATCGTGAACCCTAACCTCTGTAACTCCAAAAGGGCTAGAGCTAAAGGGCTGCAAGTTTCCACATCTATTCCCTGGCCAACCCTTTCCAAATGGTTGTTGTTGTTGTTCCCTAAGCTGCCTGGCCGAACAGCCCCGAGTCCCTGAGAAAGGCCATGGCCACGATCGGGCTTTCCCACAGAGCTCTCATTGAGTGTAGATTGTGTTGTTGGCGTAAGTGGTTGTGTGAAATGCAGTCTTCTATGATGTGTTTAATGGTATGGGGTGCTGTGTTACATCCGGGCAGTCGACAACGGAGTCATCCAGTCTCTTCTGATAGCTCAGGAGAGCTGGATGGTGTCCGCATCTCAGCCTAGCCAGGTGGACTCTGTCCTCGCGAGGAAGGGAGATTCGGAAGGATGGATGTAGAGTCGTGCATGCAGCTGTTGTCTGTGAGTGAGTGGATGGATCGGTGAGAGATATGAGTATGGATGTGCTTCTGGAAGTTGTTTTCGGGGTGGGCAGGGAGGGAGAGAGGACAATAATTGTGTGTGATACCGTGTGCTGGGTGTTGTTTGATATTTCTTGGTGTCTGTGGGTGTGTTGCCATAGTTAGTGGTGTGTCTTGGTTCGTGGAGGCTGCTGCCAGGAATTGAGTGCCTCTCATGTCCAGATGGTCTTTGACTTTGAGGATTTTGGTTTCTGATTAGGTGATCTGTGGTACAGTAGCTGTGCAGCCCTGTAATGATCTTCAGGGCTTTGTTTTGAATAGTCTGTAAGGTCTTATGATGTGTTTCAGCTAAGTTAGAAGCCCAGGCTGGGCTTGCGTTATCATCACTGATCTTATGTATTGTTATATACTGTGGTGGTAGTTTTCTTTTTGTGTCCAAATTTTGTGTGAGCAAGTGACCTGAGGGCGTTAAGTCTGGGTGTCAGTTCTTTTTAATGTTTGTGGTGTGCTGTTTGAATGTCATATGAGTATCATATGTTACTCCTAGGATGTGTGTGTGTATGTGTAGGGTGTGTTGTTTATGGTGAGTTGAGGGATGTATTCGTGTTCTCCTGTCCAACTTGTGAGCAGGGTTGCGGTGGATTTGGCTGGGGCTATATTAAGTCTGTTTGTAGTGCACCAGCCATGTAGTGTGTTGAGATAGGGTTGAAGGAGATCTGTTGCTCTTTTTGGGTCATGGTGTGTGCATGTGAGTGTTATGTCATCTGCATAGGAGGCTAAGTTTATTTGGGGCGTATTGGGTGTAGTTATATCGTGCATGTACAGATTGAAGAGTGCGGGCGATAGGAAATGGTAGAAATATTAGCTTGATTACTCTTGTTGTTTTTTAGTTATTTTGCAAGTTTTGCATTATATTACAGACTAATGTTCAAGAGTTTTGGCCTACTTATTTGGAATAGGGTATAGGCTAATCACAAGAAGTCCACAAGTGTTATGAGGGATCAAATTTCCCTGTACAAGTAACTGGTACACTACTTGAGGATAAATTAAAATGTAAAACTTGCAAACTAAACAAACCAAAATTGGGACAAGGACAATATAAAGTCAAATTAAATTATCAAAATCGCTATGTGGAAACAACGCTTACTAAAATGAAAATTATTAAATAAAAGAACACAATCCACCACATAGGGTGTACATCACTACATGAGCAAGTTAATCTGTTTCCCAAGCAAACCAATCGCACATATAACAACGCACTATCGTCACGTTAAAGGAAGTAGTCAAGTTTGGGAAGTCCGGGACGTTCTGGCAAATTTTACTAAACTCTGCATGAATAAAGAAACTACATGTTAAATGTCAAAATATTATTTAAAATCAAATTTGCAACATGACAAGACATTAACAATAGTAAAAATACAAAATATTGATAAGATATCTATACTATTACAAAATAATATATAAAATACAGTACAGCACTCACTAACGATAGTGCTATCGGGTAGGTACCTGTAAGCATAGCATGCTTCAAGTGACCCCTATCAATAACTACCCTACAAATAACCTACATTTATAGCACAAATAAACTAAGGAAATCGCAAAAGTAAGCAATTGATACTATCGACAATGAATACATATAATATAAAGAGAAATAATTGCAAAATATGAAGTAACAACAGATTTAAACAAAGAGTACTCTTTTAACAAGAACAATAAATTTAAAAAATCATCAATATTAATATAATAATAATAATAATAGAAAAAGAAAAAGAAAAAGATAAACAATAAATACAGACAAAAAGTAAGCAGAGGTTATACAAGAAACTTCAAGTTAAAAATGCTTGATTAAAATTATTGATGTCAAATTTTAGAATACAGTCACAATAATTGACCCTAAAAAGATTAAATTTATGGAACAATTTACTTGCCTCAAAACCTCTGTCCACTAAGAGTCTGTATAGTAACCTAGCTCTAGCCCAAAAGTCATCTACTTTAGTGCAGATTTTACAAAATCTTATTAATTGGGAATAAAAACAATTATAAGTGATTTTACTATCGATATTACTACTAGGGAAAGGAAAGTTTATTACGTTAAAATTAAAATCATCAACTTTGTGATATACTTTAAGTATGCACTGTTCATTAACAATCTCTATATTTATATCAAGAAAATTTTCAACTTTATAATTTACGTTACATTGTGTGAGGGGAATAGAATTAGGGTAAATAAGTTTAGCAACTTGATTAAAATTTAACAAATTGCAAACAAGAATATCATCAATATATCTACTATTATTACTTAACAGTTTAGCAAGTGCTAATTTTTCTGGAATTTTATTTTTCTTGCTACTGTCAACTAAGTCTTTTATATATTTAAATTCTAAAGCAAGCAAGAATAAGTCTGCAATTAAAGGGCTAGCATTTCCACCCATAGGAATTCCTAATATTTGTTTGAAAATGTACGGCCCGAATCTAACATAAGTATTGAAAAGGAGGAATTTAAGGGCATCTTTAAGTTTAGTTCTATCAAAATATACAGAACTAGTGGGAGTAGAGCTAAGTGATGCATTATTAAAATATGTATAAACATTTATGAAATAATTACCATTCCTAACGAACCTGTCAAAGTGCAAATCTATAATAAAGCAAAGCTCTGAATATACTAAATCTAAAGGCAAATTGGTATACAAAGTTGAAAAGTCGAAGCTATGTACCGAGGTAACTTTCGGCATGGTATTTATTTTATCAATAACTTCTAACGAATTGTCAACACTCCAATAATAGTTAATGCCAGTTCTTCTCATGATGGTATTACAATATCTTTTATGAGTACTTTTAATGTATTTTAAGCAATTTACTACTTGTTCTGATAGAGTTTTAGTGGTAGCAAATTTTGCTCCGGCAATAAAGCGATATTTATAAGGTCTTTTATGAAATTTAGGTAACATGTATAATTTTGCAATGCACTTGTTCTTATCAGAAAGTTTAATATCAAATATTATATTTTTCTTGGTATGTTCATCGATTAAGTTATCAATATTCAGATTATTTTGAATTTCATAACAGAATTACCGCAAATATTTTTACGTAATATGTTACCCTTAATACCTAATTCTTTTTTCATATTTTCAAGATAAAATTTCTTACATGTGAAGCTATAATTATTGCTGGCTTTATCTACTGTAGTGATTACAAAATGTTTATGTAAATTTATTAAATCAGCTTTAAGCTTATTATAATTATAGTCTATAAAATCTGAAAGATTAAATTCATTTTTAAGCGAGAAAATTTTATTTCTAATTAACTTAATTAATAATTTAGACCATGCTTCTAGTTCTCTCGCATTGCAGCACGCAATTTTTAACAATTTATCTTTTAATTTATTGACTGAAAAAACAATATCTTTTAAAATTATGTCCCATGTTACTTTATTACTCCCTATTCTAAATTTAAACCCTTTACGACATAGCTCCGCTAATTTGTCGTTTGCAAAATGTTTAACTAGTTCTACGTCACCTGTTAATATGTGACATATCGGACTATAAATGAACTTTGCTAGTGCATCACGTCTGCTAGCTGGCATATCCATGACTCTTTCACACACGCATTTATTATTATTGAAAATATCATTATCTGAAAGATTTCCTAAAACTTTATTATAATTACAAATAATAGACCCAACAGGTCGTTCATATGAATACACTATTAATGGTTTGAAATCTTTACAACCATCTGGTAATATGGACTTAACTTTCTTTGAATTAATAAGACTGTTAACATTAATTTTGTCTAAAATTTTAGAGGAATAATTTAAAGTGGACAGGACTTTATCTTTAATACGGTTATCTTTGGATTTCTTAGAATTAGCTCTAATATATCCCATAAAAGCAAAGACTATATTCTTAAATTTATTTGTGAAATTATGTTTATTATTTAGAATATTTTCTATAAAAGGAGCAAAACTTTTCTTTTGTAGGCCTTTCAATGAATCTTTTAATTTTTTAATTCCGAAATTTCGATATAATGAATATAAATTATTAACAATAATTATAATATCAGACCTGCTTTCTTTTTATTAAATGTATTTAGTCTTCTATTACCGTGTCTACCAGGTCTTCTGTTTAAAACAGGGAAGTTAAAATATGGGTTATTAAAATCGTTTTTTAATAAATCTTTATACAAAATGTTGCCTACATTTTTTATTTGATTGTTAAGTCCAAATGGATAGATGGTCATTAATTTTCCAATCCAATAATTTTCTCTATCTAAAACATTTTGATTACTTTGAACAATTTCTATAATTTTGTATTTACAATCAAATTTAGTACAATCTGTGTTAAAATGCTTATATAGAAGAATCTTGGAGTCGATGCCGTTCTTAATTCCTGATCTATGCCCGTAGGCTCTTTCTCTTAAACATTGCTCCGTCTTTCCAACATATTGTATACCACATTTCTCACAGGTTATTAAATAGATAACATTTTACTTTACATGGAGATGTTACATTAACAGAAGAATTTAGAAACAAAAATTTTGTATTGGTAATGTAACTTTTAAAAAATGTTTGATGTTCAAAATCAAATTCATTCACACAGAGTTTACATTTACAGTTATCAACGAAAAGACACCGGTTATTTTCATTTTTATTTTTCATTATTTAAGTTTTTATAATTTTGCCGGGTGCGTGGGTACATAGAATTTTCTAACACGTAGTCCGTGGCCGGTCCTGGTTCGTCAACGAGTACAAGTAAAGGAAGGGACAGTACATGGGTACACGTCGTATACTAATGTTGCCACTAGTACAGACCGTCCTCACATCTATACTGTCCCTGAACCTATATAAATTAAAATGTAAAACTTGCAAACTAAACAAACCAAAATTGGGACAAGGACAATATAAAGTCAAATTAAATTATCAAAATCGCTATGTGGAAACAACGCTTACTAAAATGAAAATTATTAAATAAAAGAACACAATCCACCACATAGGGTGTACATCACTACATGAGCAAGTTAATCTGTTTCCCAAGCAAACCAATCGCACATATAACAACGCACTATCGTCACGTTAAAGGAAGTAGTCAAGTTTGGGAAGTCCGGGACGTTCTGGCAAATTTTACTAAACTCTGCATGAATAAAGAAACTACATGTTAAATGTCAAAATATTATTTAAAATCAAATTTGCAACATGACAAGACATTAACAATAGTAAAAAATACAAATATTGATAAGATATCTACAGTAGGCTCACATATCTCGATCAATCTCATCTCGATATTTCGCATCTCGATGCCACCTTCAAGCTCTCCCCAATCACAAATCTCGATGAAAAAACGTTAATCTCGATAGCTAATAGCTAAATATCGATGCTAGATGCTTATATACTAATATAAACAGATTAATCTTGGCCAAATCGATGTGTGAACCTCACAGTCATTGTGTTTTGTTCACCTGTATACTAATGTACCGCTAGTATCGATCGTCTCAAGCGGTAGTCTAACCTGTCTCTGCCGCTTTCATTTACGTAGTAATATAAATTACTTTACCATGTTTTAATATACATTATTATTTGTATGAGGAAAATCTAATATATAATAATAGTAAAGACAAAAGAAAACTTGATTAAACTTTATACCATGGAAAATTTATTGAAGTCGGTAGATCTAGCGGCCACTTGGTTGTACCAGTCACACATCCGCCATTCGCTTGAAAACTTGTATTGTGAAGTCGTCTACCTGGACCTTTTTTATCGCATTCATAAAATGCCGGTACTAGTGGTGACAGGGTGAGGGAAGCAATTGCAAGAATTGTTGACGGTGACTGTGCGCCGGGTGCGGAGACGCAGTAACCTAACTGCGTTCGCCTCGGAACCAACAATAAACCACACAAACCTCTTTATCAATAAATATAAGGTAAAAATAAAACTCTTTCATTATTAATTTTATCTATTTTAACATATTATATATATTGCATGTGATTGTGGGGGGCAAATGTGAAAATTGACAGATTTGATGTAGGTTAGTCGGAAAGTGGCTGGAACCGATTGTATTTTTTCCCATAAGAAGTTAACTTCGCATCTCGATATTTCGAATCTCGATCGGTATTTGTGGGAACCAATTATGATCGAGATTGGAGATTCCACTGTATACTATTACAAAATAATATATAAAATACAGTACAGCACTCACTAACGATAGTGCTATCGGGTAGGTACCTGTAAGCATAGCATGCTTCAAGTGACCCCTATCAATAACTACCCTACAAATAACCTACATTTATAGCACAAATAAACTAAGGAAATCGCAAAAGTAAGCAATTGATACTATCGACAATGAATACATATAATATAAAGAGAAATAATTGCAAAATATGAAGTAACAACAGATTTAAACAAAGAGTACTCTTTTAACAAGAACAATAAATTTAAAAAATCATCAATATTAATAATAATAATAATAATAAAAAAAGAAAAAGAAAAAGATAAACAATAAATACAGACAAAAAGTAAGCAGAGGTTATACAAGAAACTTCAAGTTAAAAATGCTTGATTAAAATTATTGATGTCAAATTTTAGAATACAGTCACAATAATTGACCCTAAAAAGATTAAATTTATGGAACAATTTACTTGCCTCAAAACCTCTGTCCACTAAGAGTCTGTATAGTAACCTAGCTCTAGCCCAAAAGTCATCTACTTTAGTGCAGATTTTACAAAATCTTATTAATTGGGAATAAAAACAATTATAAGTGATTTTACTATCGATATTACTACTAGGGAAAGGAAAGTTTATTACGTTAAAATTAAAATCATCAACTTTGTGATATACTTTAAGTATGCACTGTTCATTAACAATCTCTATATTTATATCAAGAAAATTCTCTCTGTACTTGAGGATAAATTTGAGACTGAACAGTGAAGAAAACATTGATTCACAGAATGAAGCTTAGAGGAATATTTCAAGGTGTCAACCTGGAGCCATTTTGTTTGAAATGTTGAATGAGTATGAGAAGGAATGCAAGAAAATTAACATGAAATAGCATTGTTTTGGCAATTTTATCACTTTTAGAAACATAATTTGAACTATGTATGTACTGTATGTATGTACGGTACCGTAAAGTGGGGTAACTTCGGACTTGGGATCTTAACTTCGGACATCGGCGATAATAAGTAATTAGACATTGTCATTATATAATGGAAACGCTTTTTATTTTTTATTCTTTTTGTGAGGTCCGTTTAGAGAAATGGCAAAGGAAGAGCATGTAAAAGTCCTAGGGAACTGACATGAGTATCTATCTATCTATTGCCCGACGCCGCAATCCCTGAAGGGGTGGCCACGAACGAACCGCCCCCATGCACCTCTGTCCCCAGTCAGTCGACGCCCCTCCTCCCAACCAGCACCGCCTTCATTCATATACTTCCTCACTCTATCCTTCCACCTCTCCCTCTCTGTCCTTCCACCTCGCTCTCGTACACCCTCTTAGTCAATCTCTCGCTTTCCATACGTTCCGTATGGCCGAACCATCTCAAGTTGTTCCTTTTCACACTTTCCAGCACATCTACCTCCACACCACACCTCCTTCTTACTTCCTCATTTGTCTGTCTATCCCTCCATGTAACTCCGCACGCACTTCTCAAGTAACTCATTTCCACCGCTCTCACTCTTGGTCTAAGTCTCTTCCCGAACGTCCATGCTTCGCTTCCGTAAGTTAGTGTCGGGATTACCACACTGTTATGCAAGGACTTCTTCACTTCCATACTGACCACCCTATTTCTTCTTACTGCTTTCAACGTTCCTACAACCCTACATGAGTATATGTACACTATAAAAATATTATATATACTGTATGACGAAAATATGTACATTTTTCGCTACCCTGCCAAACTTCTATCACCCTGAAGAAATTTGTTTGTATGAATGATGTGACTGATATAATTTTGTAGTAACATTACCAGAGACAACATCCACCAAAGGAAATTTGTTACACTTGTATAACGCTCTAGCTAGAACACTTATCATTTAACCGATTGTGTTTAAAAAAAAAAACATGCTAACTTCGGACATGGAACAAAACAATCGTTTGTTATTATTTGCCCTATGAAAATCATTCATAATACTTGTCCATCATTAATATGGTGGTAAAAGATCAAATACTCATTCTCTGAGTCCAAAAACCCATAAAAATATGCTAATATGCTAACCGATTTATGTATTTTGGATAATTCTGGATATATAATATATATAAATTAGGAGAGGCATACTGTATATCTTGTCCAATTTTTTTTTTATCTGCCGAAAGAAACACCAACAAATACGTTATATATACCTATAAAAATGCTCAAATTCATAAAAGTGTATATGCAATGATATAGTATACATACCTATATATTTTCACTAGGCCTAGTTAATTTTCGAGTTATTGATTTATAATAATAATAATAATAATTCTTTATTCCAGACACATAAGATAGATACAGTATAAATACAGTACGACCTAATGGTCCATATCACATACACTTCTCGTGAGAGCACAGATAATAATTATACACAAAGATATATTAATAAAGAAACAATAAAATATACAGTAGGCCTATTTACAGAATAGAGCACATATCACATTTTGTCACAATATAACACAGATAGGCTATCTAAGGCTATTGCTCAATGTTGGTTAACACCTATTGCACAGATCATTGCTCATAGTTCAATTAGACCTATATATTACAGTACATACTATGTGTGCAGCAGCTTCTGCCAGTGAGATATAATACGGGATTCATAGATATGATCACTAGACCAAAGAGCTACAATCAGCGTGTTACTGGAGGATTGCAGTCGCTGCGAAAAGCTGTACACCAGTCTCCTGATGACAGCCCGACAGCACTGCACACCATACTAGTGCTTTCATATTTAGAGAGACCAATGAACATCTTGAGTATATTATGATAGGATGTACACAGACCATTTATGGTGGCTCTCTTATACTTCCACCACAAATGGGCCGTGTACACAGAGGAACAATATGTCCGGAACAAAGTGACTTTAGTTTCCCAATTACACATGTGGAATTTCCTCAAGATGGTGTTACCACGTAAATATAGCTGTCTGCGCTGACGGCCGATATCTGCATCATCTGAGCAATCGTTTGAGATAATGTGTCCCAGGTATTTTATTATTCTAATTCCTTTAACGTGACGATAGTGCGTTGTTATATGTGCGATTAGTTTGCTTGGGAAACAGATTAACTTGCTCATGTAGTAATGTACACCCTATGTGGTGGATTGTGTTCTTTTATTTAATAATTTTCATTTTAGTAAGCGTTGTTTCCACATAGCGATTTTGATAATTTAATTTGACTTTATATTGTCCTTGTCCCAATTTTGGTTTGTTTAGTTTGCAAGTTTTACATTTTAATTTTGTTTACTTCTTGAATAATTTGATTATTGAGTGACAAATTTGGCAGTTTACTTTTATACAGTAATTTTGATCTAAATATAAGAACAGCACTTTTCAGTGGGTTGAATTTAACACAATGTTTACTACCAAAAGATTCACATATTTCAAGAAGTTTGCTCAGACCCGCAGAAGACGGTGCAATAATGACCAGATCATCAGCATACATGAGATGGTTGATGATTTTATTCCCACCATAACATCCAATCTGCTCTTTATTCAATTTATCACTTAATTCATCCATATATACATTGAATAAGTAAGGTGAGAGAATACTACCCTGTCTCACTACATTGGTTACTGTAAAGGAATCCGAAATAATGTTACCCCATCTTACATTAAATGTTTGATTGGCGTACCAGTACTTCAAGATTCTCAGTATATAGGATGGCACTCCCCTTGTTGCTAATTTATCAAACAGGATATTGTGGCAGACTCTGTCAAATGCCTTACTAGCATCAAGAAAGCATGCAAAAATAGAGCTGTTCATTTTGATGTACCCATCCACTAGCTCCTTCAGAGTGTAGATGCACTGGTCCGTACCATGATTCTTTTTAAAACCAAATTGATTACTATTAGTTGAGATATACACTGAGATTCTGTCTAAAATTATTAACTCTAGTATCTTACTTACAATACTGGCAAGGGCAATAGGTCTATAGTTGTCTTTTGATGTAATTTTGCCAGCCTTGTCTTTAATTACTGGTATCAAGGTAACGGACATCATAGATTCTGGTAGGAAACCATGGATTAGAAAGCTGGTAAAGCACCTGCTGAGTTTCTCCAAGAGGAGAGTGGAGGAGTACTTCAAATGTTCAGCATATATACCATCAAAACCACGGGATTTGTTAGCATCTAGCCTACTTATTGCAGCCTTGATTTCTTCACTTGTAACTTTATTGTGTCATATTTTTCTTCTTTGTTACACTCTGTTGTAGCAGCAATGGTATTTCCTTGGTGCCCAACAGAGTTAAACAAAGTTTGGTAATGTGTTTTCTAAAGATTGGCTATATTATTAGTACCAGAGATCCCATCTACACTAACGGGTAGAGGTGTGCAGCTATTATGCATTTTTTAATATCCTTCCAGAAGGCCAATGTGTCTTTGCTAGCAAAGTTTTTGGCCAATGCTTTTCTTCTTAACACATTTTCATTGTTTTTTATATATCTGATTGCATACTTGCATCTAGCCTTTAGTCTGGTGAACATGTAAAAAATGGGTCCCTGTCTCGGTTTGTTATGATCCAGCCATACACTACGAGCATCTCGGGATGCCTGGTATAGTTCTGAAACATGGTCATTCCACCCAGGTTTGTTAAAAGAGTAATTTTTGTTATGCTTGTGAAATACTATGTCACTAGCCTTAGTAAGACAAGATATAATATTATTGTACAGCTTGCTGACTTCTTCTCGATGACTAGCATTAACACAATTGGGGTCTTCACAGGTAATGGCAGCCTCACTGCCAGGATCAAGCTCAGAAAGGAGAGTGTGTGTTAAAGTGCAAAATTGCTCACACTCCTCCTCGTCAAGCCCGCCCCATGGCAGTTTTGGATTTACACTATTGTTTGACTGGGTTAATTCTGGCGCTCTTTCCAAACTAGCTGTTAAGGTCAATGGGATATGATCTTCATCTGTATATGTATACTGAATTTCCATATATGTTATCATATCATGGAAATCAGCACTAGCTACGGTATGATCTAGCCAAGACGTTGAGCCCCATGCTGCACTGACACATGTGTAACTACTATGAGGGAGCATGAGCTGAGAAGAGATAATTAGATCATGCTCACCACAGAAGTTAGTCATATGACTAGCAAACAGAGAGTTACTCATGTCCTTCAGATTAGCATTCCAGTCCCCTATTACAGAGTAGCAGGTGGTATTTAGTTCTTGTAAAAGAGCACTTAGCTCTCCAGGTATTGTTCTTCATTTTCATTACATTGGTAGGGCAAGTACACACTAAGAATAACTACTTTCCGTTGGATATCTTCTATTTCTATACCTGTACACCATGGTAAATTTGTTACAAGTGGTTTAACCCGGCTGTCTAAAGAGTCCCTCCACAAAATAGCTACTCCTCCCGGTGGGTGACCTGCTACTAGACCATCCATAGCATCGGTTGTCGAGACCCCAAACCCATGAAAATTATCACAGATAGTACTGAGGTTACCCAAATCCTGTTTAAAATACCAAGTCTCCTGCAGGCACACAATATCACTGGTATTAAACACGTCTACTACATCAGGGCGTCGGAGAAGCCCTCTGTTGGTTTTAGGGAGCCCCCTACAGTTATAAGTAGCAATACGCAAATTGTTGGGAGATGAAGTAGACTTTATATCCATGATTAAGAGTTGTTGGGAGGGTGGGTTACCGTAGTTATAGAGTCCTCATTTGTTGGTACCGGTAGGGTGAGGTGGGGGTGTAACGAACTATTAGTGGATAAAATATTCACCAAAAATCAGGTAACAAACTTTATGGAAAAATAGTTATACAGTATCACAATAAACTATGGGTCAAGGCCTATTATGGTGATTTTTACTAATCGTGTAAGTAGTAGTTAAGGTCAACTTATTGAATTTAAAAAAAGGGTACCCCTTTGTTTGGACCATACCCACCATATGGGGTGGTCCGAACAATGCATGGGAGTGATCGAAACACCACCCTTTTCACTATTAAAATGCATAGTGAGATTGTAAAAAATGGTGATCTCAAATAAAATATATGTTGAAAGTGTCTTTATTGCCAATTTTAGAGCACATTCTCAAGAAAGAAATATTATATTCCATACTGTCACAACTTATGATTTTACCAACATAAAACACCTTACATCCGACATTCTTCCCTTCTAACTCCAGCTCAACACAACCAAGTACTTTTTGTATTATATGGATTTTTTTTTTTTTTTTTTCTTTAACGCCATTTAAATTTGTGGTGTACCGAACCGTTCGGTACGCATCCCATCGCTACACCCCCTTCATGTCATCAATGTTTACACATGCATGATGCTGAATGAAATGTCTGAATGGAAGCCTTTCTCACCAGATATCATTGCAGCTAAGTACATTTCACTATTAAGCATCACACCACTAGAATCAGCACGTTTTCACAGTCAAGAAGCACTATATTAGAACGCGAAATATTACATCGATCACCTAAAAAATAGAAAAACTGACCTGAAAACTCTGTCCGTCGCGATATATACAATAGTTTCCCGTCATCCTCAAGCGCTCCGTTTTCTTCTTTTGAGGTGTTGGGGAAACTATTTTATTATTGATAGGGCAGAAATTATGGACACTGTTCGTTTCACCCCCATGTTCGTTACACCCCACCTTCACCCTACCTGTGCCCTACGTTCTCTCCACCAGTACACCGATGCTTCCTCTGGCCAAAGTTCTTCATCCATAAACACCTCGGGATTTGGACACTCACAGCATTGGATATTTTTCCTGCTCAATATTTTTTAAGAGTGAGCTCAATGCCTAACGAGAACAGATCCAAACAGAATATATGTTAAACATCATATATAACTCCCTCCTATACTGATTATACAGGCCTAAAAGTATTGACTGTACATTTTCCACTAAAACATCGGACAGGAATAAGCAGCAATAATAAAATATTCATATAAAATAGTAGGAGCCGAAAAATGAATGAAATAAGGCCACGAACGTACGTCCGAAGTTCTCCTCCGTTTGTCCGGAGTTATCCCAGCTTTCCCTCTTCCCCTGTTGTACCCTCTCCCGCACCTCTTCATCCATAGTCCCATCTTTACTCAACACACTGCCCAGATACTTAAAAGAGTTGACGATCTCCATAGCCTGACCGTTCAGCTTCACCTCACACTCTGTGACTTCACCCCTTTCGAAGACCATAACCTTGCTCTTCCCCGTATTTACCTTCAAATTCCATTTTTCGCACACTGTTCCAAACTCATTTACCAGACCCTGCAACTCCCATTCATTATCACTCATCAGAACTGTATCATCCGCAAACAGCAGTACAGTATAGGTAGCTTCCCCTCAATTCCCTCCCTTTTCAGCGATACACCAACATCCACTGCTCTTGATAGTATTTCTTTCATGACTCCATCCATATATACAGTAAACAACCACGGGGACATCACACACCCCTGTTTCAAACCAACATTCAGGTCAAAGAACTCGCTCTGCTCACTCTCCACACGTACTGCCGACATAATGGGGTTGTGTGGGACAGGGATCTGCCTTGCTTAGGCCAATCGGCTTTCTGCAGACTCCCATTTTCTTATGTTCTTATAAGCTGATTAATTATCGTAACAAAATTGGCGGGAAAATACCTGCTGACTTTTTATTGTAAATATACGTTATTTATGAATATGGGTGATTTTAAAATATATAAATCAAGAGTATGCATAGACCAAAGTATGTGTCAACTACAGAAATTTCGACTAACTGCATATATTATAGAATTGTTGAAGTAGAGGAAGGGTGGATAGCTCCGCAATGTCGCCCATTTCCCACAATGCACCGCGGTAAACCTTGCTGTCAGCGCCTCTATCGGCCACTGTAGGCATTTACTGGTAGGGAGAATTCTGCGAGCCCCAGAGCGAGGGTGGGTCAGCTGGAACTTTGACCAACTGTACATGTCAGAATCATTAACCATGCATTATACAGTATTTTATACCACATATCACTGCAGGCAGTTTTACAGTTACTAAGTTGGGTATTACCATCAATAATACTGTACAGTATATGCGAGCCTACAGATGTGGATCTTGTGTTTGAGTCATGTGATGATAAGTGGCGTAAAATGAGACTCGGATACTTGTTGAATTCATTACTTAGCTTACATTTCATTACTTAGCTTACATTTGCTTCACAGCCATCCAAAATCAACAGGTAAATATAGTCTATCTATCTATTGCCGGACGCCGTGATCCACGAAGTGGTGGCCACGAATGAATTGCCCCCATGCACCTCTGTCCCCAGTCAGTTGATGCCCCTCCTCCCATCCAGCACTGCTTTCATGCATTTTTTTTTTTTTTTTTTTTTTTTTTAAAGAGACAATGAACGGAGGAAGGAAAAACACAGATAAAAGAAAAAGGTCCATGTGCCTAAAGGCATCCTCCATTCATAAAATGTTTGTAACAACTGGATTTAAACATTTGTGGATTGTAAGTTTGTGGAAAGCAATTCGAGGGAAGTGAATTCCAAAGAGTAGTAGCTCTGGGGATAAATGAATTCTGATAAGCAGAAGTTCTGCATTGTGGAGGAGAAAGTGTAAATTCATGGGCGCTCTCAGCTGCCCTAGTTCTACGGGGAAAGATGTGGAGAGGCGGCACAATTGAAGCAAGTTCCTAGGAATATAATTCTTAACTCCATCCTTCCACCTCTCTCGGTTTACCTCTCCCTCTTTGTCCTTGCACGTCACTCTCATACACTCTTAGTCATTCTCTCGCTTCCCATCGTTCCACATGGCCGAACCATCTTGCACTTTCCAGCACATCTACATCCACACCACACCTCTCTCGTCCTTCCTCATTCCTCTGTCTCCCTCCATGCACTTCTCAAGTAACTCATTTCCACCCCTCTCACTCTTGGTTTGTGTCTCTCTAACAACGTCCATGCTTCACTCCGGTACGTCAATGTCAGGATTACCAAATTATCATGCAAGGTCTTCTTTACTTCCATGCTGACCACCCTATTTCTTGTTACTGTACTGCTTTCAGTGTTCCTGCAACCCTCTTCCCCTGTTGCACCCTCTCACACACTTCTTCATCCATACTCCCATCTTTACTTAACACACTGCCCAAATACTTAAATGAGCCGACATTAAATATGTGACATTCTCCATAGCCTGACCTTTCAACCTCACCTCACACTCTGTGACGGCACCCCTTTCAAAGACCATTAACTTACTCTTCCCCGCATTTACCTTCAGATTCCGTTTTTCACACACTGTTCCATTACCCTGGTGATTACCACACACTCTTCTCTCTCCATTTTTCAGGCTGTATTGTCTGCTCGCCAGCCACGACCACCTGCCCTGAGGTTTCTCCAACCTGGACTTGTTGACACAGGATCCCTCTCCACTCCAACTAGAGGTGGTACCAAGCCCCACCCCACTGAACCACCTTATGTTCACCCAGACTTGACAAAAAAAAGTACCATGTCCACCATTAGCAGAGCAATTAGTAAAGCCACGACCCTCCCTCGTTGTTCCAACTAGAGCTGTCACCTGGCTTGGTAAGTTAATTTATATATTTTAATTTTATAATAGCTGTTAGATTATTACAACTGAATTTTGCATTTTGCTTATGCTGTACTAGATAGATCTTCAGTGTTGTGCATTAATACAGTATGTGCATGCAAATGATAATGAAGAATAACTTTACCATTTACTGTGCTTTTTGTTTCTCCAGGGAAGGGGTCTAGCCAGCAGTGCACCAGTGCCAGATCCGACACCATCAACAAAACCAGCAGAACCTGAACACGCAACAAAGCAACAGGTGACTGAAGCTGCACCAAAGTCAGCTGCTAGCCAAATTGCATCAAAACCAACAGAGACCAACATACCCCAGAGGCAACAAGAAGATGCGTTCCCTCAGAAGCAAGCTCTTGGGATCCAACAAGATGAAACGGTAAGGTTGGCTTACTTAGGATATTCCTTTACCCTACCCCATGTTTATGTACTTTAACTTGTCCTGCTACTGTACTTATCTTGAGGATTATTCTTAGCATAATATTATAAAAACATTTAGTCCAAATCAACTACAGTACTATACCATGTTCCAAGTAATTAGTCCAGAAATCGTGAACCCTAACCTCTGTAACTCCAAAAGGGCTAGAGCTAAAGGGCTGCAAATTTCCACATCTATTCCCTGGCCAACCCTTTCCAAATGGTAGAAATATTAGCTTGATTACGCTTGTCGTTTTTTAGTTATTTTGCAAGTTTTGCATTATATTACAGACTAATGTTCAAGAGTTTTGGCCTAATTACTTGGAATAGGGTATAGGCTAATCATAAGAAGTCCACAAGTGTTATGAGGGATCAAATTTCCCTGTACAAGTAACTGGTACACTACTGTACACTACTTGAGGATAAATTTGAGACTGAACAGTGAAGAAAACATTGACGCACAGAATGAAGTTTAGAGGAATATTTCAAGGTGTCAAACTGGAGCCATTTTGTTTGAAATGTTGAATGAGTATGAGAAGGCATGAAATGTTGAATGAGTATGAGAAGGCATGCAAGAAAATTAACATGAAATACAGTAGCATTGTTTTGCCCATTTTATCACTTCTAAAAACAATTTGAACTATGTATGTATGTATGTACAGTACCGTATATATTCTGGCACATACCCCATAGCTGGAGGTGGCCGACTCTAGACCATAAATTTTATCTTTATGTATACAATAATTAAGACTAAAAATATTGAACTCTTCTTTCGTTTGACACCCTGGAATGTTTCAAAATAGGTACAGTTGGTCAAAGTTCCAGCTGACCCACCCTCGCTCTGGGGCTCGCAGAATTAGCGGGCAATACTGGTGCAGTTGCCAATCAGTGGATATAATAACTTGAATATTTAAGCAAATCTACGAACTTTGGGTGAATGTTCGGGATCATACATAACGATGTATGCATTTTTATTTGAGATAGGCTTACTTTCCCTTGTTTAGTATATGTTCTAACAATGATATAGCCGAAATCAGATCTACCAATCCCAATCTTTGTAAGACACACCTCCTTCCTACACCAGTATTGCCAGATAATTCTCCCTACCACCAATTCCTTGAGACCTCTGGTGGACGCTTCTGAACTAGCGCCAGAGCTACGACCGTAGACATCACTATACCCAGCACCTAGGATATGCACAGTTTATCTCAATTTTTGTGTGATTCTACACGTTTTTATTATACAGTATACGACTACACTAAGTGCTTATATAGTATAGTAATAAAGGGAAAGTCCATATGCAGCTGATAATGACTACAAACATAATTATAAGCTGATTAATTATCGTTAAAAAATTGGCGGGAAAATACCTGCTGACTTTTATTGTAAATATACGTTATTTATGAATATGGGTGATTTTAAAATATATAAATCAAGAGTATGCATAGACCAAAGTATGTGTCGGCTACAGAAATTTCGACTAACTGCATATATTATAGAATTGTTGAAGTAGAGGGAGGGTGGATAGCTCCGCGATGTCGCCCATTTCCCACAATGCACCGCGGTAAACCTTGCCGTCAGCGCCTCTATCGGCCACTGTAGGCATTTACTGGTAGGGAGAATTCTGCGAGCCCCAGAGCGAGGGTGGGTCAGCTGGAACTTTGACCAACTGTACATGTCAGAATCATTAATCATGCATTATACAGTATTTTATACCACATATCACTGCAGGCAGTTTTACAGTTACTAAGTTGGGTATTACCATCAATAATACTGTATATGCGAGCCTACAGATGTGAATCTTGTGTTTGAGTCATGTGATAAGTGGCGTAAAATGAGACTCGGATACTTGTTGAATTCATTACTTAGCTTACATTTCATTACTTAGCTTACATTTGCTTCACAGCCATCCAAAATCAACAGGTAAATATAGTCTATCTATCTATTGCTGGACGCTGTGATCCACGAAGTGGTGGCCAGATGTGGATGTTCACTCATTTATTCACAAGCATTCTCCATTCATTCCTTTTTATCACCACATCCCTTGTCTGATCTGTAGTCATTCCTCTATCATCCAAAGCTTGTCTTACACAGTTTCCATCTCAATGGGAGTCTTCCTGCCCTTCTATCTCCCCTTGTACAGTATCCGACTCACATATTCTCTTTGTAAGCCTTTCATCTTCCATTCGTTCAACATGACAATACCAGCTCAGCACCCTTCTGTTCACTTTGGCCGACAAATGTTCCTTCTGCCCCACTCTCCTACGTATCTCTTCATTCCTCAATCTGTCTCAATGAGTAACTCCACACATACTCCTCAAGCAGCTTATCTCCATCACATCTAGCTTTCTTCTCTCCTTTTCCTTCAGAGCCCATGTCTCAGCCCCATACATCACTGTTGGCACAACATTTCCAGATTAACTTGCTTATGTAGTAATGTACTGTATACCCTATGTGGTGGATTGTGTTCTTTTATTTATAAATTATTATTTTACTTAAGCGTTGTTTCCACATAGCGATTTTGATTAGTTATTTTGTCTTTTTACTGTGTTCGTATAAGTTTTGGTTTGTTTATTTTGCAAGTTTTACTATTATTTTATTTAAGCGTTGTTTCCACATAGCAATTTTGATTAGTTGTTTTGTCTTTTTACTGTGTTCGTATAAGTTTTAGTTTGTTTATTTTACAAGTTTTATATTATAATACATGGCACTTTTTGCTTTCATTCCGAGATTTTTCACCTTCCACATACTGTACAGTACTTCCCATTGCTCCGAAAACCTTCCTTTCTTCACACACACTCTGTTTTACCTCCATTTCCATACCTCTACTCCTGCTTATTGTTCCTCCTAGATATTTAAAACACTATACTTGTTCCAATATTTCCCCATCCAGCCTCACATCTAGATCACCCTAGAATCACCCCTATTACACACCATTACTTTACTTTTATTGACGTTCACCTTCAGTTTCCTCCTCCCACAAACCACACCAAACTCTTTGACTACCCGCTGCAGTTTCTCCTCAGAATCCGCCACCAATGCTGTGTCATCAGCGAACAGCAACTGATTCAACTCCCAATCTCTACCATTCTTTCCTACTAAAGCCAGGGGTAGGCAACCTGCGGATCAGGAGCCGCATGCGGCTCTTCCAGGACACCTATGTGGCTCCAGAAGTTTCAGAAATAATAATTCTTCCTTCAAAATGAAGGCATCATACAACTCATTCAAGGTAATATTTGATTTATTATTCAACTTCAAAAAGATCTATAGGTATCAATCGTTATGATTTCTAGAAATGTGACACATATTTTTCTTAAGCTTTGTGAATACAATTATATTGAACAATTATCACTGTGAATCACTGTAAATTGTTTAGTTCAGAAGTACGGTATATTCTCTTATTTCTGAAGTACTGTAGATTTCGGTTGATGAGACCAATTTATTTTGTATTGCGGCTCCGATAGTACAATTTTTTTATGAAACTTAAAACAAAATGTTCTAGCTTCAAGGGTTGCTGACCAATGTACTAAACCCAATCCTCTTCCAATAGTTCTCATTTTCACCTCCCTCACCTGCACACCATCCATAAATATATTAAACAGCCATGGTGACATTACACATCCCTGTCGCAAACCTACATTTACCTCAAACCATTTACTCAACCACCATTTCCTACTCTAACACGCACTCTGCTCCCTTCATAAAAACTCAACGGCTTTTAACACCCAACTGACGGTGCCCATCATATGACGGGCGATAGATAGGGTACGAGTACCAATGCAGACGCATTTTTACATACTTTTTTTTTTACGAGTTGCTTCCGCTTGCCTATAAGAGATAGGAAATTGAGGGTAAGGGGGATAAATAGCAAAAAGCTTATATTTTCACCAGGCACTAACATTTTTACTTTATATCATATTGTGTAGGAGAGAGAAGATAAATAAGAGATGCGTCCCCTTAGGGCAGCAAAATCCTAAGGGGACGCCCCTGGTCCTAAGGAGACGCAGGTATGTTTAAAACACAAAAACACACATAAAATGATATAAGTACTTACCTCATGGGTACCAGAAACAAAGCATGGTACTTTTGGTCGTAAGTTGACAATGCTAAAGCAATAAAACGGACTGACATAGGCCTTATAATATATATTATTAGAGAGACATAAAATATTACTAAACATACTAATTGCTCATTGTAGGCCAATAACAAAACAGTTTAGAGGATGCAGGGAAGGTATATATGTAACATGCATGCTAATACGAGGTTTAAATCAAGCACCAGTCGCCAACCCGGGCATATTTGGGGAAAATAGGGATAGGAAATGGGTGGAGGGCCTGGAAATATAGTCTATTTTTCATCACTAGGCTGACAGGGCCCACACAAACATTTAACTGTGTGGCAAGAATATGCTTAATGTGATTTTGAATTGCTGAGGGGGTAAAAGGGGTACGTCTCCTTAGGGCCAGCAAAAAATTCTGGAGGTCCTATAGAGACGCATTTTTCAAACTGTTGCCATACCTCACTGGTAGAAAGCCATTCTCCCCAATATGTATGGTGTAATTAGGGTCGAGTTTCCTTCACCCAGGATAAAATAAAAGGTTATTATGTTTAATAATGTTAACAAAATAAACACACATTTACAAGGACCTAAAGAGACGCAACGCGGCTGCCCTAAGCAGACGCGTGCGTCTCTATAAATGCGTCTCTATAGGGCACTGAGTTCTACTTAAGGCAGCTTCGTCAATGGTGAAGGAAACTCAACCTTATTTATACCAGACATAGAGGAGAGTATGCTATGTTACCAGTGTGGTGTACGACCTTCTGGCATCAATTTGAAAAAATGCGTCTCCATTGGACTTTGGGTTTTTTGCTGGTCATATGGGGACACACCCTCACCCCCCTTCAGCCGTGCAAGTAAAATCCTTTTGATCATGCAGTGTTATGCTTCAACTCATGCACTATCAACCTGCAGTAATAGAAACGAGATTCAAATTAGGGAACTGTAAGAAATTTAGCTTTAAAAAAAAATAAATCCTTAGGTTTTCGTAAGGAATTTGCGAAAACATGACATTTTTTAAGTTCATCTCATCTCACACAATAACATATGAAAATAATAAGCTGGTACTATGTGAGCATATTAGGTGATAGTTAAAGAATATTTTGGCCCACCATTCATGCATCTATCTACTCATCCTATGCCTGTGCAAGTTTTCTTGTTTCAAGTGCGTCTCCTTTGGGCAATGCGTCTCCATTGGTACTCGTACCCTACATGGACAATCCCGCGGTACCCGTCATATGACGGGCGTCATTATGAGCACATTAGGGACTCTGAGAGAGTATGTGTGTTGGGAGGACGATAGGCGGGCTCTGACCGTTCGGCACGACCACAGTGCCCCGACTGAGACCGCCACTGCAACATTCCACACACTCGGCCTCGCGAGACCAGGAAACACTGGGGAAATTACCTTATTTTAGGGTTTTTCAGCTCCTGTTGCGCGATCGCTACAGGTTAGCCCGTGGTCGTACAAGGATGATTCAGGTGTCATTGGAAAGCTCTTATTATCGCCTTTTCACGGATACATAATTGTATTACGCTCTGGCTCTTCTTTATTCATGAAAAAAAGCATGGAATGAAGCTCGTTTAGGGTAAATATGCCCGGTTGGCAGGTAGTTGATGTTACAAACGGCCCCGTTTTTTAGGGGTTAAAAAATGTCCTCCAATTTCATAAATCCTTAACACCTTCCACATTGCTTCACAATCCACACGATCATATGCTTTTTCCAAATCCATAAAAGCCCAAAATATCTCCTTATGCTTCTCTAAATACTTCTTGCATAACTGTCTTACTGCAAAAACCTGATCCACACACCCTCTTCCCCTCCTAAAACCGCACTGTTCTTCTATTGCAACTTCCGTACACTTTATTATCCTCTCTATCAACACCCTGCCATACATCTTTCCAACCACTGATAATAAACTTATACCTCTATATATATATTACATCTCAAAATTATACTATTTACTATGCAAACAATTATAACCATGGGCGGGTGCCCAAGCCCGAAAAGGGTTGAAATAGGGGAGCTATCCCCCCGCCAAAGGCGGCTTTCTAGGGCCTTTCCTAGCTGATGCTGAGAGGATTGGGTTCTAGTCATGTGGTGATGGGCTGGTCTATTAGAGTGAGAACTGAGCAATCTCTGCCATACCCATAGCTTACTCTGACTGTTCCTTTTACTTATATATTTTCTAGATCTCAAGTGACGGCGTCTCTAACGTGGATTGACCTCCCAATCTACCAAGATTGGAAGCCAAAGCGTCACATTTTTCCCTTGCCCCTCAACTTTCTCTTCATAATTGCTGAGGGACACAGGGCCCTGGGTGGGGCTTTGGTTTCCCGGGCATTTCCGCACCCTCCTCAGCTCCCCGCCATGGAGTGGCTTCGGTCACCCAGGCTTTATTGTGGTCGGCGGGGAGGGTTCTCTGGGGGTGCTCAGTTATGGCCTTGGCCTTGCTCAGGGCCTTGGGGCTGTTCGGCCAGGCAGCTTGGGGAACAACAACAACAACAACAACAACCATCTAGCATATATTTTTAAGTTAATATACTTCATAACTTTATCATTATCATAACTTTATTGATGGCAACGTCTTGCTTGGAAATGACCCCATCTGTACCTGTAGTGTCAAACCGGAGCAATATTGTTGTTGTTGTTGTTGTTGTTCCCCAAGCTGCCTGGCCGAACAGCCCCAAGGCCCCGAGCAAGGCCATAACCGAGCGCCCCCACAGAACCCTCCCCACCGACCACAATAAAGCCTGGGTGACCGAAGCCACTCCATGGCGGGGAGCTGAGGAGGGTGCGGAAATGCCCGGGAAACCAAAGCCCCACCCAGGGCCCTGTGTCCCTCAGCAATTATGAAGAGAAAGTTGAGGGGCAAGGGAAAAATGTGACGCTTTGGCTTCCAATCTTGGTAGATTGGGAGGTCAATCCACGTTAGAGACGCCGTCACTTGAGATCTAGAAAATATATAAGTAAAAGGAACAGTCAGAGTAAGCTATGGGTATGTCAGAGATTGCTCAGTTCTCACTCTGATAGACCAGCCCATCACCACATGACTAGAACCCAATCCTCTCAGCATCAGCTAGGAAAGGCCCTAGAAAGCCGCCTTTGGCGGGGGGATAGCTCCCCTATTTCAACCCTTTTTGGGGTTGGGCACCCGCCCGGAGCAATATTGTTAAAGGTGGGGGCTCATGAGTTAAGATAAACATGGAATGATAATCGCCAAACTGTACATAATTATCTTGCAAAATGCAATGGCACTGAAATAATTATTAACAATGGTATAAAGGATTATGTGGATCGTCTATACCGGGCCTGTGACGTCACAAGAGTGTAAGTCCACCATCCAGTCTAGGATAAGGATACTGGTGTGACGTCACTATGACGTCACAGGCCCGGTATAGACGATCCACAAAATCCTTTATACCATTGTTAATAATTATTTCAGTGCCATTGCATTTTGCAAGATAATTATGTACAGCTTGGTGATTATCATTCCATGTTTATCTCAACCCATGAGCCCCCACCTTTAAGATGAATGAATATGACAAGGAAAATAAGAAAATTAACCTGGAATAGCATTGTTTTCTCCATTTTATCACTTCCAAAGACATAATTTGAACTACTGTATATTCCAAAACTTTATCAATATTTCATTTTATTATAATTTAATTTAATTAAAGCGTTGTTTCCACATAACAATTTTGATAAGTTCTTTTGCCTATATATTGTGTCGTCCCTGCTTTGGTTTGTTTATTTTGCAAGTTTTACAGTGTCATTAATACAGTAAAGACTAATAATAATGGACTCTGGTTTCGTTTGACACCCTGCTCCTACCTTCCCACAGGAGCCTATGGTTGAAGGGAGGAACCAGGACCAAGCCGAAGAATCTACCTTCAACCCAGGCCCAGTGTATTTACCTACTGTATTTGTATTTACCTATTTGTAGTTTACAGGAATTGAGCAGTGCTCGTGTTGTCCTGTCTTAGTTACTTTATAATCAATCAATTTTACTTAGACAAGTATCGTAATGGATATTCCCAATTCCCAGTATTTTGGACTAACATATCATAGCTTATGTTGTCCTCTTTCCATATTTACTTTTATCCAACCTAGATTTGAACATGTTAATGTTCTTCGCTCTCACCACCTCCTCCTCCTCCAAGTTGTTCAAAGTCTCTATACTTCTATATGGGAAGCTGAATTTCTTTGTGTCCTTACGACATCTGCCCTTCCTCAGTTTAAACTTGTGTCCTCTTGTCCTTCCATAATCCCTCACGAATAGATCTTCCCTATCTACTCGTTCCAAACTTTTTACTCCCTTGAACATCGTTATTAACCCTTTCGCTGTGGGTGACGTTCTGGAACGTCCTGGCAAGTTACACCAATTTCCAGGCTTTAAAAGCCTGTAAAAAACGTAAAAATCGAGTGTCAGTGGGCGGGAGCGTGAGGGCCCCACCTCCGACCCTCAGAGCACCGAGCGGCTCACTGAGGTTGACTGTGTCTCGTGCGGGTTTCTCTCTGTGTCTCCCAACAGTGTAGCCAAGCAAGCGAGTGTTACATAATAGCGGGTTTCCTGCGTTTCACTGGCACCACTGCGGGTGAACCAGACCACGTACGGGGCCTGTTCTGGTGTAATTTTGAAGCTATTCTCGCCTAGTTTTCGGCAGAATACACTTAATTTAATGCAGATGCTTGACTTATCATTCAGGAGTGCCTGAATATGCCCTAAATAGCCCAAAAATGGCCGCAGCCAAAGGGTTAAGTCGCCTCGTTCCCTTCTCTCTTTCAAGGTAGGCAGTTGTAGTGTCTTAAGTCTTTCCTCGTCAACTCCTTCAATCTTGGGATCATCTTCGTTGCTATCCTTTGGACTTTCTCTAATTTGTTTATGTTTTTTCAAATGTGGTGACCATATCACTGCTGCATATTCCAATCTTGGTCTTATCATATTCATTATCAGTTTTCTTAACATTTCTTCATCCAAATAGTTAAATGCCACTCTCATATTGGTTATTATTCCATATTATCCTCCAATGATCATGTTAATATGCTTCTCTGGCGATAGATCATCTTGTATTATCACTCCAAGGTCCTTCTCATGCCGTGTTTTGCTGATTTTTTCAATTCTTAATTTGTACTCCCAGCTTGGCCTTATCTCACTTGTTCCCACTTCCAAAACATGACACTTTTCTGCATTGAAACTCATTTTCCAGGTTTGGCTCCATCTGTGCAACTTATCTAGGTCCTTTTGAAGATCCTGACAACTTTCTATACAGGTGACATTCTTCATGATCTTAGCGTCATCCGCGAACATATTCATATGACTATTCAAGTTTTCTGGCATGTCGTTTACATAAAGTAGGAACATTATCGGACCCAACACTGATCCCTGTGGTACTCCGCTCATCACACTCCTCCACTGTGAATATTCATCTCGTATTGTGGTCCTCATTTCTCTTCCTATTAAAAAGTTTTCCATCCATTTTAACATCCTACCATGTACACATCCAACAACCTGCAATTTCCACAATAACCTTTTGTGAGGCACCCTATCAAAGGCCTTTTTCAGGTCCAGGTAAACACAGTCAACCCATCCCTCTCTCTCTTGTGTAACATCTACCACTCTGCTATAAAAGCTTAATAAATTAGATACACAAGATCTCCCTTCCCTGAATCCAAACTGTTTCTCACTAAGCACCCCCTGTCCCTCTATGAAGTGTGTCCACTTTTTTCTTATAATTTTCTCACAAATTTTGCAAACAATGCTGGTGAGGGACACCGGTCTATAGTTAAGCGGATTTTCTCTGTCCCCTCCTTTGTAAATAGGTACTATGTTAGCTCTCTTCTGTTCCACTGGCAGGTCTCCTTCATTCAGTGAAGATTTGATGATGTCATAGATTGGTTCCACTAGCTCTTCCGCACATTCTTTGAGGATCCATCCAGCCACTCCATCTGGTCCCATTGATTTCCTCACGTCCAAATCCTGCATCAATTTCAGCACTTCACTTTTTTTCACTTTCATTTCAGGCATCTGTGGTGTTCTCATTTCTCTATCAGGTTCTATAAACTCCTCCTCTTTTACAAACACTGACTGAAGCTTTTCATTTATAACTTCACACAAGTCTTTATCTTTCTCATAGCTGTTCGTTCCAACTCTTAGTCTGACAATACCCTCTTTTGTTTTTATTTTTCCATTTACAAATCTATAAAATAGTTTTTGCTCGTTTTTGCACTTCTCTACAATATTCTTTTCATATTTATATTGTTCCTCGCGTCGTATCTTTACGTATTAATTTCTTTTCTCCTTGTACTTATTCCAGTTATTTTCACTATGTCTCTTCCGTGCTATATTCCAGGCTCGGTTTCTTCTATCCTGTGCCTTACTACATCTTATATTGAACCATTCTTTTTCCTTCTTTACCCCTGGTGAGAACCTTGGGACATATTTATGTATCCCTTCTTCATATACTTTCAAGAAAAGTCTATATTTATCTTGAACCATTTCCAGGCTTTCTAGTTCCTTCCAATTTATACTTTGGAAATAATGTTTCAATGATTTAAAATCAGTTTTAGCATAGTTGTATCTATTTATTTTATGTCCTTCATTTCTCTCCTCATTTTTCCCCAAATCCATCTCCATTTCTAAAATCTTGTGATCACTTTTTCCCAAGGGACAACGATAATTTATCTTTTTAACGTCGTGCGGATCACTGATGAAGACTAGGTCTAGCCTGGATGGTTCATCCATCCCTCTGATTCGTGTGTTTTCTCTAACATGTGTTAACATGTTTTCTGTTACTAGATTCAGTAATTTACTGCCCCAAGATTCATTATTATTCCCCGCATCTAACCCTTCCCAATTGACTTCCTTACAGTTGAAATCACCTGCTAATATTAATTTATTTCTCCTATTAAAAAGTATTTTTAGTGCATCTAGAGATTCCGTGATTAGTTGATCATATTTTTCCCGCTTCCATGCTCTAGTTTGTGGTGGTATATAAGCCACTGCTATATCAGTTGCTTTGTCGTCCTTGTCTTTTATTGTCACTGCTATAATTTCTGATCTATTATTGCCTAGGTTAATCTCACTTGCTTCTATATTTTTGTCAGTCATTATTAACACTCCACCCCCCACTTTTCCTTCTCTATCTTTTCTCCACACATTGTACCCTTCCCATCCCAACACTCCCAATTCAGTACCACCTCTCAACTTTGTTTCTGCTAAGCACATAATATGTGGTTTATATTTCTCAATATAGTCATTCAATTCTAATTTCTTAGACAGCAAGCCATCCACATTACTATACATCACCTTCATCTCCCCCTTTCTTACACCTTTCTTATTTTCTCTTTCCCTGATATTCCCAGACTCTACTCCCACCCCCCCCCCCCCCACTTCCACTCCACCTTCTCTCCCCTGCTCCCCCGTGCTCTCCCCCTGCCCTGTTTCTCTCACTTGTTCCTGGATTACACCAGTCTCTCCCTCCTGTCCTTTGGTACTGGTACTGGTACTGGTACTGGTACTCGCTTCCTCTGTCTGACCGTTCGTCCCGAAGTTCCCTGTTTGCCCCTCCGTCTTCGTCTGTGGTCCTTTGATGAACCATTTCTTCTTCTTCGTTCCTACCAGTCGCCAATAAAAAAAATCCACTTCTTGGTCTGTTCTTTTGGCATTCCATTCCTTCACCTCCTCCCTCAAACTTTTCATTTTGTTTCTTTCATCTAAGTCCATGTCTTTTTCGATGTAAATATGCTTCAGACAATCCCTATCTTTCAACCTCCATTTATTCTTCATGATTTCCTCTACTATTCCTACTGTGCGAAACTGCACTTTCATTGGCCTAGACTCTTGTTTATATTTTCCAATTCTATGCATGTCTTCGATTTCATTCTCCCATTCTCTCACACCCTCGTCCACTACCTGTAGAATCTCCCTCACTCGGTTTCTCTCTATCCTACTTCTCTCCTCTTTCTTTACATTGTGTTTCTCCTTATCTCCTCTTATCACAATAATTTGTTTTCTTCCAGCAGTCTCTCTCACTAGATTTTCCTTCTGTCTAATTACCTTAACTACATCCTTTTCAAAGTTACCTCCCTGCCTATGTATCTTTAATTTTTCCTCAGCTAACTGTTGCTCCT
Organism: Paralithodes platypus; assembly: GCA_032716605.1. NCBI lineage: Eukaryota > Metazoa > Arthropoda > Malacostraca > Decapoda > Lithodidae > Paralithodes > Paralithodes platypus. Next base: position 63,288,257 of record CM064573.1, read on the forward strand.
TTACTATCTCCGAAAATTTCAAATTCCTTACCTCCTTGTTCTTTTCAAATTCATCCTTCTTTAATTTAACATCCTTCATATCTTTCTTCATCCTGTCCATTTCTTCCTGCATTTCATTAATACAGACCCTTAATACGTAGTTTTCATCTTTCAGAATAGTTTTTCTCTCTGTTCATAGTCTAAGCTTCTTGTCTCCTGTTCCTCTAACTTCCGTTCTAGTTTATTCAACCTTACCGCAAATGCAGATATTGTGCTCCCTCCTCTGAGAACCCTGAAATATCAAATACCTCACGGTGATCACGATCATAAGGGTCTCTGTTGCTGGAGCTGTTGGTGACATGCGGCCAAATAGAACGTATATGTGTGTGGGAGGGGGGGTAGAACCAGGACATATTGGGAGGTTTGACTGTAAAGTCAGTGAAAATATGTTAGCCTAAACAGACCTCGGATGTGGAAATACCTTGAGCCGACCAGGCCAAGAGGGATATCTCTATTGGTCTAACTGGTATAGTGTCTGCCTCGCAACCCAAGGGTCGAGAGTTCAAGCCCCCACCAGGGCTTGATATATTTGGGAGGCTATTCCCGCATCTAACTAAGTTTAGGTGTGCTGGTAAAATTGTTCAGATGGTTGAGAGTAAGATCTGAGCTCCATAAATCCTCTTTCGGGTATGGTATAAAAACCAATTCCTACAGGAAAAGGAAGGGGTTAGGAGAGTACAGGGGGTGTAGTGAGAACTCGCTTGGGTTGGGTTGTGGAATTGCCGGCCGCTTAAGCGAGTTGCCAACTGGGCCGTCAGTGTGCCTGTGTAGCACCGCTCAGTGAAGTTGACTCACCATTCCCGTTCGCCTCTCTGACGGACTCCTGGTCGTTTCGGCTCAGGCTTGTTCCTCTCTGTTCGGAGCCTTCGCTTCCCGGAAGGTGAAGTAGTGTAAAGTCAGTGAAAATAGGTTAGCCTAAACAGACCTCGGATGCGGAAATACCTTGAGCCGACCAGGCCAAGAGGGAACCCTCCCTGCCTACCACAGTAAAGCCTGGGTGACCGAAGCCACTCCATGGCGGGGAGCTGAGGAGGGTGCGGAAACGCCCGGGAAACCAAAGCCCCACCCAGGGCCCTGTGCCCCTCAGCAATTATGAAGATAAAGTTGAGGGGCAAAGGGGGAAAAAAACAAAACAAAAAAAACACGCCCCCGACCACCCGGAGAGGTTCCGATCTTGGCAGGCAGATATGCAGCGGAGCTGAAGCCACAAGCCACACTTCCAGGCGCACCCTTCATATAAATCGTCTCTACGGGCCAGGCGCCTAGTCCAACTTGCATCCGACCCCTTCCCCCAAATGACCACGTGTTCACTCATCTATTCACAAGCATTCTCCATTCATTCCTGTTTATTACTACTTTTCTTGCCTGATCTATAGTCATTCCTCTATTATCATCCAAAGCTTGTCTTATACAGTCTCTCCATCTCGGAAGGGACTAGATAATAGTCCCTCAGGCGCCTGGCCCGGGGAGACGATTAATATGAAGGGTGCGCTTGGAAGTGTGTTGGGTGGGCTTGTGGTGGTAGGGCTTCGCTCCATGCCTGCCTGCCGAGATCGGAACCTCTCCGGGTGGTCGGGGGCCGGGGGAGTGTTGGAGGGACCTTGGTAACCCTGGTCACTGGGTCTTCTCCTGGATGACCTAGATGTGTGTGAATTTGTATTTTGTCTTTGTTCATTGTTTTATGGTGTGTTTTGTATTGTCCCTATTCTTGCTCTGTCTTGATTACATTTATTATAAATCAGCTGGTGCTCAATGGGTTAAGGCTGTATTTATTTTCAGGTGCATGATGTGTGGAAAAGTAACTTCGACAAGATTCAGACTAGTAAAGCATCTAATATGCTGCTGGTTATGGGAGGCATGGTATTGCATCCAAAAGGGTTGCTGCTGCTGTTGTTTAGGTTCGTACTAATAATATTTAATTAGATTTTTTTTAGAGTATAGTAGTACAGTATATTTAGTAGTAGCCTCTACGTCTCCAACGTAGAGCTTATACTATGTATAATCCCGCTCCTCTAGCGGAGCGGGCATTATCGTAACCACTTAGCGCGATTAAACGATAACATCTAGAGTAGCACATACTTTCTCTAATAGGGATGTTGTACACACTGAGGCCACTAGTTTAAAGAAAAAACGAAAATATGGGTGAGAAGAGAAGAGAAAGTTGAAGAATTTTGTCCATCTGCCATCTAGGATCCTTACGACGTCTTCGTGCGTCGATCGTCGCTCTCCGCCTCGTCCTTCCCTGTCACTGCGTATAGAGGCTTCCTTTAGGCGGTTCGACCTGAAGACGGAGTATTCTCGGCGGGTGCAGGATACTCGTCATCCTTTTCGGACTGGTGGCAGGATTCCGGAGAGAGGTTGTCGTGGGGGCCGATCCCTCCACCTCTACCATCTCCCCCACCACCATTTCTCCCACACACTCAAGGCCAACCTCCCGCATCAAAGAAAACGACTCAAGGGCAGACAATTATATACCCCACAAGGCAAAGAAAAACATGTGATAAGTTTCTCGCCAATTACACAAATGCCCCCCACAAACTCAGACTTGCTAGTGTGAATGTTGGTAGTTTGAATCTGTGTGCGAATGAAGTGGCTGAGATGTGTGAGAGGAGGCGAGTGGACGTCTGCTGTACCCAGGAAACACTCTGAAAGAGGCATGGGGTACAGTGGATTGTCGGAAGGAGGAAAAGATATAGGATATACTGGATGGGTGTGGAGACTGATAAAGTGAAAGGAGGAGTGGGTGTTGTGGTGGCTGAAAAGCTGGCGGAAAGTGTGCTTCAGATTACGAGAGTTAGTGAAAGGCTGATTGTTTTGAAGTTGAAAGTTGGTGAAAGAATTCTGAATGTGATGTCTGCATATGCCCCACAGGCTGGTTTACAGAAAGAGATAAAAGAGGACTTCTGGAATGACACAGTCAGTGTCATTTCAGGCCTCTCGGAGAATGAAATAACAATCGTGGGGGGGGGGGGGGGGACCTCAATGGTCACGTGGGAGCATCTGCAGATGGATACGAGGGGGTACATGGAGGAAATGGTTACGGAAGGAGAAATCTGGAAGGCGAATATATATTGGAGTCCTGCGTTGCATTCAACATGGCTGTGTGTAACACAAAGTTCAAGAAAAGACAGAGCCACCTGATCACATATAACTCTGAGGTCTCCAGTAGCCAGATACATTACATCTTGGTTGTTGTTGTTGTTGTTCCCCAAGCTGCCTGGCCGAACAGCCCCAAGGCCCCGAGCAAGGCCAAGGCCATAACCGAGCGCCCCCACAGAACCCTCCCTGCTGACCACAATAAAGCCTGGGTGACCGAAGCCACTCCATGGCGGGGAGCTGAGGAGGGTGCGGAAACGCCCGGGAAACCAAAGCCACACCCTGGGCCCTGTGCTCCTCAGCAATTATCAAGAGAAAGTTGAGGTGCAAAGGAAAAATGTGACGCTTTGGCTTCCAATCTTGGTAGATTGGGAGGTCAATCCACGGAAGAGACGCCGTCACTTGAGATCTAGAAAATATATAAGTAAAAGGAACAGTCAGAGTAAGCTATGGGTATGGCAGAGATTGCTCAGTTCTCACTCTAATAGACCAGCCCATCACCACATGACTAGAACCCAATCCTCTCAGCATCAGCTAGGAAAGGCCCTAGAAAGCCGCCTTTGGCGGGGGATAGCTCCCCTATTTCAACCCCTTTCGGGGCTGGGCACCCGCCCTTACATCTTGGTTAATAGGAAAGACTGGAAACTAGTTCGAGATGTAAAGGTCATCCCGAGCGAAGAATGTATCCCACAGCAAAAGCTACTTGTGTGCGACATGAGCTTATACAGAGATCCTAAGCGCAAGAAGGTATACATTCCCAAAAGTGTGGCTGCTGAAGAACAAGGAAGTTAGGGATAGGTTTCATAGTGAACTGGAGGATATGAATAGAAATAAGGAAGCTAGGCCTAACTATGTAAATAGTCAATGCAACTTTCTTAAGCATAGCCTTATCGCTGCCACTGACAAAGTCTGTGGGAAAACAAAGGGTCACCCCAGGAATAAGACCTCCTGGTGGTGGAACGATGAGGTAGAACATGCTGTGAAAGAGAAAAGGAGATGCTTCAAAGCATGGAAGAAAGGAGGCAGCAAGGAGGAATACCAGGCAGCTAAACGAACTGCCAAAAGATTTATTTAGAATGCTAAAAATCGCATTAAGGACCTGGTCCTCGAACAAGTGTGTAACACTGACAATCCCAATGGGATCTTCAACCTAGCTAGGCGAGTTAAAAATTACAGTAGGGATATTATAGGTGAACAGTGTGTTAGAAACGATAATGGGAAGATTGTGTATGCAGAAAATGAAATCAGAGAAGCATGGAAGGCACACTATGAACGATTGCTAAATGTAGAGTTTGAATGGGATAAGGAATAGCTAAGTATCGAAAAACCAATATCTGGGCCCCCTCCTTTGATAGCACCAGCTTTAGTGAGCGACGCAATCAATATAATGAAGGACGGTAAAGCTCCAGGTTGCTCTGACATTGTCGCTGAGATGATAAAAGCCTCAGGGGAGACTGGTGTAAACTTAGTTACTGAGTTGATAAAGACCATTATTAAGGATGAGAAAATCCCAGAGGATTGGCTCAAAAGTGTGATAGTGAATATATACAAACGAAAAGGGGATGCGCTAGATAGAGGAAATTAATAGGGGCCTGAAAATGCTTGACCAAATCATGAAGGTCTGTGAGAGAGTCCTTGAGGGTTTGATCAGGCAAAGCATCTCTATTGATGATATGCAGTTTGGTTTTATGCCAGGACGGGGTACAACCGATGCTATCTTCATAGTCAGGCAGATACAGGAAAGATACTTACTAAAAGGCAAGGATCTTTACCGTACTTTGTGTTTGTAGACCTGGAGAAGGCCTTTGATAGGGTGCCTAGAGATGTTGTGCAGTGGGCTATGAGGAAACTTGGTGTGGAAGAGTGGCTGGTGCGTGTGATAATGAAAATGTATGAGGATTCGCGAAGTGCGGTGAGGGTGAAGGGTGTACTGAGTGATGAGTTCGCAGTCCGTGTTGGAGTCCATCAGGGTTCAGTGTTAAGCCCCCTCCTCTTTATTATGGTCTTGGAGGCACTGTCTAGAGTTTTTAGAGGCGGACTCCCGTTGGAACTGTTTTATGCAGACGATTTATTCCTAATAGCTGACAGTGTGCAAGATGCTGAGGCCAAATTCAGAGTGGAGAGAGGGCATGGCGAGCAAGGGTTTAAGAGTCAATATTAACAAAACCAAGGTTATGCATTATAGATTGAGACGAGGCAATGTGGAAAAGAGCGGTGCATACCCATGTGCAGTGTGTGGAAAGGGAGTGGGCGCTAACTCAATTCAATGGAGCATCTGTCGATGTTGGGTACACCATGGGAGTAAGAACTGTAGTAGAATAAAGGGACCCCTGCCGAAGGATAAGTCAGAAATAGAGAAATTTGAGTGCGTAGTGTGCAAAGGCGAGCTTGTGTTAGGTGATGATCCTGTGGCTGTGAATTTTGGAAATGAGTCTTTGGAGCTGGTGAACAAGTTTTGTTACCTAGGAGATACCATCTCTGCCGGTGGTGGGGTCGAGGCTGCCACTGTTGCTAGAATTAGGTGTGGCTGGGGGAAGTTAAGAGAACTGATGCCAATCCTGACCATGAAAAGAATGCCTCTCCCCCTGAAGGGAAAGGTGTACGGTTTTGACAACCCATAAGGGAAGGAAGGAAAAACTAATATTTATTGGTGGCTCCTGAAGTCAATGACGTAAGAGCCTATGTTAATATGGCCTCGTTCCGGGCTCCTCTGAGCCCGGGTTAACCTAGATCACGACGGTCGAGAACGAAGATCATCATAGGGGGTACCCCTTAATCATTCCTATGGTACGTCATTGGGTCGGAGCCACTGAAAAGTAGGAAATAAAAAAGAAAATAATTAGCACAGTTTGAACACCGCGCGCTCTGATCTTCCTCTGCTTCCCACACTATGCTAGCTACCTATCACCCGCAGGGGCTTTCTCTAATGTAATATCAAATTGAGCATGTGTATGGGAAGAGGATGGTGGGAGGGCACTTTTCGTCATTGACTTCAGGAGCCACCAATAAATATTAGTTTTACCTTCCTTCCCTTACGGGTTGTCAAAATCGTAATTTATTGGTGGCTCCTTACGTCAATGACGTAAGAGCCTAGAATATCACAACCGGTAGAGGGACCTTCATATGCTCATCAATCTAAACCGTGATAATTTATTAGGAAGATCAAAACGAAAACTGTGACATGTGTCTAAATATAAGAGTATAGTCTTTCTCAGAAAGACAGAACTACTGAGGTGTGAATACTGATAGTTGTATATATCACAAAATTAAAATTAAAAATAAAGTTACACATTTATAGTTGCAATAACGTATAGATATTGTTATGTAACAGATCTAGTGCAGTAATGACACTCTTGCTATCCATTCCGGATTGTGTGTCCTGCCAACTTGTCATGGACTTAACACCCCCCCCCCCCTTTTTTTTTTTTTTTTTTTTTTTTTTTTTTTTTTTTTTTTTTTCCCATTTAAGGTAGGACACACCTTCTATTACCTTACACACTGGTAATAAAGCATTGAATAATTATATCGATCTACTTATTGTCCTCAGGGGGCATGATCCTGCCCTAAAGCTACGTTTGGTAATTTGGGTCTTCTCCAGATGTATCGACACGTATATGGCTAGGGGCGCATTGCTAGAGGACCAACAGGCCCGTCTGAGTTATATCTTCCCCTGAAAGACCATTGAGGAAAAACTAATGGTAGTGGCCCATATGTGCTTATCATGGGATTGCAATCACCTGAGGCTCAGCTTCCTTAATTATCTTTGCAAAAAGGGGTGCTAACACTTTCTTTCCTAACCTTATTGGACCATCTGGGGAAAGCACAATTGTGTCTTATTCCTAGGAATAATAGACTTAGAGTAGGTATATAGTGCATTAGCAGGGAATAGAGCATGGAGTATCTTTGCTCTTGTCAAGGCAGGATTAGAGAAAGGTGTAGGGAGAAGTCCCTGGTGTTCCTTTTTGTGATGACTGGCGTAGTAACAATATGTACAGAGTCCTTGTTAGGAACAAAACTTAGATAGTTAGTAGACCTTGTCATGGCTGTCAGTTCTGAGACCCATTGGCCAATAGCCTGGGTCATTCGAAAATACACACTTATTAAATTTCTTGTCATATGTGGTCTCACAGGAGAAGACCTTGACTTCGACAAAGTTAGGACCTTCGAGATTGACCATTGAGGAAGCAATTGACGATTTGGGGCTCTGAGCTTAAGACAAGCCTGCATAAAAAAAAAGTTTGTCTTTTTTGGGCAGAGATAAACCAGTAAGCGTCAAGAAGGGTTTCTTTATGACGATACGTGGTTTATAAATATGTTAACTGTAAGTCAATTAAGAAATTTAGGTGCTTCAGCGACAAAGCAACCGATGGAGACTGCTGGTTTGACCCTACACTCCAAGTTGTAAATTGTTTAAAGTGTGAACTATACTGTCTTAGAGTTGAAGCTGAGCATTGACTAGTGAGCGTATCTGTGACTTCCTTGTCGCAGGACGGTAGCCACTTGGATTTGAGAATGTCCATATCGTAAAATTGAGCGCGGACTGCAGGTTTCCAATTTCTTTCACATGGAAACAACCTCTGCAACTCCCCCTGGGGGAGTTGCAGAGGTTGTTGAACCAATGAGTAAGTTGAGTGTGCCACACCTGAGTAGGCCACGTAGGAGTAACCAGGCCCATTTGGCCCTGGAAATACCTGAGGTGATGACTGATTCTCACATCATAAATCTATTTCCACCTGTTACAATTCACTGTGAGGGCATCTGGGCCCCTTTCCCGTGTTATGTCATTCCGAGATATGTAAGATTGGAGCTTTGTTGATTTTACGAGATGCAACTAGATCGGTCTTGTGTGAAAAAATTGCAGTATTTAGTGGTTGGTTGCCTTTTTGTTTGAAGGCCCATTCCGTTGAGGTACTCTTTCTCTTGGACCGAGTATCCGTCCACAGGTTGGGGAACCCTGGTAGATATGTTGCATGAATTAATGGGGAATGTTTTGGGCTAGAAAGCATATCTTTTCCCCGAGAGATCCTAGAGAAACCTGGCCCGGGTGGGGACTTGTTTCTTCAAGCAAATTACCGTGGTCATGTTGACCATCTGGCATGACATTGACCTGGAGGTCAATGATATTGCATGAACTTTGGGAAAATTAGAGGGACTGTTAGCTCTTGGGTATTGATGTGACACTGACTTAAGGTTGTCCATTTTCCGTGATACTAATGACCTTCCGCACGACTGATAGTGCCATCCTATCAGACTCGAAGCGTCTGTGTCCAACCCTAAAGTGGGAGGTGGATCTGACCAATGTGTCACTGATTCCCTTTACCTGAGATTTTTTGCCGCAACGACAGGGGATGTAGAAATCTCTTTGGGATGAATAGAGGGGAATTGTGAGGTGTTAGGGGAATGGCTTTGTTACCTGGCCAGATTAGTTCCTTCAACCTGAGGGAGCCTAGGGGCCTTGTCATTTTGAACCCAATTTAAGGGCCTATTGGAGATTGTCAAAGTTCCTGTTTACAGTCTTGGAATGTAATACTGTGAATAGTTTTATTTGAAGACGTTTGGCATTGGATGGACTTTGTTTCATAGTCTGAAGTTGTGTATCCCATATTAATCCTACTCCTGCTGATTGTGTAGGAGTGAGATTCTGATTTCTCTAAATTTATTCTGAAACCCAACTTTGTCACATGTTACATGACTATCAAGGTTTGTTCTTGGCAATGGAGTGGAGAAGACCACAGCATCCTACAATCTTGAAGGTAAAACAGTATTTTTTTTTACTCCGTCTTTGAGTAGAGGGAGGAGAGTTTGTTTCACTAACTTGGTGAAACACTGGGAGCTATGTCCAAGCTGGAAGGAATTCTGGTGAACATCGCTCTGATTCTGAATGGGGTAGCTAGGAACTTATTTGGTAACTCTTGTTACTGGGATGTGCCAGAGGAGTCTTCTATATCTGGAGTAATTATCCAGACCTTTGATTGTAGAATTAGTTTTACTTGGGAACTAGTTAATATCCTGAACTTTCTATTGAGAATTGATTTGTTAAGGAGTAAACATGTCTATCGTAGGATTTTAGTCATAGACTGTCCCTTTTGGGGAGAGAAACATGTGTGATAGAAAAACTGGAATGCCTTCTGGCACATAAGTCACAACATTGTCTGTCAACATTTGGTTCATTAATGTTTCTAACTCTAGAGATAGTTGTCCATTGTTGGACTGAGCTCTGAGGAGGGGTTAGCTTGTTTGTTAAAAACTTCCCAAACATATCTATCTGAGGGCTTAGCAACAGAGCATGAACCTCGTTACAGGTTGTTTGGGGAACCCAACGAAATGTGAATCGAGGTGAAAAGAGAGCTAGAGTGGCAATATCTTTGGGTATATTCTTGGGTATATATTGAGTGGATACTGTCTAGATCTAGTTGCATCAAAATTTGCAATAACGGCGGATCCCCAGATCGACCGTGGTGATTTTACCTACACCACTACAAAAGCAAACAAAATCAAATCTTGACATTCCCATTGGTCATCCGAGAATTACCAAGTGAAGCTCTTCTGATAAAATGAAGTGTAGACCTGGAGTTTTGTTCAGGGATAGAATCTGCTACTTGCCTCATGGTTTGTGCAGGATGTTGTTGCGTGATAACATTTTGACAGTAACCTATGGGTTCTTTGACGCCGTCTAACGTCTTTGTCAATCCGTGCAGGGTAGGTGTCTATAATGGGGTCAACTAGTTGGGCACAACCTATTTTTGTAGATCTGAGATATTTCCCGAGCTTCTGGGGAATAGAGTAGGAGTTTTATGTATGCCTAGTGGTAAATTGGTGATCCTCCGATGGGAGTTTGTGGGGGGGGGGGGGGGGGGCATCCCCCCAAGTCAGGGCCAATAACTCTGCCTCAGTCACCCAATTAGCCCATGGGCCATCTCTTAGAGTGTATAGTTCCAACATAGGAATTTTGTTCTCTGACCTTTTTGTGGAGCAACCTACGGATTCTGAGAGATTAGAGAGATTTAATGGTAGTACTGTATGTCCATCAGCCTTATTCACGTCAGACCATGGTTTGCAGCGCTTCCCTGAAGGCACCGTGGGTGTCTGTGTGTAAGTAAAGTACTTAGCATCCAATAGAATTGGGAAGTGTTTTTTATGAATACGTCCAGCAATTGGCCTTGTGGCTCTTTGCACGTAGATTCCTCAGCTTGTCCATTTTAATAATCCACTACTTTGGTATTGGTACCAAATCTGGTTGACCTGTGTCAGCATTAGTAGGTGTTACCCTGGTAGTTGTTTCCAGTATCGGGATTTACCCATTAGTAGAGGGAGAGGGTTCTTGAACCTTTCGGGTTCCTGTTCAATGGGTGGGGTTTGAATCTGTGACAGAACCAGGAATACTGGGAATACCCGGAGCTTGGAGACTAGTCTGAGTGGAGGATGTAGGAGTGGTTGTTATTTTATGAGCAGGTTGTTTAGGATGGACAGATACCTGAGCCAGTGGAACTGTGTTTGGTATGGCATGTTGTAACCTGGACGGAGCAAGAGAACTACTTGGAGATCTCGGATAGCCTTATGTAAAGGCGTAACAATTTCTGTTCAATTTGCTTGTCACACTCCTGCATAGATTTAAGAAAAATACCCGAAATTCACCCAACCAGCCCCCTGGGTTTATGTATTTCAGCTTCAATATTCACCTGAATCAGTTTTAGGGTGAATCAATGTGGGTGGAGCAAACACCGGAGTTGATTCAATATGTTGTTCAATAGTATCACCTAGCTGTACTAGGGAAAAGAGGAGGGGGGGATGACATGCTCAGCACTTGGATCAGTCAAGGAGGTAGAGGAGACAGGTAATTCTATGTTTTTTCGATGAAAACGGGATTAGCAGGGTGACTGACTTTGTTAGACAAATGTCAAGAGTCTGGGGATATGTGTGTAGAGTGCAGGACCTGAAATCCTGATTGCGAGTCGGGGAAGTTTGGGACTTAGAAGGTGGGTCGCCTTTCAGTTTGTGATTTGTTAACTTCCAAGGAGCCCAATGGAAATATGCCTAACGGCCTTATTGGGCTATCCTTAGTTGGAATTATGCCAGGCTGGTACATGTCATATTTGTAACATATTATGTGGTACCAACTCTGTAAAAATGCTAATTGAGTAAATATTATTATTATTATTATTATTATTATTATTATTCTGTTTTTTACTGGCAGGCTCTGAGCTGACCGACCTATGTCCTTTCCTGCTAGATCCGGACATTTTCTTGTCAGGAGGTGGGGACTAGCTAGGAGTTCTAGAAGAGATAATTCTAAAAAGCTTACATACTTTAGCATTCCTGGTACTTGGCGATTTTTGTAAAAGGTACCTGAAATGTAAGGTTTTACTGAACTCCATATAGATAATATGACCGAGGGTATAAATGTTTTTTGGGTCATGCTTATGAGCAAAAATATATGATTAGTGAAAGTACACTTAGCCGGAGAACCGGAAAAGTCTAGTGATTTGTAAAATGAACTCACCTTAACATATAAGGGCTCCTCCAGTGGTTGTCACTTGTTCGGAGGAGATTGTTCTAATTGTTGAAGAGATTCTTCTCTGGTAGCTCGTTTGAGCCTGGAAATCATAACAAGGAGTCAGTGTTGTATGGTGGAATTAATACCGGAATTATTAGGTCTACTTAGATTTTGGCAAAATAGGATCTGGTCATGTCTCGTTTATTTTAATTAAACTACAGTTGCCTTTTATGTAAGAAGTAGCCTAGTGAATTGTTACTACGGTATCACTGGATATAATTGCTTTTTTTTTTTTTTTTTTGTTAGGTATAGACTTTTAGAAAGGGAAAGAAAACTTTTACTTGTTCCTGGAAATTAATTACAATATGTAATTAGTGAGAATACACTTCGTAGGTGAATTGGAAATGTCTAGAGTTTTGTCCAGTGAACTCACCTTAGAGATATAGTTTTTTTAGCCGAGTGAAGGGAGCAACAGGTGAGATGGGCATGTCTACCATGGCCTTGAAATCTGGAATACTGTTCAGCTCCTGCTGTGGTTATCCCTTGGCCGGGAGGGAACGTTTTAATTGTTGTCCAGATTCTTCTCTGGAAAACGCCGTGCAATACCTGAGCCTGTGAATCATACCAAGGAGTCAATGTTGCATAGTGAGATGGAAATAGTACTTATTTGGGCCTACTTAACTTGGGCAAAATTAGGCACTATCCTTGTATTGTTTACTTTAAGTAAACTAATTAGATAGAAGTACTTATTTAAGTTCTCGTATCTATCGTAAATCCGATAGTTATGTTAACCCTTCCGACCCGGGCTGCCTTACAGAAGGACGGAGGTCGTATCCGGGCGATCTGGCCAAAAAACGTCTAGGCCTAGGCTACCGTATCTCTGTTATTTTAACTGCTAGAAATTTCCCACGCATCTATAAACTTAGTGCGGTTTCCAATCTGTAGACTGGCGTTGAGTAGAGCTCTCTAAGTGAACTGGTTCAGTTGTGATGACGATTTCCGTGGAGCAAATGTTTCCGCGATGTTGACAATATCGGAGCTTTTCAGACACTAATTTCGTCATATCATACAACAACAACATTGATCCGACGTCTCCTTCTTGTTTTCGGAGGTGCGGTGATGCACTGACCGGCTTTGTTTACATATGTCGGACGCACGGCGTTCAGACCAAGCTGAATAGGCTTTCAAGCTTACGGATTTTAAAAGGACACCCGGGTACTGGCCCATCTGCCGCGGTGTCCTTTTAAAAGGACACCCGGGTTGGAAGGGTTAATTACTGGCACCCGGGCCTGTCACTAATATGGTATAACATCCTTACTATAGTATGACTAAGCCTAGAGTACCCGGCAAGAATTTCCATTTGATTCCCTTATTGGAACCCTGGTTTGTTTTTCTTAAGTATGACAAAGTTTAGAGTACCCGGTACAATATGTCTTTATTAAGGGTTTGGGTCCGCTTAGGGTACCCGGTGAAAATAATGTTGTTTAGGCTAGGCTTAGAGTACCCGAGGTTTTCAAAAGAATTTTGTTGTAATATATGCTGTCGTCTTGACAGTCGTCAGAGTACTCTGTAAACTGGCTTACTGGAGCCCGGCCGTTTTTATGGCATTATGTTACGACCCGGTGGCATTGGCACCCGAGTCTGTTATTTAAAAGAATTTTGTTGTAATATATGCTGTCGTCTTGACAGTTGTCAGAGTACTCGGTAAACTGGCTTACTGGAGCCCGGCCGTTTTTATGGCATTATGTTACGACCCGGTCGCATTGGCACCCGGGTCTGTTATTATTTTAATGGCTGTCAGCGTCACCCGCACTAGCCTAAATCGTATCACCCGGGTCTGTCCTCGTCTTGACAGTTGTTAGAGTACCTGGCCCATAGTCTGTTGGTACCCGGCCGGGTTTATCTTTTAAGTTTGTTGTGGGTTATAATACCACTCAGTATTATAATGCTTGGGTAGATGGCCGTAGCCTGTATGTACTCGGGTTTGACTTTATATTTGTATGGTATTATTGTATCACCCGCCCATCTGGGTACCCGGGACTGTCTCCATACCCGGCAGCCCTGGTACCAGGGCCTTGGTGCCCGGGCCTTATTGAGATAAGGCCTAGGGCACCCGGGGACTTGAGAGTGTATGGTATTATAAAATCATCCGCCCATCTGGGTACCCGGGACTGTCACCATACGCGGCCGTCCTGGTATCCGGGCCTTGGTACCCGGGCCTTATTGAGATACGGCCTAGGGCACCCGGGGACTTGAGAGTGTGTGGTACTATAATGTCACCCGCCTATTTGGGTACTCGGGAGTGCCTCCATACCCGGCAGTCCTGGTACCCGGGCCTTATTGAGATAAGGCCTAGGGAACCCGGGGACTTGAGGATGTATGGTATTATAATATTATCCCCCCATCTTGGTACCCGGGACTGTCACCATAACTGGCAGTCCTGGTATCCGGGCCTATTGAGATAGGGCCTAGGGTACCTGGGGATTTGGAAATTCTCATCATGCCATATTTGTATGCACTCGTTTCTCATCATGCCATTTTTTTTTTTTATTTTTATTTTTTTATTTATTTTTTTAATGCACTCGTAAGGGTAGGCCTCTCGGGCACGAGTGTTAATTGGCGAATATTGTGTGTCTTTGTACATGACTCTTACATCGTTCTGGAGCTGTAAGTCAGTGGGATATATTTAAATATGATATTATGGATACTTATTGGTTGTAGGTCTACTTGATACCCTTGAAAATAATGATATACGAGTGCTTAGATGAGCAGTACAAAGTAGGTTAATAATGAAAAGTAATTGGATTTCATTTCGCAATATAGAGACTATCAGCTGTAGTCTTGCTGGATCTATTGAAACTAATGCATCTAAAATGACTTGAAGGCAAATATGATGAGGCACTCATGATTGATTAATGTTAAAGTGATATGTATTCACTTTTTAAAGAAAACTTGGGAGTTAATACTGAAAGTATTGTTGTTGTTGCTGTTCCCCAAGCTGCCTGGCCGAACAGCCCCAAGGCCCCAAGCAAGGCCAAGGCCATAACCGAGCGCCCCCACAGAACCCTCCCTGCCGACCACAATAAAGCCTGGGTGACCGAAGCCACTCCATGGCGGGGAGCTGAGGAGGGTGCGGAAACGCCCGGGAAATCAAAGCCCCACCCAGGGCCCTGTGCCCCTCAGCAATTATGAAGAGAAAGTCGAGGGGCAAAGGAAAAATGTGACGCTTTGGCTTCCAATCTTAGTAGATTGGGATCCACGGAAGAGACGCCGTCACTTGAGATCTAGAAAATATATAAGTAAAAGTGTTATGCCCTGTTTTTCTACAGGTTTAACTTGGGTAATGTGAGTTCTAATTGACTGGGTATATAAGGCTGCATGCACAATACAAGATATGAGGAATAGAGAACGCAAAGAAACACATGGTAGCAAGTTACATGATCACGTTTATTGATATACCACTGCAGAATACTTGTGTAAGACAATATAATAGAATCGAACAACACTAGCATAAGTGGATCTGGATGGAGCCTAGTCTCCCACTTCCAACGTTCAGGTATTAATCTTCTGATCACTGGCTTTAATTTAACAGGTTTATATACCGAAGACCATCAATGTTACTTATAGAATCATATTCACTGTTAGATTTCTTACTGGTAGCTCTGGTGCACAAGTCGTAGTTCACAGACTAGATTAGACACACGTATTTTAGAGCACGGGAATTCTAGTAACCTCAGGGGGTACTGATCTAAGTTTTATATTCTTGTCTCAGAAATACATAGAACGCAAATCAGTGGGCGAACCTTCAGATATCACTAGGGTTTCCTTCTAGGTAGTAATATCTGGGCATATGGTTGATTACGAGAGTTAGTATCGCCTGTTAAATAATGAACACTGATACGCTTAGCACTTCCTAATTGAATGGTTATATGAATTATACTGGGGCAAAGAGATAGCCACTTCGTAGAAATATTAATTAGTGAATCTCTAAACAGCACAGTAATATGTAGTACTGCTAAAGGGAATCTTGGGTAGTATCTGATGGGTCTGGTCCTGGTTATCTTGCGTCCATGATGTTGGGGGCTAACGACTGGTTCCGCGGCCGTCCAGGGGGCCCATATGTGTGAAGTTCTCAAATACGTGGGCAGGTCCTTCTATCCAAATCTGCCACGGAGTCTGCCAGCTCTGGAATCTCACTCCGGAACAACACAAGGGCAGAGCTAGAAGTTAACTGCAGGGTAGTGACCCCTGGTTGGTGTCTAGCTTTCAACTGATTTGACTGGGGGCGGGAGCTAGATTTATAGGCTCGGTTCTGGACCCTGTAGACAGTAGGGATCTCGAGTCTTATGGACTTATTTGAGCTCTCAATAGATATGGGGACTAGGTAAGATGGTATTTACTGTTGTGGCACATGGCTATAGGAAGCCTTTATATTTTCATATAACTGAGCCTTAGTAAGAGGTACTATTTTGGCTATACTGGAAGTATTTAGGGGAGAGAGACTGGATCTACTTTGCGAGGAGGATGGGGACAGCTGTGATAGGAGCGTCTCTCTTAGATTGTTCAATCTTCATTCTATGGTATAGCTGAGGTGCTAATTTAGTGATCAGAGCATGCAAGAAAGGTAAATGGTTTATTGTGAGTTAATAGAGGTTAGTAAAGGTGTTAGTCATGCATGGTTAGTTCATTGATAGGAAGAATTCCTGTGCTACCTGGCAATGACTCGGAAGTCAAAACAGGGGCCAGGTATACCTCCGCGGGGGTGGGGGTCTCCCTCCTCGGGTGGGCAAAAAGGGGGAGCTGGGCGCCCTCTCTCTGTGATAGTCGTCCGGCGGCTGTGGCTAGGGGCTTGCCATATCACCAGTGTTCGTAATAACCCTCTGTGTATGAGACAGATGTGGGTGTCCTTAATACCAAAACCGAAGGTGCCTTAGCTAGCTGGTTTTACTCGGCTGGTTGTTAATTGTAGGGTTTGCTGGATGTGGTGGAGACTGGGTTGCTAACTCTGCCACATTTATCTGGAAGTATGGCAATAGAAGTTAGTTACTGGCGAGGCGGCTAGCCTCGCACCGACGACCATTGGGTGCAGGGTTGTGAATGGGTTGTAAGAGAATAGATGGCATGCAAGGGGCTAGTACAGTTCTAATGTTGTTCTGGCCTACTAAGTGAAGGTAGGCTGGATAGGAGTATATATATAAAAGGTTGGAGAGCATTAGCAACGGACAATTCAAGGATCTTCAAGAGGTATGAGAGAGAGGCTAGGTCGGACAAGAGTAGAGAAGTGCGGGGTCTTATAATGAGAGGGGGGGGGGAGTGCAGGGGGGCTATAGGGGAATTTGACCCTAAGGTCTCTGGGTGTGGGGGTGGCATTAGGCTGCAGTTGATATGGAAGTTTGAAAAGGCAGTAGAATACGTTAGCCAAATGCTACCGGGGAATGCAACTATGGGGTGGTATATGAGTCTGGAAAAGATAGAGTTATGTGATCAGTCCGAGAGGTTATGGATACTATTAGTTGGCCCTGGGAACTGCGTTTTCTATTAAATATAAATATACCAACAACAGCGGCAGTTCGTAGGGGTACTTAGTTATTGTTTCGGGGTACTTATGACAGATACTGGTAACCAGGTTATCTTATACAATCTCTGGTTGGGGTAAGAGGTGTATGACACGAAGTAAATTGGCGTAGTGTGGACTGTGGATACGAAGGAGGCAAGGGGAAGACGTATGACAATTGTGGAAAAGTAAATGGAAAAAGGTGAACACAATGGCGGATAAAAATACTTAACCTAAGGATTGAATACATAGATTTATGGGGCAATGGGTCTTCAGAAGCTTAGTCTGGCAAGACAAGATGTTAGGGAATGTTAATATTAATACTTAAACTAAGGATTGCATACATCGATGAACGATGACATTATAGTCGTCGTCCTAATAAGGTGATGAAACCTGGTTGATCTGTACTTGGCACAATACGACACAAGGACAGTGCCGCTATGTCGTATCAATGCTGGTGGCAGTTAATATTATAGACTTAGTTACTAGAGGAACAATGCAAGGGGCGACTGAGCACGGGTTACATATATCTATACTCGTCATGGGAAATGATATACGAGGTCTAGGGACAAGCGTGGGTGTTTTAACTTCTAAGATATATAACATCTACTTCTCGGATGTAAGAACATACATAGATATAATTATGGCTGTCTGATGTGTTGGCATTGGCTCAACGTCGGGACAGGGCATGGGTGTTTTTAATATGAATGTATATTCCTGTTCATCATCTTTGTAGTTAGGAGTGTAGGACACGAGGGGGGTAGTGTACGTGAGGTGTGGAAAATGGTCAGTTTAGAAAAGGTAGGTGGGTGCGGCCTGGAGCTGCTTAGCCCTGCGGGCTTGGGCCTGTCTGAAATGGCTGGCTCGGTCAGCTGGTCCTTTCGTTCTGTGGACCTTTCCTTTGGGTGTTTCTGTGTGGTGTTCGTTCGTGGCTTCTGTGGTGGGCTTCTCGTTCTGGGGCATTTTAAAAAGGAACAGTCAGAGTAAGCTATGGGTATGGCAGAGATCGCTCAATTATCACTGATATGCAAGCTTTACTTGGTCATACTTAATTGGTAGAATTCCGTCCTCTGTGGACGCAGCTAAAGTGGACTTCCGCTGCAGCCAGGCAGCTCCGCAACTCCCTCGTTCCGTCTATTTACTATCGAGTTGGATGCGGTGCTGGGATATCCTGGTATTGGGGGCTCGTCTGGTACTGTAGCCAGCCATCGGTCCAACTGACGCTTGAACGAGTCTGTCGTGACTCCCGTCAGTTCCCGGACGGCCTTTGGTACAGTATTGAAGAGGCGAGCCCCATTTTTGCTGAAGTTGTTGTGGGCGACTGTTGCTATTTTCTGAGAGGTAGCCTCAGTCCTCATGATGTAGCACAGTCGCTCTTTTCTAACGTGATTGTTGATGACTAGTCCCACGTCAGGTACCAGCCCTTCTAGGGTCTTCCACACATAAATCACTAGGTAACGTTCTCGTCGTCTCTGAAGGGAGTAGAGCCGCAACTCCTTCAGGCAAAGGTATCCAAAGGTAAGGCGTTCCCAGTAGTTCATGTGTTGGAGACCCCAGATCCTGCTGGTGAAGGTCCTCTGTAGAGACTCCAGTTTGCCGATGTGACCTATCTTGTGGGGAGTCCATAGCTGGCAGCAGTATTCCACCTTTGGGAGGACCAGAGCCTACCAGAGTGTCAGCATACAGGCCCTCTCTCTAGTTTGGAAGGTCCTGAGTATCCATCCTGCGAGTCTCCTAGCTGTCTCGGTGGTTTGGTTTATGTGGCGAGAAAAAGTTCCATCTGTACTCATTGTTACTCCCAGATCCCGCACATGTTCTTTTGGAGTGATGGTTTCTTGATTTGCCTGGTAGCTGGTGCTCTCTTTGATGGTTTGTAGAGGGCCGTACCTTAGCAATTCTAATTTCTCGCCGTTCATCCTCATGTTGTTGGAATCTGCCCAGTCCAGTAGGCGATTCAGATCTTCTTGTAGCAGGGCCACATCGTCAGCTGACTCTACCCTCCTCATTACTCTTGTGTCATCTGCAAATGAGGTGGCCGTGGAGTGCGGGAGATCATGATCAATATCCCCTATCATGATAAGGAACAGGAGTGGTCCCAGTACATTTCAATTTTAATTTTAATTTTAATCAAATATAGGGATTGGATATAAGGAAGACACTAATTAAAATATATAACTTGAAAATGAACTCAAAAGTTACTGTTCAAATTAATATACAAGGAAGACACTAATTAAAATATAAAACTGTTCAAATAATAAAATTAACATAACTCATTAAAAATAAAAACTATCGAAACGACAACACACTAAACAAAATTGATGTGTTAACTGTGTTAGTGACCTGAAGAAGCTATCTGCGAAAAGTTGTCAATAAAGTGCTCCTCTCTTTTTCATATGGTGTTTATATTCATTAATATAATTGCCTGTAGTGATTGTATATATTTCATTGAGCAATTCTGAGACACCAACGTAACACTTTATAATATTCTCTTGCGGTACATAACTGAGTCATTGATTTCCCTCAATCAATGTTCACTAGCTCAAGTTTATCATTCAATTTTGTAGCAGCTACTTTTACAAGCAAATGTATATTGTTTACCAATATTTAACCTTAAGCTCAACTTACATAAACATTGATTTACCAATACCATGTCTAGATAATTTTCAAAATCCATTTTATAATATAGTAAGAAAAATGAAAAGCAAAGTTCATCAACAAAGTCTCTTCCGCATAAGAGCCTTGATCTCGATTTATAATGTGTAGGGCGCTGGACCCTGCGCATATCACACATACATTACAACTTAATTGAACAAGTTATAATGAACTACAATCTTGAATTGTATCAACACGATACAAATTTACAATTCAGCAAGATCTTAAGCTTGAAACAAAAACCTTATAAATTTTTGTGTGTTTTTGTGTTCTTATATTTCAACATTATATTTTGCCAAAGCGTTATTTCCACATAGTGATTTGATAAGTTCTTTTTGTCTTTATATTGTGTCGTCCCTGTTTTGGTTTCTATATTTTGCAAGTTTTACATTATAATTTCAAACTTTCTCCAGCAAAGCTTGTATTCAACTATGAACCAAGTGATGCGACAGTGTCCATCATAGGGGCGGGTCCAGGAGAGGCCAACTGAGCGACCAGTCTTGTCCAGTACCTTCAGGCTTCTGGGCTGTTCAGGGCACTCTGCAGATGACAAAGTGGTCAAATGAGTAATTACTGTAGTTAAATTCAAATTATCACCAACCCACCAATTAACTTACAAATAAACCTAATTAATTAAATCAATGAAACTAATGAATACATGTGGTACTCCAAGGATTCGAACCTAGGATACTCACACTGAAATTCCGTGCACTAACCATTACACTATCAAGACAAAGAGAGAGCAGAATTAATTATTCCTTTAACCTAAAAACCTTTATGCTTCCATTTGTGAGCTTGGGTACTCTGAAGGCAAAGATAATACCCCAACATTCTTGAGTTGCCTAGAGCTAAATTTGAAGCTAAACTTTTAGGGGCTGATTCTCTTCCTAATGCAAATCCATTACCAGCTAGTAAGTAGTTTGTCTATACTCTTCATCTTCTATAAAGGATGCTGATCAAAACTAGTGTAACACCTAAACTAGCAATTAAGTTAAGGGGAGGCAGACCGTTTGTTTGGTCTATTAATTCATTTATTCATATTTGTTTTTAGTTTCCTCCCTAGACCTCCATCGCTTAGAAAAACACCCCCTAGACCCCCCTTCAAGATAAATTTGTACATTTTTCGGTAGAAAAATGTCCCGGCCAAAGGCCGGTTCCTCTTAAAACTGCAGGCTCGCTATCGCTCGCCAGGAAATTATCGATACCTAAATGGCACGAAATGTCTTAAAATTGACAACTGCACGGGGTGAAAGGTGTTAAAATCGCCAAACTAATGGGCCGAACGTCTTATAATTTCAAAACTAGTGGGGCTACACATTAGGGAGAAGGGGGTCCAGAAAAATTGTCTGCCTCCCCTTAACCCGGGAACTGCGGGAAGACTCTTAAGAGTTCCCCCGGCGGACTGCGGGAAGACTCTTAAAGAGTCAGAGAAAAAAAAAAAATGTAAACCTCGGGGGGGGGGGGGGGGGGGGGATTTTGTTTGGGCCATGCAAAATATCAGTCCTCTACCTCCCCTCCTTCAGTTATCACCTATTTTCCCTGTTATTCCCTTATTCTGAGGTATATTTTCGTGCTAACATTAGCGAGTTGCAAGCAGGGCATTGTCATCACTGTTAGCAAGCGAGTGCAAGAGAGAGAGAGAGAGAGTATCGATCGACAGTGTCTCAGTGGCCTTGGGGGAAATTGGCGGGAAAGGAGGTTGGCTCACCCATACATTATGTAACTCGCGGCCTGTATCGCCGATTTTGACCATCCAAACGCTGTTTTCACTTGTTTTATTGTTGTAACAGGTTATACCTTTATAATCAACCTATAATAGGCGCATATGGATAAGTATTAATGCTATTTATGGTAAAATGAATATTTTAGTGATGGAAACAGCTCAAATACATGCGCACAGGCAGAGGTGTCTAATTACCCCCATGCGCACTTAAGAGGTTAACCACTCATTATTAACCCTCCAGCCCCGGCTACGCATTACATAAATATTCCCCGAAATCCGGGTGTTTTGGCCGAAAAACGTCTAGGCTAGGCTACCGTATCATTGTTATGCGGACTGCTTCCCGCATTCCTGGCATCCCCAAGCGTAGCTGTGTTATTTACCTGTAGAATGGCGTTAAGTAGAGCTCTCTAAGTCAAGTGCTTGATTTGTGATGATGATTTCATTGGAGATAACTTTATGGCCAAAACAGCCACTTTACACTACTTTTCGATACTTAACAACAACATACAGGCACACACGAACAAGCGACGCTCTCCTTCTTGTGGCCGGAGATGCGGGGCGTCGGTCCAGCCGGCTGTTGTTTACATGCGTCGGACCGACGCCTCGCACACGAAGCTCACAGGCTTTCAAGCAATGGTACAATGTTGTACCACCCGGGTTCCTCGGGGCAAAACTTAATGGTACACACGTCTACCATCCGAGTTTGAAGGGTTAATCAGCATCCTGGAACACCAAGTTAACTCCTTTATTACCGGTGACGTCCTTTTCATAATATTCTGGCTACTATTAGTGTTATGCCAGGTTTTTACTGGGGTTGATTGGTTTAAATAAGTGGGTTCTTCCTAACTGGAGAAGTCAAAATAGTTTTAACACAGACACAGAAAGTAATAGAGGATAATTATAACAAGACGTACCTTCATATCATATTTATTGGCACAAGAATATCGCATACATAAGGCTAGAATAGATGGTCAAGAACAACACTAATAGATGCACGAACGAGGCTCCACTACGTCTGACTCGTAAGACTGGGTTATTCTATGCAATATCTAGGTGAGTATTGTGGACCGCCTTCTAACTGAAGGATTACACTGGTCCTGTATTTATTTCCGAGATAAAGCTAGCACTCCTTTTAATTGAGGATTTACACTTGTGCTTAGACAGGCTACGTGGTGATTATATATATACAAACTTTGATTTCAATATGCGTAGAGTTATTCTGAGTTGGAAGCTGAATGTAATTATTTTCTCTGAGTTAATTCACTATGGTGCTTATACCTAAGTTAACTTGAATTTATTGGTTATTTCCTTTAGCAGAATTATTATCAGTACTTCCCTGATTTATTTGGGTTTCACTAGTACAGTAAAAGTCCGTTAATCCGACGACCGATGATTCGAATCTCCCAATAGTCCGAATTTTTCAATTTGAGGCCAAATCCGAATTCACCCGATGGTCCGAATTTCAAGAAGTCCCAAAGTCCCCTTTTTGAGGCATTAGGCCACTCAAATGACACATAATGGAGCACACACATATCATATGTTCATGAATTCACTTTAAAAGTTTACCATTGTCATTTTAGCTATTATCTACTTCAAAACATTCAGATTAATGGTCAAAGGAAGCTACTGATATAATCGTAAACACCTTCGTCTTCTTCCACATCGTCTGCTAGAGAGTTTGTTTTGCTCTTGAACGCATCCTTGGGACGCTCCGATGCGCTACTGGCTTGCACCGCATTTTCTGCAAGCGCATTCAGTCTTGAGCTTGAAAACGCACCTTTGGACGTATTAGTCTTGAGCTTGAAAACGCACCTTTGGATGTTCCGATACGCTACTATTTATAGTTCAGTGATCGGAGCATCCCAAGGGTGCTTTCAAGACAACAAGACAAGGGTGCTTTCAATACAATATAATATAACAGAGCACGTCACAAAAGGAAAATTACAAGAACCTCTCAGGGAAGTGCCGTTGTTAAGGCATTACTTCCCGAACCACATCTGATCTTCAAGAGCAAGACAAACTCGCTAGTAGACGGAAGAAGAAGAAGACGTTTATATCAGCAGATTCCTTTGACCATTAATCTGAATGTTTTGAAGTAGGTAATAGGCTACAATGACAATGGTAAACTTTTGAAGTGATTTCATGAACATATGATATGTGTGTGTGCACCATTGTGTCATTTGGGTGGCCTAATGTCTCAATGTTTTCGTCATACACAGGTTCATAGGGGTAAAGTCCGATAATCCGAAAAATCCACTAATCCGAACGAGAGCCGGTCCGCTGCCCTTCGGATTAACGGAAGTTTACTGTACTTTCTTTCTCTCGCTTTTTGCATATGCTCGTAGTATCCGATGTTTCTAGAATACTTCTTTTTATATACCCGGTAAGATATATTTTGACTAATTTCCACTGTTGATCTTTTTATACTCTTTCTCTATAAATACACTAAGTATAGATCCTTTACACAGTTATTTCTCTTGTGTATTATAACGGTATAGTAACTTCACTTTCGATTTGTAGAATAAGTAATCCCGTCTCCTGGTAGATGCAGATGCGTTGGCCGTGGGCTTTATCCTGTCGTGACTGGGTTCCCACAGTTTTACTCGAGCTCTTGGGTTTGGGACCTTGAATACTATCTACTATGCTGTAGTATCAGTACAATAGAATAGAGTTAACGCAGGAGAGAACTCGCTGACTACTCTGGTCTTTATAAGAACTTTGATGCAGGACTTTCAGAGTCTTGAGGTTGGCTGGGTGTTTTAAGCTTTTTGGTCTATTTCGGATAAAGCTACTTTGCCTTTGGGTAGCGTACTTTATCTACAATAGCGCCAGCTGGGCTAGGGGAAAGATATTAGTTAGCCTCTGTGAAGGAGTCTAATAACTAGCCTTATTGATACCCACTCCAAATAATTACAAGTTAGTCTCAATATTCGAACAGTCTCACGTCTGTGGATAGCGAGAACAATCGTCCTATCAAGCCCTCAATATTTCAAAACAGCCTTACGTCTGTGGATAGCAAGGACAGTTTTCCAACTGAGCATCGATCCTAAAATCTCCCGCCATAGTCATACCGTTTCTCAGTGCCCCGGCAGGGGTGTGGTTGGGCGGTAGAAAGGCGCCTGGCTGCAGGATGTCATGGTGGTTATTTCCCTGTGGCTTCGAGGTGTGGTGGGCAAAGACAATATGAGCAAATAGGCTTGCTGGCCTTGCATGGTGCTTCAGTTGCTTTTCTGTTGTCTTGGCCTTGTGTGGTTTGCATGGGCTGGGTGACGGAGGTGTGCATGGTTTACAAGACGTGCAATTACTACAATTTATTATCCTCATAAATGCGATGTTAGAAGAAGAAGAAAGAAGAAGATGAATATTTGGTGCTCGGGGCTTGGATCATTTATATTTGGCCTTCTGATTTATTCTTGGGCTGCTTATGTAGTTTGTAGGCTGGAGGTAGATGGAGCGAACAGTGGTTGAAAGTTTGTAGATTTGGGATCTTCCAGGAGATGTGTACAGTACATACATACACATACATAACATTTTAAGACTGAGTGTTCCACACATAAGTGCAGTTTCAGTCTCTTGCCCTAATGGCGGCGTTCCAGGCAACCCTGTTAAGGGCTGCTTCACTTATCAAGTTCTTGGATTTGAGATCGGCACGTATAGTCCGATCCCAGGTCTTACTCGGTCCACCCCTTGGTGCAGCTCCCTCCACAATCACAGACCTGCATTTTTTCACCCAATTTTGTTCATCCATTCTCTCCACATGTCCATACCATCCAAGTCTACTTGTACGCATCATCTCGCTAATACTCTTTATACCTAAACGTCTCCTCAGCTCAACATTTGTTATTCTATCCTGTAGCCTGGCCCCACACATCCATTTCACCATTCTCATCTAATTACGCTCCATTCTGTTCCAATTGATGAAAATAACTTGAACCAATCAAGAGCCAACTGTGAGAAGGGTACAGTAGAATAAGCTGACAAGTTAATTTGAAAGAGTAGGCCTATGCAATGGGTATAGCTTTCCTCTTCATGGAAATCAATTGTGCGACTATTGTCCTAGTGGCTTCACATACAGTACTGAACATCATATACTGTACATTATCCATAGCTATAGTGTCATTTATCCAATAATTTAGAAATATACCAAGTCTTAAACCATTCACTATCCCACTGTACTCCTAGAGATTTCCAACAGCCAAAGATATAACCCAAGAAATTTACCTTGTATACTTTTTAAGCTTACCTTATGTGCTACATTTGCTACATGAGGGATATGTTACTTTGTAGGAAAATGAGAAGTATAGTTTTATTAGCCCTTCAGCATTGACAGGCACAACTTTGTAGTTTATTTTTTATATTATTATTTACTTTGCCAATGCTGCTTCTCATTACTTAACACCTTATTAGCGGCCTAGGCGGTTTATTTATATGTACCGCCCAGCGGGGTGTTTTTAGCCAAAATAGGGCTGTTTACGTGATCATTTTCATGCCTAAATAAGACCCAGAACGTAAAACAAGTATCTATCCCTGAAAGGGCATAAACAGAGCTTTCGAATGACACCATAACGATCCTTTTATGATGGCTAGTTTTCTTGCAATAACCGTGCAACGCGAGTGCAAAAAGCATGTAATTAGGCACTTTCCCCATACAATTCCGTATATAGCGAGTGAGAGAGGGAGGGAGGAGGTGGGATTCGTGTCAGTAGGTTCGCCGCGGTGGTCTGGAGCAGTCATACGCTCGCTACTCTCCTGCCACCACTTGTCTCTCTCTCTCAGCAACATTACGTGCTGAAATTGCCACACGACCTATGTCGAGCGCCGCCACATAGTTCAGCTTTATTTAACTCGACTTATGTTGCGCGCCGACAGTTAAGGGTACAAAACATAGGGTGGGTGGGTCGGTAACTTCTATTACCCGCCATGCGGGTGGTTTTACCCTATATGGGGTTGTTTCCGTGCTCTTTTTGATGCATAAACAAGACCCAGAGCGTAATACAAGTATCTATCCCTGAAAGGGCATAAACAGAGCTTTCCAATGACACCCGAACCATCCTTCTACGACCACTGGTTCTCTTGCAACGATCGTGCAACACGAGTGCAACACCCTAAAATAAGGTAATTTCCTTACATTATAGGTTTGACTCCTGTAAGGAGATAAAGAAAACCTAATATTTAGTAGTGGCCCCGTAATCATTGACGAACATGCCTATTACATAAGGCACCCTCTTCAAACACTCATCCGCCGTAGTTTGAATCTACCGCGCAGAGCATTTAAAAAACTGAGGAGCCTTCATCATGAGCGCACGCGACCTCACTCATGGCTTCAGTCATAATGAATTGGGTTCTCACTACGAAAAAACTTCGTAAAAAATAAAAACAAAAAGAAAATAAGAATAACTATTCAATAAGCTTTCCATCATATCGTGGATGTACTTGTGTGGATCTTTTGACCAGACGCTACTGCAGGCGTCATTCTTCCTTCACTGACATATCAAGTAAACCAAAATCCTGAATACATCAACGAATGGGAAGGGGATGGTCGGGAGGGCCCCAGTCGTCAATGATTACGGGGCCACTACTAAATATTAGGTTTTCTTTATCTCCTTACAGGAGTCAAACCTATAATTTATTAGTGGCCCCTCCATCATTGACGAACATGCCTGATTTCTAAGACTGGAGGGGGACATTCGTAATCATATCATAACTCTAGAAAAGCAGATAATCAAACAACCACATAGTATTCTTACTTTTGTAAAAAAGAGATATTCGGGTGCATAAACTTTATACAGCCTAAATCTTCAAAAAGGGGTACAAGCAGGAGCGTGCTTCAAAGAAGCCTGCTTGAAAAAGGGTTAACTCTGAGACTCTGTACACAGATCTGTTAGTTAAGAAGGCACCCCACTCAAAGTAAGTGGTGAAAACTAAAAACTTATAAGTTTACATGTGCACATATAAACCCCATTAACTAGTGGATATATTCCTAAAAATATAACCAAACATAAATGAATTCTTGTACATTCGTAGAAGTACTGAACTCGTGTACTTATGGAGAAGTAATTACTTCAAAAGTAAAAGTCGTAGTTGCAACTACCGAGATTTCTCAAAAATCTATTGCTTCACAGCCAAAGCTACTTACAACAAGAATTGTTGTAACACTACTATTGGCCTTTAGCACAATTTCCTGCAATGAATACTACAGAGAAATTTTATAATACAATGCCTACAAACAGTATCACAGCTCGTATGTTCCGAACACATACTCCGGAGGGGTCTAGGGTGTCCTATGTCACACTGACTGCACCCTCCCCCCCTTTTTCTTGAAATTAAACAAAACGTGACTAAAAGGGCCACCTAGACCCTCTGCCGTAAAGCTATACATGGCAAGGAAGGTTTGTCCAGAGCCACTGAAAGGTATCGAGTCAAAAACTCCTGATTAGAGGCCCACAACTGTGTGGACTTAATAACTTCCACCGAAAGATTATTAAGGAAACGTAAAGAGGCTGTCCCCTTGCGTAAATCGTGGGTCTTACCCACAACGCCGGGATTCTTCTCTTTAAAGTCCTCGACCAAGAGAGAAGCCAGTGTACGCTCCATCAAGCGTTCACCCGGACTTGCGACCCATAAAGCACCCTGGTGATTTAGAGGTGCCACTCTTAAATATTTGGTTAGAGCTTGCACTGGGCAAAAAAAGATGGTGCACCTTTCCCCTTTTCAACGCCGGCACCGTGAACTCTGAAAACATGTGTTCACTGTGCTCATTCTTGGCTATGAATCCTGGGGAAGGTGCAATGTGAATACACTCATGAAGCCTATCAAACCTGAGGCAATTAGGTGTGTTGCTCATCGCCGCCAGCTCAGATACTCTGTTCCCGGTAGCCAAAGCCATAAGGAATACTGCCCTTTTGTAAAATCTGCAGTCTTTGGTACATACGGGAACGAGAATAACTACGATGCTTTGTCCAGAGACCATGTAGGCCTGAGCTGACGTGGAGGTAGGCGGAGTTTAAAACCTGCCCTCATAAATCAATTTCAGATAAATGTTTCTGCATGAACAGATACATTAAATAATTAACAACCAACGCCACCGAGGGCACAGTTTGTTTTGTTCTAAGAATCCAAGACATAAAAGCTTGCCAATGCGATTGAAACTGTCGCTTTGTAGACTGGGTATATTGATTCGTGAATATCTTGGTCACGTCGCTACCATATGGTGCTAGCCACTTGGCCTCCTGAATGTCCATAATGAACAAGTCCGCGAGGTTTCTAGGTTGCCAATTGTGTTCTAAGTGGAACAACCCGACCGGGAGTGACACTGGGTGCGGGCACCACGTGTACAACTGCTGGTACCACACTGCACCGGCCACAGGGGCGCGATTAGCGAGACTATGCCTCGCTAATCCTGTAGTTTGTTGACTACGTGGCACATTAGAGACGCGTCTGGCGGCGGAAAATAGATAAATGGAACTCAACCTGTTCTCGTCCGTCATCAGAGCGTCAGGTCCGCCCGCCGGCGTTATCGTCCGGCGGGTGAGGTACAGTGGGAGTTTGCAAGTCTTCTCAGATGCAAACAAATCCACTTGTGGATGGTAATGCTCCGCACACGCAAGAGCGCCCATTCTACTGATGTGCTTTGTCTCTGAGACAGAGCGTCTGCCCAGACGTTTGCTACGCCTGGGAGATAAGATGCGTGAAGATGAATGTTCAGCCTGTTGGCTAGTATAAAAATCTTTTCTGACACGTTTAGCCACTTCCGAGATCTTATTGACCCTTGTTTCTGAATACAGTGAACCACATTCAGATTGTCCATTCTGAAGGCCACCGACTTGCCCCGTAAAGCAGAGCCGTGAGCCTGAAGGACAGATAAGGGGACTAGTAAGTCTTTGACATTGATGTGGAAGATTTCTAAATGGGACCAAAACCTTTGACCCTGATGCCCGAGGTTTGACTAAAAGCCCCAACCTATCGTGCCTGACGCATCCATGTCCACCCATACCGACGGCGGAGGAGAGGTTCATGACATGACTGCGTGCAACATTTCTCTCGTCGCCCAAACCGCTAGTAAGTTGTGTAATAACGTTGGGATAGGCCATACTATCCCCGCCGGTAATAGTGGGAAAAATTTGTTGCCCTCCAAGATTAAACGTTAGACTTACAACCGGCCCAACTTCACAGTTAGCTGAACCCCGTTGAGAGAACCGACTAGAGATTCCCAAAGTCTCTGTGTCGTAGTCAGACTGTGGAGAAACATAACAGTTTTTGCGAAATCTGTTTCGAGTGTCCACACTCTGACTCAGAGTGAGAGAAGCTGTGTCCTCGACCAGCCCTATCCCCTGAAATACTCGTGGGGGAACAAGGGTTTGACTTTTACTAAGTTGACCTTGAATCCTAGAGATATGAGATGGTTTAACGTAACGTAGACATGACTGATGCGTAACTTTTCTGTTTCTGCCACCACCAGTTAGTCGCCCAGATACCACCAGACCCTGATCCCTTGTTCTAACAAGGGCATCAGGGCTTGCGGGGACCTTGCTTGAATGCTTGTGCCAAATTGAAAACAGTCTTCCAAACTGCTGGTGAAATCAAAGAAGGAATTAGAACTGGAGACAGAACTACTTGGCTTGCAATACGGTCAAGAAGTTTCTTCACTAAGAACATCCTCAGATCCTGCCTTGCTCGAACTGCCTCTAATAAGGCCGTCCGAATATCTCCTAAAGACTTGGATGGAAGTCTGGAGAAGCAAGCGCCGGGAAAGTTCAATGGCTTTCCTGACTTCCGCGGCTTCTATTGCCTGAGAAGAGCGTAACAGAGACTTTGTTACTTGCTGGGAACCATATATTGCGAAAACAGTTTAAACGCTTTTCCTCTTAACCTAAACTCGCGGTCTAGGTAAGCTGGGGAAGGCGTGCTAAAGGGAGCTTATAATTCGCCCAAATTGATTATTTGGGGGGTGGCAGCCAAGCAGAGGGGACTCCGCCGGCACCAAAAACCGGAAGAGAGAACCAAGAATGGCGTTCTGGAGGGATTTGGTGGGAAGAATAAGTCATGGTTTGAATATTCTTTCCTCTCACTTAAACAGTAGGCTACCATAGTGCGGTTGGGAATATGAACATGATTAGATTAATATCCAGTATTCGAGAATGGATAATAAGTCGTAGGCGTGTGCATAAACCTTTAACCGTCTTGGTGGTGTAATGGTTAAGGTGGCAAAAATATGTGTGATAACCCGGGTTCGAACCCCGGTGGATCATATATACTTTAATTAATTTCATTGGGGGTGTGGTGGTGAGATTAATAAAAATAATATTATTAGTAGGTTTAGGGATATTTCTTCGAGAGGCCGGTCTATAGATCTGTGCCCATGAATTCTTTCCTCTCACTTAAACAGTAGGCTACCATAGTGCGGTTGGGAATATGAACATGATTAGATTAATATCCAGTATTCGAGAATGGATAATAAGTCGTAGGCGTGTGCATAAACCTTTAACCGTCTTGGTGGTGTAATGGTTAAGGTGGCAAAAATATGTGTGTGATAACCCGGGTTCGAATCCCGGTGGATCATATATACTTTAATTAATTTCATTGGGGGTGTGGTGGTGAGATTAATAAAAATAATATTATAATAACTTGGAATGTCCTTAATATGAACATCCAAAACATTTCCGTAACATTGCTACCCCTGACTCATCAGGCCCGTATAAAAGAGGCATAGCTCCTGTTTTTTTACTGGCGCCTTGTCTAAAGGAGGGGGAGATATGTCTGATATGACTCGCACAGTGGAAGTAGTGAGAGCTGCTGTGCCTGGCACATTGGAAATTGGGTCTGACACAAGCGGATGGTTAGGTATTTTAGCTAAAGCAAAGGATGTAGCCAGAGGTCGCACATTCGTCGACATCGCGGGATCTCCCGTATCAGAAGGAGTTTCCGGCGTAGGGCCAAAGAACCTATTAAGTGCATTCAATAGTAGTCCATCAATCTCTTCCGCCGGTACATACCTAGCCGATGACGAACTCCGTGGAGATTCGACAGTACCCTGAGAGTCGCCTAGAAGGTGACTGGACTCTTCAACCTCCATCTCTGAGACCAGAGATCGTTGTTCTTCATCTGTTAAGTCTGGCTTATCATGGGAAGATCCCGCCGAAGCCGGGACCTCTACATGTTGCCATGTTAAAACTGGGATAGAAGATGGTACATCGGCATCCCGGTGGACGTCAGCACTAGTTGAGTCACAAAGGGATGTGTTCTGTCCTGCCAGGACTGTGAGTATCGCCATACACCTTGGCTGTGGCTGTCCCTCGCTTGCGAGCTCGGTATACTCTCTGAAAGAGAGCCCTGTAAAGGTTTATGATAATTAAAAGCTCCCATAGCTCATTAACACATTGAAAGCAGAGCTGGTGAGCAAAATCATAAAGTACTGTATACTAATTAATTTAATTTATATTTAATTGTATTAAAATAAATTACTATAAATAAACACAATATTATCATAATATAATCATAGAAAATATATATGGTTATTATTATTCAGTGATTAAATGATTTCATTAACAAATAAAAATAATATAGGGATACCTGATCTTAACGGCGTTGAACATACAGCAATGAGAGGTTCAAGTGCCGACATGACAGAGACTGGGGGAAAACTACCCCGCCCCCGGGAACTACCTGGTCACCTGGTGCAACACCGGTACTCCGCCCTGGAAAGAGAAATTTCCGGGGATTAATGCTCATAGGGTTACACCCAAAAAATGGTACAAAATATGTGCCACAAAACCGCCGGTCAACGAACCGTAGCACTCCACCACTACTTTTCGTTTTCCTTTAGTTTCATATTAAAGATTTCAGGATATATTTACCTGTCCAGAAGATTTAAGCATATCTTCTGAATCCTCATAAAGATGAAGCATATCTTTATTAAAGATGAAGTCTTTCAAGTATCCCTTTACACTTGAAACACTAGTAAGATTCCGGCATCTTTTTATCCCATAAAAAGTCTAAGCCTATCCTAATCTCTAATCCGGCTTCTCCCAGAAGCCCTCATAGATCGCCGTCTTGAAGGCCGTGATACCCTATTGTATCAATCAATTGTTTGGCAAATTATCGCGAATTGCAAATCAGTTAATATAACCACCCTAAGGTACAACCGCCGGGTTTTATATGCAATGTCAAACCAATTGTACCTGCCCCAGACCTTTTTTGTAAAAAGGTCGCCGGGAGGGAAAGACTAAACAAACAAACAACATTGTTTCAATTGTTTATTAAAGATTTCAGCATATCTTTTACCTGTTCAAACGAATTAAGCATAACTTCTGAATCCTCATAAAGATGAAGCATATCTTTATTAAAGATGAAGTCTTTCAAGTATCCCTTTACACTTGAAACACTAGTAAGATTCAGGCATCTGTTTATCCCATAAAAAGTCTAAGCCTATCTTAATCTCTAATTCGGCTTCTCCCAGAAGCCCTCATAGATCGCCGTCTTGAAGGCCGTGATACCCTATTGTATCAATCAATTGTTTGGCAAATTATCGCGAATCGCAAATCCGTTAATATAACCACCCGAAGGTACAACCGCCGGGTTTTATATGCAATGTCAAACCAATTATACCTGCCCCAGACCTCTTTGTAAAAAGGTCGCCGGGAGGGAAAGACCAAACAAAATAACTGTGTGGAGCCCCCCTCGCCGGGAATAACACAGGAAGCCTGATCCCAGGCTCGACCACAGAAAACGCAGTTTCTGATGAGCCTTCAAGCGACCAAACTCGTCGGGGTAACTTACCTATTTTAGCCATCCTGACTAAAACTCGGTAAACAAAAACGGTGTTCTCGGAGCAACGAGAAAAACGCCGGAAAGGTAACCCACACCAAACGAGACATTACAGGAGGGCGTAATGCAAAAGCAATGAATAACACAGGAAGCCTGATCCCAGGCTCGACCACAGAAAACGCAGTTTCTGATGAGCCCTCAAGCGACCAAACTCGTCGGGGTAACTTACCTATTTTAGCCATCCTGACTAAAACTCGGTAAACAAAAACGGTGTTCTCGGAGCAATGAGAAAAACGCCGGAAAGGTAACCCCCACCAAACGAGACATTTTAACACATTTTATACAAAGGGTGTGCGCAAAAATAGGGATACCTGAACAGGAGGGCGTAATGCATAAAGCAAAAACCGGGGCAAAGCTAGCCATGACAGAGACTGGTGGAAAACTTACTCCAGGTTCTGCATAGACCCGCCGGGACCCAGCTCTGGAAAAAATAAAATTTCCAGGAATTAATGCTCATAAGGTTAACCCAATCATGTTCGCACACAAGTGTTAAATAACCCGCCGGGTAACGAGACGTAATACTCAACGACCACAGCTCGCTACGCGGTGGGGTTTCCTAAGTAAAAGATTTCAGAATATCTTAATTTGTCCAAAAGATTTATGAATACCCTCTGACATAATATATAAAGACCAGCATGGCGTTTATAAGTGATTAAGTCTTTCCGGTGGTGTTTGTTTCAAGATTAAAGTTTGGAAAAAAAATAAAATAAAAAAGACGCCGGCCCCCGAATTATCTCTTAGATCAAAAACTGGGAAGCCTGACAAATATACGAGATCTAACTTCTGCCGAAGTATCTTTTTAGATCGCCGTATGTTGAAGGCGGCGATACAAAACGTATCCCTCAATTGTCTGGTTAACTAACTGAATTGTAAATTCGTTATTCCCATCCGTCCAAGGAGCACCCGCCGGGTGTGAATAATAGTTTAACAAAACGTTAACCCCAATTGTGCCCTAAAGCGCCGTATGTTGAAGGAGGCGATACACAATGCATCCCTCAATTGTCTGGTCAACTAAACTGAATTTTACAAATTCGGTCATCCCACTTCCAGGTTGCACCCACCGGGTGATTTAAAGTTTAAAAGTTAACCCCAATTGTTCCTATCCCCACTTCTTTGTAACAGATCGCCGGGGAGGAAATACAACTACAACATAGTTTTATATTGGCTTTGCAAAACCGAAAAAACTACAAACAACACGTGTCCGTATGAACACTGTTAGATGGGTACAGCCAACCCGCCGGGAATCAGAAGGAGCCTGAAACAGGCACCCCAGAGACGCAGTCCTGGGGAGCCACAGACACCCACTCGCCGGGGAAACAAGCCTGTTTTAAACCACGCGTGGCCAAAACTTGGCAACCAGCCGGGGTTATCAAGGTGAAACCGAGAAAAACCCGCCGGAAATAACCCACCCCGTCCAGATACCATCTGAACGCAACACCGGACCGAGGCGTAAAACACAACTAACGCCGGCCCAACATAGTCCGTGGAATTAGCCAATACACAACTAACCCAGGACACATAAATAGTCCGTGGAATTAGCCAATACACAACTAAACCAGGACACACATGACACAGTAGTACATATTTAGAAAATAAATCAATAACACTTGTATATGTGGTAAAGCTACGAGAGGCTGGCTAGGCCTAGGCAGACGGATAACAGTAACATGTCGGAATATAAACAAAAAGCACTGAATTATATCACAACAGGAACCACCGCCAACACACCACTGTAGCAAACACTTCCGGCAAAGGGAAGAACTGACTCGGGACCCAGAAAAAACTTCACTAAGTGAAGAAAAATACGCTGGGAACGACAGCAAAATACGCTACCTCATCAGAAAGATAAAAGGAAGCAATAACGTGTAATGAAAGCCGCCTGCATCACAAAGCTAGCTAACTGTGAAAAAGTTCACCTGTCCACAACAGAACCACGAGGGTACATCCGAAATAGATGCCCCAAACACACGACCCAAAATACACTGCACTGCGGGCAACTAGCCCAGGACACTCCTGCTACGCATATCCTAACCTTACTCGATACATCCCGGAGTAAACAAATGAGAAAAAACTCACTAGGGACGCAACAAATGCGGAACCCGCGGACCGTGGGGAGACACGTCCGGGCAGGCTGAGCGCAGAGCAGAGAAGGAAAAATGACGCCTGCAGTAGCGTCTGGTCAAAAGATCCACACAAGTACATCCACGATATGATGGAAAGCTTATTGAATAGTTATTCTTATTTTCTTTTTGTTTTTATTTTTTACGAAGTTTTTTCGTAGTGAGAACCCAATTCATTATGACTGAAGCCATGAGTGAGGTCGCGTGCGCTCATGATGAAGGCTCCTCAGTTTTTTAAATGCTCTGCGCGGTAGATTCAAACTACGGCGGATGAGTGTTTGAAGAGGGTGCCTTATGTAATAGGCATGTTCGTCAATGATGGAGGGGCCACTAATAAATAATTCCCTGTGTAGCGAGTGAGAGAGGGTGGAGGAGGGTGTAATAAATTTCAGTCGACCCACGGCGGTGGTGGCGAGCGGTCAGGCGGGAATCTATGCTCCTCGCACCGCTCAGCTCTCTCTCAGAGCACATTACGTGCTCAAAATTGCACTCGACATCTGTTGAGGCCTGCATATGGGCACGTTTTCTTTAACTCTACATATGTTGCGCGCCGATGGTTAAGGGTTAAATCAATTGCAGAATATTGTAGACAAATTGTATTGATTTGTTTAACCCCTTCAGCACCATGACGTCTTCTTACCTTTGATTCTGGCTTAAATTTGACGATTTTATGCAGTTAGAGAAGGAACGATGTTATTAAGAGGGTTTATGGAGATTGTACTTACCCCTTGGAGTCCGAGAGGTATATCATAAGCTAATAAAAAAGCCCCTAGTGGTAGCCCGAATAAGATGAAAATTACGTCTTGGTGCTGAAGGGGTAAAGATTGATTATTTTTATTATCAGCACAACACAGCTGAATGTGTAGCTCTCTCAGTTTGCTTATCTTATCTCTTATAGTGGAGAGAACATAATAATGTATATATTAATTTCAAATTAAAACAATATATTCTGAAAACCTTTTAATTTTATTCATCCCTTTTGTAATTTTACATTGGCTGTAGGATACAGATGCCTTACACTGAGTGAACAAGTGTTAAATTGATAACCTGCAGTTAGCAAAACACAGGGAAACATAAGTTTGTGAAAGATGTCACTCTCTTACCTCATGTCAATTACGGGAAATCAATTACACTACCGCTATCCAGTAAATCATCACAAACATGTACGATATGAGAAATTTAAAATTATAATAATTATAATAATAATAATAATAATAATAATTGTAGTATTTAATTCTAAATCTGTTATGCTACTACTACGGGGGATGATTCGACAGTCATTTAGAAGTTCGTATATTTTATTTAACAGACTTCCTAACTACTCTAATAATAGGTTCTTGGTTCGGGCCGAGATGAGTTCAAAACGCGGATTGAATATTACGTCGATTCATGCTAGGTTGCACTTTGGACCCCTAAAGTTCCCATTACTCCCTAACTGAATTCCCGCTATTCAGGTATTGACTCAAGTCGGCTTCGATCCGACGACCCGTTATTAGTGACTAATCCTAAATAATTAAATAAAAAACCCTGCTGTGTCTTTTATTGAGACCAGGGCCTAATGAACAACTTGCTCTTTGCCTAACTAAAAAACAAAAGTTATATTCTTTCCTCTACTCTTTAGGTTTTCCCACATTTACTGAGCCTGCTGTATCCTTTCTCAATACCAAGGCTATAACACATATAATCTATCTCCTCAATACATAGAATCTATTTACTCCTTTGACACAAACGTCGTTACTACACAAGTACCTCCACAATGACATAAAATCGTACAACTTACCGAATGAGATTACAAGGTCTCTCTCGCATATAATATGGGTTCCACCACCCAGTTACTTCACAATCTAGGTTTACAATCTTTATCTCAATGACACTATTGGGTTCTGTCACCCAGTTACTTCACAATATAGGTTTACGTTATTTATCTCAATAACACTATTTGGTACCGTTGCTCTGTTACTTCACAATATAGGTTTAAATTATTTATCTCAATGACACTATTGGGTTCTGTCACCCAGTTACCCCACCATATGGGTCTACAATCTTTATCTCAAAGACACCTTCCGAATTTACCCTCAAGTAACCCTATTACAAACACGCTATGTTAACTTGCACCTTAATCAATAATCGTTCTAACAAAAGATGAACCGTGCTTCAAACGCATACACGGAATAGCTCTTTTAGACTTAATAATAACGCAACTCACATTGGACTAGTGTCCTTCACAGTTTCCTTTTTACACAACTTAATGAATGATTCATATGGACTAGTGTCCTTCCCTAGCTATAGCTAATCTATTAGGCAACTAAACAACGGTTTCCCTCTTTAGCTTACTGGTTGCCTCATTTATTAACAAAAGTATTCTTTCCCTCTCCTCTTTACTTTTACTCTTTCTAATCTTTAATCTCTCCTATCAGATCCTATCTAATAACTCTTTCGGCATGGCGCCGTTGCTAACAAAGATAACTAATTAATAATACATCATCATCTTTATATATTCGGGTGCGCAACGAAAGGGTTAAGTCTGGTGACACGTCCGAAAGAGCCCCGTTATGTAACAGGGTGTGTCCGGCAGAACGACATTCAGAACCCATTCTCCCCATACCGGACCCGGGATTAAGAGATCGTTTTGGAAGGTGAGATTTAGAATGTGAGTTGGTCGGAGTCAGCGGGAGGCTGACAATAGTCTAAAATTACTTTGGTCAGGCCCACTCTAGGCTGATCGTAGTACTAATCTTTGGAATTCCTACCCCGCTGTTCTGCTTGTTCAGCATGACAGCGTCACGGTATGGAAGTCTAGACTACCAGAAAATTTAGCTCTACTTAGGTGACTCTTACGACTAAATTTTAAGTTTAGTGTAGGGCTTAGTAAATGTTATGTGACTTCTCCCATACTGGGGAGGCAGTCAGTGTTAAGGGGACCGGCCGCTTCGTCCGATTTCAATGAGATTTCGCACACGTATAGAGGATGATGTAACAAGGATTTTTTGTTAATTGTTTTTTATTCTAGGTCAATTAGTTCCTGAATTAGGGTGGAAATTAGCTCGAAAATTGAAAAAAAAAAAATCGGAAGTCTTATAATTCGAAACCCAAGCACTCTATAATATTTCCAGAGGGATCAGACAACGCAGGACAGGTGGTTTTACAACTCTCTTGATCCACTTTTTTCTTTTTTTATCTAATTGCGGAATTAGGTGACTCGGAAATTAGGTAATGATTTTGTACTCGGTGGTTAGCTACATATGCCAAGGAGCTGTGTCTCAAATTAAAAAAAAAGGCGTCAAGAGCTTTGTAGAGTATTTCACGCGCTTTCCAATGGTATATAAAACATTCTTAGAGGGCCAATAATACATTTATTATAAGATCTCAAAGTGCGACAAAACAGGTGTTGAGAAAAACATGTGAAAGTCTTAAGGTAATTGGGTGAAAATTTTTAACTTTTCTTTTTTGGCTTACAATATTTTACGCAGGAACACGGCAGATTAGAAGATACAGCTTTTGGGAGGTTTTAGAGTATTGTACGCTCTGTCCATTTATATATGTACGATCCTCGTACGACCAGTAGTTACTAAGCCTGTCAATTTCAAAGTTCGCTATATAACGTTTTTAGAAATACAGGAAAAAAAAAAATCCAATGGGTTTTCACTAATAACATTTCACTGGCTTATGAAGGGATGTTGAATAAACACATTTTAACACCTAATGGTATTTTCAGGATTTCGAGCTTTTTAAGCCTAAAAAGTGGCCGGTCCCCTTAAAAGCTACTAGGCCATACCCAGTCTACAAGGAATCCTGACCTAAAAGATTCGGCGGTAAGAACGGGGAAAAAGAAAAGACAAGTGACTGCTCCTGTATCGTGGAGGCAGTCAGTGTCAAAATCTACGGGGCTACACCC
Organism: Paralithodes platypus; assembly: GCA_032716605.1. NCBI lineage: Eukaryota > Metazoa > Arthropoda > Malacostraca > Decapoda > Lithodidae > Paralithodes > Paralithodes platypus. The sequence goes on from CM064573.1 coordinate 63,327,653, forward strand.
AGTCTACCAGAAAGCATGATATATCCGCCGGTAAGATAGGGAAACATATAGACTTCGCGCCCGCTCTCCGTCTGCAACCGGAGAGAGAGCCATATTCAGTTTGAAAATGAGTAAGTGCCTAAGTCGTCCCGACCAGCACCTGTACGATCCGGCAAGTAAGCCAGACTCTGACAGGAGTTACCCAACCTGACCGCTCGTTCGGTGGGGTTGACGGTTTATGCCGTCCTGTATCTCCTTTTTCTTTTCACCCGAAAAAGTAGCCTTAAAACGAAAAAGTCCTCTACCTATCATACTCGGTGTTGTGATGCTTATCCAGCAAAGATGCGGCGTATGTAGGTCAATAGGGAGACATCTTGTTTAGGAAAGTCCGGCTAATGCTTCCAGATGAGATGCGTCGGTACTCGTGACCGAAAAAACATCTCATGCTAAACTAGGAAAAAGATGAGACGGAGTTCCGTCCATCCCCACTTGGTGCCAAAGCCTGGAGATAGTGAACCCCGGCGGGCCACCTCCGTGGAGTTTGGACAATAGAAAACGGAAAAACCCGAAGTTCGTCCATTCCATTCTTTCCAAAATGTGTCGATGTACCCTTCCTTGTTCCGTACCCATCCACGGGGGAAGGAAGAAACGGAAACTAGAGGTCATTTAAGTAACTGAACACGTGCACCGTAACCAAAGTCAAGTGCCTGCCCCACCGAGCCTAGGTTGTTACCCGTTATCACCTTTCCCACGTAAAGGGGCGAACGCCCATGTCATATCATGACCACCTACTGTAAATTACCGAACGCCAGGTGCGTCAGGTTGAGTAGGCCGGGACCCTCTCCTAGAGGCCAAAGAGTTCACCGATCAAAATGTAAGGTGAGTATCTCTTAAAGAGTACTGGGACCATGAAAGCCGGAAAAAACCAACCCACTATACCCATTCTAGCGATGAAGCATCAGAGGGCGTAATTAGAACAACCCTAACGAGTCGCCGGAAATAGAGACTGTTAGGTTTGTTGGTCATTGCCCCCTGCTCAAGTACCCGGAGACCAGGTCAGAAGGAACACTGTCCACCTTAACCAAAAACTCGAAAGGGAGATGGTAACGAAATGCCTGAGAAGTTAGTGACGACAAGGCCCTATGACTTGACCCAGCAGTCATGAGCTGACATGTTGGGGATAGGGAGAAAAACCAGCCCGCCGGCAAACATTTTCCACTACCGGCGAAAACAGAGAGTCCATTTAACCCTAAAAAATTGAAATCTGATTGCTGTCATGGGTCATAAGTGTCCGGTTGTCGGCCGAGAAGGGTCAAAACGTCCCATACCGGATCGTCGTGATCGACTGACCATTGTCAAGGGTTTCCCAACCCAAGTTATATCTTGATGATAGTACCTGAACCTCAAGGTTTACCGTACACCTCGTGTCGGTGACCTGTGAGGTAGTGGACACGAACCTTTCAAACTGGTAGAACCGGACCCGGAGCCTTCCAGGTACATCTGTTACAGAATATCACCTTGAGATTCAGTAAAATTGTTTTCCAAGAACATTCTTTGATACCTGTCCAACATTGTAAAGGCACAAATAAATAATTTGATTATATCTTATGTCCTTAGCATTAAATTGTACATACCCTATACTTTGTACAATTTATACTTAATATCCTATAGTTGCAACTATGATAGATATATTACAAATATTTGTTTTTGAGCCGTATAACCAGCTTGACTTAACAAGTATTCCAACTCGTGAACTTATCACATAGTCCGGAGGAGGGTCTAAGGGTCCTGAGCTCCCCAGCACCCCCCCTCCTTTTCACCATTAAGATTGAACTTAACTTTAGTAGCACATAGACCAAACTAGACCCTCTGACGTGTGGATAGTCAGTAGAGTGTGCCTTGATTACTAATAGGGCCACTAAACCTGGTGCTTCGTAGGGAAGTCTAGTACAAAAAAACGCCAACTTTGGTAGGTTAAAGCCAACTTCGTTAACTAATCGGGGAAGTAATCATGAAAAACGATTCCACAAAGCCAGTGTCGTACAACGATACCTGGGCTGCCTCCTTTGGATAGTCATTGAAGTGTGCTTTCCTTACCAATAGGGCCATTAGGCCTAGTGCGTCATCATGACTGCTAGTACATACACCACCTTACTTGGATATAGCTAAAGATCACTAAAGCTAAACAACCACGGTACACACATAATCCACTTCTGATGAAAGAAAAGAAAGTACATACCTGTAGGTGCAGTACAGAGGGTAACAGAACGCATGCCTTAACCCTCTTCTAGGCACGGCCCCCCACCTTGGGGCGCGGCGGCGAGGTCTAAGAGTGTAACCTGGAAATAAACATTTCCAAGAATTAATGCTCATAAATATAACCCAAGACATTCAACACTCATACTCGTACCTCGAATACGCCGGAAAATTAGACCTAGCACACCTGCTACTCTAATTTTCCTTCGTATCCATCTGGGAAAAAACCTCGATGGTTTCTCATGGAAGGTATAAAATTAGACTTAGCACACTGGCGACTCTAATTGTCCTTCGTAACCTTAATGAAAAAACCTTGATGGTCTTTTCATGGGAGGAAATAAGACTACTTATCAATGCTACTCTGTATCACTGACCTATACTGTCTCATTCTTTAAGAATGTTAAAGGTCAACAATCCCACCGCCTTACAGACGATTGATTGTCTCATTCTTAAAGAATGTTACTTGTCACAACTCTACCGTTTACTTACGGACGATTGTTGACATCCCAACAATAGGCCTTTCCGTCGTAATGATGGAATAACGGCCGGAGGGATCTCACACATATACTGTAGGTGAGTCATATCAGCTGAGCTAAAAATTACCCTTTTTTTTCCTTGAAGGTAAAAAGACTGCTTGTCGATGATACAAAGTATCCATGACCTATACAACCGTTTATGCCTTAGGAATAAGCAACGCAACTATTCGATCTTAAAAGAGTGATAGTTCGAGGATCTCACTAAGGCTCGTCCGCCGTGATGACGGAATAAAGGTTATACCCGCCGCGTGAGGATATCCATATAGGCTAGGCCAGTCGGCTGGGCCGAAAAACCTCCAAAGCAGGTAGCCCATCCGCCGGGGGATGGAAAGGTATGATAACCAAATTGGGTGTCTTGGGTTGATTCCAAACCCGCCGAGGCGAGTCTCCGGCACCAATTGCTGGCAAAAGTGCGCCGGAGGGAAAAAACACCCATTGTGTGGACGAACTTGACCGGGCAAACTTGAACCACACAAAACATACCAATACGTCAGGACGCAACCTGACACTTTCACGCATGTAAAATAACACCACATGAGAGAGAAAGTAAAAATTAAAGGCTACCCTTATTATTTAATTCAAGAATCAATAATAAAGCCTAGCTACAGACATACCCCTACTACGAGGCTAGCCACGAGGCATAGGGCAAGCAACACGTAAAAACACGTGAAGCCTAACCCCCCACAACGACATAGCAACCGGCTACTACACGTCGCCTCGAGCTACAGGGGGCTCCAGAACGTTCCACACCCCGTGGGGCAACACGTGGATGAGAGCGTCAGCTAGACGCACAAAACACCAGCAACTCTATCAGATAGATGGTCAAGCAGAGGAGCCCCACAAAAACACAGCCTCCTAACTAGCTAAAAGGCAAAGCTAAGAGCTGAAAATGAAAAGTTAACATCGGCGCCCAGGTCCGACGCGGACTGCATGGACGTCACAACATAATTAGTACCCTATATTAAACACACTTCCTGCAACGGTGCCAATGGGGACGACCGTTCTCACTAATCTAAACCTATTCTATAATGTCTCAGATAGATACAAATGAGCAAAAGACTCACTAAGAGGCGAATGAATGCAGAATGAAGAGAGACGGTCCCACACGTCCACTAGCCAAGGACGCAGGGAGAGGAAGACGGAATGACGCTTCAAAAAGTAGCGTCTCACGGAGGATACTCCGCACGGAAAAACATCCACAAGTTCTGGGAAGCTTGGTTTATAGTATTTCTAATATTGTATTTTCTTTTATTTTTTACAAAGTTTTTTCGTAGTGAGTACCCAATCATAATGGCGATTCCGTAAGAGAATAAGCATACCCTTACGATGTGGTCCCTCTCTCTCTCCCTGCGGCGGTTGTTTAAAACAGCTAACACAAGGGCTTGAAAGGGTGCCTTACTGTATTAGGCATATCGTCAATGATGGAGGAGCCACTAATAAATATGGTATAATCCTGTGTAGCGGGTGGACCTGTACAGTATATCTCAATAATTTGGTAATGTTGCAATATTTTTTTACGAGCTTGTGTTAACCTCTGAAGTGCGCATGGGGGTAATTAGACACCTCTCCCTGTGCGCATGTATTTGAGGTGTTTCCGTCACTAAAATATTCATTGTGCCATTAATAGCATTAATACTTATCCATATGCGCCTATTATGGGTTGATTATAAAGGTATTAACCTGAAACAACAATAAAACAACTGAAAACAGCGTTTGGATGGTCAAAATCGGAGATATAGCCCGCGAGTTGTATAATGTATGGGTGAGGCAAGCTGCTTTCCCGCCAATTTCCCCCAAGGCCACTGAGACACAGTCGATCGATACTCTCTCTCTCTCTCTTGCACTCGCTTGCCATCAGTGATGACAACACCCTGCTTGCAACTCGCTAATGTTAGCACGAAAATATACCTCAGAATAAGGGAATAACAGGGAAAATAGGTGATAACTGAAGGAGAGGAGGAAAGTGGGGAAGGAGGGGAGGTAGAGGACTGAGATTTTGCATGGCCAAGGGGCCAATTTTTTTTTTTTTTTTTTTTTTTTTTTTTTTTTTCGATGTCAAAAGTTGATTTTTTTTTTCACTCACTCTTAAGAGTCTCCCCGCAGTCCGCCGGGGGAACTCTTAAGAGTCTCCCTGCAGTTCCCGGGTTAAGTGATGATCCTGTGGCTGTGAATTTTGGAAATGAGTCATTGGAGCTGGTGAACAAGTTTTGTTACCTAGGAGATACCATCTCTGCCGGTGGTGGGGCAGAGGCTGCCACTGTTGCTAGAATTAGATGTGGCTGGGGGAAGTTCAGAGAACTGCTGCCAATCCTGACCATGAAAAGAATGCCTCTCCCCTTGAAGGGAAAGGTGTATGCCTCATGTGTTAGAAGTGCAATGACGTATGCCTCAGAAACATGGGCCGTTAAAGTAGAGGATGTCAGCAGAATGGAACGTAATGAGATGAGAATGGTGAGATGGATGTGTGGGGCCAGGCTACAGGATAGAATAACAAATGTTGAGCTGAGGAGACGTTTAGGTATAAAGAGTATTAGTGAGGTGATGCGTACAAGTAGACTGGGATGGTATGGACATGTGGAGAGAATGGATGAACAAAATTGGGTGAAAAAATGCAGGTCTGTGATTGTGGAGGGAGCTGCACCAAGGGGTGGACCGAGGAAGACCTGGGATCGGACTATTCGTGCCGATCTCAAATCCAAGAACTTGACAAGTGAAGCAGCCCTTAACAGGGTTGCCTGGAATGCCGCCATTAGGACAAGAGACTGAAACTGCATGTATGTGTGGAACACTCAGTCTTAAAACTTTATGTATGTATGTATGTATTCATAAATAGTTCACTAATATACTAGGTTAGGTTAGTGTGGTGTAATTTGATTCATGTTGGGTGGGCTAGCTAGTTTTAGGCATATTTGTGTAGGCTAGCGAGTTTTAGGGATATTCGGCGAACGAACGGGAGTAAACAGGGAGGCACTTGTGGGACGACTTTGGTGTGGAGGTTGTAGGGAGCTCCCGTTGTATTTACTGAGTGCAGTGTTCCTTTGGTGGGTGAATAGAGTCAGCCGAGGTCGGTGGTTCGTGTGGGCATCACTGTAGCTGTAGGTCAGGTTGGATTGTGGTTTGTGGTCGCAGTTTCTGGAGCGTTGACGGAGCTTGGATGGGGAACTGCGTAGCGTAGGCCTAGGCTATTCAGAGCCGCGCATTTCTACAGGGATATTTCACCGTGAGGTAAGGGTGCTAACATTTCGTATTTCAACCACAAGCTATCTAGGCTTATACTAGTCACCATGTCTGGAAAAGGGAAGGTGAGTAGTGAAATGATGAAGTCATATGATGGTAAGGGCGATGTGGTGGCGTGGCTAAAGAAGTCAGAATTGGTGGCGAAACTGTTGAAAATTGAAGACTTGGCTAGTTTCATACCACTGTACTTGGAGGGAGATGCGTTAGCCATGTACCTTGAGATGAGTGAGAATGATCAATCGGATGCTGAGAAGATAAGTGCTAGATTGAAGGAGGCTTTTACACAGGGAATGTTTGATGCATATGGGAGGCTAAAGAGGGCGATATGGACAGGTGAGCAGGTGGATGTCTTTGCTAACGAGATAAGGAGGGTGGCAGGGCTAGCTGGGTGGAAGGGAGAGGGCTTGGAGAGGGCAGTGAAGCTAGCTATTATAACTGGGTTTCCGAACAGGATATCGATGGAGCTGCAGCAGGTTAAGGACGTTGAGTCGGTGAGTGTGAGTGAATTAATAGTTAGGGCTAGAGTATTGGCGTCAGGAGGAAGCCAAGGAGTTGCAGCGGTTGCTACTGGGGGGCCAGAAGTGGAGGCGAGGTGGCAGGCTCCACGGGGTGAGCCGAGTGGCAGGAACTGGGAGGCACCGCAGGCACGTGGGTTCAAAGGTCGCTGCTTCAGATGTGGTGGCTCTCACATGGCAAGGGAGTGTAAGGAGCCGAAGCCAGCCATAACTTGCTATCGGTGTGGGAAGGAGGGTCACATAGCGAGCCGTTGCAACCAGGGAAACGGTCAAAGGGGAGCTGCTGCGCCGGAAGCTACCCCTTTAGTCGAGTAAAGGCGCTCCCAAGCTCCCTGCCAGTGGTGGAGGTACTGGTGGTGGGGAAAGGGGCAAGCGCCCTTGTGGATACTGGCTGTTCGACCACTGTGTTGGCCTCTCGTTTGGTAGGAAAGTGTGAGGGAGAGGACGCTAGGCTGGTTGCAGTCGATGGAAGAGAGATAAGGTGTGAGGGTGCCAGAGAAGTGGAGTTGACAGTGCGAGGAATCCGATTGTGGATCAGGGCCATATATAGTACTTGATAAGAGTAATTGACGGCATTGATGTAGTGATGGGGATGGATGTGATCAGCCAACTGGGTGGCGCTACGATTGTAGATGGAAGAGTACCGGTAACGTTTGGGAAGGTACCGGTAAGCCGTTCAACTGCCGAGAGTGGAGAGACCCAATGCGCTGTGGCCATAAAGTCGGAAGGGAGGGTTGTGAAGCTGACAGAGACTGAAGAGCTGAAAGATAAGTTCGCAAAGGCAGCCGGGGTTGTTGAGCCAAAGAGAGGGGTGTTGAAGACAGGCACCGAATGGGGGGCTGATCCATGCAAGATTGAGGATAAGGATTTTGTTGCGGTATTTGATGGTAGGAAGTGGGTAGTCGAGTGGCTGTTGAAAGGAGAGTTGCCTGTTTTGAAGAACAAAGTTGGTTGTTACGAACATGGTATGAAAGAGGGGGGAGTGAGAGAAAATTTTGACAAGGAGGTGAAGAGGTGGATTGATGAGGGCATTCTGCTGCTGAGAGGAAGTGGAGAGTGGAGTGTTGCCGTTGATGGCGGTGGTTCAACCGACGAAAAACAAGGTACGGCCTGTATTGGATTTTCGTGAACTTAATACCCACGTGATGAGTCACACAGGCGATGACGTCGCGGATGTGTGCGGCGAGACACTCAGGGAGTGGAGGCAGATGGCTGGGGCCTCGACCATTGTGGATTTGAAGTCCGCTTATTTACAAATTCATGTGACAGAGAAGCTCTGGAAGTACCAGCTGGTGAGATATAAGGGGAAAACGTATTGCTTGACGAGGTTGGGTTTCGGGTTGAATTCGGCTCCAAGAATCATGGCGAGGATACTCAAGACAGTGCTGGAGAAAAGGCAGAAGATGAAGGCTGCCACGAATTCATATATTGACGATATACTAGTGGATGAGACCGTGGTGACGGCAGCCGAGGTTGTAGAGCACTTGGCTAGGTTTGGATTGGCCACAAAGGAGCCGCAGCCGTTGGAAGGGGGTGCGCTGTTGGGCTTGAGATTAGAGAGAGATAGAACAGGCGAGCTAGTATTCCAGAGAGGTAATGAGGTTCCGGAAATTAGGGAGAATTGGAGTAGGAGAGAGCTATTCTCAGCTTGTGGAAGGCTGGTGGGCCACTATCCCATTGCAGGATGGCTTCGGGTAGCATGTAGTTACGTTAAGAGGAGAGCGGAAGGTGTAAGATGGGAAGACAAGGTCGGAAAAGAGACAGTCACGATGATGCAAGATGTCATAGAAAGAGTAAGACGTGAAGACCCAGTGAGAGGAAGATGGTACACCCCGAAGTCGGAGAAGGGGGTTGTATGGTGTGACGCAAGTAGTATAGCGACAGGCGTGATATTGGAGATAGGTAATGTAGAAGTTGAGGATGCTGCGTGGTTGAGGAAGAAGCACGACTACTGTCATATCAACGTGGCCGAGTTGGATGCGGTGTTGAAAGGTATCAATTTGGCCTTGAAGTGGAGTTTGCGAGAGATCGAGGTTAGAACTGATTCTGCTACAGTGTTTGGTTGGCTGAAATAGTGGTGACGGAAGAGAAAAGAGTTCGAACGAAGGGAGCCTCAGAACTGTTTGTGAAGCGTCGTCTGAGAATTCTGAGGGAGTTGAAAGATGTGTATGGTCTGCAGTTGTGTGTAGTTTTTGTGCCGTCAGAGAAGAACAAGGCAGATGCCCTAACAAGAGTAAAGAAATCATGGCTTGGGGTGCCAAAGGAGGCGGCTATGGTGTGTTGCATGGGAGAACCAAGTGTAAAGGAGCTACATCAAATGCACCACATGGGAGTCGACAGGACGCTGTTTGTGGCAAGGAAGGTTGACCCTGCAGTCACGAGGGACAACGTTCGAGAGGTGGTGAGACGTTGTGACAGATGTCAGTCGATCGACCCTGCACCGAGCGTACATGTGTCTGGGGAGATTAGAGTGGATAACGATTGCAAAAGGTTGGCGGTTGATGTGACACACTATCGGCAGGGGTTGTACCTATCTATGGTAGACTGCGGACCTGGACGGGTGGCTATCTGGAGGGAATTAAGAGCAGAGAATGCGGAAGAGATTGCAGGTGTGCTGAATGAGATCTTCCTAGAGAGAGGCCCAGTTGATGAGGTGTTGATGGATAACGGTACTGCTTTTCGTCGCAGGCTTTGAAGGACATGCTTGATAGGTGGAATGTCCGACGTTTCTTTAGAGCTGCGTATCGGCCAAGTGGGAACGGAATTGTGGAAAGACATCATCGGACAATCAAGGCGATGGCAGAGAAGGGGCAGGTAGCGCCTATGGAAACAGTATTTTGGTATAATATGTCCCCTAGGTCAGGTCAGGATGAGAGAACTGTGCCACAAAGAGCAATATTTCAGTATGAATGGCGACATCCATGTGTGGTGCCGATGGCCATTGGGGGGGGGGGGGAGGAAGGGCCTGCCTCTATCCAAATTGGGGAGGAGATTTGGGTGAAGCCCCCAAACGGAAAGTGTACATCCCAGTGGGGGAGGGGTACTGTGACGGACGTGCATTCCAGGAATAACCTCAGTGTCGACGGGATGCCACGTCACATCTTGGACGTCAGAAGAGTGGTAGAGTCTTCAACTGATGATGAGGTGGGGGATGACGAGCAAGAAGAGGTAGAAGAAAACAAAGTGGTACCACGACGGTCGCAGAGAGAGAGGCGACAGCCAGGGTGGATGGGAAATTATGAGACGGGAAGTGATTGTGAAATGGAGTAGGTGGGATAAAGGGATTGCGCGATGTCTAACGTACCTTAGTAGTACTAGGGCGGTATGCCATTAGGTACGGTGGAAAATTACTATGATTTCGTTGTTGTTTTTTCTCATATCGTTGTCTTCTCTCTTTAATTTTTTTTTTTTTTTTTTTGTTAGATTGATCTTGAGATCAGGGGGGCGTGTGGTGTAATTTGATTTATGTTGGGTAGGCTAGCTAGTTTTAGGCATATTTGGGTAGGCTAGCGAGTTTTAGGGATATTCGGGGAACGAATGGGAGTAAACAGTGAGGCACTTGTGGGACGACTTTGGTGTGGAGGTTGTAGGGAGCTCCCGTTGTATTTACTGAGTGCAGTGTTCCTGTGGTGGGTGAATAGATTCAGCCGAGATCGGTGGTTCTTGTGGGCATCACTGTAGCTGTTGGTCAGCTTGGATTGTGGTTTGTGGTCACAGTTTCTGGAGCGTTGACGGAGCTTGGATGGGGAACTGCGTAGCGTAGGCCTAGGCTATTCAGCGCCGCACATTTCTACAGGGATATTCTCACCGTGAGGTAAGGGTGCTAACATTTCGTATTTCAACCACAGTTAGGTTAGGTTAGGTTAAAGATATTGTTCAATGTTTCTTAGTAAATAGGCATCTGAAAAACAGTTCTACCCGCTACACAGGATCTTACCATAAATATATATTTTACTCCCACCACCAAACACCTCGCAATGAAATTAATGAAAACATGTGCTCCACCCGGGATTCGAAACACCTAAATGACAAAAAGGTTTAATATTGACAGAGGAAAGGGGCGAAAGGTCTTAAAATCGCCAAAGTAATGGGCCGAAGGTCTTATAAACTGACAACTAATGGAGCTAAACATGAGAAAGAAGGGGGACCAGAAAAACCACCCATCTCCCCTTACAGAATCTTCCCCTTTCTCGTTCTTCTTGAATGCTTCTACTTTTCTCACCATAGTTTCCACGTCCTGTCTTCTTCCGCTTCTATTCACCCATTTATGTTGTACCCTATACCCTGTTCCAATTAAGTAGGCCAAAACTCTTGATCATTAACCTCTATAGCTCGCAAGCAACTAGAGTAATCCAGCTAATATTTCTACCGTTTGAGAAGGGTCAGCCAGGGAACAGGTGTGGACATTTATAGCTCATTTGCTCTAGCCCTTTGTGAGTTACAGAGGTTAGGGTTCACAATTTCTGGACTAACTATTTGGAACAGGGAATAATTCTGGCTCCAACTATAAAGTGGTCCGACAGACCTTCCCCCACTCCTCGGCCTCGCCGATTCAAATTGATAATTCTGATGTTCTAAGCTATATCACCATTACAGAGAGAGAAGTATTGAAATGTTTAGATAAACTCAAGGTAAATAAATCGCCCTGACCTGATACAATTTCACATAGAGTTCTAAAGGAAGCTAAGGATGAGCTCTCGAAACCACTGACATTGTTATTCAATAAATCCTTGCAGTCTGGAACTATGCCTGATCAGTATAAGCTTGCCAACGTAACACCGGTATTAAAAAAAGGCAGCAAAACCCTACCCAGTAACTATCGTCCAATTAGCTTTACCTCAGTTGTATGTAAAATGCTAGAAACACTCATAAGAGACAGACTCGTAAGTGATGTAAGAGGAAAATAACATACTTGAAGATACTCAACACGGCTTTCGTGGTGATGGGCTGGTTTATCAGAGTGAGAACTGAGCGATCTCTGCCATACCCATAGCTTACTCTGACTGTTTCTTTTACTTATATATTTTCTAGATCTCAAGTGACGGCGTCTATTCCATGGATTGTATCGTGACTTATGAGTGTCCACGATAGACCTTTCTATTTCCAGTTGGGATTGGTTAAAAATGGGATCTATAATTCTGTATATACACAAAGTATCATGTAAAGTTAATTGGGTTTGTATATCAGATGAATAATATATAAGGGGTAATTAAGGTATAGGCTATGGTGTACATTTATTCTATAAAGAGTTAATTTGAGAATATAGTACTCCATAAGTATTAAGTACTATTTAATATAGTAATTAAAGTAATATGAGGAACGTTAGCAGCATCGAGAATGATTGCGCATGTCTAGCTTCACTTGTTACCAAGCTGACGTTCTAAGATATCTCCCTATAAAGGGTGCCACTCAATAACAACATCCCTTACCAGCAACACCGGCGATCGGCCACATCTATCGTCCCATATATTAAACATCCCAGCACCTACTATCCATCAACATGCTCCACTAACCAGCTAAGTCTATATATATTCACTGGTGGCCATTATAATATGTATAGACCATGTATAGCATGTGAATTAACAACAAAGGTGAGACGATCTCAATGCTTCCCCCTTAGGCTGATAATCCAATACCTTTACTTGTCTTGTAACTAATTCCTAAATCCACTATACGTCCTAAGTCATGACAGATTGATCTCCCAATCTACCAAGATTGGAAGCCAAAGCGTCACTTTTTTTTTCCTTTGCCCTCAACTTTTTCTTCATAATTGCTGAGGGGCACAGGGCCCTGGGTGGGGCTTTGGTTTCCCGGGCGTTTCCGCTCCCTCCTCAGCTCCCCGCCATGGAGTGGCTTCGGTCACCCAGGCTTTATTGTGGTAGGCAGGGAGGGTTCTGTGGGGGCGCTCGGTTATGGCCTTGGCCTTGCTTGGGGCCTTGGGGCTGTTCGGCCAGGCAGTCTGGGGAACAACAACAACAACACAGCTTTCGTGACAAACATTTCTGCTTAACAAACCTCTTATACTTCTTCCACGATATCCTCAACCTCTATGATAAGAGTAAAGCTGTAAATATTATATACCTTGATTTTCAAAAGGCCTTTAACAAAGTTCCCCACAAACGTTTACTGCTAAAACTAAAAGCGCATGGAATACAAGATGGTGTGTTGAAATGGATAGAAAATTGGCTCAGCAACAGAAAGCAAAGAGTACAGTAGTCATAAACGTTAAGGCATCTAAATGGACCAATGTAAGTAGCGGGGTATCCCAGGGATCGGTACTGGGACTAATTCTCTTTCTAATTTACATCAACGACATAGACGAGGGCCTCACCTGTACAATCTCAAAGTTTGCTGACGATACAAAAATTGCAAATAGCATACTGTCAAAAGAACAAGTTGACAATATGCAACACAATTTAGATAAGTTGTCATGTTGGGCGCAAACTTGGCAAATTAGTTTCAATGCGGACAAATGTAAAGTACTAGGCTACCCATCGGATACCGAAATGAGAAAACAAACTATTCGATGAATGGCACTCAGCTTAAGAGTGTAGGCAGAGAAACCGAATTGGGAGTAACAACATCAAGTAATCTAAAACCGAGTCAACAATGTTCAGAAGTTCAGAAGAAGGCAAACAAAATAATTGGCTTCATAGGCAGGTCATATGAGCATAAATCCAAAGAAGTTATCCTAACTCTACAATTCCTTAGTCCGCCCTCTTCTGGAATACTGTGTTCAATCTTGGTGCCCTTATTACCAAAAAGATATAGACAAGCTAGAACGAGTTCAACGTAGAGTTACCAAAATGATACCTAGCCTAAAGAACAAACCATACGAGGAGCGTCTTAAGGAATTAAATCTATTTCCTTTAACCCAGTGCAGATTAAGAGGCGACTTAATTCAAGTGTTCAAAATCATCAAAGCCATCGTCAATATGAACTGTAGTAAGTACTTCACTATCGACCAATCTAATTACACGCGGGGAAACTGTTGCAAAATTATTGGTAAATCTTTTAACTCTCACAAATCTAAGAATTTCTTCTTCAATCGAGTTGTCAACTTGTGGAATGGGCTTCCCCGAGACGTTATAGACTGCAGCACCGTTGATTCTTTTAAACTTCGCCTAGACAAATATCTTGCATCAAACCCGCGACTGACTGCGTTTGTAAATTAATAACTTTATTTTATTCCCCCCTCAGATTCATCAAGGATTATTGCGTATATACTGTATATATTACTAAGACGTCACTCTCTTTTTACCAGATATACGAAAGATCACTTATAACTGTGTTATGTTACTAACCCATCTGTCCCCTACTAACTTCCTAATCCTGCCACGGACATTAGTTCCAGGGCAGTAGTTCCCTTCCCAATTTCCCCTTACCCACTCTAAACCACTGTTTGGACACTTGATCCTCAGTGTTTTGGAGGACAAGCAGCCTAGAGGGGTTACTAGACATGTTGTTGCTTGATTTACTTTGTACTCCTCTAAAAGCTCTTGCTTTCATCACTCATTATTTCATCTACACACACATAATCTTGTTTTCCCTGTATGTATGAAAGAGACAAAAGGCAGGCTGCCCGTCAAGGCCAAAAGAGTGACAAAGAGCCAAATTCAAGGGCCGTGGGGTCAAAATGCCTGGACACACGAAGTTAAAACAATCTAAGTTATAGGATAAAGGGCAGATTGGTTGAGGGATAGAGTTCCAGAGTTCACTTGTTCATTGCTTATCTTAACTACTTCACCTTCCCTCCTTTCTACCCCCCACGTGTACCTGAAAATCATCTTGTGCTGGAAGAAGGTATTGGTAATAAACATATCCCTCTTCCCTCACAGATGTCCAGCAATGCACTCCCAATAAAATCCACTGTCCCCCCACTGTCCGACCAACCCATCCACTTTTCCGCTCCCTACCCTACCGCTCGAACTCCGGTTTCAACTGTCTGGCTTCTCTCACTGTTTCTGTTTGTGTCTCACCTACACATAGACTTATCCAGCTAACTCTCACAAACACTTCCTCCTACAGTACCCTACCATCACTTCACTACAGTAGAAAAGCACAGCATACTTCTTTCCCACACACCTAAATTACCTTTAATGTAATTTATTTTGGCTCTGCCACTCTTTCATTCTAAGGGAGGGGGAAGGGCTTTGTTACAGGCAGCTTTGTCTTTTATCTCGTTCATACACATAGGGAAAACAAAAATCCCGCTGGCCCCCCCCCCCCCCTTGTCCAACCCATCTACTTTTTCGCTCCCTACCCTACCATTCCTATCTCCAATCACTTGGCAATCAGCATAACTTTTTGGCTTCTATCAAACTTCTCCACATACATCTACTTCCGCATCCTCTAACACCTTTACAACTCCCCTCTCTTTTGTTTCATGATTCACGCCTCTCACAATCCATGTGACCAATCTAATCTAATTTACGTTGACGATCTGAGATCGTCAAAATAATGTCTGTTCCATACCGAGGCCTGTTCGTGAAATTGATAGAGAAGTACAGTTGGACACATAAGTTGTGTTCCTCGTCGTGATCTTATGTATTCAAGTAAACTAGTATAAATGAATATCAAGTGTGGTTTCTCTTAGTTATGGGTTAACCCGGGAACTGCGGGGAGACTCTTAAGAGTTCCCCCGGCGGACTGCGGGGAGAGACTTATGAGTGAGTGAAAAAAAAAAAAAATTTGACATCGAAAAAAAAAAAAAAAAAAAAAAATATTTTTTTATTTTTTTTGGGCCCCTGGGCCATGCAAAATCTCAGTCCTCTACCTCCCCTCCTTCCCCACTTTCCTCCTCTCCTTCAGTTATCACCTATTTTCCCTGTTATTCCCTTATTCTGAGGTATATTTTCGTGCTAACATTAGCGAGTTGCAAGCAGGGTGTTGTCATCACTGATGGCAAGCGAGTGCAAGAGAGAGAGAGAGAGTATCGATCGACTGTGTCTCAGTGGCCTTGGGGGAAAGCAGATTGCCTCACTCATACATTATACAACTCGCGGGCTATATCTCCGATTTTGACTATCCAAACGCTGTTTTCACTCGTTTTATTGTTGTTTCAGGTTAATACCTTTATAATCAACCCATAATAGGCGCATATGGATAAGTATTAATGCTATTAATGGCACAATGAATATTTTAGTGACGGAAACACCTCAAATACGTCAGCACAGGGGGACGTTTCCAATTACCCCCATGCGCACTTCAGAGGTTAACTAGTCAGATGAATTATGCACCGCATAATAAAGTACACTCGCAATTCTATCATGCGCATTAAATTTCTATGTATAAGATCACAGAGAGAAACAGAACTTATGTGGCCAACTGTACATTTCATTGGGTGCCCCGCTAGCCCTTCAGCCAAACCTTTGTATCGTCAGGGGATTACAGGGATATCTGTATTCTGTACCACGATCGTGGAGGGCGGTGGGATCATCACATCCCTACGCCAACTTCTTATGGGTATGAAAAGGGTATTGAAAGTGTCCATATTATTCCACCCAATGTAACCCTTTCAGTACCGGTGCTGTCCTTTTAGCAATATTATGGCTACTATAAAACTATTATATTATTCTGGCTACTATAAACGATTTTATTCAGTTTAAAATGGGCCTCCAGCAATTACAAGGCTACGAAATATCTCACTTAACCCTTTTAACTACAACAGATCCTTCTTAAACTGCACAAAATCGTCTAAATATAGCTAGAATAAAATTAAAAAGACGTCGCCGGTACAGAAGGGTTTAAAAGTAATTAGTGGTAATGAACTAATTTAACCAGTTAGAGGTAAATCACTATTATACTTTATGATCTTTTATACCGGTACCTTTTCCATACCCTTTTCCATACCCTTTTTATACCTTCTATATTTTACAGTGCAAAGTAGAAATATATACGGGGCTGATACCCAGGACCGACTTTAAAAGAATCAGGATGACCTATACAAGAACCATGATGACCTATACAAGAACCATGATGACCTATACAAGAACAAGGATGGCCTATACAAGAACCATGATGACCTATACAAGAACCATGATGACCTATACAAGAACCAGGATGGCCTATACAAGAACCAGGATGACCTATACAAGAACCAGGATGACCTATACAAGAACCAGGATGACCTATACAAGAACCAGGATGACCTATACAAGAACCATGATGACCTATACAAGAACCATGATGACCTATACAAGAACCATGATGACCTATACAAGAACCATGATGACCTATACAAAAACCATGATGACCTATACAAGAACCAGGATGGACTCTACAAGAACCATGATGACCTATACAAGAACCATGACCTATACAAGAACCAGGATGGACTCTACAAGAACCATGATGACCTATACAAGAACCAGGATGGACTCTACAAGAACCAGGATGGACTCTATCTTGGATAACCTGATTGGCCTGACAATGCCCCTTCGGGGGGGGGGGGGGGGGCCCCCCTCCCCTCCTATTATTCTATCCTCTCCAATGCCACTTATGCTTATCAATGCTGAATTGCAGAACGTCAAAGCCGCCACATCTACTCTCTGCAATAGCTTGCCTGTGATGTGCAATGTCCTGGCTGATCTTTGCAATTTTATGCCTAAGGTTTGCAATACTCTGTCTGAGGCCAGCAATATTTATATTGTGCTCTTCTATGTACAGTTTGATTTTTGCAATATCCTGTCTGATATCTGCAATACCCTGGCTGAGGTCTGCAACCGCATACTCGACGACTTCAATATCCTCGTTTATTTCTTGGAGCAAAAGGTCGCGCCATTCAAGAGAAATTCGCCCTTGTTCGAATGCCTCATGGGTTGAAACAATAGTTTCATTGAGATGGTTAATAGCCTCTGGGGCTTGTACCTCGGTAACCACCCTGGCCTCGTAAATATTCAAGTTTGCCTTTTCAATAACCTGGTTGGCCTCGTGAAGGACTTGTTTTACCTCGTTAGTATTCAGATTGGCCTCGTTATTAATGAGGTTGGTCTCTTCATTAACATCAACAATACATTTTTGGAGAGTTTTTCGGCCCCGTTTCCACTTGATTTGAATATTAGTAGAACCCTTTGTACTTTTTACTAACACCGCTGATTCAAACATATATTCTAGTGTTCCATTATAATCAACCCAGTTTTGTTTGTCAAGGACTATTTCAATTTGTGTTTTGAATTTTCTATTTCTAAACCACTTTCTATTTATGTTTTGAGTTTTAATTTTCAATGTAATCGGCAATTTTTCAACATTTGTTGATGGCAGGGGTAAATATTTAATACCTGTCTAGCCTTAATATAATAAGATCAGAGTCCGTTGAAGGATACATCTTTGTATCATGGAAATTCATCACAAAAACTCTGCTGAGAAAATGTTATTTACTACCGCCAATTACAACACAACGGAATAGAAAGCGATACACTGCTAATGAATCAACTCACAGAACACAAATGAGCCCCATCATCGATACTTTCAACTATAATATCTACATCATATTTTGTTGCTATTACGCTGATTCGTAGTAAGTGGGTACTGAACCTAAAATATAGCATCTTCTATTTTATGAATAATGGGTACTTGTACTCGCAAATGCTTTTAATAAACGAAAATGAAACTAATATTGTACACGGTTTCATTTAGTTACCCATATTAATTAGTAGTTTTCTCAAAAAATTGTATACAAACCTTTTTATATGGGTAACTAAAATATCAAAATATAGTCAACAGGGAGGGAGAGAGCGCTTTAAGTTATCTGAAAATAGTCTAATTATATACAGTATATATATGGTACGATTTTAGTTACTGGACACCTATTTGACAGGTAGCCTACCACCAAGGATTTAATACATATTTGTTTTCGGTTTCCACGCATCCAA
This sequence comes from Paralithodes platypus, assembly GCA_032716605.1. Lineage (NCBI taxonomy): Eukaryota > Metazoa > Arthropoda > Malacostraca > Decapoda > Lithodidae > Paralithodes > Paralithodes platypus. The sequence goes on from CM064573.1 coordinate 63,346,049, forward strand.
CACAAAGCTACACCTTTTTCTGGTCCGCTAATAGTATTGAAAACGATATAATAACTTTTTTAAATTTGGTTTTCGACGAGATAATAGCTTAGCCTTAGGCTGCTGACTGTCATTTGAAATTGCTTGATAAAGCTCTTAATTCTATTAAATTTATTCTCCCTGCTCTATCTCTTGATCTTCATCATCGACGTCGGGTTGGTGCCCTTAGTCTTTTATTTAAATTTGTTAACAATACTCAGCATCCATTGCATAGTGTTTTACCAGAACCTTTTATTCCAATTCGCGCAACAAGATTTACGAGGAGTCTTAATGACCTTGCCATGACTCCAATTAATGTTTCTACATCTCAGTTTTCTCGATGTTTTATTCCTTCAATGATTCCCTTTTGGAATCATTTGCCAAACGAGGTTGTACAGTCAACCCATATCTCAGCTTTTAAGTCCAGAGTTTATGTTTTATTACAGCAGTAAATTTTTGTTTTAATCATGATTTGCTTTTATTCTTTTTAGAATGGTGTTTTAATCGACAAACTGCTCTTTTCTTCTGGGCTCTCTAACTACTGTAGCCCTTTTCCTTTTTCTTAGTTGTCTTAGTCTCTCTCCAGTACTTACGGGTATTTTGTGGGGATTCATCTTTTATAGGTGTATCTGCACCCTGTTGGGAGGCTTAGACAGCTTCTATAATAATAATAATAATAATAATTAAAGTTGCAAGCAACGTTGTCCGGGGTTCGACGGTTTTGCAAGCAGGGTATTGTGTTTGATACAAATGCTGTGTCACAGATATCAAAAGATCATTTAACTTATCGGGCATGGAGAAGCTACAGAAGGAGCAGATTGTGCAAACAAACAAGAGTGAGAGAGGGAGAGATTGGCTGTAAAAGGGATCTGCCTCTATCTGTTTAGTAACAGAGTTGTAGATATGTGGAATAGGCTACCGAGTGCTATAATGGGATCAAGAACAATAGAGCTTCACCTTGAAATTAGATAGAACGAGATGGGTTGGGTGTGAAAGGGATCTGCCATGTGTAGGTCAATCGGCTCTGGAGACTCCCGTTTTCTTATTTTTTTATTTTCTCATTTGTGAAGGAGAGAGGGAGTATGGCGAGAGAATAGGATGTCGTAAACGTAAGGAAGATAGCGATAAATATGAGAGAGAGAGAGAGAGAGCGCGGGATGGGTTGGGTGTGAAAGGGATCTGACATTTGTGGGCCAATCGACTCTCTGCAGACTCCGGTTTTCTTATGTTCTCATTTGTGAGAGAGAGAGAGAGAGAGACTAGGATGTCATAAATGTAAGGAAGACAGAGATAAATGAGAGAGAGTTTTTATGAGATGGGTTGGGTGTGAAAAGGATCTGTCTTGTGTGGGCCAATTGGCTCTCTACAGACTCCCATTTTCTTATGTTCCTATTTCTTACAATTGTGTTTTGGTTGCAGGTATATGATAACATGGGTGTATAGTAAGTAGTGTAAATAACAGGTAACGTTTATGAGATGGGTTGAGTGTGAAAGGGACCTGCCTTATGTGGGCCACTTGGCTCTCTGCAGACTCCCATTTTCATCTTGGTTGCATGTGTAAGGGATCTGCCTCATTTGTACCGGTGTGCAAACAAACAAGAGCGAGAGAGAAAGAGATTGGCTGTGTAAGGGATCTGCCTCTATTCGCTTGGTAAAAGAGTTGTAGATATGTGGAATAGGCTACCAAGTGCTATAGTGGGATCAATAACAATAGAGCTTCAACATAAAATTTGATAAGACGAGATGGATTGGGTGTGAAAGGGATCTGCCGTGTGTGGGCCAACCGGCTCTCTGCAGACTCCCATTTTCATCTTGGTAGCATGTGTAAGGATCTGCCTCCTTTGTACCAGTGTGCAAATAAGAGAGAGAGATTGGCTGTGTAAGGGATCTGCCTCTTGTAACAGTCGTAGATATGTGAAATAGGCTACCTAGTGCTATAGTGGGATCAAGAACAATAGAGAATTTCAAGATAAAATCAGAGTCATATGGATGAAATGGGTTGGATGTGAAAGGGATCTGCCTTTTGTGGGCCACTTGTCTCTCTGCAGATTCCCATGTTCATCTTGTAAGGGATCTGCCTCATTTGTACCGGTGTGCAAACAAACGAGCGACAGAGAGAGACTGGGTGTGTAAGGGATCTGCCTCTATTCGTTTAGTAACAGAGTTGTAGATATGTGGAATAGGCTACCGAGTCTTATAGCCAATCGGCTCTCTGCAGACTCCTGTTTACTTATGTTCTCATTTGTGAGAGAGAGAGAGCGAGGCTCCCTATTTCCTGTTCTCATGCACTAGTACAGTATGTCGTAATCGTAAGGAAGACAGCGATAAATAAGAGAGAGACAGAGAGAGAGATAACTAATGCGTAGCCTATAGCAACACTCAAACAAGCACAAACATAGCTACACAAGACCATCACACACGCACACACAAGCCTATCTAGCGACGAACTGTCCTGTTTACATTATCATACACACTCCCCCATCCTCATTCCATCACTTCGTATGTACGATATTATTTCCGTCTTTTTTACTGTGTATGGATTAAGTTATTGGTGTTCACTCTTGACATATGTGTCCTGCTACTTCTGTATGCATACATAATAGCATGAAAGTGATCAATACGCGCATATGAAGCTATGTATCTCGTATATCGGGGTTCTCTTCCCTTTCATCGGTCCACCCCTTATACCTCCCTCCCTCCTCCCTATCCCATATGTGTAAACATTATATTTTAGCTTTCCGAAGGTAAATACGTACTTCCGATAAATATCTAGCCTTGTATTTAAATCATGAATCCTGTTTAATGTCATTATTTAATAGAAACATGTGTAAGGTTCACATTTATACACAGGATAAGATAAGCAAATACAAACCTCAGCATAATCATTGGCGATGAGAGGGAGAGACGTACCAGACGTACTGGGGTGGGTGGGTGGGGGTGGGGGGGGGGAAAGGTGGTTGTTGTTGTTGTTGTTGTTGTTCCTCCCTAAGCTGCCTGGCCGAACAGCCCCGAGTCCCTGAGAAAGGCCATGGCCACGATCGGGCTTTCCCACAGAGCTCTCATTGAGTGTAGATTGTGTTGTTGGCGTAAGTGGTTGTGTGAAATGCAGTCTTCTATGATGTGTTTAATGGTATGGGGTGCTGTGTTACATCCCGGGCAGGCGTCGACAACGGAGTCATCCAGTCTCTTCTGATAGCTCAGGAGAGCTGGATGGTGTCCGCATCTCAGCCTGGCCAGGTGGACTCTGTCCTCGCGAGGAAGGGAGGATTCGGAAGGATGGATTTCGGGAGGTCGTGCATGCAGCTGCGTGTTGTCTGTGAGTGAGTGGATGGATCGGTGAGAGATATGAGTATGGATGTGCTTCTGGAAGTTGGTTCGGGGTGGGCAGGGAGGGAGAGAGGACAATAATTGTGTGTGATACCGTGTGCTGGGTGTTGTTTTGATATTTCTTGGTGTCTGTGGGTGTGTTGCCATGTAGTTTAGTGGGTGGTCTTGGTTCGTGGAGGCTGCTGCCAGGAATCGAGTGCCTCTCATGTCCAGATGGTCTTTGACTTTGAGAATTTTGGTTTCTTGATGTAGGTGATCTGTGGGTGAAGTAGCTGTGCAGCCTGTAATGATCTTCAGGGCTTTGTTTTGAATAGTCTGTAAGGTCTTATGATGTGTTTCAGCTAGGTTAGAAGCCCAGGCTGGGCTTGCGTATTCCATCACTGATCTTATGTATTGTTTATATACTGTGGTGGTAGTTTCTTTGTTGTGTCCAAATTTTGTGTGAGCAAGTGACCTGAGGGCGTTAAGTCTGGGTGTCAGTTTCTTTTTAATGTTTGTGGTGTGCTGTTTGAATGTCATATGAGTATCATATGTTACTCCTAGGATTTTGGGTGTGTGTGTATGTGTTAGGGGTGTGTTGTTTATGGTGAGTTGAGGGATGTATTCGTGTTCTCCTGTCCAACTTGTGGTTGTTGTAGGCAGTGTTGCCAGTTGTACCGCTACATATTACCGCTAGATGTAGAGCTATATTTACTTCAGTTTAGCAGCCATTTTTTCATATCTAGAGACATTTACTCGGGATAATTTGAAAATTTCAGACATTCTAGTTATATTACATTGTAAAATTTGCAAAACAAACAAATCAAAACTTTAGGAATTGCAGCATTGTTCTACCATTGTTTGACTATGTAGCAACGTGCTAGCGACTTTTGAGAAAGGATCTAGCGGTATTTTGGGGTATCACTTAGGCAGTGTTGCCAGTTGTATCGCTACATATTACCGCTAGATGTAGAGATATTTACTTCAATTTAGCAGCCATTTTTTCATATCTAGAGACATTTACTCGGGATAATTTGAAAATTTCAGACATTCTAGTCATATTACATTGTAAAATTTGCAAAACAAACAAACCAAAACTCTTTAGAAATTGCAGCAATATTCTAACATTGTTTGACTATGTAGCAACATGCAAGCGACTTTTGAGAAAGGATTACCGCTAAATGTAGAGCTATTTACTTCAATCTAGCAGCCATTTCTTTTATATCTAGAGACATTTACTAGAGATAATTTGAAAATTTCAGACATTCTAGGCATACTACATTGTAAAATTTGCAAAACAAACAAACCAAAACTCTTTAGAAATTGCAGCATTATCCTAACATTGTTTGGCTATGTAGCAACATGCTAGCGACTTTTGAGAAAGGATCTAGCGGTATTTCGTGGTAACACTTTAGGAGGGTTAAAATACGAGTCACACGGGCAATTGCCAAAACTTTAAAGATCCATATCATTGTTATTAAACTAAGCATTTGGCAAAGGGAGGAATTGTTAAAAACCTTAGCCAATACTCTGTCATTCACCAAAAATAAATTTGAATTTATCATTATTATTTGGTAGGGTAGGTATGTATAGGTAGGTTGGCTAAATAATTGCTGGAATTCGTAGGGACTCTTACTGTTTTGAGAGAGTTAAATTTAAAAAAAATTATAGATCTGAATAATAAAGAGATTATGTTATTAAGCAAAACTGGGGGATGCGTGGAAGCCTATAGCCTGTAGACAGTAAACTTTGTGTGGGTAGCAAATTCGGTTTTAAAGTAATTTAAGAATAGATGGTTTTCAATGCTGCGGCCAAACTATTCCACCCATTTATATTTTTTTGGTATCAAAACGTTCGGAATCGCGAGCCTCACCCAACTACGCAAGCAAGGCTTTGATAATCGGCGTAGTTTTCAAGATGTGGAATTTTAAGTGGAATTCGAGGTTTTTTCAAGATTGCCGGAAAAAAAACCCACGTGCAAAAGCAAAACCTTCTCTATAAAATTTGCGGAGCATTAGTAGGGGAGTGCGTATGCCAAAGCCCAGTCGTTTCCTGTGAGTGGGAGAGACGGTATTTAGGCTCCAAGTTTTTCGGGAAATCGGCTGCCACGGACCTGTTTGGCCACCATGCCGGATGTTTAGCATATCAAAAGTTGCCCAATACAAAAACGCACCTCTTGTGAAAGTTTGATCCCGATCCAAAAAGCGGTTCTGGAGTTATTGCGTCGAAACCGGCGCGTAAGAAGAATTTGGATGAAATCACAGGTTTAATGATTACAATAGGGGTTCCCCGTAGGGGACGAACCCCTAATTAGCCATTTTAAGTCGACCGCCAAGGCGCCGGGAAGTCACTCCGAGCGTAAAGTAAACAAAGCGACGCTACTTCCACGAACGCAACAGAGTTGTCTTTATATTTCGTCTCATTATTATTATTATTAAAGTGTCCTTATTGTTTTTTTAGTGTTTCGTACACCAGAAAAGGGTGTAGCTTGGTGTTGGATGCGTGGAAACCGAAAACAAATATGTATTAAATCGTTGGTGGTACCTGTCAAATAGGTGTCCAGTAACTAAAATCGTACCGATTTTAGTTACTGGACACCTAAAAAAACAATGAGGACACTAAAAACACAATGAGGACACTTTAATAATAATAATATGAAACGAAATATAAAGACAACTCTGTTGCGTTCGTGGAAGTAGCGTCGCTTTGTTTAGTTTATGCTCTGAGTGACTTCCCGCCTGGCGGTCCACTTAAAATGGCTAAGCTAACCAGTTGTTGGGTAATTTTTTTGATAAAGACTTGCGTTATAGGCCATGGGATACAGGACGGGTTGAGGGGGGGCTCTGCCCCCCCCCCCATGGGATAATGAGACCCTCTACTGTCAACATATATGACGATTATTATAATTCACGGGGGGGGGGGGGGGGGAACCCGTCCTGTATCTAAAACCAACCCCCAAGTAAAAAATACTAGAAGTTTAGGTAGAGGTATTTATAGGATTTAGGCCTGAATTTGTTTCCCCCACCCAAACCCCCTTATTCCCAAAGGGTCCCGTATTATTGTTGGGGAATATGGATTATTCATGTTATAAAGAGATGTGCGAAATTACAGCCTGTCTGCTATAACCGTTTCTGAGATATAAAGAAGCCATGGACCAGAATTATTACCAAGTTAAGGGGATATGGTCGGTTTCCCTGGTCCCCCATCTTACTCATGTTTAGCCCCATTAGTTTTCAGATTTTGAGACGTTCGGCCCATTAGTTTGGCGATATTAAGACCTTTCGCCCGTTTTATTTGTCAATGTTAAGACTTTTCATGTTTTTTAGGTGTCGATTTTTTCCTGGGAAGTGATAGCGAGCCTGTAATTCAAGGAGGAACCGGCCTTTGGCCGGGATTTTTTTTTACCGAAAATTTTTCAGTTTTATCTTAAAGGGGGGGGGGGGGGGGGGGTCTAGTGGGTGTTTTTTTATGCTTGATGGAGGTATAGCGAGGAAAATATAAAATATATAAATAGATTGACCAAAAAATAACCACTACCCCCTTTGATTATCAAACCATGGGGTGGTATTATACTGTCGATCATATAGAATTTAGGCACAAAGACCCAACTAAACATCCTGCGCTAGTGTTCCAGAATGTTTATAATAGGTATGCATATTTCTGAGTGTGAGGAGAGGTTAACCCCTTCTGTACCGGCGACGTCTTTTTTAGTGAATTTCAGATACATTTAGACGATTCTATGAAGCTTGGGAAAGATATACGATAAGTTAGACTCTTAGAGGAATAATTGAGATAGTCTGTAGCCTTTTATTGGGTAGACGTCCTTCCTATCTATCTATCTATCTATTGCCGGACGCCTTACTCCCCTTAATGGGGGTGGCCATACACAAAATGCCCCTAAGCGGACTTATCCCCTGTAAGAGGGACAACCCATGCCAGTTTACTGAAGGACTTACAGAATTGACCACTCAATTTAGGGTCCGTCCGACTCCGAGGCCTTTCTAAGCTGAATAAAATCGTCTGAGAGTAACCAAAATAAAGTTAAAAGGCCTGCCTCGGTACTGAAGGGGTTAATGGCGGAGGTTGGCCGATCTCTGTTACTATAGGGTCTTTACACACGATCTATGGCAGTGTAAGAAGGTTTTAAGACCTTTAGTCCCATTTCTGTAAATTTTAAGACCTTTTGCGTCATTTAGGTGTCGGCTTAGCCTGACGAGCGACAGCGAACCTGTAATTTAGGAGGAAGGGATATTTTTTCTACCGAAAAAATTTACACATTTATCTCTAAGGGGGATCTTGGGGGTATTTCTTAAGCTTGATGGTATTTCTTAAGCTTGATGGCGGTCTAGGGAGCAAACTAAAAACCTCCCCTTAAACCACAACCAGTGACGCGGTACCTCGGTCAGTCAAGACAGATGGTGGGCGAGGAGAGAGCCTATATCACATTGGCCAGTTTTCAATATAATACAAAAACAATATTATTACTCTTAGAAACAACGCCTCCTATACACTGTTCCACATAGGTAGTCCAGAAATCATGAACTCCTAACTTCTGCAAGTAACTCAAAAAAGGGCTAGAGTAAATGGGCTGTAACTTTCCACACTTATTTCCTGGCTGACCCTTCCCAAATGGTAGAAATATTACCTCCATTACTCTAGTCGTTTGTGAGTTATAGAGGTTAATGTTCAAGAGTTTTGGCCCACTTACTTGTAACAGGTTATACAATAGATGTGGAGTGAGGTGATCAACATAATTTACCCTTCATATTGCCAGCAATTATATTTAATTGCATTATCATTTGTGTTTATCTTCCTCGTTAGTTGATCAGGATTGGCTATATATATATACTGTATATACAGTATATAATACGTGTGTGTGTGTGTGTGTGTGTGTGTGTGTGTGTGTGTAACCCTCAACCAAATAGTGTTATCATTAATCACTATTTAGATCTATGATTTATCAACAACAAATGAGATGCATAAGGTGATAACTGTTAGGATTAAATATTATAAATTTAATACCGTGTAGGAGGCAATTGATTAGGAAGGTATATGGGTGTCAGAGGGTTTATTGATATAGTATTTACCCTTATAATTGATTAGGAAGGTATATGGGTGTCAGAGGGTTTATTGATATAGTATTTATCCTTATAATTCCCATAGATCCTTCCTAAACTGTATACAATATTCTAATGATAGCCAGAATAAACTGTCAAAATACATCATACTCTTCAAAGGGTTAATACCAAACACGTAAGGAAATACCAATAATTAAATGTATTACAAGAAAGTTAATTATGATAGATTAGGAAATATTTCACCTCCTTGCTTACCACCACCATATTATGGGGGTAGTGCTTGGTTTTTGGTCTATATATTTATTTAATTGTTTATTTTTTAATTTCCTCGCTATACCTCCATCAAGCTTATACAAAAAAACCCTAGACCCCCTGTCAAGATAATTTTTTACATTTTTCGGTAGAAAATTTTCCCGGCCGAAAGCCGATTCATTCTAAAATCAGAGGTCGCTTTCGCTCGCCAGGAAAATAAATTAATAATCGACACCTAAATGGCACGAAAGGTCTTGATATCGATAAAGAAATGAGACTAAAGGTCTTAAAATCGACAAACTAACGGAACGAACGTCTTAAACCCTCAAACCTAATATGCTAAAAATGAGGGAGAAGGGGGTCCAGAAAAAGCGAGTACTACCCCCTTAAATCAACATAACGGATTAAATGGATACAAACTTATTTAATTTCCTGATTTACATAGAAATGATAAATCAAACTAGACATATCCCTGTAATGCTATAGCCAATATAAAATAACGAAGGGCGTCATCGGATTTAAACCTTTCTGTACCGGTGCCATTCAATTAACTTTATTTTGGCTACCATTAGACCATTTTATTTAGTTTCAAAAGGGCCTCCTACAATTAACAGTCTTAGAACTATCTCTCTTAACCATTTTTACTACCACATATCCTTCTTAAACAGCACAAAATCGTTTAAATACAGCTAGAATAATATTTAAAATACGTCGCCAGTACAGTAGGGCTTAAAAGAGAATACCAAGGCGGTGGGTGTAGGGTGTAACAAAATGGCGATGGGTGGAAAGGGTACCAAGATGGCGGATGGAAAAAAGGGCATCAATAAGGCCACCATGGACTACACAGAAATGTACCTGGTGGAGCTGGAGCCTTTGGTGGATCTGTTCACACACCTACCATCTCCACATCGCTTGGTTAGTCTAAAATAATATATACTACTACTAAAGTCCATTCATTATAAGTAGGCAAAAAATCGCGACTCGTAACCAATGTAACTAAAAAAGGGCTAGAGCAAAAAGGCTGTGTATTTACACACCTATTCCCTGCCGGACTCTTCTCAAATGCTAGAATTATTAACGCAATTATTCTAGTCGTTTTTTAGTTACAGAGGTTAGGGGTCACGATTTCTGGCATACCCAAGATAAATGGACTATGCCACTACTAATACTAATAAAATTAATAATAATTTTGGTGAGGGCTGGTTCTATCCAGAGTGAGGTTTGGCATCCTCTACCCAACCTTAGCCGTTTCTGTCGTCTCTTTCACTGTCCTACTTTTCCTTCTGGGGGCAGGGGGCTAGGAATCCTCCTCCCCTTGTAAAATTCACCTACTAGACGAGATAAAGTAAGGGGCGAGGGAACGCGAAAGTGGTCCCGGACCCTAAGAATTGGAAGTTTGATATTTTTGTTCGGGCTCTGTCTCGAGTCGGCCACCCCCAGCTATGGGGTATGTGCCTGAGTATATACATACATAAATGCATACACTAATAATAATAATACAAATAAGTAAACCCATAAAGGCAGACACAGATGTAAGGTTGTTGCGATCTCCACCATTAGTCAAAACAGTTATTGTCTTTATGACTCCTTTTAGTTGTGGATGAAAAGTTGTGAGTAACAATCGTGAATGCTGTACGGTGGCGCTAATAAGTCATGTCTCAGCTTTGGCCGACTGTACAAAGGTCAGTCATGGACGAAGTCTTAAAGAGTGTTAACCCCTTAAGGATTATGACGCGCTTTAATAATGTATTTCGGCTAAAATTAGGCAATTTTATTCAGTTAAGGAAGGGCCTGTGGAAGTCAGAAGTATAATTCAGTTGGTTATGACTCCATAGATCCCTAGAAGTCCTTCCTAAACTTCTTAAAATTGTCTAATGATAGCCAAAAATGCGTCATAATCCTCAAGGGGTTAATTAATTGGTGATGCTGTGTTAATAAGTTATAATAGGACTTCAGAGGCTATCAACCCTTCCGGATTATTAAGCCAGCACACTGTAAGTCTAAAAGAGCGTCAGGACTGGGGCCTCTTTTCGAGAACTCCAATCCCTTGATGCTGTGTTAGTTAGTTAGTTAAAATAGGACTTCAGAGGCTATCAACCCCACTGGATTATTAAGCCAGCACACCATAAGTCCCTTGGATGCTGTGGTTTGGCAGCACTGTATTGGTAACTTGCTCTACTGTGTCCGGGTGTTTCAATTCAATGTCGGAGCAGCAAGGTCATATGTATATGGAGGGAGAGAAGATAAAGTTTGTACCAGTTCACAAAATATTTTGCATTATGTAATACAGTCACTAATAATAATTCATTGACCTCCCACATTTTTCAATATGCAAGTATTCATGTGCAAATTGAAACGTAAAGGTAACTATTAATACGTTAAGTAATAAGTAACATTTGTCATTTTATGAATAATTAATTCTTCATCTACATGAGTATATCGATACTCCCAATTTTTCTTCTGTTTAACAGCTGAGCTCTGGAACTCCCGATTTTTTTTTTTCTATGTGATTGAGAGAGGCAAAAGGCAGAATTACCTATAGCGAGTGCCTCCCCCATAGTTGAAAGAGTGACAGGGCCAAAATCAAGGGACGATCGAGCCAAAATGCCTGGACACACGGAGTTTGAAGCAATTTAAGTCATAGGAAGAGGGAAAGACTGATTCTGGGAGAGAGTTCCAGAGCTCAGATGTTGAGTAGAAGAAAGTTTGAGAGTAACGTTTCACTCTTGGGTTAGAGAGTTGCACAGAGTAGGGGTGGGATTGAGTTGCAAGACGGGTACCACGTGCCCTACGTAAAGGAGGTGGTATGCACTGGGAAAGCTCTGAGGAACACTGATTATTATAGTAGCGATAGAATAGCGAGAGAGATGCAACATTGCGGTGGAGAGAGAGAGATTGCAGAGAGTTGGTGAGTGGACGGGAGTTAATGATACGAAAGGCCTTCCTTTCAACTTTGTCTAGGAGAGCGGTGTGAGAGGAACCTCCCCACACATGCGAACAATACTCAATACAAGGATGCACTATGCCCCTGTACAGAGCAAGAAGCTGTGCTGGGGAAAAGAACCCCCTAAGGCGGTTGAGCACACCCAGCTTCTGGGAGGCTGCCTTAGCAAGACTGGTAATATGGTCCTTCCAAATGAGAGCAGAAGAAAAAGAGACACCAAGAATATTGAGAGAAGATGAAGGGTTGATTTTTGTATTGTTGAAGAATAAGGGATAGTCCGCTGGGAGATCCTGATGGGTAGATAGATGGAGAAATTGGGTTTTGGAAGCATTAAAGGTAACAAGGTTTTCTCTGCCCCAATTGGAGATAGTATTTAGATCAGAATTTAAGAGTGTTATGGCTTCATTACATTTGTCATTAAGGGATTGCTGGCTGGGGCGTTCTGAAAAACTAATGGAGTAGTGTAAGGTTGAGTCGTCTGCGTATGAATGGATGGGAATTAAGGTACAGTTATGGAGATCATTTATAAAAATTAGAAAGATAATAGGAGATAGGACAGAGCCCTGAGGAACACCAGAGTTTATAGGGTGAGGAAGTGAACAATGGCCGTCCACAACCGCGGCTATGGAACGGCCGGAAAGGAAATTAGAGACAAAGGCACAGATGGAGGGATAGAAACCGAAGGAGGGTAGTTTAGAAATTAAAGATTTGTGCCAGACTCTATCGAAAGCTTTCGATATGTCTAGTGCAATAGAAAAGGTCTCACCGAAGTCCCGAAAGGAGGATGACCAAGAGTTAGTAAGATATGAAAGAAGATCACCAGTAGAGCGACCCTTAAGGAAGCCATACTGGCGATCTGAGAGCAGATTATGAGAAGAAAAATGCTTAAGAAATTTGGAAGCAAGAATAGTTTCAAAAACTTTAGAAAGACAAGAGATGAGAGCAATTGGACGATAGTTGGAGGGTTGAGAGCGGTCACCCTTCTTTGGGACAGGTTGAATGTGAGCAAACTTCCAGCATGAAGGGAAGACGTTAGAGGATAGACAGAGACGAAAGAGTTTGCCTAGGCAGGGAGTCGGCACGGAAGCACAGTTTTTGAGAACAACAGGAGGAACACCGTCCGGGCCGTACGCCTTATTAGTGTTAAGCCCAGAGAGGGTAGAAAGTACATCTTTAGAAGAGATTAGGATATTAGGCATAAGTAAGAGAGAGGAGGGTGGAGAGGGAGGAATAGCACCGGAATCATCCAAGGTGGAGTTTCTAGCAAAAGTTTGAGCGAAGAGTTTAGCTTTGTCAGAGGAAGAAGTGATGGTTGTACCATCAGAGTGGGAAAGGGGAGGGAAAGACGAGGAAGAGAAATTGTTGGAGAGGTTTTTGGCTAGATGCCAGAAAGCTAGGGAAGAGCTAGAGTTGGATAGTTCAGTGCATTTATTATTGATGAAAGAGTGTTTGGCAAGTCGAAGAACAGATTTGGCTTGATTCCGGGCAGAAACATAGGAAGAATGAGAGTCTTAGAGTTTTAAGGCGACGGTACCGTTTGAATGCTTCCTCCTTATTGCGGACAGCAGTAGAACAGGTGTGAGTAAACCAAGATTTTTTAGCATTAGTCTGAGAGAGAGAGAATGGAATGTACGCTTCCATGCCCGATAGGATTACCTCGGTAATGCGTTCAGCATTCTCCGAGGGTCCCCGGCCACGGAAGCAGAAATAATTCCATGGGAAATCAAAGAAGTACTGCCGGAGAGCCTCCCAGTCGGCAGCGCCAAAGTGCCACAAGCACCGCCGGCTAGGAGGATCGGGTGGCCGTACTGGAGAGATAGGACAGGTGACAGAGATAATCCATCCAGAGATAATCCTTAATCCATCTTTCCCTCATCCTATGACTTAAATTGCTTCAAACTCCTTGTGTCAAGGTATTTTGGCTCGAACATTTCTTGATTTTGGTCCTGTCATTCTTTCAACTCTGAGGGAGGCACTCGTCACAGGCAGTTTTGCCTTTTGTCTCCCTCATCAACATACAAAACAAATATCGTTCATCCATCAAGTCAACCAGGACCACTTGTGTCATCCAGGAATTACTAGGATGATTCTAATTATGAGTACAAAGATGACTAAATAAGCCGGTCTGTGCATGGTAGGTACAGTTGCCCACATAAGTTCTGCTCCTCTTCGTGATCTTATACTTGAGAATATAATGTGCTTGATTGAATTACAGGTGTACTTTCTTATGCAGTGGTGAACTTATCTAACTAGTCAACTGATAATTAAAAGAAACCACACTCGCAATAATATATTAATTCATACTATTTTACTTTCATACATAAGACCACGACGAGGAACATAATTTATGTGGGTAATTGTACATTTGCAGTTGGAACAGTGGATGAAGGAGATGTCATTTCGAAGATCGCTAGATCGGGATTTTCTGGCTTGTCTCTTTTACTCTGCTGCAGATGTCCTATTGGTCAGACATATCTTGGAGCCTTTGTGTACAGAGACCGCTTTCTTGTTGAAGCTGGCCACAGAAATGTATTGTTGACAGCCACTCACAAATACGCTCCGCTTCAGCTATGTCATTCGCTAGCATTGGGGCTTATACTGGCGGGAAAATAGAAGAAATGTATAACCATAACATTACCTCTTGTCCTGTATGATAGTGGTTAGTGTTTCTGTATCCAGGTTGACTTTACAATAAGAGTGAGGACCGTCAAGGTTGTGTGCTGCTTCACGTTGGTCTATTCATGGCTGTGGTGTCATCATTCTTCTTCTTCGTATCACCCCTGGTAGAGTATGTTAGTGTATTCTTAACTTATCTGTGTCTTACCCGATGATGTTTCTTTTTATTCCTCCTTGTATCGTCCCATTAGTTTAGTGTTATACGTTTTTACCCATTAGATTACCGATTATATGCATTTCGCCCCAGGTGTAAATATACTTGTGACAAACGGTAGCGAACATGAAATTTCATCTGAAAATTATACAAATTGACCTTTTATTTGACCTTGACCTGTGAACTTGACCTTTCATATGGAATTGTATAGTTTCTTGTATGATCTTGGCCTAAGTATTCCGAATATACATGGTAAGTCTAGTGAGAATCTAACAGTTAATAATTATAAGAAATACTAGTAAAACAAATATTTTGACCTTTGACCTTACCCTTCAGAATATTTATCTAAAATTTGGTCAATATGATATCGAGGTTACCAGTAACTTGTATAGTTCAAATGAAGAAATTTGAGTAAAAACTAAGACATGAAATATTGACCTTATTTTTAACCTTGTCCTTTGACCTTAACCTTTAAGTTAAATTGAAAATTTCTTTTTAACTGACCTTTGCATTGACCAAATGAATATACCTGTGAAATTTGGTGAAAATCCATAGAACGGTCTAGGAGGAGTTTCCGGACAGACGACGACGACAGACAAGCTGACTGATGGTGCACAGTATACGGGTGGGATCTGTGTGCGCGATACCACTTTGCTTCGCAGAGTTGATAATGAATTGCTCGGAAAGGCAAAACTAATTAAAACCATAAATTGTAATTCCAAGAACACCACTATGATCCCCCAAGTCGTCGGATGAGTTAGTTTAAATCAAATATAACTAACCTTATCGTATGGAGAGGGTGAAGGCAAATTAAGGTCCATCAGAGGCTGCAACTCCTCCAGCTTCATGTTGATAACCTCCCGACCAGCCGCCATCTTGGTACCCTTTCCACCAGCCACCACCATAATTATGGCCACGGTCTTGTTCCTGGTTTTATCAATGTCACCGAGATACCAGTTTTATCATCATGTTTATACCATTACTATTTCCATTGTACTGCCATCCTCGTTGTGGTGGTAGTGTTGGAAGGTGTGTGGTGGTAGTGTTGGAGAGGGGTGTGGTGGTAGTGTTGGAGAGTACAAAGGAGTACAAAGGAAATCAAGCAACAACAGATCTAGTGACCCTTCTAGGTTGCTTGTCCTCCAAAACACTGAGGATCAAGTGTCCAAACAGTGGTTTAGAGTGGGTAAGGGAACATTGGAAAGGAAACTACTGCCCTGCCACTAACGTGGCAGGACTAGGAAGTTAGTAGGGGACATATGGGTTAGTAACTGAGGGGAGGATAAAGTTATTCATTTACAAACGCAGTCAGTCGCGGGTTTGATGCGAGATATTTGTCTAGGCGGAATTTAAATGAATCAACGGTGCTGCAGTCTATAACGTCTCGGGGAAGCCCATTCCACAAGTTGACAACTCGATTGAAGAAAATTCTTAGATTCGTGCGAGTTAAAAGATTTACCAATAATTTTGCAACCGTTTCCCCGCGTGTAATTAGATTGGTCGATAGTGAAGTACTTACTACAGTTCATATTGTCGATGGCTTTGATGATTTTGAACACTTGAATTAAGTCGCCTCTTAATCTGCGCTGGGTTAAAGGAAATAGATTTAATTCTCTAAGACGCTCTTCGTATGGTTTGTTCTTTAGGCTAGGTATCATTATGGTAACTCTACGTTGAACTCGTTCTAGCTTGTTTATATCTTTTTGGTAATAAGGGCACCAGGATTGAACGCAGTATTCCAGAAGAGGGCGGACTAAGGAATTGTAAAGGGTTAGGATAACTTCTTTGGATTTATGCTCAAATGACCTGCCTATAAAGCCAATTATTTTGTTTGCCTTCTTAACAACTTCTGAACATTGTTGACTCGGTTTTAGGTTACTCGATATTGTTACTCCCAGATCAGTTTCTCTGTTTACATTCTTAAGCTGAGTGCCATTCATCGAATAGTTTGCTTTCTCATTTAGGTATCCGACATGTAGTACTTTACATTTATCCGCATTGAAACTCATTTGCCAAATTTGGGCCCAACATGACAATTTATCTAGATTGTGTTGCATATCGTCAACATGTTCTTTTGAGAGTACGCTATTTGCAATTTTTGTATCGTCAGCAAATTTTGAGATTGTGCAGGTGAGACCCTCATCTATGTCGTTGATGTAAATTAGAAAGAGAATTGGTCCTAGTACCGATCCCTGGGGTACCCCGCTACTTACATTGGTCCATTTAGATGCCTTACCGTTTATGACTACCCTTTGCTTTCTGTTGCTGAGCCAATTTTCTATCCATTTCAACACACCGTCTTGTATTCCATGCGCTTTTAGTTTTAGCAGTAAACGTTTGTGGGGAACTTTGTCAAAGGCCTTTTGAAAATCAAGGTACAGTAAAAGTCCGTTAATCCGACGACCGATGATTCGAATCTCCCAATAGTCCGAATTTCTCAATTTGAGGCCAAATCCGAATTCACCCGATGGTCCGAATTTCAAGAAGTCCCAAAGTCCCCTTTTTGAGGCATTAGGCCACTCAAATGACACATAATGGAGCACACACATATCATATGTTCATGAATTCACTTTAAAAGTTTACCATTGTCATTGTAGCCTATTATCTACTTCAAAACATTCAGATTAATGGTCAAAGGAAGCTACTGATATAATCGAAACACCTTCGTCTTCTTCTTCTTCCACATCGTCTGCTAGAGAGTTTGTTTTGCTCTTGAACGCATCCTTGGGACGCTCCGATGCGCTACTGGCTTGCACCGCATTTTCTGCAAGCGCATTCAGTCTTGAGCTTGAAAACGCACCTTTCAAGAAGTCCCAAAGTCCCCTTTTTGAGGCATTAGGCCACTCAAATGACACATAATGGAGCACACACATATCATATGTTCATGAATTCACTTTAAAAGTTTACCATTGTCATTGTAGCCTATTATCTACTTCAAAACATTCAGATTAATGGTCAAAGGAAGCTACTGATATAATCGTAAACACCTTCGTCTTCTTCTTCTTCCACATCGTCTGCTAGAGAGTTTGTTTTGCTCTTGAACGCATCCTTGGGACGCTCCGATGCGCTACTGGCTTGCACCGCATTTTCGGCAAGCGCATTCAGTCTTGAGCTTGAAAATGCACCTTTGGACGTATTAGTCTTGAGCTTGAAAACGCACCTTTGGATGTTCCGATACGCTACTATTATAGTTCAGTGATCGGAGCATCCAAGGGTGCTTTCAAGACAACAAGACAAGGGTGCTTTCAATACAATATAATATAACAGAGCACGTCACAAAAGGAAAATCACAAAAGGAAAATTACAAGAACCTCTCAGGGAAGTGCCGTTGTTAAGGCATACTTCCCGAACCACATCTGATCTTCAAGAGCAAGACAAACTCGCTAGTAGACGGAAGAAGAAGAAGACGTTTATATCAGCAGATTCCTTTGGCCATTAATCTGAATGTTTTGAAGTAGTTAATAGGCTACAATGACAATGGTAAACTTTTGAAGTGATTTCATGAACATATGATATGTGTGTGTGCACCATTGTGTCATTTGGGTGGCCTAATGTCTCAATGTTTTCGTCATACACAGGTTCATAGGGGTAAAGTCCGATAATCCGAAAAATCCACTAATCCGAACGAGAGCCGGTCCGCTGCCCTTCGGATTAACGGAAGTTTACTGTATATAATATCTACAGCTTTACTCTCATCGTAGAGGTTGAGGATATCGTGAAAGAAGTCTAAGAGGTTTGTTAAACAGGAACGTTTTTTACGAAAGCCGTGTTGAGTATCTTTAAGTATGTTATTTTCCTCCAAGTGATTTACGAGTCTGTCTCGTATGACCGTTTCTAGCATTTTACATACAACTGAGGTTAAGCTAATTGGACGATAGTTACTGGGTAGGGATTTGCTGCCTTTTTTGAATATCGGTGTTACGTTGGCTAGCTTCCACTGATCAGGCATAGTTCCAGACTGCAAGGATTATTGAATAGTAATGTCAGTGGTTTGGAGAGCTCATTCTTAGCTTCCTTTAGAACTCTAGGCGAGATTGTATCAGGTCCTGGCGTTTTATTTACCTTGAGTTTATCTAAACAATTCAATACTTCTCTCTCTGTAACGGTGATATTGCTTAGAACATCTGAATTATCAATCTGAATCGGCGATGGTGTAGGGATATCACTGAGGTCTTCTGTTGTAAAAACTGATGCAAAGAAGGTATTGAGGGCATTACTCATTTGTACTTCGTCTTTGGTGTATTCTCCTTTTTCATCGACTAACGGTCCAACAGTTGAAGTAACTACTTTTTTCTTTCTGATATAACTATAGAATTCTTTCGGGTTTGTTTTACTTTGATTCGCATATGTAACTCTAAGGTCTTTTTACTTTGCTTAATTAACTTTTTGGCTTTGCGTCGTAGCTCTACAAATTTCACCCGTTCTTCGTCATTTTGTGAGGATTTTAATCTATCATTAGCACATTTTTTAGCAAGCAGGCAGTTTGAAATATCTTTATTCCACCATTTGGGCTTATTATTATGGCCTGGACGCCGTATTTTCGATGGTATGCAGTCTTGCACTGCTTTTAGGTAAGTGGTTTCGAATAACTTCCAAGATGTATTTATGTCGTTATTGTTAATTAAAAAGCTCCAGTCAGTTTCTTTAAACATAGCTCTAAGTTTATGGAAGTTTGCTTTCTTGAAATTAGGGACTTTTTCGATGCTACTATTTGGTTCGTTACTAGTAAACTTTAAAGTGAAAGTTATCGTACGATGGTCGCTGTTACTGAATTCATCACCAACATTCAAATTCTCTATCAATTCTTCTTTTGTTGCAAGTACAATGTCAAGAACGTTATTACCACGGGTCGGCATTCGAACAAATTGATCTAGAGAGGAGTGTGGTGGTAGTGTTGGAGAGTACAAAGGAGTATAAAGGAAATCAAGCAACAACAGGTGACCCTTCAAGGCTGCTTGTCCTCCAAAACACTGAGGATCAAGTGTCCAAACAGTGGTTTAGAGTGGGTAAGGGAACATTGGAAAGGGAACTACTGCCCTGGAACTAATGTCCGTGGCAGGATTAGGAAGTTAGTAGGGGACAGATGGGTTAGTAACTGAGGGGGGGATAAAATAAAGTTATTCATTTACAAACGCAGTCAGTCGTGGGTTTGATGTGAGATATTTGTCTAAGCGGAGTTTAAATGAACCAACGGTGCTGCAGTCTATAACGTCTGGGGAAAGCCCATTCCACAAGTTGACAACTCGATTGAAGAAGAAATTCTTAGATTCGTGTGAGTTAAAAGATTTACCAATAATTTTGCAACCGTTTCCCCGCGTGTAATTAGATTGGTCGATAGTGAAGTACTTACTACAGTTCATATTGGCGATGCCTTTGATGATTTTGAACACTTGAATTAAGTCACCTCTTAATCTGCGCTGGGTTAAAGGAAATAGATTTAATTCTCTAAGACGCTCTTCGTATGGTTTGTTCTTTAGGCTAGGACGCTAGGTATCATTTTGGTAACTCTACGTTGAACTCGTTCTAGCTTGTTTATATCTTTTTGGTAATAAGGGCTCCAGGATTGAACGCAGTATTCCAGAAGAGGGCGGACTAAGGAATTGTAAAGGGTTAGGATAACTTCTTTGGATTTATGCTCAAATGACCTGCCTATAAAGCCAATTATTTTGTTTGCCTTCTTAACAACTTCTGAACATTGTTGACTCGGTTTTAGGTTACTCGATATTGTTACTCCCAGATCGGTTTCTCTGTTTACATTCTTAAGCTGAGTGCCATTCATCGAATAGTTTGCTTTCTCATTTAGGTATCTGATATGTAGTATTTTACATTTATCCGCATTGAAACTCATTTGCCAAATTTGGGACCAACATGACAATTTATCTAGATTGTGTTGCATATCGTCAACTTGTTCTTTTGAGAGTACGCTATTTGCAATTTTTGTATCGTCAGCAAATTTTGAGATTGTACAGGTGAGACCCTCATCTATGTCGTTGATGTAAATTAGAAAGAGAATTGGTCCTAGTACCGATCCCTGGGGTACCCCGCTACTTACATTGGTCCATTTAGATGCCTTACCGTTTATGACTACTCTTTGCTTTCTGTCGCTGAGCCAATTTTCTATCCATTTCAACACACCGTCTTGTATTCCATGCACTTTTAGTTTTAGCAGTAAACGTTTGTGGGGAACTTTGTCAAAGGCCTTTTGAAAATCAAGGTATATAATATCTACAGCTTTACTCTCATCGTAGAGGTTGAGGATATCGTGGAAGAAGTCTAAGAGGTTTGTTAAACAGGAACGTTTTTTTTACGAAAGCCGTGTTGAGTATCTTTAAGTAAGTTATTTGCCTCTAAGTGATTTACGAGTCTGTCTCTTATGACCGTTTCTAGCATTTTACATACAACTGAGGTTAAGCTAATCGGACGATAGTTACTGGGTAGTGATTTGCTGCCTTTTTTTAATATTGGTGTTACGTTGGCTAGCTAGTGTTGGAGAGGTGTGTGGTGGTAGTGTTGGAAGGAACGTGGTGGTAGTGTTGGAGAGGGGTGTGGTGGTAGTGTTGGAGAGGGGTATGGTGGTAGTGTTGGAGAGGGGTGTGGTGGTAGTGTTGGAGAGGGGTGTGGTGGTAGTGTTGGAGATGGGTGTGGTGGTAGTGTTGGAGAGGGGTGTGGTGGTAGTGTTGGAGAGGAGTGTGGTGGTAGTGTTGGAGAGAGGTGTGGTGGTGGTGTTGGAGAGGGGTGTGGTGGTAGTGTTGGAGAGAGGTGTGGTGGTAGTGTTGGAAAGAACGAGGTGGTAGTGTTGGAGAAGAGTGTGGTGGTAGTGTTGGAGAGGGGTGTGGTCACTGTGGTGGTAGTGTTGGAGAGGGGTGTTGGAGAGGAGTGTGGTGGTAGTGTTGGAGAGGGGTGTGGTGGTAGTGTTGGAGAGGGGTGTGGTAGTAGTGTTGGAGAGAGATGTGGTGGTAGTGTTGGAAAGAACGCGGTGGTAGTGTTGGAGAGGGGTGTGGTGGTAGTGTTAGAGAGGGGTGTGGTTGTAGTGGTGGAGAGGGGTGTGGTGGTAGTGTTGGAGAGGGGTGTGATGGTAGTGTTGGAGAGGGGTGTGGTGGTAGTGTTGGAGAGGGGTGTGGTGGTAGTGTTCGAAAGAACGTGGTGGTAGTGTTGGAGAGGGGTGTGGTGGTAGTGTTGGAGAGAGGTGTGGTGGTAGTGTTCGAAAGAACGTGGTGGTAGTGTTGGAGAGGTTTCTGATTGTCTAACTTGAAGCCTGCTAATCTCTGAAATAGGAATGGGCACGTTTCAGGCTGAGTTGAAAAGTTTAATTTTTTTCTTGGCATATAAATTGTTCATGAGAGTATATTAGCTTCATTTTACAGGGTATTATTTGATGTATTATTAGGTAAATGTATTACTGGATACTGCTTTAGAATTTTGAAGACCTCAATAGGCCTTAGCAAGTTATATTACTCATTAAACCCTAAATGAGTTTTTATTGCTCAATAGTCCATAAGTACTTTTTATTGACATCTGTTTTTGAACAATACATTATTTGATATCATTGTTTTCCAGGGGACCAATCCCCCAGGCCACGGGCCAGACCAACGCTCGTTTGGAGAACCTGGATGAGAAGAAGGTATACAAACCCTCACTCAACAAGGGGCATGGGTATGGTATGCAATGGTTTGGTAAATGCTGGGTCACATCATCACTTTTTACGGTCATGATTTGGGAGCTTATAAATATATTTTTTATTAGAATTCAGCCACCTATGACACCTAACTGTAGTTTTTTTAATGAATTAATATAGAAAACACATGAATGATTCATTGTGTGTTGCATCCCTTGCATTATTGTACAGATGCTTTTCGGTAAATGTTCAAATGAACTTGCATCTTTTATGACACCTCCTTGCATGGTTCCTTGTAGTGCAAGAGGGTATGTTAGTACTTTTGCGGTAAATATTCAAATGAACTTGTATCTATTGTGCCACCTCTTCCCATCTTTCCCTGTAGTACTAAAGGGTCTGTTAGTACCCATGACTGGGCAGTCACTCCTCCACAGTGCAGAATTCTGTTTTTCAAATTTGTTTATATTTCGCACCACCTCTCTCTGGAATTAACTTCTTCAGAGTAGCTTCAATCAAAAGCAGTTCAGAAGTAAATCTTACAAACTTCATATGAATAGAGAAGATCATTAGGTCTATGGGTCTTGTTTTTATTAGTACCAAGTATATTTCAATCAATAATTGGTATCAGCACTGTCTAAGCTTTAATTCATCGTTTCGAGTGATATATACAAACATGTTCCTATCTTTACACACCCTACTCAACATCTGACAGACATTAATACAACACACACCGAGCAAAATGTAATGACAGCGGAGACACGACTTATTTGGCCAATCGTACCGGGGACGTCTTTTAACTATATTCTGGCTACCATTAGACGATTTTATTCAGCTTGAAAAGGGCTTACAGCCATTAAATGGCTTCGGACTATCTCAATTGATCCTTTTTTACTACCACAGATCCTCCTTAAACTGGACAAAATCTTTTAAATATAGCAAAAATACAATTAAATAGACGTCGCCGGTACAGAAGGGGGTAAGGGTTTATTTTGTGGTCGATTCTTTTAAATTTATATAATTATCTGAAAACTAATGGGGTTAAACATGATGGAGATGGGGATCCAGAAAAAGCCACTACCTTCCCCTTTAAATATAAAATGGTATATACAGTATACTGTATATATAGTAAAACACTCTAAAGTCATGAATATATTTTATTAACGGTAATAGGTATCAAGAATGCTACAATGTTGTGATTCTGTGTTGTCAAAGGGAATCACAAGGAATGTTATTGGGTAAGGTCCTGTGTAGCGGGCAGAGCTGTTTTTTCAGATGCCTATTTACTAAGAAACCTTGAACAATATCTTTAACTTAACCTAACCAAAACCTAACCTAACCTAACCTAGTATATTTGTGGACTATTTATGAATGTAAAATGTAAAAATATATTGTATCATTACCAAATTATTGAGATATATGTAAAGGTACACAGGATTATATTGTTAACTGTTTTGTAATAAATAGATATAATAAATAACTTGCAGTCGGGGTAAAGAAGACTGAACATGGTAATGTTTAACAAGACTACATCGGCCTTATTTACCATGTTTTTTGTTTTTTCTTCAAGGAATATAGTGCTTTATTATTGTTTTTCATGGTTTGAGTGGAGGATTTGCATTAACTTATCCATTATCTATCAATCTGAAGATAAGGCCTCAAATCGTGCCATTTATTGAGTGAATCGCGTTTTTACAGGTGAGGGAAATTGTGGGGTAAATTGGATACATGATGGGTTGAGGGGGGGCACTGTCCCCCCCCCCCCCCCTTGATTAATTGTCATCCTCATACATGTTGATCTGTAAGGGGCAAAACAGGTTGCCACGCTTGCGCCCATAAACAAGAAGGAGAATGAGGTCAAGTCGACGGAATGCTTTGCTTACGGTGTTATTTTTCGGTGAAATCGAGTTTTTAAAAGTTGTCGATAACAAAATTCCTCCACCATGCGGACTATAATGAGAAAAATATTGCGAGTCTATTTGTCCCTATTTTCCCTGATAAATTGTTTCTAATAGCGTCGATGTAGTGCCCTTGAATATTATCCTGAAATTTGTTGAAGGCACAATTATGGTATATTGTCTAATTTTAATGAAGTAGGTTATATTTATTATTTTATTTTATTATTTGTTTATTATTTTAGTTTCCTCCCTAGACCTCCATCAAGCTAAATATATTATCCTCAAGATCCCCCTTCGAGACAAATTTGTACATATTTTGGTAGGAAAAATGTCCCTGCCAAAGGCCGGTTCCTTCATAATTACAGGCTTGCTATCGCTCGCCAGAAAAAGTCGACACCTAAATGGCCCGAAAGGTTCTTGATATTGAAAAAGACATAGGACGAAAGGTCTAAAAATCGACAAACTACAGTATTTGGGCGAACATCAAAATCTCAAAACTGTATTATAGTGGGACAAAACATGAGGGAGAAAGGGGGTCCAGAATAAGAAACTACCTGAGCTGTTTGAACCACAAAGATAATATTACTGGGATCCGCTAGTTAACCCCTTCTGTACCGACAACGTCATTGTTATTTTTAGTCTAGCTCTATTTAGACGATTTAGGGTCTATGTATTTTAGGTCACATATGAGTTTTTTTTATTATAATGCTTTTCCTCATAAGATCCTTCATTGTTTAGTGTGTTTTAAGGTGTTTTTCCTTCTGCAAATGCATTTTTACCCATTATTTAGCAATATTAAAACATGCCCCCAAAAAACTTATTTTGGGTTAGCATTGATATACAGTAGAGGATGACAAAATACTAAAAGTACATTGGGAAGCTAAACATTATTAGTTCTCCATTTATCCTAGATGGCCGCAATTTTCCCCTCCACCCTTATTTAACCCACAAAGTCTAAGGGAAAATAATTTAGTTTGCAGCGGTAAAGACCTATATTATGGTGACTAATACTGCAAGACAAAACTATAGAAAGCACATAGAGAATTATATTTAATGTGACCTAAAATACATATTGTCCCGATTTTGTGCCTTTTAACCCGTCCAGCCCCGGCTAGTTTTGTAATGTTTGTTCACCAGAACCTGGCCGGTTTTCAAAAAATGGTTTTATTCCAGAAACAATAGCGAATGGGTTAGGAATGAAGGAAAAACCACGAAAAACCGCTCAAAAAGCTTAAAAAATGGTCCTACAGAGCCCCCGAAAATGTATTTTACAAGAGTACAAAATTGAAGGCAATTACCCCAAAAAACAAGGTTATTGCGCGCTCACGCGCACGCACGTGGACTTTGAGAGTTTTCAACCATCGGCACGGGTGCGTGGGATACGTACACAGTTCCCATACAAATCTGAGCCCTCTTGAGTGGCTACACCTGAGGTTACGGTCGGCGCAATTAGGGTGACGCGCCAGGCGCGTCTCTGGCGCTGTGCATTACATACATCGCCGACGCGCCAGGCGCGTCGCTGGGGCTGTACGGGTTAAGAAGAATTTTTGATACTAAAAAGGGTTAAGTGAGACAGCTCGAAGCCAGCTGTTTATTGTTGGAAGCTTTTTTTCAGCTGAATAAGATCGTCTAAAAGTACCCAGAATATAGCTTAAAAAGACGACATCGGTACAGAAGGGGGTCAATGTTTACCACCTTCGGTTATAATTAGGTGTACCAAATAGGTAGGCCAGACATCGTGAACCCTAACCTCTGTAATTCAAGGAGGACTGTAAATCTCCACACCTATTTCCTGGCTGAGTCTTCCCCAAACGGTAGAAGTATTAGCTTGATTACTTTAGTGAGTTGTGAGTTATAGAGATTAAAGCTGCACAAAATCGTCTAAATATAGTTAGAATCAAATTAAAAAGACGTCGCCGGTACAGAAGGGGTTGAAACACACTTTAATTATATGAACAATGGATATTATGGATGACATATCGGCACCATACAGAGTAACACACACAACAAAGCCACTCCAACAGCTTCTATCTCCAACACCCCTTCTCCCCTCTCAATACTCTTTGGAATGTAGATACGAGGTGCCGTTGTAAAGGCTTATCCCTCAATACCTTCACCTGACCTGACCTGACCTGACCATAGTTAAATGCAATGTGTCGATATTTCGTTGATAGTTTGAACCTGGACTTCATGACTTTTGGCACTTGTTGGATTCGGTGTTCCATAAGCAGCAACATTACTCAGAACCTCTTTAATATTTTCATAAAAGTCTTTGAAGTCTTGTTCGGTTGTCTTGGTGGAGTAGCCATCCAAGGAGAATAGTAACCGGCCAGCTAGTGTTTGAGTAGTGACACAATAACACATACCACAAAGTTCCCCCGCTGTACGACGAACCACTCCGGACACCTTAACCGGGCCATCATATGTGGTAGGTAATAGAGTGTCCAGGTCACCCATGTTGGTGACAGTAAAGTGAGCATATGTAAGGCTCCGTAGCCCTAGCCAAGACAACAACTTGTTTATCGGAAAAATGATGCTCATCATCCACGCACCTCGGGAATATTTCAGTGGTGTTTTCTTCTCATTTAGTTTCTCATAAAGGTCCTTCTGGATCATTCTTGTAATATTCCAAAAATCTTGTTCCTCTTCTATAAGATGTGTTAAGAACACTGCAAAGATTACATTACCTAATGCTTCCTTGTGTTCGGTAGGATAGTAGCGACGAAGATTTACAGATGATTCGTGAGTCACTGGCAACGACCTCACCCGCTGCCCATTTTTTCTTGCTGTTCGTAGAAAAGCCAAAGCTGATGCTGCAAGCAAGCATGAGTGGACTCGCACATTTGCCTCTTTACAGCGTTTGGACAGTTGTGTGGTTAAGCTCTCTGTAAAACTATAGACCAATGTTTCTGTAGCTCGTGGTCCAGGAGGTGGTTTGGGCAGCAGAGACACCTTACCTTTACCTAACAAACTAAGTACACACTCAAGAACCATTGACAGTATGAAGGGGAACACCTGCAGTAGATCCCGAGAAGAAGTGAGGGTGTTGGAGAGAGGCGGCACCAAACCACGGACGGGAGTGTCACCCCCTTTACCTGTCACCAAGCCGTTGATGATGGTAACAAATTCCCGACAGATGATCATGTTAGTGGTGCCGTCAGTGATAACATGGTGAAGAGTGAGCACCAGCACCGCCTCATGGTTGTCGGGGGAGACTGGGGGGCGCTGCACCAAGGTGGCCCGCCATAGTGGTCCCTCCTCTACCTGTAATGACAGTCAAATTTGTAGTAACAGTTTAATGGGGTACTACTCACTTTTTATAGACCTCCTTCTCCCTCATGTTTAGCATATTAGTTTTGAGATTTTAAGACGCTCTTTCAATTAGTTTGGCAATTTTAATACCTTTCGCCCCATTTCGTTGTCAATTTCAAGACCTAGGTGTCGATTTTTTCCTTGCAAGAGATAGCGAGCCTGTAATATTAAAAGGAACCGGCCTTTGGCCGGGAAATTTTTCTATAAAAAAATGTACAGATTTATCTTGAAAGGGGGTCTAGGAGGTGATTTTTTAAGCTTGATGGAGGTGTAGCGAGGAAACTAAAAAATAAATGAATACATTAATTAATAGCCCCAAAAATCGGCCACTAGCCCCTTAAATGGTTAACATGATGCAGATATATACTCAAGCTATCGGACCAATTGGGGTACTTCTCTTTGGGTTAGTCTTAAAGGGCTCGCCTATTGTGGGTAGAGAACCGGGTTTTATTCTGCCTCGAAACAGCTCCACCAAAAACATTTCTGGAGACAATTTACGCATCTAATAAAATAACTTCTTTGGTAAAATTGTGAGTAGTACAGTAAATGTTATGCCCAAGTCAACTGATCATCATCATCATCATATTCATCACAATCATCATCATGGTACCATAAAAAAATAGGGAAACCTACCCTCAAATGTTTTCCTTAGTATTTAAAGCAGCCGTTCTCTATTTCTACCTCCAGTAACCCAACACTGGTCTGGGCACTGCCTGGGCGCCACCCACCCCACCGGGACACCATTTTCTTTTATCACAAAACCACAGTCCCGCCCCACCGCCAAGCCAACTTCGCCCTAATCTACTTAACCCAGCTGACCCAGCCAATCCAAGACAGGACACAACCAAACAGCAGGTACTCTGGTGCAGGGGATAATTTATTAGTGACGCCTTCATCATTGACGATATGCCTATTACATAATAGCCCTCTTTCAAGCCCTAGCTCGTTTGAAACAGCCGCCACAGGGAGGCAGAGAAGCCACATCATAAGCGTACGCAATTCTCTTATGGAATCGTCATTATGATTGGGTACTCACTACGAAAAAACTTCGTAAAAAAGGAAAAAATAAAATTTAACATAAGAAATGATATAATTAAGCTTCCCAACTTTGTGGATGTCTTCCCGTGGCTTCTTATCCGAAACTCTGAACCGCCCAGCGTCATTCCGCCTTCTCCTCCCTGTGGTCGTGCTGTGTAGATGTGTCTCCCGTCCTCGCTTCATTTTGCATTCTTTCGTTTCTTAGTGAGTCTTTTGCTCATTTGTATTTATCTGAAATGTTCTAGAATAGGTTTAGACTAGTTAGGATAGGTATCCCCATTGGCACGTCCACAGGAGTGTGTTAAAATAGGGTGTTAGTGTTAGGCATCCACGCGGTTCCCTTTGGGCTCGCATGCCTTTGTGTTTCTTTTTCATTTTCAGCGGTTAGCTTTGCCTTTTTAGCTATCTAGGAGGCTGTGTTTACTGCGGGGCTAGGCTACTTTTCATAATCCATAAGATGGGGTAGCCTGTGTTGTGTTTGTTGCAGAAGCTCTAGTCTAAGAGTTGCCCCACGTGGTGGTGAACTTTCTAGAGTCCGATTCTGCCTTTTTCCCCTTTGGCTCGGGGCGACGTGTGCTGGTTGGTTGCTGTTCGTCGCTGGAGGTAAGGGTATAGTGTGTCGCCGTACTGATTGCCCTAAGCCTCGTGGCTAGCCTCAGTTAGGGGTGTTATTCTATGGCTAGGAGGTATTATTACTATATTATAATATACGTAGCCTTAAGATGTATCCTTCTTTGTCATGTGGTGATAATATACATGATTAGGAGCAGGCAGGAGACGTCCTGTCGTAATATTGGTGTTTTGTGAGCTACTTTCTTGGTCTGGCAAGTGAGTACTCACAAATGGGTTTGGTGTTTCCTTCCGGCGATCAATTATCTGTAATTGGCCCTGGACAAGAAATAGATCCAATAACAAAACCCGGCATGGTCAGTTGTACCACTAGATTTCCCGGCGGAAGACGAAGGCTTTCAAAAGGGAAATATTCCGGCTTGGCCGGGAAGACTCGCTTATACAATATCCTCACGCGGCGGAGAACGGCCTCTAATCCGTCATCACGGCGGAAAGGTCTAGTGGGAATAAAATAAAACTAAAAACAGCTATCACTCTAGTCATCGAAGGCAATCCTATAGTTGTCAGTTTATATTCAATAGGAATAATCATAAGTATAGGCCAGTGATACAAAGTATCATAAATAAGCAGTCTTGTTACCTTCATAGGAAAGGTCATCGAGGCCCTCTTTAACAGAAGGATGCGGCGGAAAAATTAGAGTAGCAAAGTTGTGCCACATCTAGTTTTTTTACGTATCTGAGGTATACCATGTGTGAATGTCTCGGTTTATCCTTATGAGCATTGATTCTTGGAAATGTCTTTTCCAGATTCCAACACAGCGTCCTCAGCACACGACCCAGGTAGGGGGGGCCGATCCCGGCGTGGGGCGTCGCAACCATGCCTTTAGTAACATTGTGTTCAACTCCAACTTGTTTGCTCATCCCAGTGTTTAGTCATAAACTTTGCATCAAATGTGTGAGGTGCTTGGACCGGTCCAGAGGTATCTGATTGTCCAAAAAGTGTGGGGTATGTTCAGAACTTAGGGGTGGGTTATTTAATCAACATGATCAGTCGTGTCTCGTGGATTTATTGCAAATCAAGGAGACCTTTAATTGCTATACAAAGGACATAGCTCACAAGGCCTTGCAATGCGACGACGCGGTTCTGTAGGAACATTTAATAATCAAAACACAAATTACTAAACCTCCTTCATCCCGGTCCAGCTCAAAATCTAGAGTAAAGTCTAAAGTTTTATCAAAAGAAACTGTGAGTAGTAGTGACAGTAGTGATTCGTCCGCTACTAAGGCAACCCCCCCCCCCCGGCCGATCGAAGAGGGCGCAGTCAGTCTCGCCACAGGAAGATCGTACAAGATCTAGGTCGAGATCGCCCCTTTGCCAATCATCGAAAGCTTCGACGTCTTCGCGGTCACAGACCAAGAAGAGGAAGACATTTCCTGCTCCGGCGCCTGCAGTTCCGCCGAAGCCAGGAAAACATGGACTTAAACAGAAATCCCGTACGGAGTCAACGTGCTCGGGTCGCCTGCAAAGATTCCCAAACCCGAAACTTGTAATGATCTTCGACCAGTGACTATAACATCAATTTTTGCACGTATTGCCGAGAAGTTTGTTGCATCTTGGGTGCGTGATGACACACAGGTAAACCTTGATCCATATCAGTTTGGTAATCGGAAAAATACTTCTACCACCCATTATTTATTGTACTTAATGAATTTTCTTTATAAAATGACTGACATTAGGGGAGAATGTGTAGCTGTGCTAAGCATTGATTTTTCAAAAGCATTTGACCGAGTAGACAACACAATAGCAATGAGACATTTACTTCATAATGGCATGAGACCTGAACTAGTTCCTTGGATGTCTTCTTTCCTTACATCTCGTGGTCAGGTTGTACGTTATAGTGGTGCTACCTCTGAGGAGCACACCACTACATGTGGTGTTCTGCAGGGTACCGTACTGGGACCTCGTATTTTTAATAATCATATAAATAGTGCCGGTTTGGATGAAGATGTTCAGTGTAAATTCGTGGATGACATTACTTTTGCTTGTGCATATAACAGTACACATATACCAAAATGTCAGGAGCAAGCCAATAAGATCGATCATTGGTCTAACGAGAACAACATGAAAATAAATGGAAGTAAGTCGAAATTAATGTTAGTGGACTTTCAGAAAATTAAGACAAATGTAAATGCTGTTAGTTTAGGTAATGAATCTGTTCCATTTGTTAATGAGATGAAGCTGTTGGGTGTTATTATTTCGAGTAACCTTCAGTGGAAGGCGAACACCAAGTAAATTGTCTCGCGTGCAAGTAAACGAATTTTTGCAGTTAGTAAATTGAAACTTTTTAAGGCTAATTTGTCTGATTTAAAGAATTATTATTGTTGTTATATTAGGCCTGTACTTGAATATGCATCGACGGTTTGGTGTTCGTCACTCACACACGCAGAAGTAAATTCTATTGAGAGAATACAAAAAAGATTCTGTAGAATTTCATTAGGACCTAGTTATATAAATTACGAGTCTGCTTTGGAGTTATTAAATTTGGAATCATTGGAAGAGAGACGAAGAAAGAAGTTTGAAGAAGACAGCCTTAAGTTGTTGCACGATAAACAGCATAGACATATACTTCCACCGGACAACACCAACACTTACACACACAAATTACGAGCAAGAAACTTTCTAGTTGAAGAAAAATGTAACACCAAGAGACACCAAAACAGTGCCATTCCACAGATGACCAGGTATATAAACAATTACTTGAGGAAGTAGGTAGTCAGTGTTTTGAAATTATATTATATTTTGCCAATACATGATCATTATTGCGGCAAATTGTTCTTAATATTTGTATTTTATGTGTATTTTATGTGTAATGACACTTTGTATGTATGTTTTACTCACTGTATATTTTCAACTCTATGGTTGCAATTGTAAAAATGATATTAAATAAGCCTATTATTATTATTATTAATCGCCGGGGTCTTGTCCTCCAGCCTCCGTTCCTACCTCTACCATGTCTAACATCCAATCTGGCAGTTCAAGTGATATAAACGATGTAAATGTGTCACAATCTTTTAGACAAAATTTTGCTATTCCTCGGGTAGACAATCTAGCTAGTCATGATAGACAGGTTCCGGCCAAGGTCTTGACGTAACAGTATAGGGGTTACCCAGCGGATAGCCGTGCCAGTGACAATGTGTGCCATCAGTCTAGGGTAAAAACGGACGATCGTAGTGTGTGGCGACGTCCTGAGCCAGTGCAATACCCGGCAGAGGTAAGGAATAGGAGTAATGTGAACGTTACACCCGACGACCCAATACCTTCATCGGTACCAGATTTGTCGTGGGAAGGTTTCGAACAGAGACTACTTTCTGAGACACGGCAACAACCGTAAGACATGGAAGTGGTAGACGAAGGGCGGGAGGAAGTAGAACATTTACCTTCTGCCCAACCCGACCGGTTAGCTAGTGAGTCCGAGGCAGCCTCAATAACGTCTAAAAGTTCTCAGAAGGATTATGTAACTAGGGGTAATTTAAAATCTATGTTCCATAAATTTTTACAACATTTTCAGAGTCCAGCACCGTCACCGGAAGTTCCCACAACCATACCGGAAGCTCCCCTGACAATGTCTGTTGTGAGACCCTTGGAAGCGGCCAAGGTTACTGCTCCACCTAACGTACAGCCCCCTATCACTAGCACAATCCCTGTTTCATCTACAGTAACTACGACTAATGTTAGAGTTATCACTGATGTCATTCCTCCACCTTTGGAAAAGACCCCGGTCAAGAAAGGCCCTATGTCATTTCTTTATGGTCCCGATTTGTCATTGGTTACCTTTACGGGTCAGAATCCCGCGAGTGCACAGCAGACAATCTCGGGGAACTCCCGGTATCAGGTGAGTGGATTATTCCAATGAACAAAAACAGGAAACTACGGGTTAAAGATGCTGCTGGTAATATTTTGGACGTGTCTGTCAAAGCCATCCCAAATGTCTATGCATATGACTATTTTGTGTATTCTTTCCCTCCAGCTCTCCCACCTCCCTCCTCTGCACGATTTTATGCGGACTGGACAAAGGTCGACGGCTTAAATGACGTAAAATCTCTTGCTTTGCTAACGCCGGAATTGGACACAATTCCGGTTAACGATCAGTCCGGCAACCCAGTCTTGCAGATGGGGCAGGTGGGCACAGGTCCGTGGGTAGACTGGGAAACAGAGGCTCAGCAGTTTGCAGCTACTGTTACTTCTAAGTCATCCCACAAATTCCGCAGGAAAATCATTCTTGGTTTTCATTACCAGTTGCAAAAGCCGGGGGGGTTCCTCCTGCCATTTTAAAAATTTTGTCAGCACCTAAATTGTCTTTGTGGGATTTGAATGATCCCTTTTCAACCCCACCCCCGGCGCATTTAGATAAAGATTTCAAATTGCGCCAAAAGGCATTGCGACTATTTTCCCAATTTCTTCTGAGCCGACAGGTTGCCCAGTCTCTCATTAAAACCATACAGGCTATTACTGATTCAGATGCCAAGAAAGCAATGTAATTACTGTATCACGGCGTCTGATGCTACAAAATTCTATTCAGTCATTGGGCGACGTCAGGACAGCCTTATTAGAGGCAGTTCGTGCATGTCAGGACCTCAGAGTCTACCTGGTCAAGAAGTTGCCGGAAGACATTGGTCGCCGGGTAATTTTGTCACCAGTGCTTACGCCCACATTAGTTTGCCCTAATACTTGGCAAACAGTGTTTAATTTGGTAGATGCCACTAGGCCGGGTGCTTCCTCAGCTAGGAAGGAACATTTCAAATTTACCAAACCATATGCCAAGCCTAAAGTAAATCAGAAGACTCAACCTAGTGGGTCTAAGTTCTTTCAGAGCTCAAGGTCTCCTCCAGCACAGGGCAGCACTCAGGCCAGAGGTAAGCAAGGAATAGGGTTAGGAAGATGGTTTAAAGGTCAACCCAAACACAAGTCAGGGCTAGGTTCGACTCCTGCCAAAGCTAGCCAGCCGTCTACCTCTACCCAACCACCTTAAAAAAAATAGTCATATCACAAAATCTCTCACTCCCGGGGCCTGTCATGGGCGAGTTGGATCAGAGTGTAGTTATGCCGGACAAGCCCAGTCAAGTAACTGGGTCATTTCGGGTGTGTCATCGGGCTTGGCCCCGGCAGACTTGGGCAAGGACAGTGGTATGCAAGGACATAACCTGACAGTGGCTCCGACGACCTCGTTTACGTCAACTACTCGAAATCACTCATGTTTCTTTAGAGGTGGAGTCACTAGTCCAGGAAATGATCACCAAGCATATCATTGTCCCGGTCAATCCAACTTGCCCAGTTTACACATCCAAACTTTTTCTCGTACCAAAGAGGGACAGTATTCAGATGAGACCGGTCGTAGACCTATCTCATTTCAACGAACATATTCACAACGCATCTTTCAGGATGCTCAATGTGAACCAAATTAGGCTAACACTTCCGCCGCAAGGCTGGATGTGCTCGTTAGTCCTAACAGAAGCCTATTGGCATGTCCCAGTAAACAAAAGGTTCCAAAAATTCCTCGCCTTGAGGATAGAGCATCAGACTTATGTCTTTCAGCAGATGCCCTTCGGATTGAACCTAGCACCGAGAATATTTACCAAATTAGTCCGACAAGCTTTATTACCACTTCTAAATCAAGGGATCAAGGTGTTGTGGTATCTAGACGACTGGCTAGTAGTGGCGGAATAAGAGAATCAATGCAAGAATCATGTCACTCAAATTCTAGATCATGTACAATCCCTGGGGTTCAAGGTCAACTTGGCGAAGTCGAACCTTGTCCCAACAAGGGTAATTTAGTGGATAGGGCTGGTCTGGGACACAGCACATCTTACTCTCAGTCAGAGTGTGGCCAATCGAAACATATTTCGAAAGAAATTGTTTTGTTTTCTCCACAGTCTGACAAGCACGAGAAAGAAGTGGGAGTGTCTGATTGGCTCTCTCAACTGGATTCAACTTACTGTAAAGTTGGGCCGGTTGAAAGTAAAGAGATTAATCTTGGAAGGAAACAAACATTTCCAGCTGTTGCCGGCGGGAAAGTTATGGCGAATTCCGATATTAATTCACAACTTACTGTCGGTTTGGGCGAGGCGGAAAACATTGCATTCAATAATGACGTGGACGTCTCCTCCACCCACGGTATGGATAGACACAGATGCTTCAGGGACAATAGGCTGGGGTTATCAGTCGAGCCTAGGGCATCAGGGTCAAGGGATTTGGTCTCAGTCCGACAATTTTCACATAAATGCGAAAGAGTTAATAGTCCCCTTAATTTTCCTTCAGGCTCACGGTTATACGTTGCAAGGGAAATCTCTAGCCTTTCGAATGGACAATTTGAATGCAGTAACATGCATCCAAAAACAAGGGTCAATGAGGTCTCGAATATTGCTAGAATTGTTGGAAAAGATTTTTGTTCTGACAGACAAGCTAAACATTCATCTTCACGCATCATACCTGCCAGGCGTAGCCAATGTCTGGGCAGACGCTCTGTCCCGGAGACAGAGCACAGTAGTAGAATGGTCGCTCAAGCAAACCATCTTCAATCAGATGATTGCAGAGCCGTACCGTCCACAAGTGGACTTATTCACGTCCAAAGAAAACAACAAACTTCCTCTCTACCTAACCCGCCGGGAAATAACTTCGGCGGGGGTCCAGACGCATTGTTGGAGGATTGGCACAAGTGGAATTCCATCTATCTGTTTCCACCTCCAGACGCATCACTTATGTGTCAGGTAGTTCACAAACTATGAGATTATCGGGGCATAGTTTCGATGATAGCGCCACTATGGCCGGCTCAGGTGTGGTACCACCAGTTGAAGACGTGGTGCGAGAACCCAGTGTCACTCCCCATCTCGTACTTCCACTTAGAGACAATTGGTAACCTCGAGACCTCTCTGACCTTTGCATTTTGGACATTCAGAAGGCAAAATGGTTAACTCCTTACGGTGAGAGTGTAACGAATAAATATTTGAATCAGTACACTATCTACCAGGCGTCAATACCAATCACATTGGAAATCTTTTACAACCTGGATAGTGGAAACGGCTCAAACCGAAGCATCTGTAGCTTTATTTTCAAATACCTGGATAATTTATTTGAACAAAAATACCTTTCCGTAGTAACACTAAAAAACATTTTTCAGCTATAAGAACCCCTTTTTATGACTTACAGGTCTATCTATACCACAAGCGGAGGAGACAGGTTTTATGCGTGCCTGTTTTAAGTTCCGCCCACCACCCCGTCAGCTCATGCCTACCTGGTCGCTAGACAAAGCTTTGTCTTTACTTCATTCGCCAAAGTATTATCGCAATCCAGATTTTGGTTCACTATTAAAGAAGGCTATGTTCCTTATGGTTTTGGCCACAGGTAACCAGGTATCTGAGCTAGCGGCGATGAGCAACGAACCTAATTGTCTCATGTTTGGACGACGCATATCAATGTACAAATTGCACCGTCACCCACTTTTATAGCAAAAAATTAGCATAGTGATCATGTTTTTTCTGAGTTCACGATCCCGGCGCTAAAGCGAGGGGATACGCATAATTTATTATGCCCAGTACAAGCTCTTGTTAAGTTCTTGAGAGTATCCCAACCTAAGCAACCGGGAACTCTCTGGGTTAATAGTACAGGGAAGCGCATCATGAAAAGGAAGTTAGCATCTTTGCTGGTCGAGGTTATTAGGGAAAGTAACCCCGGTTTAGTGGGGAGAGCCCACGATATTAGAAAGTGGGCAGTGTCATTAAGATTCCTACAAAACTTTTCAGTAGATGATATTGCTAATACATGCCTCTAGGCGTCTAACCATACTTTTTTGGCGCACTACCTGTCTGTGGCCCTGGACAGA
Organism: Paralithodes platypus; assembly: GCA_032716605.1. Lineage (NCBI taxonomy): Eukaryota > Metazoa > Arthropoda > Malacostraca > Decapoda > Lithodidae > Paralithodes > Paralithodes platypus. The sequence continues at coordinate 63,382,783 of CM064573.1, forward strand.
CCAAAGCTCACCTGCGTGGCATTACGTCAACGGGTCTAAATTGGTCTTAGTGCTAATAGTTTTAAGTTTATTTTGTTAGTGATATGTGACGAGTATATGAGCTGTGATACTTAATACTGTTGAACTGGTTGTACAGTTCCAGATTATATTTTAATTTTAAGTGATATATATCAATAATAGTTGCCACTATAAGATATATGCAGTAAGTTGTACAAGCATATACAGTAGTTATATGTACAAGTTACTTTTAAGGTACAAATACTTGTGATCAAATACTTTGTCCTTTACAGAAACTCTGACATCTAGTGAGAATCAGTTGAGTATCATTATTTCGTCAAAGAATAAATATTCTTGAACATTATTTTTAGTGAATCTCATGTGATATTCATTACCGGTGTTCCTCAGGGCTCTGTCCTATCTCCTATTCTCTTTCTAATTTTTATAAATGATCTCCTTAACTGTACCTTAATTCACATCCATTCATATGCAGACGACTCAACCTTACACTACTCCATTAGTTTTTCAGAACGCCCCAGCCAGCAATCCCTCAACGACAAACGTAATGAAGCCATAGAACTCTTAAATTCTGATCTAAATACTATTTCCAATTGGGGCAGAGAAAACCTTGTTAACTTTAATGCTTCCAAAACCCAATTTCTCCATCTATCTACCCGTCAGGATCTCCCAGCGGACTATCCCTTATTCTTCAACAATACAAAAATCAACCCTTCATCTTCTCTCAATATTCTTGGTGTCTCTTTTTCTTCTGCTCTCATTTGGAAGGACCATATTACCAGTCTTGCTAAGACAGCCTCCCAGAAGCTGGGTGTGCTCAACCGCCTTAGGGGGTTCTTTTCCCCTGCACAGCTTCTTGCTCTGTACAGGGGCATAGTGCGCCCTTGTATTGAGTATTGTTCACATGTGTGGGAAGGTTCCTCTCACACCGCTCTCCTAGACAAAGTTGAAAGGAAGGCCTTTCGTATCATTAACTCCCGTCCACTCACCAACTCTCTGCAATCTCTCTCTCTCCGCCGCAATGTTGCATCGCTCTCGCTATTCTATCGCTACTATAATAATCAGTGTTCCTCAGAGCTATCCCAGTGCATACCACCTCCTTTACGTAGGGCACGTGGTACCCGTCTTGCAACTCAATCCCACCCCTACTCTGTGCAACTCTCCAACCCAAGAGTGAAACGTTACTCTCAAACTTTCTTCTACTCAACAGCCGAGCTCTGGAACTCTCTCCCAGAATTAGTCTTTCCCTCTTCCTATGACTTAAATTGCTTCAAACTCTGTGTGTCCAGGCATTTTGGCTCAAACGTCCCTTGATTTTGGCCCTGTCACTCTTTCAGCTATGGGGGAGGCACTCGCTATAGGCAGTTATGCCGTTTGCCTCCCTCAATCACATAGAAAAAAAAAAAAAAAAAAAAAAAAATACATGTACACTCACGCGTACTAATGGTTGCTCAGGGGTGGGTCCTTCCTTCCTCTACTCCACCCTGGGCAGGTGGAAGGGGGGAGTCGGGTCCAAGTCTACTCCCACCTTCCACCCCCAAACTATCCCCAACTCCCCCACCTTCCTTCTCTAGCTGGCAGTTAGTGATTAGCAACGATTGTTCTCATGTATTATACATTATTGTTAAACCATCATTGCATATGCTTACAAATGGTCAGCATTTAAAATATATTAGGAATTTATTAATATAATATACTGTATAATTGCATTCTCAAAATGAGTCTCTCTCTCTCTCTCTTAACACGCAGACTACGAGGTCAGTTCATTCAAGTTTTTAATATATGTAATGGGTTTGATAATGTGTATCATAGTAAAATGTTTAGCCTACGATACCCAACCATGGCTGGCAGTTAGAATTGAAAAGGTTAAGCACTAATATTTGTGGAAACTATTTCCCATTTATGATCTGTTCTACCTGGAACAAACTTTCCTCAGAAGTTGTAAACATTTTCTCAGTTGAACAGTTCAAGAAGACAGTACATAGTATTTTGCACGCTCTGTAAGGAGTGTAGTGCACTGAAAAATGTCTCTCCTTCCACTTCGAATATTTCCCCGTAATGGGCCGCAAGGTATTTTGAGATACTAACTATTCCTTGTAACTCATTGTAATTCTCTCATAGCACACACTTTCTACAACCACGATTTAACTGAATATGGTATATCTCATTTCATTAGTGTATGTGTGATGAATGTTGCCTGCATTCGATACACATAGAGGAGAGTTGATAGTAAAACGGTCTATTAATCCTAGTAATTATTTGGGGGTTTGTAGAGGTGAGAGGCTGGGATCACAGATAGAGACAGAGAAGGCGGAAGTGAGAAGGCGAGTCCTGCTACTCAAGGGCTCTATACTCAAACCTTACTAAACGTTCACACCGACTTTGATAGTAATTTGTATAGAGTACTACATTTAATTGATCGAAAACAGTGTAAAGGCCAAATAGAATGAAATGCAGACCATTTATAGTATGTATGGTATTGAATAAATGGCAGAAACTGGTTGAAATGATAGACGAAACACTCATTAATTAACAGTCGCAGCACTATTCCAGTCAATCTTTGCCTTTAATCCTTTCTTGTTATGATATAAAAGCCCGCCTGTGTAAGTAATTTGAGAACCTAGAAGTAGATCGTAGAGGGCACGTTGATGTGTATTGCAATAATGGTGAACATAATATCCTGAATACTGTATGAGATTGGATTTAATTACGGTATTATTATATTGAAATCACATGTCTTGATGGTAGAAAGTAGTGCAATGAGAGAGCGACACACACACGCAGAGAGAGAGAGAGAGACCACTACAGCCAAGATTCGTGTAACCCACGTTAAATATAGAAGCTCATTTTGAGAATACAATTATACAGTATATTGTATTTATAAATTCCTAATAAATGTTAAATGTCGGCCATTGTAAGCATGTGCAATGATGGTTTAACAATACTGTGAAATACATTAGAACAATCGTTGCTAATCACTAACTGCCAGCTAGAGAAGGAAGGTGGGGGAGCTAGGGATAGTTTGGGGGTGGAAGGTGGGGTAGACTTGGACCCGACTCCCCCCTTCCACCTTCCCAGGGTGGAGTAGGGGAAGGAAGGACCCACCCTGAGCAACTTTTAGTACGTGTGAGTGTACCTGTGTGGTTATGTATAAGTAGACTATCTTTGAAGTGCGCGGTCTACTTTACTTTTCTATTTTTATACCAAATATTGTATATAAACAATAGATTTAAGAGTGCTTTTTTTAGTGTCTTTTCTCAAAATATAGTTGGTTTGTTAGTGGTGTTAGATATTGTCACGAATGTCCCCCTCCAGTCTTGAGATATCAGGCATATCGTCAATGATGGAGGATCCACTAATAAACTATAGGTTTGAGTCCCAGAGGGAAGAATGAAAACCTAATATTTTGTAGTGGCCCCAAAATCATTGACGATGCAGGCCCTCCCTTCCATCCCCTTCCCATTCGTTGATGTCTTTAAGTTAAGTCTTGATATATCATTGAAGGCGGAATGACGCTGGGCGGTTCAGCGTCTCCGATAAGAATCCACGGGAAGACATCCACAAAGTTGGGAAGCTTAATTATAGCATTTCTTAAGTTAATTTGTCTTTTTTCTTTTTTACGAAGTTTTTTCATAGTGAGTACCCAATCATAACGACGATTCCATAGGAGAATTAGCGTACGCTTATGATGTGGCTTCTCTGCCTCCCTGTGGCGGCTGTTTCAAACGAGCTGGCGCTAGGGCTTGAAAGAGGGCTATTATGTAATAGGCATATCGTCAATGATTTCGGGGCCACTACTAAATATTAGGTTTTCATTCTTCCCTCCGGGACTCAAACCTATATTCTTACCCTGACTCCCAAGCCCAGTGAGTGGAGAAGAAATATTCTGAAGGATCCAGCTATTCGGTAGATCTCCAAATCGAGACTCAGACATTACTTCAGCAGAATGGGATAGAACTGCTGCCCGATTCAACTTGAAGAGTATTTCTCTCGAGGCGTTCACATCATACAGTACTACTGAAGGATGGGACCATGTTCGGCCCAAGTAAACTCAAGAGCCTGCAGCCTTCATTATCAAGACAAACAGAAAGGACAGCTCAACACAGAGATGATTACTGTACCTTCGAAGTCTCGGCGTGTGGCCAATATTCTCCAGAACACTTGTTACGCAATCAAATTATTCAGACAAGATTTAAATGATACCCACAATCGAACCATGATACCAACAGGGACCCTCGTCCCTTTCCGGGTAGATATAATCCCCCAACTCACAGTCTCATACACTCAGTAACTCAACCAACCAAAAAATTACTAACGGTCAACAGAAACCGGAATTCCTGCCACAACTTCCTCTCAAAATGGAAGATATAGTTTTTCAAGAGTACGGTAACTAGCTTGAATGGCAGGATTATTGTCAGTCCCGTAAACCTCTCCCAGTCTAGAGGGCTACCAGTAGTCTCCATAAATGATCTCTCTACCACTAAATTTAACTTAATGGCGATAGAGTCAGATTATTAGTAGATACCGAAGCAGCTCAGTCATGCCTCAGCACGAAGTTTATATTTTCATGAATCAACAGAAGTTTGGTGCTTTATGCCCATCCAAAATAATATTACAGTAATAGGCCCAGGTAGCACATCGTTGATAGTTTGAGGCGACACTCTATGTATTAATGTGACCACCCTCAACAGCAGAAGTACCATGCACCCTTTCATTGCGATTGACTTACTCTGCCAGACGTATGATGGCTACTTGGGGTTGGATTTACTGCAATTGCTGGACTCTCAAAAAAAATGTGAATAGCATAAATTGCAGTTTCAACAACAAAACACTTCCCGTCTCCACCTTCTAGCTCAAGCTACCTCTCTCTCTCCCCCCCCCCCCCCCTTTCCACCACCACCACCACCACCACCACCACCAAGCATAGGTACAAATTCAATGTCCCACGGATGAGCCATTAATGTTTTCCCCCACCTCAGCACGTCCCACTGCTTACTCTCACCTGTCGTCTTACCTGCTCATATCGACTTTCAAGTCGATATGCAAGTATCTCTAATCACTCCATAACCCTCACTAAAGGACTAATATTTGGCAATTTAGAAACATTCAACGAGGTAAGTCCCACTCTCCCTGACATTACGAATTCACCCCAGCTCCCTGAGATCAAATTAACCTTAAGCTCCTTCTCTTATCATTTAAAGACATCTTCGCTCAGGCCCCGGATGACATGGGTTATACTGACGTATTAAAACAAAAACATCACATAAAAAACGCAAGGCCCACCTATGCATCAACCTTCGAGAAGAGAAGAACCCTATACAAAGGCAGGAGGTGGAGAAGCAAGTAAAAGACATGTTAGATGCCAGGATTGTGACTCCTTCCAACAGTCTATGGTCATCCCCAGTATACTAGTTCTGGTAAAAAAAAAATGGATCTCTTCGTTTTGGGGTAGACTACCGGCAGTTGAATGAAGTCCCAATGAAAGATGCCAGCCCCCTCCCACGCATCGTCGATTCACTAGAATCTCTATATATCATGAAACTGTTTACCTCCTACCCCCATTGCTCGCTAGTCGCTACAGCCCGATACTTTGCCCTAACTCCCACCAAAACTATTCTATTTCCATTGCGGGTTCTATTCTATATTGTATATTGTACACTTCACTATAACGTTTATTATGCTACCATCGTATTGTAGTATTGTTACGGTACTGCCTATAGTATCACTTACCTTATATATAAACTTGTATTACCACAGTTTATAAACAATACATAAGATCAGTGATGGAATACGCAAGCCCAGCCTGGGCTTCTAACCTAGCTGAAACACATCATAAAACCTTACAGACTATTCAAAACAAAGCCCTGAAGATCATTACAGGCTGCACAGCTACTACATCCACAGATCACCTACATCAAGAAACCAAAATCCTCAAAGTCAAAGACCATCTGGACATGAGAGGCACTCGATTCCTGGCAGCAGCCTCCACGAACCAAATCCACCCACTACACTACATGGCACCACACCCACAGACACCAAGAAATATCAAAACAACACCCAGCACATGGTATCACACACAAATACTGTCCTCTCTCCCTCCCTGCCCACCCCAAACCAACTTCCAGAAGAACATCCATACTCATATCTCTCGTCGATCCATCCACTCACTCATAGACAACACGCAGCTGCAAGCACGACCTCCCGAAATTCATCCTTTTGAATCCTCCCTTCCTCGCGAGGACAGAGTCCACCTGGCCAGGCTGAGATGCGGACACCATCCAGCTTTTCTGAGCTATCAGAAGAGCCTGGATGACTCCGTCGTCGACACCTGTCCGGGATGTAACACAGCACCCCATACCATTAAACACATCATAGAAGACTGCATTTCACACAACCACTTACGCCAACAACACAATCTACACTCAATGTGAGCTCTGTGGGAAAGCCCGATCGTGGCCATGGCCTTCCTCAGGGACTCGGGGCTGTTCGGCCAGGCAGCTTAGGGAACAACAACAACAACAATCTGTATATGCGTATCTGTTCTAGATCTACAGTAAATACCTTCAGTTGAGTAGAAACCTCCTACTATAATGGTCATCGTTGTGCTGTAAGGAGCGTGAATAATCGCCAGGCTCACGGCATTATAGTAAAAGTAGTCAGAGTTAAAATGACTAGCTGGTACACACCTGGTATCCTACATTCAACTGTTGCTGGTACACTGCAAGAGGTTCCTCGCTGCTCTTCCTCAGCTCCACATTAACGGACTTCATACGTCTGAACCACGGCCACCATCCTCGCCACACCAGACCCAACTGCAGCACCAACACACGTCTGCAGCAGAACACATCTCTCAGGACCTGTGGCAGAGCATATAGTTATATAATATAATAATTACTGTTATTAAAGCATAGCAATATCCACCATATGCCTTAATAACAGAAACTATAACTATTATAGTCTAACATCAAGAACACAAAAGTCGCTACTGAGTATGTTCACCTATTATATAAATCCTCAATAATATTAACATAGCCAACTGAGTGATACTACTATTACTAGACACATAAAGCCTAATGCAAAGTGCTGTACCCTAGTATTGTCAATTTTGAAAGCATACTCTTGCAATATTAGTCAGGTGGTGACCAGTTACTGTATATTGACGTTACCAATTAAGAATATCTATCACTAACATCGAGAGGAAAGCGTACCTCTCTTAGCAAGGAGAATATCAAAAGTACTGAGTTCTTCACACCAGCGGGTTCAGTTGTGCTCACATTACATAACTAAAGACCCTAAAGTTTATAATCTCCATTTATATAGTATATTGCAATGCACCATATCAATTATAATTATCCATCACAAAAAACTATGATATAACTCACTCAGCCAGGATAGTGAGAGCTCGGCGAACCATCTGCGTGTCAAGGGGCATTGGAGACTGGAGGTACAGGACTTGTGCGGTGTTGTACGAGTTGAAGGCTGCGGGGTCGGAGAAGAAGTGCTCCAGGTAGCTGAGTGGTCGGACCCAACCCCCAGGAGCTGCCCACGTCACTCCTTCACTTCTACATGAACCTTCTGCCACATGACTACGCACCCAACACCAGATGTACTGCGAGAGAGGCAAGAACACAGAATATGTAAAGGGAGCTAAAACTGTTGTCAGCTATTGAATGTACAAGTGTGGTACCTTTATTGGTCTTGTGGTAAAGTACTGGTCTTATAACTGACTGGTCTTGAGTTCAATTCTACAAGGAATTCTACCGAAAAGTGTACAAATTTATCTCGAAGGGGGGTCTTGGGGGTATTTATTAAGATTGGGAGAGGTCTAGCGGGCAAACTACCCCCCCCCCCCCCCCCCCCCCCCCCCCCGACCCCCCCACCACCACCACACACACCTTAAAGAAAGTATGAACAGGAATAATTAAAGTGTCCATAACAGGGTGTACAGATAAAATTACGGTTTACAGTTCAAATTATGCCTTTGGAAGTGATCAAATAACCCAAACAATACTATTTCATGGTAATTTTCGTTTATTCCTTCTCATATTCATTCAAGTCTTCAAACAAAATTGCTGCGGTTTGACACCCTGGTACCCCATAATAATATATATTTATGAAGGTTTATATATCGTAAGAAACTCATCTGAGGATAAGGATAGAGAGAGAGATATCACCATCAATATACCCAATGATTTTATATACCCTTTCAGTACGGATTACGTGTATTTTATTTTATTTCTTATCCATTTAGACGATTTTATAAAGCTTAGGAAGGATATATGGTAGCTAAATGGATTAATTGAGTTAGTGTCTAGCCTTTTTATTGGTAGACGTCCTTCCTAGTCTGAATAAAATCGCTTAATAGTTGCCAGAATATAATTAAAAGAATGTCTCCGGTACTGAATGGGATATATACCCTTCTTATACTGTGATGGGCTGGAGGGTTGGTGTCCTCTACTGTTATGGTGTCCAACTCTCTAACCCAAGAGTGAACTGATTTTCTCAGTCTTTCTTGCCTCTACTCAACAAGTAAGCTTTGGAACTCATTCCCTCAATCTGTCTTTCCCTCATCCTATGTGATTTATATATTATTCTAGTGATTTATTGAAGATTTCTGCCAAGAAAGATGCGATTTCTCGCATTTCTCGTACAATTCGGGGAAGAAAGCTATCTGGGCCGGATGACTTAAACCTATTTAACTTATCTATTCTTTTTGCTACCTCCTCTGGGGTACATCTAATTCTGGTAAGAGCTTCACCCTCATGCACTAATCCTGGACTAGGCATGTTACTGGTATTTTCCCATGTAAATACCGAGGCAAACTAGTCATTTAGGGATTTAGCTATATCAGTGTCAGAGGTTTGTAGTTGGCCTGTTGGATCCTTTGGAGGTCCAATACTAATTTTGAATGGCTTCCTGCTGTTCACATAGTCGAAGAACTCTTTAGGACTCTCTTTCCAGAGGGCTGCAACCCTGAGTTCTTCATTCTGCTTTGCTTTGCTTTATAAGAGATTTCACTCTCCTACACATAGTGAAGAAATCTAAATCTCTTTGGTCGTGACTTCTTTTGGCCTTTCTGTATGCAACCTTTCTATTTCTAATTGCTGAAGCTATGTCCCTTGTGAACCATTTTGGTTGGGTTGAGCCTGATTTGGCAAGTTTCATAGGAACAGATGCAGCTTGTTGATCCATAAACTGCTCTTTGAATGAGCACCAAATTGCATTCACATCCTCACCCTCAAGTCTGATCTGGGATAAGCTTCCCCTAAGGCCTTCAAAATTTGCACGACGGAAATCTAGTTTTGCACTCTGAGGACTGGTGGGTCTGCTGTTAAAGGTACGAAGAGAGAACCTAACTAGATTGTAGTCACTACCTCCGAGTGATTTCCCAACAGAGAAGCTGGTCACACTTTCTTCTTCAGTGGTGAACACAAGATCTAGTATATTATTGCCTCCAGTTGGCTCATTCACCCACTGGGGCAAAAAGTTATCATTAGCAAAGTCCACAAGATGCCTACCCTCAGCATCGGCAGTTCTTGCTTCCCCGTTTTTCTAGGCAATTGAAGTCACCTAAGATCACACTGGTTTTGCCCTCAATAGCAGCACTCAGTCTTGTATACAGAAGTTCATCCTTTTCAACATTTTGATGTGTACGTCTGTACACCAGAACAATCCTATAGATAGAGTTACCTGTGTTGAGGTCTACTCCAAGCAGTTCATGTTCTGACCTGATCTTGCAGTCAATTGGATTTAGAAAATCTCTGATGTACAGGAGAATTCCGCCCCATCCTGCATGGTTCGGTCTTTGAGGAACATTCTATATCCAGGTATTTCAAATTCCCCAACATAATCTCTGGTATCACTATGAATCCAGGATTCAGTGATAGCCACTACATCGAAGCATTTCCAAGATTCAGTGATAGCCACTACATCAAAGCATTCTTTAGAAAACAATGCCCGAAGTTCGGAGAATTTATTCCTAATTGACCTGGCATTAAATAATACTACCTCAGCTTTTCTTAGAACCCCCTAGCTTACCCCGTTTCCCGAAGAGAAAGGGGTCTCTGGGGGTAGTACATTTTCTTGCACACTATTTCTCTGTACACTATCAGAGGTATTGCAATTCCCTATATGGGGTGAATCCTCACCTAAGGTAGAAGAACCACTATCTAGTGGTTCATAAATTGGCACTTGAGGTGTAGAGTCTAGAGGGAGTTGTGGGTCGTCTTTCAATCTGCTGGGGGACTCTGCCATTTGTTGAGAGGTATTCTCTCTCTCAGAGGGACTATCTCCTTCTTTTGTGGGACCTCTTTTTGGAAGTTTGAGATCAACTGCTGGAGAGGATTTGCATTTTTCCTGCTGGGGGGCACTTTCTACATTTTTGCTTGCCCTCAGCAAGCTGTAAAGACGGTGATTTAGGAAATCACCATGTTTAATTTTACCGCTAATGCTCAAGTGAACACCGTCACGGAGGTAGAGGTTGCGTTTCCCATAGAACTCATCAAATGGGTCCACAAATCTCACCCCTTTCTGGGTACACAGGTCAGCTAACCTACCATTTAAGCCTATTGCTTTGCTTGTAGCACAATCCCCTCCATACATCCTGGGCAACATACCAAGTATCATGCCTCTGTCTGTCTTGAGTCGGAGATCATCAGCCAGAGTCATGACCTCTCCTGTTATATATTCTGTGGCACCGACTTTATTTCTTTTGAGAAACAGGTCATTACCATTGACCTGGGCTATTAATGCCGTCCTCTTAGTCTTGGACCAGACTTATTCCACTTCCTTTGTGATCGGAGAAGTCCTTTCACCTGCGAGGCTCTTCACCTTTCTCACATCTCGGCGAAACTTAACAAAATGAGACTCTTGGCCTTTGACCTGAGAATCCCCAATCAAAATTGTTTTTGTCTGTTTGTCACTAACAAGACCAAACCTGCTTGACATGTTAATGTTGGTCCCTTTCTTGTTTGAATGATGCATTAAAATTTTGCTGTCCACTCTGCACTTGACTATCATTTTTTCCTCTGTTCTGTGAGAACTTAGGGAAGTCATACTGACTTTTGGCATGGTCTAGAGGACTGAATCTATTTGAGGTGTTAACCTCATATTCCTGTCTGGTCTTTTTCTTCTTTTTGTGTTTGGCCTACCGACAAATTTACAGAGTTATCTAGAAGGGGGATCTTGGGGATGTTATCTTAAGCTTGATGGATGTCTTAGGAGGAAACTAAAAATAAATCATAAATAAATATATGACTGAGCAAATAAATACATATCTCCAAGCACTAGCTGTAGCAGGAATCGCAGCCTCTTCTGTAGTTGCTCATTCAATTGTTGCCTATTTGTCTGGCACTACATTCTTATTTTGCTTATTTGCACCAGCATAACTGTAGGAATAGGTTTTTACACCATACCCGAAAGAGGAGTTATGGAGCTCCGATCTTACTTTCAACCATCTTGACAATTTTACTAACACACCTAAACTTCGTTTGATGCGAAAATTGCCTCCCGAAAATATGCCCTGGGTGGGAGTTGAACCCAGGTCCTTTGGGCTACGTGTCAGTCACTGTACCAGTTAGGCCAATAGAGATATCTCTATTGGTCTAACTGATAGAGTGACTGCCTCATAGCCCAAGGGTCCCGGGTTCAACCCAGGGCATATTTTCGGGAGGCTATTTTCGCATCAAACGAAGTTTAGGTGTGTTGGTAAAATTGTCAAGATGGTCGGAGCTCCATAACTCCTCTTTCGGGTATGGTGCAAAAACCTATTCCTAAATAACTTGTGCTGGTATTTGAAGGAACAACTGCCACTCTCTCATTAGCTTCTCATATAAGGCTATCTATTACCTTTTTCAACAACTCTTCTATTTATTTTCTTCCTTCAGAAATTTCGTTCTTTAGAATTGTATTTTCTGTGTCTCTTTTCGTTAATTGTTCCTTAATCCCAGCTACCTCCTTCATGAGTTTGCCTTCTATCTCACAAAAGAGACAGAGACTATCATGGTGGATGCTGGCATATACACCTTCTTTAAAGTCGATACACCACTTTTGCTTCTTCCACTTAGTATAAGTTGTTTTGATGTTTTGAAGTACCAGTAGCTGACATGGTTTAAACAAAATTCTAACAGTTCAAATACTTTGTAAAGGCTTCTAACTTCAAGGAAAACTAATGACCAATACAATGCTATAAAAAGAGGTTGGTGGTGAATTATTCCTGCGTCGTCATCCGCATCCGCCTATGTGTCAATGGTGTTCGTTCTGTTCTACAGTAGATTCTGACTTTTTTTATGCCTGCCACACTAAACCAAAGGTCTCCCCGAGGTCAGACAGTCCCAACGTACCGCAGCTCCTAAATTTAAGGCCGTGTCTCACACAGTACGGCCACCGCTCGACAGCTGCCGACAGAGGACGACTTGCACTTTTTCGCCGATTGTAATCGACTCACTGGATCACTGCACGATCCTCGCAGGCACACGATTGATGTACAACAAACCCTCGACAGTCACTTAACACACACACGTCACACACACGTCATACACGCCGGCAACACGACCGTTGTAGAATAAATCGCTGACTGGCGACGCTACTCACTCGGCTATCACACATTCGTCATACATTTAAAGTACGTTAAGAGCACGATAATGCCGCCTTTGGTTGACAACCATACGTTTACAGCACAACAGACGCACATACGTTGAACGATAAATACGACCGTTGTAGGCCGCACACGATATTGACACAGCAAAGGAACCGCCCTATGTATATATATATATATATATATATATATATATATATATATATATATATATATTTATAAATAACACCCCGTTCTTAACATTAATCATCAATTACAAACCCCAATATACTTGAATAAAACTATAATAATAATACGCTGTAGTTAAGTAGTCGATAGGTGAATGTATACCTATATCATTACACGATCTGGTATAGACTTTGATGCAGTATATCATTAGTTTACAAGTGGATGTATTTTAGAAAACTTGTAGATGTTTATGTTAACTATAGGCTACACACACACACACACACGCACGCAGAGAGAGTGAGTGAATGAGTGAGAGAGAACTACTCGCAGACATACAATACAGTATATAGACTAAAATAATACACACACACACACACACACAATATATATAAACTAAATAATACACAACCAAACACGCAAACGCACGCACACACACACACACACACACAATATATATAAACTAAATAATACACAACCAAACACGCAAACGCACACACACACACACAATATATATACACTAAATAATACACAACCAACCACACAAACACACACACACACAATTTATATATAAACTAAATAATGCACAACCAAACACACACACACACACACAATATATATAAACTAAATAATACACAACCAAACACGCAAACGCACACACACACACACACACACACACACACACACACACACACACACACGCACGCACACACACACATACACAATATATATATAAACTAAATAATACACAACCAACCACGCAAACGCACACACACACACACAATTCATATATAAACTAAATAATGCACAACCAAACACGCACGCACACACACACAATATATATATATAAACTAATTAATACACAACCAAACACGCAAACGCACACAAACACACAAACACAATCACACACAATATATATAAACTAAATAATACACTACCAAACACGCAAACGCACACACACACAATATATATATAAACTAAATAATACACAACCAAACACGCAAACGCACACACACACACACACGCACACAAACACACATACACACAATATATATAAACTAAATAATACACAACCAAACACGGAAACGCACACACACACACACACAAACATACACACAATATATATAAACTAAATAATACACAACCAAACACGGAAACGCACACACACACACACACACAATATATATAAACTAAATAATATACACCCAAACACGGAAACGCACACACACACACACACACACACAAACTACTCACACACATATAATATATAGACTAAAATCATACACAATCAACCATCGATCAGAGGATGACAATGAAGATATCCCAGGATTCACATACGCTCGTTGCACAACATATACACGGGCGTCACACGATAAAATTTAACGGTTTTTTAACCGTTGTTTCTGCCGATTATCGGCCAAAATTTAGTGCAGCCACTATTTTTGGGCCGATCACCGCCGACCATTTCCGCGCCACTCGACCACCCCTCGCCTACCACGATACGAGGCGATCTTTTTACACGATCACAGACGATGTCAGACAATCCTGGAAAAATTCAAATATTTTGAAAAGATCGGCTGTGGTCGGCGGCTAACGTACTGTGTGAGACGCGGCCTTAACTGAGCAGTACTCTCTCTCTATCTCTATCTCTTCCTCTTATAGATTGAAACTTGACCACTCTTAATTAAGGGGACCGACCCGCTTTTTTCTTCTTCTGGGTAGTAGCCATTCGCCCCCATTCAGCCTACTGTTTGAAGACGTTTATCCTCATCCAGGTGTCGATTTTGGATTATGTTTTAGACAGCTGACTTAATTTGTACATGTTTCAGCAGAAAAATGTCTCCGGCGAAGCCGGATTTCTCCATACAATGATGGCTCGCTTTCGCTTGCCAGGAAAATATCGATACCTAAATGAGAGAAACGTCTTAAAACAGTAGGTTGAATGGGGCCGAATGGATACACTCTTAAATGTGTGAGTGATATAATAGTTGTCTTTATCCCTTATTGCTTATAGCTTCAGAAAGAAAAGGGAGAGAGAAAGAAGGAAATAGGGAAGGAAAGGAAAATGGAAAGAAGACGATGATGAGGAGGATAAGGAAAGAGAGAGAGAGTGTGTGTGTGTGTGTATGTGTGTGAGAATGTAAAAGAGAGAGCGTGTGTATGTGAGTCAGAAAGTATGAAAGTGTGAGAGTGAGTGAGAATGTATGAGAGTGAGAGTGTGTGTTTGTATGTGTGTGCGAGTGAGTGAGTGAGAGAGAGAGAGAGAGAGAGAGAGAGAGAGAGTCAGACCACCAAAGCAGGGAACGAATCACGGGATATGCACCAGAGGTTAAAGTGCTATTGCCCCAAATGAGGCAGATCCCTTATAAACCCAAAACTTTAATGAGCCTGGCCAAATGGTACCGATGCAGATATATAGGTCATGTAGTCTTTTTTAAGGGGGATCACATGCTTTTTTTCTCCCATTTTCTCTCTTTCTCTGGCTTGTGTCCATTCGGCCCCATTCAGCCTACTGTTTTAAGACGTTTATCCCCATCCATTTTTCTATCGAAAAATTTACAAATTTAGCCTGTCAAATTTTGTTTTAAAAATATGCTGGCTCGCTACCGCTCGCCAGGAAAATATCGACACCTGGATGGGGATAAACGTCTTAAAACAGTAGGCTGAATGGGGCCAAATGGATACAACCCAGAGAGAGATAATACAAAAACGAGGTGGGCCCCCTTAACGTTGATTATTCTAAAATGCAATACCCTATTTGAAAACGACACACGCACACATACAGCCTAAATATAGTAACACACACACACACACACACATATATATATATATATATATATATATATATATATATATATATATATATATATATATATATATATATATATATACAAGCATAGCCTTGACACACACACACCCACGTACAATCGCGCTAATAAGTGATGTCTCGGCACCAAGTATGTTTTGATCAATAATTGGTATCAGCAATATCTAAGCTTCATTTCTTCATATCGAGTGAAATATACAAACATGTTCCTACACTTACCCACACTATTCAACATCTGACAGACAGTAATACAGCACAGAGCAAGCCAAACGTAATGACAGCTGGAACATGACTTATTAGCGCGATCGTACAGTATTGACTAATGAAGCAGCTACCGATGGCATTGAAGATCACATGGTCGGATACGCTGAGGTCAACTGGGTTAGACGGTAATGCGAGCTGAATAGGAAGACAAACTTTCACTGCATAGAATATCTCGCTATGAAGGCAAGGCACAGAGAGAGAGAGAGTGAATGAGACATGAGTGTGATTGAGAGAGAGAGGGTGAAAGTGAGTGAATGAGACAGAATGAGACAGAGTGAGAGAGAGAGAGTGTGTGTGTGAATGAGAGAGAGAGAGAGAGAGAGAGAACTTATATAATAATACCGGTAGCACTTACATCAACTTCCACCATGTCATTACTCGGCAACAAAAGTCAAATCACTATCGATTTTTCCGACAATTTCCGATGAGCAAGATTTGTATTATTTTTTTTTTTTTTTTTTTTTTTTTTACTAGTACTATTTCTTGGGACTTTGGCCTTGGAAATGACATTTATATGGACTTAATATGATTTTAAAGGGGGATGGGTTTTTTCTGGCCTCGTTAGTTTCCAGATTTTAAGACGTTCGCCCCATTAGTTTGGAGATCTTAAGACTGTTTGCCCCATTTTTTGTCAATATTTAGACCTTTTGTCTATTTTTACCAGGTGAGCGATAGCGAGCCTGTAATTTAGGAGGAATCGGCCTTTCGGCCGGGATATTTTTCTACTGAAAAATGTACAAATTGATCTAGAAGAGGGATCTTGGGGATGTTTTCTTAAACTTGATGGAGGTCTTAGGAGGAAACTGAAAATAAATCATAAATATATGAATTAACAAATAAATACACATCTCCCTGTAAAGGGAAACTGTAGCAAAAACTATACTATTCAATTTGTTATTCAAAAACTATACTATTCAATTTGTTATTCAAAAACTATACTATTCAATTTGTTATTCAAAAACTATACTATTCAATTTGTTATATATTATTATTGACAGCTAGTTTCCTGCCTTCCATTAAGGGGAGACTGGCTGTTTGTTTGGTCTATTAATTCATTTATTCATATATTTTTTTAGTATCGTCCCTAGACCTCCATCAAGCTTAGAAAAATACCCCCTAGACCCCCTTCAAGATAAATTTGTACATTTTTCGGTAGAAAAATGTCCCGGCCGAAGTCCGGTTCCTCTTAAAATTGCAGGCTCGCTTTCGCTCGCCAGGAAATAATCGACACATAAATGGCACGGAAGGTCTTAAAATTTACAAAGAAATGGGGTGAAAGGTGTTATAATCGCCAAACTAATGGGCCGAACGTCTTATAATCTCAAAACTAGTGGGGCTAAACATTAGGGAGAAAGGGGTCCAGAAAAACGGTCTGCCTCCCCTTAATGTCAGGGTTGGTTTTTTACCGTGTGGCAGGTCCGATCACGCAGGTCCGATACGCAGGTCCGATACACAGGTCCGATTAGGCAGGTCCGATTAAGCACTTCCTGTCTGTTTTCTGCTCGTATTAGACGCTTTTATTCAGATTAGGAAGGGTATGTGGAAGTCAGAGGGGTAATTGAGATAGTCTTTACCCTTTTAATTCCCACAGATCCTTCCTAAACTGTCTACAATCGTCTAAACTTCCCAAACTTGACTACTTCCTTTAACGTGACGATAGTGCGTTGTTATATGTGCGATTAGTTTGCTTGGGAAACAGATTAACTTGCTCATGTAGTAATGTACACCCTATGTGGTGGATTGTGTTCTTTTATTTAATAATTTTCATTTTAGTAAGCGTTGTTTCCACATAGCGATTTTGATAATTTAATTTGACTTTATATTGTCCTTGTCCCAATTTTGGTTTGTTTAGTTTGCAAGTTTTACATTTTAATAGCCAGAATAAACTGCCAAATGCGTCATAAATAAATAAATAAACCAATAAATACACATCTCCCCTTACAGATAAAATGTAAGAAAAAAAAATACTATTAAATGTGTATATATACCGTATACAGGTATATACTATATATATATTGTTACGGCTGGATCGGCAATACATATTCGGGGTTCTTGATCGTAGGACAGAAATGGCTTAAGTGACAACGACACGCTCGATTCCAGTCCCAAATACTATATGCTCCAGACAACAAAAGCACCAACGCCCTACAGAGTTATCGTCTACGGTAACGAGGTACCTTAACTCGGCGAAAGTGTACAACAGGGGTAGGCTATGAGGCTAAACTCCCTCAGACATTTATAGGTTACGTTATTACTAAAGAAATGCAATACTCAAGAAACTACGTTAATATTAAGCCTCTAATAATGTAGAATAGAAGCAGGCTAAAGGTATGACAGTGAAATGCTAAATGACAAATGTACACGCCTACTTGAAAGCGCGTGCACTACACTAACTGTCCCCTCCTAACATGCACTAGCATGTAGCATACAAGATGTTCATGATCCAGTAGATACCTAATAATTCACATGGGAGGAACATAAACAGTAGTCACTTATTATAATAATGAATCTATACTTGGAATAACTAAAAGGTTGCAGGCAACAGTACTGCGCCGGTAGCCTACTACCGCATAGGCTACTTCGCTTCTCTCACTCTGTCTCCCCTCCGAGTCCGTATGCGCCCTACGCAACAGAACTCCGGACACAGCAGCAAAACGACAGTGCAGTTAATTGATACATGAAAGTATTAATAGTGTTGTCTTGTGTGTGAGTAATGTGTATTGTAAAGTGTTATAGATATATACTTAAAGAGAGCTGCAATGCATAGTAAAATAAAGATATATCTCACTCATCATCCCCATGTGTTCTAGCTAGCAGGCCAAGTCACAGGAACAACGAGTCCCAGCACCGAAAGCGAGAACCCAGGAGAAGACTGTAGAGAACACAAGGACAGATAAATTACGTTACTCTACTATACCGGCACTACGAGCAAGCTGTAGTCTCGGGTGCTACACTCGCTCCTGGCTCGGTATGCAAATCAAGGCTAAGTCCTCGTCCCTCTACAGACAACTCCTGGGCATGGTCGGGCTCTTACACATGGCACCAGTCTAGTCACAAATGGGATGATGAGCAGGGCATATAACTCGTGAACATGTAGAACGTTCACCAACTATCCTCATCAAGAAGATCGCTGTTCACATTAACCCCTTAAATCTAATACATGTAAATATATGCTTGTCCTAAGAGTAATACGAGAGGTGAGTGCTGAAACTCCTTTAGGACCTCAAGGGAAGGTTATGCATTTAAATAGAGAGAAGAATGAAATGAGAGTAATGTCGTCAGAGAGAAAGAGTGCAACCGTGAGAAGTTGGGAGAGAGAGCAAGGGATGTTAGAATCTCAAAGGTTCTAGGCAACCTGGTCATAGAACACGCAGCCAACCTCCAGGCAGTGTGCTGTACGACAACATGGGCCCAGCCCAGGCAGGCAACAATGGACTACCAACCCTATCGCGCCTAGCTATAAGGGCAAGGCTGCCAACCAGTCCATACGTCTGGCAACCACCCGGCCGGCAGCGCGGCGCGTTGCTACCCTCTTGCTCTGAAGCCCAACTCACTCTCTCTCTCTGAACTCCCATGGTCTTATCTATCAACTTCTCTATTGATACTACATATTAAATGGAAGGTCTCGACATGGCTTAAAACAAAACCCACCACTGGTTAGCACATGACGAGACCTTTGCAGAGATACAAAGAACATAGTTATAAGTTGTCACACTCAATATACATAGCGGTTGACGGTAGCCAGATCACGGGCGGTACAGTCGAGTACCAAGGAGTACAATCAGGTTGCGTTGCCCAGCACTGGGTGCGTCACAATATATATATATATATATATATATATATATATATATATATTTATTTATTTTTTATTTGTTTGGCAGCTAGTTTCCTGGCTTTCATTAATGTCAGGGGTAGTTTTATATTGAGTGGCAGTGAAATTTGGGATCTGGATTTAATTAAAGGAGGGATGGTTCACTTTTTGGTCGATTTCTTCATGTATTCAATATTTTTCTAGTTTCCTCACTTGACCCTCTTCAAATTTGAAAAACATGCATTAGATCTTCCTTCTACATTAATTTGTACATTTTTCGGAAGAAAAATGTCCCGGCCGATTCTTCCAAAATTACAGGCTCACTATCGTTAGCCAGGAAAAAATCGACACCTAAGTAGCACGAAAGGTCTCATTATTGACAAAGAAATGGGGCGAAAGGTCTTAAAATCGACAAACTAATGGGGCGAACGTCATAAAATCTGAAAACTAATGGGGCTAAGCCTGAAGGAGAAGGGGGGCCAGAAATAACAGATACAATGAACAAGATTCCTTAATTAAATATTGCGAGAACAAACTTGCTCATCGAAAAAAACAAAAACGCGTTTCCGATGTTCAGGACCCCCTTCGCCCTCATGCTTGGCCCTATTGGCTTTGAGATTTTAAGACGTTAGCCCCATTAATATAGAAATTTTATAACTGTTTTACCCTTTTAGTTTGGCGATAATAAGACGCTTCACCCCATTCAGTAAGACAAGTTGAGATTCGCCTCAATAATTTGGAGATCTTATAACCTTTTCACCCTCTTAGTTTGGCGATAATAAGACTCTTCACCCCATTCAGTAAGCCACCATGTTGGGAGTAGTTTTATGCTAGTAACCCTTACGAGATACAATGCGCATTAATGTTTTCTGGCTATTATTAGACGATTTTATTTAGATTAGGAAGGGTGTATGGAGGTCAGAAGTCATATCAATATACAACAGAGGTGCTCCTAGGTCAAGGTCAGCGCCCACAGATCCTTCCTAAGCTGTCATAATCTTTAAAGGCTTAACCCCTTCAGCACCATGACGCCTTGTTACCACTGATTCTGGCTAAAACTAGACGATTTTATTTAGTTTAAGGGGGTAATACTCGCTTTTTGGTCTATATATTTATTTATCTATTTATTTTTGAGTTTCCTCGCTAGACCTCCATCAAGCCGTAAGAAACACCCCCTTCAAGATATATTTGTACATTTTTCGGTAGAAAAATTTCCCTGCCGAAGGCCGGTTGCCGGTACTCTTAAAACTACAGGCTCGCTATCGCTCGCCAGGAAATAATCGACACCTAAATGGCACGAAAGGTCTTATTATTGACAAAGAAATGGGGCGTAAAATCATAAAATTGCCAAAGTAATGGGCCGAACGCCTTAACATCTGAAAAAACAAGGGGGCTAAACATGACGGAGAAGGGGGGCCAGAAACCCCCCCCCCCCCCCCCCCAGCCCCTCTCCCCTTAAGACGACTGTCATCATCATAAACATACAACAGAGGCGGTCTAAGGTCAAGGACAAGGTCAAGGTCAAGGTCAAGGTTCTACTTCCGTGGTTTTCACCCCTTCTGTACCGGTTACTTATTTTTCTATTTTATTCTGGCTACTATTAGACGATTTTATTCAGTTTAAACAAGGGTCTCCAGCAATTAAAACGTTTCGATTAGTCTCACTTAACCTTTTTTTTACTACCACAGATCCTTCTTAAACTGCACAAAATCGTCTAAATATAGCTAGAATAAAATTAATAAGACGTCGCCGGAGTAACCCTTTGAGTACCAGGGACGTGCGTTATATTGTATTGTTATATTATGCAGCTTAGGAAGGAACTGTGGTAGTGAAGGGGGAAGGGTGTAGTTGTTGGTCGATGATTGGTACTGAATGGGTTATTGGGGGATATGGGAAGGCGTATTACTTTAAGGGGGTATAGTGCTTGGTTTTTGGACGATGTATTTATCTTATTAATCTATTTTTCAGTTTCCTCGCTAGACCTCCATCAAGCTTAGAAAAACAACCCCTAGAACCCCTTTCAAGATAAATTTGTACGTTTTTCGGTAGACAAAATGTACCGGCTCCTTCTAAAATTAAAGGCTCGCTATCGCTCGCTAGGAAAAAATCGACACCTAAATGGCACGAAAGGTCTTAATATTGACAACAAAATGGGGCGAAAGGTCTTAGAATCAACAAACTAATGGAACGAACGTATTAA
This sequence comes from Paralithodes platypus, assembly GCA_032716605.1. Classification (NCBI taxonomy): domain Eukaryota; kingdom Metazoa; phylum Arthropoda; class Malacostraca; order Decapoda; family Lithodidae; genus Paralithodes; species Paralithodes platypus. Next base: position 63,404,660 of record CM064573.1, read on the forward strand.
AATCTCAAAACAAATATGCTAAACACGAGGGAGAAGGGGGTCCAGCAAAAGCGAATTACACCTCCTTAAACCCTTTCAAGATCCGATGATAACGCATTTCTTGTCTGTTTTCTGGCTCTTGTTAGACGCCTTTATTCAGATTAGGAAGGGTGTGTGGAAGTCAGAGGGTTCGATTGAGATAGTCTTTACTCTTTTAATTCCCACATATCCTTCCTAAACTGTCTAAAATAGTCTAACTGAGGTAAAATACACTGTTGATACGCTTCATAATACTTAACCCCTTCAGCACAATGACGCCTTTTTACCACTGATTCTGGCTAAAAGTAGACGATATTAGGCAGTTTAAGAAGGACCTATGTTATTAAGAGGGTTTATTGAGATCGTATACTAGTTATCCATTTGAGTCGTAGAGGTAGATTTATAATAAAGGAAATCGTCTAATGGTAACCAGAATACAATGAAAAGGACGTAATGGTGGTGAAGGGGTTAAGGGGGCCCACCTCGTTTTTTGTTTCTCTCTCTCTCTCCCTCTCTCTGGGTTGTATCCATTTGGCCCCATTCAGCCTGCTGTTTATCCACATCCAGGTGACGATTTTTTCCTGGCTAGCGGTAGTGAGCCACCATATTTTTAAAAACAAATTTGACAGCAGGCTAAATGTGTACGTTTTTCGATAGAAAAATGTCTCCAGCGAAGCCGGATTTCTTCATACAATGCTGGCTCGCTATCGCTTGCCAGGAAGAAATCGACACCTGGATGGGGATAAACGTCTTAAAACAGTAGGCTGAATGGGGCCGAATGGATACAAGCCAGAGAAAGAGAGAAAAGGAGAGAACATAAGCAGATCACCCCCCTTAACTATAATAAATCACACTTACTATCATCATTAAGACGAATGCCATCACCATCAATATACACCAGAGGTGCTCCAAGGTCAAGGTCAATTTCCACAGATCCTTCCTAAACTGTCTAAAATTGTCTAATGATAGCCAGAATATACTGTCAAAACTCGTCATAATCTTCAAAGGGTTAAGTAAAAGAAATTAACTTACTATCATCACTAGTACGACTGCTAACACAGATCCTTCCTAAGCTGTCTAAATTCGTCTAATGATGGTCATAATATAAGTATACTATCAAAATTGGTCATAATCTTCAAAGGGATAACTAAAATAAATGCACATACCATCAATAAGACGACTGATATCACCATCAATATACAAAAGAGGTGCTCCGTGGTCAGGTCATCTTCAGTTTGACCTGTGGTGACCTCTGGCTGGGGTGGAGAATGAGGACTACTACTGCTGGTGGTCAGGAAGGTCAATGTGTTGTTGTTGTTGTTGTAGGTCAAGTCAGGAGGCTTGGTGGTGATGTTCTCTAACTTCTCTATCCAGCTCAGGTCATTGGGAGGAGAGGTTAGGTCGATGGAGGTGTTTGTGGAAGGGGTGGGGTGCTGAGAGGAATTCATGGTGTTTTTGGAGAGATGTTGACAAGAAAGTTAGTTAGTTAGAAAGTTAGTTAGACGAAAGTTAGTTAGTTAGAAAGTTAGTTATAAGACAGTTAGTTAGAAGGAAGTTAGTTATGCGAAAGCGAGAAGAAAGTTAGAACAGAAGTAAGTAAGTTAGAAGAAAGTTGCTTAGAAGAAAGTTAGTTAAAATAAGTTAGTTTGATGAAAATTAGTTAGAAGAAAGTTAGTTAGTTAGAAGAAAGGTTAAAACAAAGTTAGTTAGAAGAAAGTTAGTTAGTTAAAATAAAAGTGAGAAGGCTAGTTAAATAGATTGTTTGATTTCCTCTTCCGAATTTATGGCAGCTCGGGAGGAATTTGTGACGATAGGGTAGCTGGCAGATTATGATTATTTTTTTCTTGCGTATTCATATCATCTTAGGGAGGTCTCGACACGATATTAGAAGGGTTGAAAGATTCGATAGTTTCCTCTTGTCAATAGATGTCATTTAGATAATTATTTGAGAGGATATAGTTGCTTGAAGAATGCACGATATAATTTCTTAAACTTGCGTATTCTTGGAGTGATCATGAAGCTCAAAATAAATAAATAACTCCAATGATTCCTCTTGCAAATTTCCGAAACACAACGTACGACTAGCGACGCATGTGCTCCCCCCACGAACTCACGAAACAAACTGACCCGTCCCCGTACAAGGCTGCCATTATTTATACCCGGTTCGTCCAAGGAGATTTACATAAGGGGGTTTTCTTCCGGTACCAGTAAAAAAAGAAAACAAAAAATGACCCAAGGGGATATGGGTCGTTATTCTGGACCCCTTTCTCTCTCGTGTTTGGCCCCATTAGTTTGCAGATTTTATGATGTTTGATCAAATATCGTCAAATATCGTCAGGAAAAAAATTACACCTAAATGACACGAAAAGTCTTAACATGGACAAAGAAATAGGGCGAAAGGTCTTAAAATCGCCAAACTAATGGAACGAACGTCTTAAAATCTCAAAATTAATATGCTAAGCATCAAAACAACACCCAGCACACGGTATCACACACAAATATCTGTCTTCTCTCCCTCCCTGCCCACCCCAAACCAGCTTCCAGAATCACATCCATACTCATATCTCTCGCCATTCCATCCAATCACTCCTAGACAACACGCAGCTGCAGGCACGACCTCCCAAAATCCATCCTTCGGAGTCCTCCCGTCCTCGCGAGGACAGAGTCCACCTGGCCGGGCTGAGATGTAGGCACCATCCAGCTCTTCTGAGCTATCAGAAGAGACTGTATGTCTCCGTCGACGCTATCGCTCGCCAGGAAAAAATCGACACCTACAGTAAATGACATGAAATGTCTTAATATTGACACAGAAAAGTGGCAAAAGGTCTTAAAATCACCACGCTAATGGGCCGAACGTCTTAAACTTTGAAAACTAATAGGGCTAAACATGAGGAAGAAGAGGGGCCAGAAAAACCGACCATCTCCCCTTAATGGAGATAGTCTTTATCCTTATCATTCCCAAACAGATCCTTCTTAGGTGGTATAAAATCGTCTTAAGATAGCCAGACAAGATGATCAAAATGCGTCATAAACTTCAGGGGGTTAATTGCCACTATACGTCTTGGCAGCAATTATAATGGTATTTTCTTTAACTATTATTGATTTTGTTTAAGTTATTTGTTTACTTGTTTATTTACTTTATGTTATTTATTTACATATTTTTATTATTATCATTATGATGATGATTATTATTATTATTATTATTATTATTATTATTATTTTTTTCATTTGGGTGAGGGCTGGTCCTATCCTGAGTGAGGTTTGGCATCCTCTACCCAACCTTAGCCGTTTTTGTCTGTCTCGTTTAGACTTTTACTGTACTAAGTTTTTCTACTTCGGGGGCGGGTGGCTAGTAATCCTCCTCCCCTTGTAAAATTCACTTACTAAATGAGACAGAAAAAGGGGCGAGGGAACGTGAAAGTGGTCCTGGACCCTAAGAATTGGAATTGTATATGTTCTCTCTCTCTCTCTCGCTCTCTCTCTCTCTCTCTCTCTCTCTCTCTCTCTCTCTCTCTCTCTCTCTCTCTCTCTCTGAATTAATCAGTTAGTCAGTAGGTAAGTTAATTTCCCTTTGAAACTAATTCTTCCTGTACTCTATAAAAAAACTGTCCTTGTCTGACCCATAAGGTTACACTTCATCCTATTTTCCGGTACGGCTTTTTAGCCGGAAAGAAAGAAGAGGAGGGTGGGGAAAGAGCTTTCTACTTTGCTGTCCTATTCGTCTACTATAATCTATCCCTGTCTAGTAGTATTAAGTCGGACTACCTAGTAGGGGCCGCAAGGTCTTTGTGGTCTGAGAATCTGTGTAACTCTCACTCACTCTCACTCTCTCTCTCTCTCTCTCTAATGGATGGTCTCTGGGCCACTTTTTGTCCATGTTTTTTGTCTTTTTGCTCGTCACCCTTTTTTGTTTTCCTGGCATCAGGGGAGGTGGGTCGTTTTTCTAGATCCCCTATTCCCTCATGTTTAGCCCTATTAGTTTTCAGATTTTAAGATGTTTGCCCCTTTTGTTTGTCGATTTTAAGACCTTCCGCCCCATTTCCTTGTCAATATTTAGACCTATCGGCCTATTTAGGTGTCGATTTCTTTCCTAGCTAACGATAGTGAGCCTGTAATTTTGGAAGAACCGGCCTTTGACCAAGACATTTTGCTAGCGAATAATGTACAAATTAATCTAGAAGGGGGATTTAATGGATGTTTTTTTTTTTTATAAAGTGTGATTGAGGTCTAAGGAGGAAACTAGAAAAATAATAAATATATGAAAAATAACGACCAAAAGGTGAACCATCCCCCCCTTGAATAATGGGGAGAGTAGAAAACGGAACGCACATTTTTGTTTAGTTGCTGCTTCCTAGTCGACTCACTCTCACTCTCTCTCTCTCTCTCTCTCTCTCTCTCTCGTATACGCACATATTTACACACATACACATGCACACACTCCCTCTCTATCTCTCTCACACACACTCTCTCTTACTCTCTTCCTTCTCTCTCTCTCTCTCTCTCTCTCTCTCTCTCTTTCTTTCTATCTTGCTGTCTATCTATCTACCTGTCTATCTAAGGTATGATATGGCCCTTTATGATCACTTTCCCCTGGCATGTAAGCTAAATATTGACATATGTAATGTTGGTATAGTAGATGTACACATTGAACCGTCAGAATTCATCGACTGGCAAAAACTGTCTATTGTGGATAATTTACAGATATATAAATCAAATATTAATCATTATCTAAGTGAATTGGATATATCAAGTTTTAATTGCTTGGACTGCAGTGTATATAGATGTAATAATGAACAGCATATCAAGGACTTAAATTTAATTTATAACAGTATAATTAGTTTGTTACTTAATTCATCTTCTTTGTTTAAGAAAGAACCATTAAAAAGGCATAAAGTTATACCAGGTTGGAATGATGAAATTAAGGATATGCATAAGTTTGCGAGAAGTAAGTTTTTAACTTGGAAGAATAGGGGACGTCCACTTGCAGGAGTTGAGTTAGAAGAAATTAAGGAGTCTAGAAAGGACTTTAGGAATGTATTGAAACAAGTTAAACAAAATGAGTCTCAAATTAGAACAAATAAGTTAGCTCAATCTCTATCTAATAACAATTTGAAATCATTTTGGAAAGAGGTTAGACAAATAAAGAATAATAAAGTTTTTGTAAGTATGAAAATAGATGGAGAATGTGACCCAAAATGTATTGTAGAGAAATTTTCCAATAAGTTTAAACATGTATATGATGATTGTAAATGTCAGAATAATGATGACTTCATGATAGATAAATTGGTGAAAAATGTACGTGACGGTGAAATATTTGGTAAGGTAAATAGTCATGATGTATCTACAGCAATATCTGACCTCAATTGTGGTATTGGCCCAGATAATATACATTCTTTTCATTTAAAGTATTGTACAAACGAATTGATAGTAGTAATTGCAAAGTTGATTTCTTCTTGTGTTGTACATGGTTGTATGCCTGTAAGAATGAACTTTGGAATTATGGTACCCTTATTGAAAGATAAGTATAAAGATAATACATCACTTGATAATTATAGATCAATTACGTTATCGCCAATATTATTGAAGGTATTTGAATACTGCTTGAAGTACAAAATTTTAAGATATGTTAGTTTAAATGATAGGCAGCATGGATTCAGAGAGAGGTATTCTACTTCTACTGCATGTTTAATTCTCAAGGAAACTATTTTAAGGTACACCACGGAGGGATCTAATGTTTTTTCATGTTTTATTGACCTGACAAAAGCTTTTGATAAGGTGAATCATTTCAAACTTGCAAATAAGCTTTTAAAACTAGGATTACCAAATTTCTTGGTTAATATTTTATTTTACTTTTACAGAAACCAACATGTTGTTGTCAAATTTAAAGATTCAATTTCAACTGAATGGACTATGAAAAATGGAGTGAGACAGGGTGGGGTTTTATCTCCCTTGTTGTTTTCAATTTATATTGATGACTTATTAAGTAAATTATCTGCAAGTAATGTAGGCTGTAGACTAGGTTTACAAGTCAGCAATGTGATCGCCTATGCAGACGATCTTGTAATATTGGCTCCTTCGGTTAGAGGTCTGCAAACATTGATAGATATTATGGATCATGAAATTAAACAACTAGACTTATCTATTAACTCTGCAAAATCAGTATGTATGATCTTTAAATATAAGTATGGACAGGAAATGAATCCTTTCATATATTTAGACAATAACAAATTAAATATTGTTTCTGAATACAAATATTTGGGTTTTATAATCGATTGTAATCTTAATAATGACTTGGATATGATAAGATGCAGAAATAAGTTTTACAATGAGTTTAATTGTCTTTTAAGAAAGTTTAGCAACACGAGTACTGAAGTATTTTTAAATTTATTTCAAAGCTACTGTTTGAATTTTTATGGCGCTGAACTTTGGTTTAATAATAGAAAATGTTATATACCGTTTAAGCAGTTTTCCATTGGATACCACAAGGCAATAAAGAAAATATTGAATATGAAGTACTGGGAGAGCAACCACAGTGCTTGTAGAGAATGTGGAGTGATGGTGTTTAGGCATTTGGTTAACTGGATGAAAATAAGATTTGTATATAGAAATCTCATAAAGCCATGTAGTTTTATAGAGAAGAACATGTATTACATGTTACATAGATCTTTTCTTGTAAAGGATGTTGAAAAAATAATCCTACATGAGTATGGATTTACTAACTTATTGCTAAATGATATCAATGCTATCAGATCAAGAATTGTTTATGTACAGAACACAGAACCAACTATGCGCTAAGGACTTTTAGCTTAATGTAGATTACGTAAATAACTCTGTAAAAAGTGTATGTATATGTCTTTTTATGAAATAAAATTATGACTGACTATCTATCTGTCTATCAATCTATCTATCTATCTATATATCTATCTATATCTAGCTATCTATCTATCTATATGTTTATCTGTCTGTCTGTCTGTCTATCTATCTATCTCTCTCTCTATCTCCCCATACCAGTTTGACCTTCCACTACCCTCTGTAAACTCTCTCCCTGGCCTTCCATATATAGGGGAGGGAGGGAGGTGGATATATTATGGGAGGGGGTATATATTATGGGGGGGGGTTGATATATTATGAGGGGGGTTGATATATTATGGGGTGGGTTGTTATATTCTGTGTTCACCCCACTTCCGTACTCTAGATTCTACCGGTTATATTAATAAGGGCGGGGGGGGGGGGGGGGGAAGCAGAATTAAGCGGGTAGAGCTTGGTTTTTGGTCTATATATTTATTTATTTATTTTTTAGTGTCCTTGCTATACCTCCATCAAGCTTAATGAAATACCCCCTAGACCCCCTTTCAAGATAAATTTGTAAATTTGTCGGTACAATAATGTCACGGCCGAAGGCCGTTTCCCTCTGAAATTATAGGCTCGCTATTGCTCGCCAAGAAAAAATTGACACCGAAATGGCACGAAAGATCTAAATATTTGACAAAGAAATAGGGCGAAAGGTCTCAGAATCGCCAAACTAATGGAAAGAACGCCTTAATACCTCAAAACTAATATGCAAAACATGAGGGAGAAGGGGTTCCATAAAAAGCGAGGACTACCCCTTAACAGCTAATATACGGTTGTAGTGCATTTTATAAACACATAAAATATAAATTATTTCAACATACATTCCTATAGACATCAATATTTCAACATACATTCCTATAGACATCAATATTTCAACATACATTCCTATAGACATCAATATTTCAACATACATTCCTATAGACATCAATATTTAGCAGAATTAAGGGGTAGTGGATATTATTGGGTCTATTTATTTATGTATTTATTTATTTTATAGTAACCTCGCTAGACCTCCATCAAGCTGAAAAAACACCCCTACTCCCTCGTGTTTAGCCCCATTAGTATTGAGATTATAAGACGTTCTGCCCATTAGTTTGGCGACTTTAACACCTTTCACCCAATTTCGTTGTCAATTTTAAGACCTTTCGTGGCATTTAGCTGTCGATTTCTTCCTGGTGAGCGATAGCGAACCTGTAATTTTAAGAGGAACCGGCCTTTGGCAGGGATATTTTTCAAATTTATCTTGAAGGGGGGTCTCGGGATTTTTTCTTTTTTTTTTTTTTTTCTTAAGCTTGATGGAGGTCTAGAGAGGAAAGTAAAGCATAAATGATTAAATAAATAAATAGACCAAAAACTAGCCACTATCCCCTTAAGACTCCAACTTCCTTGTAGCCTGAAATTCTCAAGTGATCAATAATTGTCTCGCTATTTTTTTGTCGTCCATAAATGTCAGTCCAGGTTTGTAAGGTCAAATTAACCCCTTCACCACCACCATTACGTAATAGTCATCATATTCTGGTTACCATTAGACGATTTTCATTAGGTTGTAATCGACCTATGCGACTCAAAGGGGTAAATACGATCTCAATAAACCCTCTTAGTAACATAGATCCTTCTTAAACTGCATAACATCGTCTAATTTTAGCCAGAATCGAAGGTCTTGGTAAGGTCATGATAATTGGTGTCTATCTGGTGAGAGTGCCATTAAGGGGGGTGACCTGTTTTTGTTCTGTCCTTTTCTATCTTTCTCTGGCTTGTATCCATTTGGCCCCATTCAGCCTACTGTTTTAAGACGTTTATCCCCATCCAGGTGTCAATTTTTTACTGGTGAGCGGTAGCGAGCCAGCATATTTTTATTTTTGTTTGACAGCAGGCTAAATTTGTACATTTTTCGATAGAAAAATGTCTCCGGCGAAGCCGGATTTCTTCATATAATGCTGGCTCGCTATCGCTCGCCAGGAAGAAATCGACACCTAGATGGGGATTAACGTCTTAAAATAGTTGGCTGAATGGGGCCGAATGGATACAAGCCAGAGAAAGAGAGAAAAGGACAGAAATAACAAAAAGCAGGTCACCCCCTTTAAGGGGGTCCCCCCCCCCCCCCCCCCTTCTCGTTTATGTTTAGATTTGAGATTTAAAGACGTTCGGCCTATTATTTGGCTATTTTATGACCTTTCGTTCCATTTAGGTGTCGATTTATTTCCTAGCGAGCAATAGCGAGCCTGTAATTAAAGAGGAACCGGCCTTCGGCCAGGGCAATATTTCTACCGAAAAATGTACAAATTAAGTCAGCTGTCTAAAACATAATCCAAAATATACTTGCTCACTTATCGCTCGCCAGGTGTAAATCGACACCTGGAGGAGGATAAACGTCTTAAAACAGTTGGCTGAAAGGGGTCTAATGGCTACTACCCAGAAATAAACAAATATAAAGCAGGTAGGTCCTTTTAACTCTTTCACGCTTTTATGACGCAGAGGTTGCCAGATTAGCAATAAGAAATAGTTCTCTCACTCTTATAATTACCTCTCCAAAATGAGTTTTCTGCCCACAGCTAACTCAAAGACAACTGCAGAGGTTGAAGTAACTAACCTAAAGGTGTCTAAATACCCCTGATGGTAACAAAGGCTTTAAAGTATCCCTAATAGGCTCAATATCTCGTCATAAGCGTGAAAGGGTTAATGGCACTCTCTCCAGATATACACACATGTATTATGAACTGAGCTGAAGGTCTGGTAGGTCAGGATTATCTATTAGGCCTACCCTCTTCCAAATATGTAGGCCAACTCTCTTTATCAAGGGGGGATGAGCCTATTTATTGGCTCATTTATGTATCTCTTCATTATTTTTAAGTTTCCTCCCTAGACCTCCACCAAAAAACATCCGCTCAAGAGCCTCCTTCAAGATAAATTTGTAAATTTTTCGATAGAAAAATGTCCCGGCCGAAGGCCGGTTCCTCTTAAATCACAGGTTCGCTATCGCTCGCCAGGAAAAAATCGACACCGAAATTATACGAAAAGTCTTAATATTGACACAAAAAAAGGGCAAAAAGTCTTAGAATCGTCAAACTAATGGGTCGAACGTCTTATAATCTGAAAACTATTGGGGTTAAACAGGAGGAAGAAGGGAGACCAGAAACACGACCCATCTCCCCTTAACCCTAACCTCTGTGACTCACAAACGGCTAGAGCAATCGAGCTAATATTTCTACCATTTGGGAAGGGTCAGCCAGGGCATAGGTGTGGGTATAGTTTTATATTGTGTGGTAACTGGATATCATAGCCCCCCCCCCCCCCCCATACGTCAATTTTAGGTACAGTCGTCCACATAATTTCTGTTCCTCTCCGTGGTCTTATACATGGAAATATAATGCCCATGATTGAATTAAAGGAATAGTGGCTGTTTTTTTTTGTTTTTTTTTTTGTTTTTTTTTCTATTCATTCAGTTATTCATATAATTGTAAGTGTAATCCCTAGACCTCCATCAAGTTAAAAAAACAAAAAATATATACCCCCTTCAAGCTAAATTTGTAAATTTTTCGGTAGAAAAATTTACCGGCCGAAGGCCGGTTCCTCTTAAAATTACAGGCTCGCTATCGCTCGCCAGGAAAAAATCGACACCTAAATGGCATGAAAGGTCATCAAATTGACAACGAAATGGGGTCAAAAGGTGTTAAAATCGTCAAACTAATGGGCCAAACGTTTTAAAACTTCAAAACTAATGGGGCTATACACGCGGGAGAAAGGGGTCCAGAAAACCGGCCCATCTACCCTACTAGGAGTGTAACTTCTTATGCAGTGGTTAATTCATCTGATTAGTCGACTGATAATGAAGAGAAACCACACTCGCAATTAATTCGTATCATTTTAATTTCATACATAAGATCACGACGAGGAA
>CM064573.1:63417924-63469974 GCA_032716605.1 Paralithodes platypus
TTCTAAATATCTGAAATGTAATGAGGCTAAGCATGAGGGAGAAGGGGGTCCATCAAATCCCAACGCGCCCCTCTTCCCTCTCTACTACGACGCAAAGCCAAAAAGTTAATTAAGCAAAGTAAAAAGACCTTAGAGTTACATATTGCGAATGAAAGTAAAACAAACCCGAAAGAATTCTATAGTTATATCAGAAAGAAAAAAGTAGTTACTTCAACTGTTGGACCGTTAGTCGATGAAAATAGAGAATACACCAAAGACGAAGTACAAATGAGTAATGCCCTCAATACCTTCTTTGCATCAGTTTTTTACAACAAAAGACCTCAGTGATATCCCTACACCATCGCCGATTCAGATTGATAATTCAGATGTTCTAAGCAATATCACCGTTACAGAGAGAGAAGTATTGAATTGTTTAGATAAACCCAAGGTAAATAAAACGCCAGGACCTGATACAATCTCGCCTAGAGTTCTAAAGGAAGCTAAGGATGAGCTCTCCAAACCACTGACATTACTATTCAATAAATCCTTGCAGTCTGGAACTATGCCTGATCAGTGGAAGCTAGCCAACGTAACACCGATATTCAAAAAAGGCAGCAAATCCCTACCCAGTTACTATCGTCCAATTAGCTTAACCTCAGTTGTATGTAAAATGCTAGAAACGGTCATACGAGACAGACTCGTAAATCACTTAGAGGAAAATAACATACTTAAAGATACTCAACACGGCTTTCGTAAAAAACGTTCCTGTTTAACAAACCTCTTAGACTTCTTCCACAATATCCTCAACCTCTACGATGAGAGTAAAGCTGCAGATATTATATACCTTGATTTTCAAAAGGCCTTTGACAAAGTTCCCCACAAATGTTTACTGCTAAAACTAAAAGCGCATGGAATACAAGACGGTGTGTTGAAATGGATAGAAAATTGGCTCAGCAACAGAAAGCAAAGGGTAGTCATAAACGGGAAGGCATCTAAATGGACCAATGTAAGTAGCGGGGTACTCCAGGGATCGGTACTAGGACCAATTCTCTTTCTAATTTACATCAACGACATAGATGAGGGTCTCACCTGTACAATCTCAAAATTTGCTGACGATACAAAAATTGCAAATAGCGTACTCTCAAAAGAACAAGTTGACGATATGCAACACAATCTAGATAAATTGTCATGTTGGGCCCAAATTTGGCAAATGAGTTTCAATGCGGATAAATGTAAAGTACTACATATCGGATACCTAAATGAGAAAGCAAACTATTCGATGAATGGCACTCAGCTTAAGAATGTAAACAGAGAAACCGATCTGGGAGTAACAATATCGAGTAACCTAAAACCGAGTCAACAATGTTCAGAAGTTGTTAAGAAGGCAAACAAAATAATTGGCTTTATTGGCAGGTCATTTGAGCATAAATCCAAAGAAGTTATCCTAACCCTTTACAATTCCTTAGTCCGCCCTCTTCTGGAATACTGCGTTCAATCCTGGTGCCCTTATTACCAAAAAGATATAAACAAGCTAGAACGAGTTCAACGTAGAGTTACCAAAATAATACCTAGCCTAAAGAACAAACCATACGAAGATCGAAGAGCGTCTTAGAGAATTAAATCTATTTCCTTTAACCCAGCGCAGATTAAGAGGTGACTTAATTCAAGTGTTCAAAATCATCAAAGGCATCGACAATATGAACTGTAGTAAGTACTTCACTATCGACCAATCTAATTACACGCGGGGAAACGGTTGCAAAATTATTGGAAAATCTTTTAACTCGCACGAATCTAAGAATTTCTTCTTCAATCGAGTTGTCAACTTGTGGAATGGGCTTCCCCGAAACGTTATAGACTGCATCACCGTTGATTCATTTAAACTCCGCCTAGACAAATATCGCTCATCAAACCCGCGACTGACTGCGTTTGTAAATGAATAACTTTATTTCATCCCCCCCTCAGTTACTAACCCATCTGTCCTCTACTAACTTCCTAATCCTGCCACGGACATTAGTTCCAGGGCAGTAATTCCCTTTCCAATGTTCCCTTACCCACTCTAAACCACTGTTTGGATACTTGATCCTCAGTGTTTTGGAGGACAAGCAACCTAGAAGGGTCACTAGATCTGTTGTTGCTTGATTTCCTTTGTACTACTATAGGTCAAGGTCAAGGTCACGGTTTGGTTCACTCCGGGAATCTACTGGGCTCCAGTATTTTGACCTCGTATGTATAATGTACAGTCGCGCTAATAAGTCATGTCCCAGCTGTCATTACGTTTGGCTTCCTCTGTGCTGTATTAATGTCTGTCAGATGTTGAATAGGGTGGATAAGTGTAGGAACATGTTTGTATATTTCACTCGATATGAAGAAATGAAGCTTAGATATTGCTGATACCAGATCAAAATATACTTGGTGTCGAGACATCACGTATTAGCGCGATTGTACAGTAGGCTATGTAAGTTATGTTCCTCTCCGTGATCTTATAATTATATGGATATATTATAATGCTTTAATTACGAGTGTAGTTTCGTATGCAGTGGTTAACTCATCTGATTAGTCGACTGTTAATGAAAAGAAACCACACTCGCCATTCATTAATACTAATATACTTTCATACATAAGATCACGACGAGGAACAGAACGTATGAGGCCGACTGTACCACGGGTATGTAAGTGGTATTATGTACAGTTGGCCACATAAGTTCTGTTCGTCTGTGTGATCTTATGTATGAAGGTAGAGTTAGTGTGGATGCATAGTGAGTGTGGTATCATTTCTATTAGCAGTTGACTATTCAGACGAGTTAAGGGGGTAGTGAGTATTTGTTGTGGTCTCTCTCTCTCTCTCTCTCTCTCTCTATATATATATATATATATATATATATATATATATATATATATATATATATACCGGTATATAATTATATACATACATATACTGTATATATATATATATATATAATATATATATATATATTATATATATATATATATATATATATATATACTGTATATATATATATGTATATATATATATATATATATATATATATATATATTATATATATACAGTATATATTATATATATATACTGTATATATTTATTTATTTATATAATTATTTTGTCATTTACTTGTTTCCTCGCTCGACCTCCTTCAAGCTTAGAACCCCCCCCCCCCCTAAACCTTTCAAGAACAATTTGTAAATTTTTCGGTAGAATAATATCCCGGGCCGAAGGCCGATTCCTCCTAAAATAATAATACAGGCTCTCTATCGCTCGCCAGGATAAAAATCAACACCTAAATGACACGAAAAGTCTTCAAATTGACAGAGAAATGGGACGAAAGGTCTTGAAATCGCCAAACTAATGGGCCGGACGTCATCAAATCTGAAAACTAATGGGGCTAAAGATGAGGAAGAAGGGGGACCAGAAAAGCGACCCATCTCCCCTTAATGATCAGTTGACTAGTCAGACGAGTTAACCACTGCATAAAAATACTACACTCGTAACTCAATCTCGTGCATTATATTTCCTTGTACAGTCGCGATAATAAGTCATGTCTCAACTGTCATTACGTTTGGTTCGCTCTGTGCTGTATTAATGTCTGTCAGATGTTGAATAGGGTGTGTAGAGATAGGAACATGGTTGTATATCTCACTCAAAATGAATAAATCATGTGTAAATATTGCTGATGCCAATTATTGATCAAAATATACTTGGTGCCGAGACATAGCTTATTAGGCCGATTAGTTACACTAATAGGTGATGTCTCGGCACCAAGTATGTTTTAATAAATAATTGGTATCAGAAATATCTAAGCTTCATTTCTTCATATCGAGTGAGATATACAAACATGTTCTTACACTTACCCACCCTATTCAACATCTGACAGACATTAATACAGCACAGAGCAAGACAAACGTAATGACAGCTGGGACATGACTTATTAGCGCCACCGTACAGCTGGCCAAATAAGTTGTCACCGCTGTCATTACGATTTGCTCGCTGTATGCTGTATTAATGTCTGTCAGATGTTGAATAGGGTGTGTAAAGATAGGAACATGTGTGTGTGTCTCACTCAAAACGATTGATTAATGCTTAGATACTGCTGATACCAATTATTGATCAAAATATACTTGGTGCTGCGACATCACTTATTTGACCGCCTTAACAATCGCTGATACAAATTCGTGGACCTCGACTTTTCTAATCATTAATTTATTACAAGTGTATCCATTATGGTAAACATGTGTAGTTTTAAGGGGTAGGTAGATGCTTTCTTTAACCCCTTCTCCCTCATGCTTAGCCCCATTAGTTTTGAGATTTTCAGACGTTCGGCCCAATTATCCAACATGGTATTCATGATCTTATATTCTCTCTCTCTCTCTTTCTCTCTCTCTCTCTCTCTCTCTCTCTCTCTCTCTCTCTCTCTCTCTCTCTCTCTCTCTCTCTCTCTCTCTCTCTCTCTCTCTCTCTCTCTCTCTCTCTCTCTCTCTCTCTCTCTTCATATATATATATATATATGTATATATATATATATATATATATATAAATATATTATGCCACGTTTATAACAAAACGTGAGGTAGTCTGATTGAAATTTCCACCTTAGGAATCAACGCTAATCATCAACTGAGATGCCTCTCCACTGGGCAAAGATTAACCTTAACTCTATAACACAGCACTCTAGTAATAAGCAATGGACGCAAAATCGCATGAAAGGTTTTAACAGGTTTTATTCCTTAATAGCTAGGGTACAATCTCAATATGTCTCTGGAACAATAATCATAACATTCACATAAAGAGAATAATAATGTTACAACTGAACATATGAATAATAATACATAGAGAGGATAAAATTATCTCAAATCACAATAAATAAAGTCCTGATATAAATATACAAACTCTCAAATATGGCTTGGCAAAGTGTAAATAATAGTTACTGCGAGGTTAATAGCGTAACACTGATAAGTATGGACAATAGGACAGTATTTTACTTCTAAGCGAACAATAAGTCTAACCGACTTGAACAGGTAATTAAACTGAATTAACTATAAGAGTCATAAATATGAATTATGAATTCATAAACTTGAAATAAATATAATAGTCAGAAATATGTGACTGAGGAGCAATTACTCGCGACTTGAACTAATCTCTATTGGACTTGTACCCTGATGACACGTAGCGTATATACTAAGGTCTGAGTATGCATTCAAGTTGACGTGTAAGTGTATGTATTTATAACCAGATAAACCTCTGTATATTTCCACATTAATAAATACAGGAGCCTGTATCCGTAGAAGTATATAAACGTTTTCCGCCCGATAGAGGTGTGTATTGTTCTCTTGAAGTAGAGCAATGAATAATAAACAAGGAAGGGAAGAATGGAAAATCTTCTTTAATTACGTTAATACTTAGTGAACCTTATCATACCTCAGTCTAGATCCTCACAACAATCATCGTTACCATTACGACCAAAAGAAACACTTAAATGATTTTGGTAGAGAGAATAGGCACTGGTAGAGCGACATTGGAGCACTGTGGTGTAGCTTTAGTTGTCCTGGTTCTTGACTACAAGGTCTGGGATTTCACACCTCCCAGACAGGCTCGGGCCCAAATAACTGCTGGGCATGGTCGTCTCTCTTTCTCTCTTCCCTTGGCTCGAGACACCACGCACTTGGTTACGATCCACGCTGAGTCTGGAGGATGATAACAAAGGATCCCCTACACTTGATATACTTAAGGTATTACCAGGCATAGGCGGACAAGATGTAAGCAAACTATCCAGAACTGCGAAAGGGTACAGTGATGCAAACTGAGGCTGAACAAGGTTACTTAAGCTTGCATCGAAGGTACTGGAGTCACCTAATATGCTCGAGTCAAAGGGTGTCACAGCCAATAAATCTATCTCGTCCCCGTCGTATAATACTAAGTCACAAGAAAGACTTGAGTGGCTGCTCTGTGCAAAATCAAAGGTTTCGGTTGCAAACTCACGTAAAGTGTTGCTTGCAATTGAACTAGCTACTGGGCTCCTTATGAATGGATGGACACCAGTAGATAAGGAATGAAGTTCCTCACCAAGATTTTTACCTTTGTTTCTAAGTTCCGAACCCAAAATGGTAAAGAAGGCTGAGCGCTGAAGGCTTACTTTGTCTAGGCTCAATGCGCATAGTGACTCTGACTTGGTCATCACCTGGGGGGCCCGGTTTCAGGGTAAGAGGGGCATGCGTGAGCCTCTGGCTTTGGTTTCTATCAGGGAGCCGGTCACATTAACACTTGATTTAGTTTTGAGATTACATGAGGAGGGTGTAGGTATCATTTGTATGTGAAGCTGGGGTTGGTGTTGGCTCTGAGGGGGATTTAGGCCTGAGGGGTGATGTGAGTTTACTATGACTTGGTTATCCCTTTACTCATTATGTGCATGGTTATTGGGGTTTATTATTTCTGGGGAATAGTTAGATTGCTTCTTCAGATTTTCTTTCCTTGGGTCATTACACAACACAGGGGGACACTGAAGGGGTTGATATTCTATTTGCATAGAGTTGCTGTGGTCCACGTGTGTGTCTGGGCGGCTAGGGCAGTCTCCCCACCAACTGTCGTTTTCCTTTACCATGGCTGGTGGTTTGTTGGAGTTAGCCTTGTTGATTTGGTTTTCTTTGATACATCTTCTTCCCCTGTTATTATTGTTCTTGGATCTCGGGCGACGCTGATTTATGTTCCATGATGAAGTTATGGTAGCAATGCGCACTGGTGCTTCTGAGGTGGTGATTGTGGTTGGTCAATGGTTGGGGGGAATGTTGGTGAAATGTTTCTCCCGTAGCATCTCACCATAATTATGTATACAGGGTGTAACGCGACATATGACAATAACTTACACCAGTTATCTATCATAATAATTTTGAGTAAAATTTGTTCTATAACCAAGTGCTCTCTGCGATCCCAGTACAGAGCCTAGCATTCGAGCAACTAAGGTTTAAAATTTGTGGCGGGGAGGGTGACATGGGGTAGGAGCTTCACAGGACAACAGGAGACGAGTTAGTTGCCAGTTATGTAATGTTTTTATTTGTAGGATATTACTACCAGTAATATCATAACACCCACAGCACATTCAATTAAGGGGGGTGACCTGTTTTTGTTCTGTCCTTTTCTATCTTTCTCTGGCTTGTATCCATTTGGCCACATTCAGCCTACTGTTTTAAGACGTTTATCCCCATCCAGGTGTTAATTTATTACTGGTGAGCGGTAGTGAGCCAGCATATTTTTTATTTTTGTTAGACAGCAGGCTAAATTTGTACATTTTTCGATAGAAAAATTTCTCCGGCGAAGCCGGATTTCTTCATATAATGCTGGCTCGCTATCGCTCGCCAGGAAGAAATCGACACATAGATGGGGATAAACGTCTTAAAATATTTGGCTGAATGGGGCCACATGGATACAAGCCAGAGAAAGAGAGAAAAGGACAGAAATAACAAAAAGCAGGTCACCCCCCTTAAGGGACATTATTATAAAGGTGATTGGCATCACTGTAAGTCAGAAGTATTACTATATTTAGCCGAATTACAAGCAATAATACGGTTGTAGTACATTTATTACTACATTAAACCCTATTCACATATTATATATACATCAGAAACCTACATTACTATTGCATTTCTGTTTGATAGCGATGTGTGCAGCTCCAACTTCCTTATAGCCTGAAACTCGCAAGTGGTCAATTGAGATATAGCCTACACGAGATTTTAGCCCCTTCTGTACCGTTGACATCGTATTTATTTGATTTGGGCTACTATTAATCGATATTATTCAGTTTAGCCAGGACCTCTAACCATTATATGAGGCTTCGAACTGTCTTAAGGGGAGATTTCCACTTGAGGGATTTTTTCTTTACCCCTTTCTCCCTCATGTTTAGCCCTATTTCTTTTGAGATTTTAAGAAGTTCGCCCCATTAGTTTGGCGATTTTAAGAACTTTCACCCCATTTATGTCACTTTAAGACCTTTCGTCCCATTTAGGTGTCGATTTTTTCCTGGCGAGCGATAGCGAGCCTGTAATTTAAGAGCAACCGGCCGTCGGCCGGGACATTTTTCTACCGAAAAATGTACAAATTTATCTTGAAAGGGGGTCAAGGGAGTGTAATTTCAAGCTTGATGGAAGTCTAGGAAACACACTAAAAACCTCCCCTTAATCAACCACTTATACTACCACAGATCCTTTCTAAGCCGCCCCAAAGCGTCTAAATAGTGCTAGAATAAGAAATTAAGGAATACCCCGTTCTTAACATAAATCCTCCATTACAAACCCCAATAAAAGCATATGGTCCTCCCGGGATTCGAACTCGGGACACCACACCCAGAACATAAGCATCTAAACCATTACACCACCAACACAGTCATCGGTACAGAAAGGGTTAAAGCTGCCAGACTACAATTGCTCGTAAACGTTGCCGGAAAAATCGTTCGTGTGACATTGGTTTAAAGGGGGTATGGGCGTAATTTTTTTTTTTTTTTTTCTATGTGATTGAGGGAGGCAAAAAGGCATAACTGCCTATAGCGAGTGCCCCCCCCCCCCCCATAGTTGAAAGAGTGACAGAGCCAAAATCAAGGGACGTTCGAGCCAAAATGCCTGGACACACGGAGTTTGAAGCAATTTAAGTCATAGGAAGAGGGAAAGACTGATTCTGGGAGAGAGTTCCAGAGCTCAGCTGTTGAGTAGAAGAAAGTTTGAGAGTAACGTTTCACTCTTGGGTTGGAGAGTTGCACAGAGTAGGGGTGGGATTGAGTTGCAAGACGGGTACCACGTGCCCTACGTAAAGGAGGTGGTATGCACTGGGATAGCTCTGAGGAACACTGATTATTATAGTAGCGATAGAATAGCGAGAGAGATGCAACATTGCGGCGGAGAGAGAGAGATTGCAGAGAGTTGGTGAGTGGACGGGAGTTAATGATACGAAAGGCCTTCCTTTCAACTTTGTCTAGGAGAGCGGTGTGAGAGGAACCTCCCCACACATGTGAACAATACTCAATACAAGGGCGCACTATGCCCCTGTACAGAGCAAGAAGCTGTGCAGGGGAAAAGAACCCCCTAAGGCGGTTGAGCACACCCAGCTTCTGGGAGGCTGCCTTAGCAAGACTGGTAATATGGTCCTTCCAAATGAGAGCAGAAGAAAAAGAGACACCAAGAATATTGAGAGAAGATGAAGGGTTGATTTTTGTATTGTTGAAGAATAAGGGATAGTCCGCTGGGAGATCCTGACGGGTAGATAGATGGAGAAATTGGGTTTTGGAAGCATTAAAGTTAACAAGGTTTTCTCTGCCCCATTTGGAAATAGTATTTAGATCAGAATTTAAGAGTTCTATGGCTTCATTACGTTTGTCGTTGAGGGATTGCTGGCTGGGGCGTTCTGAAAAACTAATGGAGTAGTGTAAGGTTGAGTCGTCTGCGTATGAATGGATGGGAATTAAGGTACAGTTAAGGAGATCATTTATAAAAATTAGAAAGAGAATAGGAGATAGGACAGAGCCCTGAGGAACACCGGAGTTTATAGGGTGAGGAAGTGAACAATGGCCGTCCACAACCGCGGCTATGGAACGGCCGGAAAGGAAATTAGAGACAAAGGCACAGATGGAGGGATAGAAACCGAAGGAGGGTAGTTTAGAAATTAAAGATTTATGCCAGACTCTATCGAAGGCTTTCGATATGTCTAGTGCAATAGAAAAAGTCTCACCGAAGTCCCGAAAGGAGGATGACCAAGAGTTAGTAAGATATGAAAGAAGATCACCAGTAGAGCGACCCTTAAGGAAGCCATACTGGCGATCTGAGAGCAGATTATGAGAAGAGAAATGCTTAAGAAATTTGGAAGCAAGAATAGTTTCAAAAACTTTAGAAAGACAAGAGATAAGAGCAATTGGACGATAGTTGGAGGGTTGAGAGCGGTCACCCTTCTTTGGGACAGGTTGAATGTGAGCAAACTTCCAGCATGAAGGGAAGACGTTAGAGGATAGACAGAGACGAAAGAGAAAAATTTATGTCCTTATGTATATTATATTGTTATAATTTCTTTAGTTTCCTCGCCAAACCTCCATCAAGCTTACCCTCCCCACCCCCACCCCAGACCCTCCTTGAAGATAAATTTGTACATTTTTCGGTAGAAGAATGTTCCGGCCAAAGGCCGGTTATCTTAAGTAATGGCTCGCTATCCTCGCCAGGAAAATATTGACACCTAAATGATACGAAAAGTCTTAATAATGGCAAATACATGGGGCGAAAGGTCTTTAACCCTCTAACGACCATAGGACGCAGAGGTTGCCAGATTAGCAATACTAAATAGAGTTCTCTCACTTTTATAATTACCTCTCCAAAATTAGTTTTCTGCCCACAGCTAACTCAAAGACAACTGCAGAGGTTGAAGTAACTAAACTAAAGGTTTCTAAATACCCCTGATGGTAACAAAGGCTTTAAGTCATCAAACTAATGAGCCAAACGTCATAAAATCTGAACACTAATGGGGCTAAACATGAGGAGGAAGGGGGACCCGAAAAACTACCTATCTCCCCTTAAGCCGGTGTCATAAGGGCGCTATTTCCGGCAACGTCTTCGGGTAATTATGGTATACTTACTTATACTTGGTATACTTGGTGTTGTCCAGAAGTAGACCCTTCAGGGCCATAATGATCCACCGCTGCTTCCAGTCCTGGTGTCCCTCCTTGCGAGTGTCACCTGGTCCGGTATGGAATTAGTCTGCCCGGCAGTTGGCAATGTAGCCGGGTACTGGGGGTTCATCTGGTAGTGTCTTCAAGAATTTGTCAATACCAGCCTTGAACTTCTCCACGGGGCAACTCGTGATTGCTCTCACTTCTTTTGGGAGAGCGTTGAAGATCCTTGGACCCTCATAACCCAGACTGGATGCTAGCAGAGTTTGGTTTTTTCCAGAGGCTCTTGTTGGGAGGGCTCTTCTTCTTTCAATAATGGAATTACTTGTGTAATATGTACTCAATATACTGGACTTGGGGTTCATGACCTTTATGAAGTAGCATAGGCTATTGATAACTTCACACACTGGGGTTTTGGCCTTTTGGGTGGTGGATATCGAGTTTAGCCTAGGTCAAATTAGACCTATATATATATATATATATTTATATTTTACATTCTTTACTTGCCTTTTACAATTATATTAATGAGTTAGTTTTTTCATTATGCAATTGCATGCATTGTTGTCCATTTTCCAAGCATATTAAAATACAACCCTAATAGTGGAGAGGGAAATGTGGTATTAAAAGAAACACATAGGCCTATAAATAATATATTGTGTCTAGGCCTAGAGAGACTTTTGGTGCATTTTTATGTTTGATTTATAGAGAGATTAGTTAGTGAGGGAGCTTTGCCCCCCTCACCCACCATGAATTAATGACATCCTCATATATATATTACCAGCAATGGCAAATAACAGCAGTCAATTTAGACGCAAATGTAATTGCGAGTGTGCGACTACCTGTATTTAAACAAAGCGGGCGGTAACCCGCTAACACAACTTTTACCAAAAAAAAAACTAACCTACCCTAGGTAAGGATGGAGTAATTCGGGCGTATCACCTGCCTTGTTTAGACTACTCGCATCCTCGAGATCACGTCCCCGTCTATTTTGACTGCCGTGGAATACAATAATAGGTTAAAGGTGTCCTCTCTCTCCCTCCCCCCCCCCCACCCCCCATGACTTATTTTCATCATAATATTGCCAGCAGGGGGCAAAATACTCCTTCCCCGACCCTAACCTAGTGACAAACTATAAATGGGACTTCTGGGAAAATAGCCTATCCTAACTTAATCTGGACTAGGCCTAGCCTAATACGCTGCAAACTAGCCTACTGTACACACACTGAGTTCATGAAAAAATATAACCTAGCAGAATCTAATAGCATATAGACCTAGACCTGCTATAAACAATGTAAATGGACCTTATGGATAAAACAAATCGTGATAATTCTACCTAGCCTAAACACAAGCCTACACCATTCACTTCCTCAATCAGTAGTCAACCCTTGTTCTCTCAAAGGGTAGGGAGAATTGGCAAGAGACACAACAAAATAAAAAAGAGGTAACAGGGGAAGAACATGCAGTAACAGTTTGCCTGCAAAAAGCAAGCACACAAGCAATCCTCCGAATGGATCAGCAAGCCTTCACTTAATTTCACTTCCTCAACATCTCTCAAAAACTTTGTTAGGGGTTAAAATTAGGATATTTCACGATTTAGTATATATATATATATATATATATATATATATATATATGGATATATATGGCATGGTGAGGAGAGTGGAGAGGTTACTGGAGGAGGAAACCGGGGATGAGTACACGAGAGCAGTAGAAAGACGACTAGGTGGGTTCGACCTGGAAGTTATGGAGGAAGTGGAGGAGATGAGCAAGGTGTTTAAGGAAGTTTTCTGTGTAGCATGTGAGGAGGTGTGTGGAGTGAGGAGAAGAGGGAGGGGAGTGAAAGGTACAGCATGGTGGACAGAAGAGGTGAAAATAGCTGTGGAAGAAAAGAAGAAAGCATATAGAGAGTGGTTGGGTAGTAGAGGGAATAAAGATTTCGAGAGACAGAAACGAGCGAGGTATGTGGAGAGAAAGAGGGTGGTGAAGAGAGTAGTGAAGGAAAGTAAGGGAAGAGTAGATGAGGAATTTGGAAGGAATCTGAGTGTAAATTGGAGGGAGAGAAAGAAACTTCTGTAAAAAAGTCAAGAAAGTTAGGGAAGGTAGCAAGGGAAACAGTAAGGGTGTGAAAGATAAGAATGGGAGAATGCTAGCCGAGAAGCAAGAGAGAGTCGAAAGATGGAGGGAGTACTTCAATGAGTTGCTAAATGTAAGGAATGAAGAGCCAGCAAACATATTTGGATATGGTATGGGAGGGAGAAGAAGAGAAGTAGTGGAGGAGGAGGTGGGGATCAGGAGGTCAGAAGTGTGGGAAGCTGTGAAAAGAGTGAAGTTGGGGAAAGCACCAGGAACAGATGGAGTGTGTGGGGAAATGTTGAAGTATGGTGGTGAGATAGTGATCGAATGGGTATGGAAAATGTGCAAACTAGCATGGGAGAAGGGAGTGCACCCGATGACTGGAAGACTGGCATAATAGTCCCCCTATATAAGGGCAAAGGGGAAAGAGGAGTGTGTGGTAACCACCGAGGAAGAGTGAGCAGAGCGAGTTGACCTGAATGTTGGTTTGATATATATATATATGTTGTATAAAGTATATATATATATATACACGTCTTGGTGGTGTATTGGTTAAGGTGTCTAAAAATTTGTGTGTGATAACCCGGGTTCGAATCCTGGTGGATCATATATAATTATGCTTTCATTAATTTCTTTTGGAGGTGTTTGGTGTTGTGGTGAAATTTATAAAAAAACAAAAATAGATTATCAGTAGGTTCAGGGATATTGCGTAGCGAGGCCGTTCTATATGATCTGTGCCCAATGAATATTCTTTCCTCTCACTTAAACAATAGGCTACCATAGTGCGGTGGGAATATGAACATGATTAGATTAATATTCAGTATTCGAGAATGGATAATAAGTCATAGGCGTGTGCATAAACCTTTAACCGTCTTGGTGGTGTATTGGTTAAGGTGTCTAAAAATCTGGGTGTGATAACCCGGGTTCGAATCCTGGTGGATCATATGTATGCTTTCATTAATTTCATTTGGAGGTGTTTGGTGTTACGGTGAAATTAATAACAAAAAATAGAATATATATATTCAAAGGCAAAAAATATAGTAATACAACAGCTGGGTAGCTCTCTCTGCCACAGTGGCGTTTGTATATTATGATCAGCTGATATTAATGTCCCGTGATTGGTTGATCCACCCAAACAATGGGATATAAGGAGCCCCGTGCTTGGCTGAACAACATAGGGCACCCTAGAAGATTTAGGACAATTTAGGAGTTCCTAACCCTTTAGGAACAGGATAGCACATCCTTAATTTTGTTTGTGTATACAACTTAAGACAAGAGACAAGTTGTCCTAACCTGTTCATATCTTAGGGCGCCCTAAGTCAGTTAGGAAATCCTAAGTGCCCCAAGTTAGGACAGTTTTGTGTATCCGGCCCCTTCATCTGGACTTCATCTATACCTAAGTTAAGGGGGGTAGTACTCGCTTTTTTATGGCCCCCGTCTCCTTCATGTTCAGCATATTAGTTTTGAGGTTTTAAGACGTTCGTTTCGTTAGTTTGGCGATTTTTAGACCTTTCGTGGCCTTTAGGTGTCGACTTTATTCCTGGCGAGCGATAGCGAGCTTTTAATTTTAGAAGGAACCGGCCTTCGGCTTTCGGCCGATAAATGTACAAATTTATCTTGAAAGGGGGTCTAGGGGGTGTTTTTCTAAGCTTGATGGAGGTCTAGCTAGGAAACTCAAAAATATATTAATAAATGTATATATAGAATCATAACCAAGCAATACCCCCTTAACCCTTTCAGTACCGGTGCCGCCCTTTTAATTTTACTTTGGCGACTATTGGATGATTTTATGAGTTTGAAAACTACCTTCGGCGATTAACAGGCTTTGAACTATCTCACTATTTAGTTTAAAAGGGCCTCCAGCAATTAACAGGCTTCGAACTATCTCACTATTCAGTTTAAAAAGGGTCTCCAGCAATTAACAGGCTTCGAACTATCTCACTTAACCCTTTGTACTACCATAGATACTTCTCAACCCTTTCAGTATCGGCGCCGTCCTTTTAACATTATTATGGCTACTGTTAGACGAATGTATTGAGTTTAATGAGGATTATGACGCCTTTTGACAGTTTATTCTGGCTAGCATTAGACGATTTTATGTAGCTTAGGGAGTCTCTGTAAATTAAAAGGGTAAACACTATCCTAATGAACCCCCAGACTTCCACATGCCCTTCCTAATCTGCATAAAATTATATACTAATATCCAGAAAAAAACGGCTATATCACGGCATAATCCCTCTAGGGGTTAAAGGGGTGGTGGTTGATTGTAAACACTGAGCCAAAGCTACAACACTGAGCTGCAGCTACAACACTGAGCCGCAGCTACAACACTGAGCCACAGCTACAACACTGAGCCACGACTGCAACACTGAGCCACAGCTACAACACTGAGCCACGACTGCAACACTGAGCCACAGCTACAACACTGAGCCACAACTGCAACACTGAGCCACAGTTACAACACTGAGCCACAGCTACAACACTGAGCCACGACTGCAACACTGAGCCACAGCTACAACAGAGCCACAGCTACAACACTGAGCTACGACTGCAACACTGAGCCACAGCTACAACACTGAGCCACACATACAACACTGAGCCACGACTGCAACACTGAGCCACAGCTACAACACTGAGCCACAACTGCAACACTGAGCCACAGCTACAACACTGAGCCACAGCTACAACACTGAGCCACGACTGCAACACTGAGCCACCACTGCAACACTGAGCCACGACTGCAACACTGAGCCACAGCTACAACACTGAGCCACAGCTACAACACTGAGCCACAACTGCAACACTGAGCCACAGCTACAACACTGAGCCACAACTACAACACTGAGCCACAACTACAACACTAAGCCACGACTGCAACACTGAGCCACGACTGCAACACTGAGCCACAGCTACAACACTGAGCCACGACTGCAACACTGAGCCACAGCTACAACACTGAGTCACATATGCAACACTAAGCCACGACTGCAACACTGATCCACAGCTACAACACTGAGCCACGACTGCAACACTGACCCACAGCTACTACACTGAGCCATGACTGCAACACTGAGCCACAAATACAACACTGAGTCACAATTGCAACACTAAGCCACGGCTGCAACACTGATCCACAGCTACAACATTGAGCCACGACTGCAACACTGAGCCACAGCTACAAGACTGAGCCACAGCTACAACACTGAGCCGCCACTATAACACTGACCCTACATTATCCATGATGGCCTCTACAAGCACTGGGACAGACTCGATCATGGATTTATATCCTCCCCCCCCCCGCATTTATTCACCCTTGACAGCGCTTTTGTCCTATATTGCGGCGTTTTTCAAGGCAATATCGGTGCTTTACAATTTTCAGAATGTGATGTGCAATTCTCTCGTCAATCTTTGTAATATCCTCCTCGAGGTTTTCAACATTCTGCCTAAGTGCGACGATATCCCTATTGTGTTTTGCAATGCCCACTGCTGCAAAATCCTGCAGGATATCTGCAGTATCCTGGCTGAGGTCTGCAACTTGATATTGCATATAATAAGTATTTTCATTTAGTTTGAGAATCCACTGCTCATAATTTAACGTACTAAGTTGATGATTTAGAAACTTCTCATTTAGATCTGCTATAAGCAGACGGAGGTGTGAAGTAGCCTCTGGGGCTTGTTTCTCTATAATCACCCTGGCCTCGTACATACTCAGGGTGGCCTTCTCAATAAGCTGGTTGACCTTGTCAATCACTTGGTTTATCTTGTTATTACGATGATTGGCCTTGTGGGTAACATCACAAAAGCATTTTTGGAGAGTTTTTCGCCCCCGTTTTAATTTCAATTGAATATTATTAGAACCCTTTGGCAGCTTTACTAACACTGATGGCTCAAACCTATATTCTAGTTTCCCATCTTTATCACACCAGTTTTGTTTGTCAAGGACTATTTTTATTTGTGTTTTGAATATTTTATTTCTAAACCAGTTTCTACATTTTTGAGTTTTAATTTTCAATGCATTGGGCAATTTATCATCTGGTGATGGCGGTGGTGAATATTTAACACTGTGTAACCTTACAAGATCAGGGTCCGTTGTGGGATACAGCTTTATATCGTGGGAATCCATCACTAAAACTCTAATGGGAAAATTATATTTAATGTCGCCAATTACAACACAACACAATAGAAAACAATGCACTGGGTGACGAGAAAGTGACGAGATGGGTTGGATGTAAAAGGGATCTGCCTTGTGTGGACCAATTTGCTCTCTGCAGACTCTGGTTTCCTACTGTTCTTATGTTCACTGCTAACGAATCAACTCACAACAAACTCACAACCAAGGATACTGCCGACTAAAATATCAACATTCTATAGATTGTATTTTTGTTTGCTGTTACGCTGACTCATAGTAAGTGGATAGTTAACCTTATTTATAATATCCTCAAATTTATATATTTATGGCTACTTTTACTTGCAATTAATGTTTATAAAAGAAAACAAATAAATACGTCTGTACTGCAAACATCAGCTAGCCCTGCCTCTAAAACTGCTGTGGAGCAAGTCCCTCCAAACTGGATATGTACCACAATCCCTAAAAGAAGGTAATGTCACACCAATACACAAAGGGGGTAGTAAAGGCATAGCCAAAAATTACAGACCAGTGGTGCTGACGTCACACCTTATTAAAATCATAGAAAGAACAATAAGAGCTAAGATGGTCAGCTTCCTGGAAGATAATGAGGCGTTCAACGAGGGGCAACATGGCTTTAGAAAAGGCCGCTCCTGCCTCTCACAACTACTATCACACTACGACAAAATCCTACAGGATATTCAAGACGGAGAAAATGTAGACGTCATATATCTAGATTTCGCCAAAGCTTTTGACAAGGTGGACCATGGGATCCTTCTACATAAACTCAAATCACTGGGAATAGGGGGAGACCTTGGAAGATGGCTCCACAGCTTCATCACCAACAGAAAACAAAGAGTCACGGTTCAAGGAAGCCTATCAGAAGCAGGTGGGGTCATCAGCGGAGTACCACAAGGATCAGTACTGGGACCTCTCCTATTCCTCATCATGATAGGAGACATCGACAGGGACCTGGAACACTCAACAGCCACATCGTTTGCAGACGACACCAGACTCATGAAGAAAATCACCTCACAACATGATGCTCAGCTACTACAACAAGACTTGGACAAAATCCTGAAGTGGGCAGAAGAAAACAACATGGCCCTAAACGGAGACAAGTTCGAGCTTCTAAGGTACGGGAACAAGAGAGCACTACAAAACGACACCAACTACAAAAGTGGACAGCAAGAAATTACCGCCAAGGACACAGTGAAGGACTTGGGAGTAAATATGAGCAGTGACGCCACTTTTTCCCAGCATATTACCAAAGCCACAACAACAGCAAAACAAATAGCAGGCTGGATCCTGAGAACCTTCCACACAAGAAATGAGAGGTGTATGCTAACATTGTGGAAGTCACTGGTCCTACCACGACTGGAGTACTGCTCCCAGCTCTGGTCTCCCCAAAAAGTAGGAGAAATAACAGAAATTGAAGCCACCCAGAGGACATTCACCAGTAAAATCCATGGGTTTCAACACTTTAACTACTGGGAGAGACTTAAGGAGCTGCAGCTGTACTCACTTCAAAGACGTAGGGAGAGATACATCATCATCTACGTCTGGAAGATTTTGGAAAAAAAGGTACCAAACCCAAACATCCAAGAGACTCAGCACCAAAGGCGAGGGAGGCTGTGCTATGTGAGGACTACGCCGGGATCAACACAAAAAATCAAATCCCTGATCCATCACAGCTTTACATACAATGGAACCAGACTGTTCAACTGTATACCAGCCCCTCTCAGGAACATGACCGGGGTGTCTCCAGACACCTTCAAGAAACACTTGGACATGTGGCTGGCCAAAATACCGGACCGGCCACCAACACCAGGATACCCCAGCACCAACTCCAACCGACTTCTGGAATGGAGAGTGGAAGAAAGGGAGCTGCCTGGTCGCAGTGGAGCCCCAGCTCAACTGTGTCACTAACGGACGGAATACAACTAAGTGTAACTAAGTGTAAGTGTAACAGTATATGTTATACGATTTCCTTTAGTTAGTCATATTATTACTAACGT
Organism: Paralithodes platypus; assembly: GCA_032716605.1. Lineage (NCBI taxonomy): Eukaryota > Metazoa > Arthropoda > Malacostraca > Decapoda > Lithodidae > Paralithodes > Paralithodes platypus. The sequence continues at coordinate 63,436,767 of CM064573.1, forward strand.
TTTCTCTGATGATTGTATGAGAAAACTAATAATTTATGGGTAACTAAATTGTCAAAATATAATCAACCAGGAGAGAAAGTACAAAGGAAATCAAGCAACAACAGTCCTAGTGACCCTTCTAGGCTGCTTGTCCTCCAAAACACTGAGGATTAAGTGTCCAAACAGTGGGTTAGAGTGGGTAAGGGAACATTGGAAAGGGAACTACTGCCCTGGAACTAATGTCCGTGGCAGGACTAGGAAATAATAATAATAATAATAATAGTTCTTAAAGCTAGCGCATGCTAAGCTAGCTAAGGATAGCTCAATAAGGCCGATTAGGCGTATTTCCATTGGGGTCCTGTACTACTACCCCATCCCTTTGCTCATGAGGGATGGTAACGACTCAGTGCTTGTGAAAAATCTTTAATGCGCCGAGCGTGGGCGCGAACCCGGGCCTTCTGGGTGGAAGTCCGAGACGCTAGTCACTACACCAAGCGAGCCGCTTGTTAGTAAAGGAAGTTAGTAAAGGACTAAGGAATAACTTGGGTTAGTAACCTGAGGGGAGGATAAAATAAAGTTATTCATTTACAAACGCAGTCAGTCGCGGGTTTGATGCGAGATATTTGTCTAGGCGGAGTTTAAATGAATCAACGGTGCTGCAGTCTATAACGTCTCGGGGAAGCCCATTCCACAAGTTGACAACTCGATTGAAGAAGAAATTCTTAGATTCGTGTGAGTTAAAAGATTTACCAATAATTTTGCAACCGTTTCCCCGCGTGTAATTAGATTGGTCGATAGTGAAGTACTTACTACAGTTCATATTGTCAATGCCTTTGATGATTTTGAACACTTGAATTAAGTCACCTCTTAATCTGCGCTGGGTTAAAGAAAATAGATTTAATTCTCTAAGACGCGCTCTTCGTATGGTTTGTTCTTTAGCCTAAGTATCATTTCGGTAACTCTACGTTGAACTCGTTCTAGCTTGTTTATGTCTTTTTGGTAATAAGGGCACCAGCATTGAACACAGTATTCCAGAAGAGGGCGGACTAAGGAATTGTAAAGGGTTAGGATAACGTCTTTGGATTTATGCTCAAATGACCTGCCTATAAAGCCAATTATTTTGTTTGCCTTCTTAACAACTTCTGAACATTGTTGACTCGGCTTTAGGTTACTCGATATTGTTACTCCCAGATCAGTTTCTCTGTTTACATTCTTAAGCTGAGTGCCATTCATCGAATAGTTTGCTTTCTCATTTAGGTATCCGATATGTAGTACTTTACATTTATCCGCATTGAAACTCATTTGCCAAATTTGGGCCCAATGTGACAATTTATCTAGATTGTGTTGCATATCGTCAACTTGATCTTTTGAGAGTACGCTATTTGCAATTTTTGTATCGTCAGCAAACTTTGAGATTGTACAGGTGAGACCCTCATCTATGTCGTTGATGTAAATTAGAAAGAGAATTGGTGAGAGAAAAGTGAGTGTGATTGTGTGTGTGTGTGTGTGTGTGTGTGGCTGGGTTGGTGGGGGGCGGGGGGGGGGGGGGGGGGGAGGGGAGGGGGGGAACACTCTCCCTCAAGCTCGGCACTTCCCCATAGATTACCTTAAGGGGCGCAGAAAATTACTGTTTTTACTGTATGTATGCTACGGAAATAAGCAGAGAGAGAGAGAGAGAGAGAGAGAGAGAGGGGGGGGGGGAGAGAGAGAGCAAGAATGAGACACACGTCCAAGAAGGGAATAATGTAATTCCTCTTTTCATATGATGACTGGTCGCACTTCAAATAGTTTAGGTGGGGATTATTAGTTTGCTTCCTAGACCTCCGTCAAGCTTTAAAAAAATACCATTAACGTACCCTCCTTCGATATATATTTGAAAAAAAATTGGTAGAAAAATGTACCGGCCAAAGGCTGGTTCCTCCTAAATTACAGGCTCGCTATCGCTCGCCAGGAAAAAAATCAATACCTAAATGGCACGAAAGGTCTTATAATTGACAGAAGTTAGGCGAAATGTCTTAAAATCGCCAAACTAACGGGGCGAACGTCCTAAAATCTCATAACTAATGGGGCTAAACACGAGGGAGAAGGAGGTTCGAAGAATATCCCTTGAGTGAAAATCTCCCCTAAGTTAAAGGTAGAATCATCAAACTGTGTCCGTTACAATTATTTATTTTGTTGCTAGTTTTCCTTTGTTTTCTGTGTGAATAAAGAAGACAAAACGCAAAGCTGCCTGTAACAAGTGTCTCCCCCAAATTTGAAAGTGACAACGCCAAATTCAAGGTACGTGTCAAAATGTCTCGACACACGGAGCTTGACGCATTTTAAGTTATAGGAAGAGGGAAAGACAGATTGAGGGAAAGAATTACACAGATTATTAGTGATAAACAATATTTGTATCTAGTATTGTAACAAGTATATATCTCACAAATACACGTGAGCTAATATGAATTGAAACACATTCTCCAAGTATGATTTCCCTTCTTAATATAAATAAGACAAGTTTAAGATTCCTTTATTACGCCGTGGTGTAGTGGATTAAAAGCTTGGACACTCGTTCTGAATGTCGGAGGTTCGAGTCTGGCTGGGAGTATATAAACTAATATTGTAACAATACCTAAAATCTAAAATAATCAAAAAATCAATGGGGCTTAACGCGAGGGAGAAAGGAGACCAGGAACACGACCCATCTCCCCTTAAAACCCTAACAACAGAAGTCCATCCTCCCCTCAACTAACTTAACCCGTTCAGTACCGGTGACATCCGTTTAATTATATTTTGGCAATGTTTCGACGATTATATTCAACTTAGGAAGGACCTCTAGCAATAATAAGTTTTCAGACTATCTCAACCAACCCTTTTAACTACCATAGATCCTTTTTAAGCTGCATAATCTCGTCTAAATATAGCTAGAATAAAATATAACCCACATCGCTGGTACTCAAAGGGCGCGAGAGAATGAATTCGTCCAAACCAAGATACATAGTTAGTCTATGTATTTTGGTCCAAACATCGGGGATATGTTGACGGGACACACAGAGAGTTGAGGAGAATATTCTAGTCCCTCGGCTCACCCCTTGACACATAACTAATGGGGCTAAACATGAGGGAGAAAGGGGTCCAGACAAAAATATGTCCTTCCCCTTAACACCAGCAGACATCGGGATACACAGAAAGTTAAGGGGAGGCAGACCGTTTTTCTAGACCCCCTTCTCCCTAATGTTTAACCCCACTAGTTTTGAGATTGTAAGACGTTCGGTCCATTAGTTTGGCGATTTTAACACCTTTCGCCCCATTTCTTTGTCAATTTTGAGACCTTTCGTGCCATTTAGGTGTTGATTATTTCCTGGCGAGCGATAGCGAACCTGCAATTCTAAGAGGAACCGGCCTTTGGCCGGGAAATTTTTCTACCGAAAAATGCACAAATTTATCTTGAAAGGGGGTTTAGGGGATGTTTTTCTAAGCTTGATGGAGGTCTAGGGAGGAAACTAAAAAAATATATGAATACATGAATTAATAGACCAAACAAACGGTCAGTCTCCCCTTAAGGAGTATATTCTAGTCCCTGGGCTCACCCATTGGCAGCAGCAGTAGGTCCCCCTTCATGAGATCATCACAAAGGCGGCATCCACAGACCCCGCGGTAAACAGAGGACAGACATCTTGACATAAACCAGTCTCACACCAGCACTCTTCCCATAAATTTTTACGAGCAATTGTAATCAGGCAGCTTCAAATTTTAAGTGGTATCATAACTCAACTACCTACCATAATCTATTTGAAGTCTAGTTTCTGAGTCAAATGTGAGAGAGCCCCCAAATATTGCGAGAACAAAAAAACTTGCTCATAGAAAATTGCCTGCAAAATAGATATTGTGTTATTTACATGTTGTGAATCCCTATTATACTCTATTTACATGTTGTGTATCCCTATTATCAGAGGTGGGCAGGTGCGCGCCATTTGGCGCTCTGCGCTCTGCGATCCGGTGCGCATTACCAATATAGAGGAGCGCGGAGCGAGGAGCGGCACAAATCTGAAATCGTAGTGCAGGCGGGGAGCGCAGTTAGAAATTCGCGCTCCTTTCTGGCGCTCCAGAGGCGATTTTTCCTGTCAACAACAGGTACAAGAACGTCATTATCGTGTACAGTCATCGTACCGTTCGTACGGTGTTACTCACGGTGTTAGTGAACTGTGATACAGTGATACTATGATAGTGACAGACTGACAGTGTTACAGTTGTTAACTTGTTATTTTTTTTTTTTTTGCTTTTGCTAACGCAAAGTAAACCTTACGGGCAAGTTACGGCTTACGAAGGGGCCTAAGGGTAAGTCTGGCAGTGGTATAGCCCGAGCCTGTCTGACTGTCTGATAGTCAAAAGACACTATAGACTTCAGAGACTTTTATCATTTTATGGTATCGATACTATCGGAATGTTACTTGAATGTATGGGTGGGAGGGTGGTTTGGGGGATGGTGGGGGGAAGGTAGAAGCGTAATTGACTCGTGTTACAAATATGAAGCCGATTGGTGAGGTAGTTTCGCCACCACAGATTTTATTTGTTTTCCTTTTCTTCGTACGGATACGCTGGAAGTGGGTTGTGGGAGGCAGTTGGGGGTGTTGTGGAGGGAAGGCATAAGGGTAAGGCACTTGTCACACAAATATGGAACCGATTGGTGCAATCGTTTCGCCGCCACAGATTTTCTGTTTTTTTCCTTGTGAGGCGACCGATAGTCAGCGAGTGGGTGGGAGGAGGGGTTTGGGGTAGTGGTGGTGCCGTGTTGGGTATGCAGAAGGGTAAGGTACATGTGGTAAAAAAACTAAAAATATGAAAGCCATAGGTGCAGTCGTTTCGCTGCTACGATTTTTTTTCGGCGAGTCAGTATATAATTATATACGGACCTGGCACTGGGCGTGACAACTGACATCTGACAAGACCCTAGTCCCGGCCGTATATTATATAATTATTATAAATTATATACCGTCGGACCTGGCAGTTTCGGACCTAGTTTCTCAGTTTGGACAGTTTCTGTAATTCTTTATGTCATATCAATGGACAGTCACAATGTCACAAACTCACAATGATATCAATCTTATCATATCATTGACATTTGCAATGATATCAATCATATCATATCATTGACATTTGATTCATTGATATGACATAAAGAATAACAGAAACTGAGAAAGTGAGAAACTTAAACAGTTAAACTTCAGAAAGACACCATGACTTGAGTTTTTTTTTAATGTTTTGAATTCTTGGAATTTAGTGAAGTGAAAGACAAAGGACAAAGTGAAGGACAAAGGTAAATAATTAAATAACTTCTAGAAGCTGTTTTGTTTTTGTTTTTTTTATATACCTATTTTTGGGAGCGCGGAGCGCAGCAGCGCGGAGCGGGAAGCGCATCGGGTCTGCTGACAAAAGGAGCGCGTGAGCGCTGCCGCATTACCTGATGTCTGATGAGCGCGGAGCGCTGCTGCATTACCGGTCCCACCGGAGCGCGCCCACCTCTGCCTATTATACTCTATTTACATGTTGTGAATCCCTATTATACTCTATTTACATGTTGTGAATCCCTATTATACTCTATTTACATGTTGTGAATCCCTATTATACTCTATTTACATGTTGTGAATCCCTATTATACTCTATTTACATGTTGTGAATCCCTATTATACTCTAGTTTTCCCAGCTGATGGTAAATTGAATCCCTTAGTAGCTGATTTCTCGATACTTAATGGAAATATATGAAACTACTGTGGCTGTGTGTCGTATTAATGCTGAGTTTTCATAATTAACAATATATTTCGCTACAAAATCTACCTTATAGCTGATTAACAAAAATACGCCCATGACAATTTACCCTCAGCTGGAAAAATATAGACTATAGTAGTAAATAGTTGTGGACCAAATCAACTATTGAGACTCGCAATAGTCAAGACACTGGGAACATGAGCTCTACTGTATAAGTAATAGTACAAAGGAGTACAAAGGAAATCAAGCAACAACAGATCTAGTGACCCTTCTAGGCTGCTTGTCCTCCAAAACACTGAGGATCAAGTGTCCAAACAGTGGTTTAGAGTGGGTAAGGGAACATTGGAAAGGGAACTACTGCCCTGCCACTAACGTGGCAGGACTAGGAAGTTAGTAGGGGACATATGGGTTAGTAACTGAGGGGAGGATAAAGTTATTCATTTACAAACGCAGTCAGTCGCGGGTTTGATGCGAGATATTTGTCTAGGCGGAATTTAAATGAATCAACGGTGTTGCAGTCTATAACGTCTCGGGGAAGCCCATTCCACAAGTTGACAACTCGATTGAAGAAGAAATTCTTAGATTCGTGCGAGTTAAAAGATTTACCAATAATTTTGCAACCGTTTCCCCGCGTGTAATTAGATTGGTCGATAGTGAAGTACTTACTACAGTTCATATTGTCGATGCCTTTGATGATTTTGAACACTTGAATTAAGTCGCCTCTTAATCTGCGCTGGGTTAAAGGAAATAGATTTAATTCTCTAAGACGCTCTTCGTATGGTTTGTTCTTTAGGCTAGGTATCATTTTGGTAACTCTACGTTGAACTCGTTCTAGCTTGTTTATATCTTTTTGGTAATAAGGGCACCAGGATTGAACGCAGTATTCCAGAAGAGGGCGGACTAAGGAATTGTAAAGGGTTAGGATAACTTCTTTGGATTTATGCTCAAATGACCTGCCTATAAAGCCAATTATTTTGTTTGCCTTCTTAACAACTTCTGAACATTGTTGACTCGGTTTTAGATTACTCGATATTGTTACTCCCAGATCAGTTTCTCTGTTTACATTCTTAAGCTGAGTGCCATTCATCGAATAGTTTGCTTTCTCATTTAGGTATCCGACATGTAGTACTTTACATTTATCCGCATTGAAACTCATTTGCCAAATTTGGGCCCAACATGACAATTTATCTAGATTGTGTTGCATATCGTCAACTTGTTCTTTTGAGAGTACGCTATTTGCAATTTTTGTATCGTCAGCAAATTTTGAGATTGTGCAGGTGAGACCCTCATCTATGTCGTTGATGTAAATTAGAAAGATAATTGGTCCTAGTACCGATCCCTGGGGTACCCCGCTACTTACATTGGTCCATTTAGATGCCTTACCGTTTATGACTACCCTTTGCTTTCTGTTGCTGAGCCAATTTTCTATCCATTTCAACACACCGTTTTGTATTCCATGCGCTTTTAGTTTTAGCAGTAAACGTTTGTGGGGAACTTTGTCAAAGGCCTTTTGAAAATCAAGGTATATAATATCTACAGCTTTACTCTCATCGTAGAGGTTGAGGATATCGTGGAAGAAGTCTAAGAGGTTTGTTAAACAGGAACGTTTTTTACGAAAGCCGTGTTGAGTATCTTTAAGTATGTTATTTTCCTCTAAGTGATTTACGAGTCTGTCTCGTATGACCGTTTCTAGCATTTTACATACAACTGAGGTTAAGCTAATTGGACGATAGTTACTGGGTAGGGATTTGCTGCCTTTTTTGAATATCGGTGTTACGTTGGCTAGCTTCCACTGATCAGGCATAGTTCCAGACTGCAAGGATTTATTGAATAGTAATGTCAGTGGTTTGGAGAGCTCATTCTTAGCTTCCTTTAGAACTCTAGGCGAGATTGTATCAGGTCCTGGCGTTTTATTTACCTTGAGTTTATCTAAACAATTCAATACTTCTCTCTCAAGTCAAGTCAAGACACTGGGAACATGAGCTCTACCGTATAAGTAATTTGATAATTATTATGCTTTTTCCATCAATCAACTTCACATCTAAACTCAATGAATGAAATCAACAAATACATGTGCCACTCCAAGGACTCGAACCTAGGATACTCACATCGAAATTCCGCGCACTTATGCATTATGCTATCATTAAGTGTGAAATCAACAAATACATATCAGGGAGCTTATATCGATGTTCAAGATTCATATTTGTTTTCACCAACCCACCAATTAATTTACAAATAAGCCTAACTAATGAAATCAATGAGAGTAATGAATACATGTGGTACTCCAAGGACTCGAACATACGATACATTTGGTACTCCAAGGACTCGAACATACGATACATGTGGTACTCCAAGGACTCGAACCTAGGATACTCACACCGAAATTCCGCACACTAAGCATTAGGCTATTAACCCCTTCAGACTCATATGACGCAGAGGTTGCCAGATTAGCAATAAGAAATAGAGTTCTCTCACTCTTATAATTACCTCTCCAAAATTAGTTTTCTGCCCACAGCTAACTCAAAGACAACTGCAGAGGTTGAAGTAACTAAACTAAAGGTTTGTAAATACCCCTGATGGTAATAAAGGCTTTAAAGTATCCCTAATAGGCTCAAAATTGCGTCATATGTCGGAGAGGGGGGAGTCCACCTCGCTTTTTTATCTTTCTCTCCCTCTCTTTGGCTTTTATCCATTCGGCCCCATTCAGCTTACTGTTTTAAGAAGTTTACCCCCATCCAGGTGTCAATATTTTCCTGGCGAGCGGTAGCGAGCCAGCATATATATATATATATATATATATATATATAGGTTGAGGCACATGGAATAGGAGGGTCGTTGTTGGGATGGATTAGGTCATGGCTAATTGGTAGGAAACAGAGAGTCAGCATAAATGGTACCAAGTCAGAGTGGGGAGCAGTCAAAAGTGGTGTCCCCCAGGGATCGGTATTAGGTCCCCTGTTGTTTCTTATATACATAAATGACCTAGATTTAGGTATAACTAGTAGGATAAGTAAATTCGCAGACGATACTAAAATGGGGAGATCAATTGATTCAGATAGCGATATAGAGTGCCTCCAAAGGGATCTAGATACCTTACATGAATGGTCAGTAAATTGGCAGATGAAGTTTAACATTGACAAATGCAAGGTATTAAAGATAGGGAAGATGCAAACAAATGTTAAATATAAACTAGCTAATTTAGAATTAGAAAATTCAGACTGCGAGAAAGATCTAGGTGTGTTTGTTAGCAATGATTTGAAGCCTAGAAAACAGTGTATAAGCGTTCGTAATAAGGCAAACAGGATTCTCGGGTTCATCTCTAGGAGTGTGAGTAACAGAACTGCTGATGTTATCTTAAAACTTTACTTGTCATTAGTGAGACCCCATATGGATTATGCTGTCCAATTTTGGTGTCCTTATTACAGAATGGACATAGATTCATTGGAGAGAATTCAGCGTAGAATGACAAAAATGATCCATAATATTAGAAATTTTCCGTATGAAGAAAGGTTGAAGAAATTAGGTTTACATTCGTTAGAGAGACGCAGAGTTAGAGGGGATATGATAGAGGTGTTCAAGTGGGTTAGTGGGATTAACAAAGGGGACATGACAAATGTACTAAAGCTCAGTGATAGCGAAAGAACTCGTACCAATGGTTTCAAATTAGATAAATTTCGTTTCAGAAAAGATATAGGCAAATATTGGTTTGGTAACAGAGTTGTAGATGGGTGGAATAGGCTACCAAGTGATATAGTGGGATCAAGAACGATAGGGAGCTTTAAAAAAATTGGATAAGCATATGGACGAGAAGGGTTGGGTGTGAAGGGGGATCAGCCGGGTTGGGCCAATCAGCGCTCTGCAGACCCCCGTAATCCTGCGTTAATCTCTAACCGGTTTGGTAAGATGATCCTCAGGGTATTAGAGTGTTGAGCCTATAATTGGGCTTTGTAATTGGGGTTGTGTGGGACAGGGATCTGCCTTGCTTAGGCCAATCGGCTTTCTGCAGACTCCCATTTTCTTATGTTCTTATGTTCTTATATATATATTTTTGTTTTGACAGCAAGCTAAATTTGTAAATTTTTTGATAGAAAAATTTCTCCGGCGAAGCCGGATTTCTCCACACAATGCTGGCTCGCTATCGCTCGCCAGGAATTAATCGACACCTGGATGGTGATAAACGTCTTAAAACAGTTGGCTGAATAGGGCCGAATGGACACAAGCCAGGGAAAGAGAGAAAAGGAGAGAAAGATAAACAAAAACGGTGACCCCCCTTAAGACAGGTTACCGGTACATCATTTCCTACGTGTACGAAGGAGGTAAAAGGCATAAGTGTTCCCCCCAAAATTTGAGAGAGCGATAGAGAGCCAAATTCAAGGCCCGTTAGAGTCCAAAGTGTCTGGATATACAAGAAGTTTGAAGCCTATAATAACATGTTAAGGGGAGGAAGACCGTTTTGCTAGACCCCCTTCTCCCTAATCTTTAGCCCCACTAGTTTTGAGATTATAAGACGTTCGGCCCATTAGTTTGGCGGTTTTAACACCTTTCGCCCCATTTCACTGTCAATTTTAAGACCTTTTGTGCCATTTATGTGTCGATTGTTTCCTGGCGAGTGATAGAGAGCCTGCAATTTTAAGAGGAACCGGCCCTCGGTCGGGACATTTTTCTACCGATGTACAAATTTATCTTGAAAGGGGGGGGGGGGGTCTATGGGGTGTTTTTCTAAGCTTGATGGAGGTCTAGCGAGGAAACTAAAAAAATATATGAATAAATGAATTAATAGACCAAACAAACGGTCAGTCTCCCCTTAACATACATTGACATACATTATCAGGTATGGTTACTGTTGGATTTAGACATATGATGGTATCACTTTAACAGTGTAACTCAAAAGGGTCTAGAGCAAACTGGCTGTAAATATGCACTCCTATTTCCTGGTGGACTCTTCCCAAATGATAGAAACGTCAGCCCGATTGCTTTCCTTCATTTCAAGGTATAAGAAGTTAAGGGGTCAAGATTATTGTCAAATTCGTTGGCGCTACCTATAGTTGTCTGATCTCTGTATGTTATAAAGACCATGATGGCACCCTCCCGATCTATCACACATTCCACGAGCACCCCCACACCTTGGTTCCCCCCCCCCCCCCCCCCCCCCAACACACACATTGGCACCCCTACACCTTGGCAGCCCCATCCACACACACACACACACACACACACACACAACTGAATGGAGAGGTGGTGAGTCCGTCTGTTGGTTTAGTGATGTCATGTAAACACGGCGCTCGCTTCATTTGGTTTAATTTTCTTAGAGGATCGACAGTTACGAGTTTTGCTATTATATCTGTACGCTCTACAACAGTTTACATAACTATATTTTTTGTTCAAACTATTGGTTACAAACACAATATATTATCATCTGAATACTGTAGTACCAAATGACTGATCATAAGTGAATCGTACACTAATTAAATATATTTTACTAATAATATAATTATACAGTATATACAAATAACTTGGAGTGTAAGAGAATCATGATCCTTATTATACAGTATATACAAATAACTTGGAGTGGAAGAGAATCATGATCCTTATTATACAGTATATACAAATAACTTGGAGTGGAAGAGAATCATGATCCTTATTTACTTGCTATGAACAATTCGCGTGGGTTGTAACTTGGATGGTCGTGCGGTTTAACCCCTTCTGTACCGCAGACGTTTCTTTAATATATTCTAGCTAAATTTATACGTTTTTGTGCAGTTTAAGAAGGATCTGTGGTAGTAAGCAGGGTGAAGTGAGATGATTGGATGCCGGTTAGTTGCTGGAGGTCATTTATAAACTTAATAAAATCGTCTAATAGTAGCCAGAATAAAGTTAAAAGGACGGCACCGGTAATGAAGGGGTTTAAGGGGGGAGGAGGGTATTTTACGTTATATTTTTATGCATATATTATTATACACATTTTTTTGTTTAATCCTTAGACCTCTATCAATATTATAAAAACACCCTCAAGACCCTCTTTCGAGATAACATTTTATATTTTTCGGTAGAAAAATGCACCGGCCGAATGCCGGTTCCTTTTAGAATACATGCTCACTATCGTTCGCCAGAAAAAATGGCACGAAAGATATAGAAATTAGGACGAAAGGTCTTAAAATGGCAAAACTAATGGGAGGAACGTCTTAGCATTTCAAAAGTAATTATGCTAAACATGAGGCAGAAGGGGGGGGGGGGGGGGAGGCAGATAAAACACTCCCTTAAATGAAGGACAGTAAAGCTCCAGGGTGCTCTGACATTGTCGCTGAGATGATAAAAGCCTCAGGGGAGACTGGTGTCAGCTTAATCACTGAGATGATAAACACCATTATTAAAGAGGAGAAAATCCCCGAGGATTGGCACAAAAGTGTAATAGTAAATACATACAAAGGAAAAGGGGATGCGCTAGATAGAGGTATAGGGGCCTGAAAATGCTTGACCAATCATGAAGGTCTGTGAGAGAGTCTTTGAGGGTTTGATCAGGCAAAGCATCTCCATTGATGATATGCAGTTTGGTTTTATGCCAGGGCGTGGTACAACCGATGCTATCTTCATAGTCAGGCAGATACAGGAAAGATACTTACCAAAGGCAGGGATCTTTACTTTGTGTTTGTAGACCTGGAGAAGGCCTTTGACAGGGTGCCTAGAGATGTTGTGCAGTGGGCTATGAGGATACTAGGTGTGGAAGAGTGGCTGGCGCGTGTGATAATGGAGATATATGGGGATTCGTGAAGTGCGGTGAGGGTGAAAGGTGTACTGAGTGATGAGTTCGCAGTCCGTGTTGGAGTTCATCAAGGTTCAGTGTTAAGCCCCCTCCTTTTTATTATAGTTCTGGAGGCACTGTCTAGAGATTTTAGATCTGGACTCCCGTGGGAACTGTTTTATGCAGACGATTTAGTCCTAATAGCTGATATTGTGCAAAATGCTGAGGCCAAATTCAGAAGATAGAGAGAGGGCATGGTGAGCAAGGGCTTAAGACTCAATATTAACAAAACCAAGGTTACGCAGTGTAGATTGAGACGAGGCAATGTGGAAAAGAGTGGTGCATACCCATGTGCAGTGTGTGGAAAGGGTGTGGGCGGTAACTAGATTCGGTGTAGCGTCTGCCGATGTTGGGTGCACCATGGGAGTATGCGCTGTAGTAGAATAAAAGGACCCCTGCCGAAGGATGAGTCAGAAATCCAGAAATTTGAGTGCATAGTGTACAAGGGCGAGCTTGTGTTAAATGATGATCCTGTGGCTGTGAATTTTGGAAATGAGTCATTGGAGCTGTTGGACAAGTTTTGTTACTTAGGAGATACCAACTCTGCCGGTGGTGGGGCCGAGGCTGCCACTGTCGCTAGAATTAGATGTGGCTGGGGGAAGTTCAAAGAACTGCTGCCAATTCTGACCATGAAAAGAATGCCTCTCCCCCTGAAGGGAAAGGTATATGTCTCATGTGTTAGAAGTGCAATGAAGTATGCCTCAGAAACATGGGCCGTTAAAGTAGATGTCAACAGAATGGAACGTAATGAGATGATAATGGTGAGATGGATGTGTGGGGCCAAACTGCAGGATAGAATAACAAATGATGAGCTGAGGAGACGTTTAGGTATAAAGAGTATTAGCGAGGAGATGCGTACAAGTAGACTGGGATGGTATGGGCATGTGGAGAGAATGGATGAACAAAATTGGGTGAAAAGATGCAGGTCTGTGATTGTGTAGGGAGCTGCACCAAGGGGTGTACCGAGGAAGACCTGGGATCGGACCATACTGTATGTGCCGATCTCGAATCCAAAAACTTGACAAGTGAAGCAGCCCTTAACAGGGTTGCCTGAAACGACGCCATTAGGATAAGAGACTGAAACTGCACGTATGTGTGGAGCACTCGGTTTTAAAATGTTATGTATGTATGTTTGTTAACCCTCTGATACAACCGGTCCTTCCAACACCAAATGGTATCGCTTAGCGCTAGCCAAACTATTATTAATACGAAATATGTATAGCGATCAAGAGCCCGTGCTGACGGTAGAGGGAGGACTTCTGGCTACTATTAGACGATTTTAGTCAGTTTAAAAAGGGCCTTCAGAAAACATGCTTCGAACTATCTCACTTAACCCTTTTTGCTACCACAGACTCCTTCTTAAACTGTACAAAATCGTCTAATTATATCTAATATGAAATGAAAAAGTTACAGAGGTTAGGGGTCACGATCTCTGGACTACCTATAATGAATGGAGTATATTTGAAGTGCGTCCAGTAACTATATAAAATAAAGATATATTACGTTCTTGGATGCTGTCTGTCTCTCTCTATCTCTCTCGCTCTGTTTATTTCCGTAACATACATATATACATAGAGTCATTTCCTGTGACACTTACAGTAATCTATGGGGAAGTGCCGAGCTTGAGGGAGAGTGTCCCCCCCCCCTAAAAAAACGATAACAAATACATATATAAATGAGGAAATAGATAGGTAGAATTATTGTCATTATTATAATTCTCTCTCTCTCTCTCTCTCTCTCTATATATATATATATATATATATATATATATATATATATATAATCTAAACTTTAGCATTAACACCATTCTTAAACCTTGTACATACCTCAGAGTGTACAAACAGTAAGACCACCATTATTTGTAGATGCTCTTGCTAAACTTATAAATACTCTATGATTGAATGGCTTTCCCTCCCTCTCTCTCTCCTCTATATCATCCCTTGTTCAGTAAATAAATAAATAAAATACATTAAAACACTACCGGTAACTTAAAGGGAGGGTTTTATTTATAAATGTTATTCTATTTATTCATTAGTATTAGTATTATTGTTATTTTCCCCCCTAGACTGCCATCACAATACAAAATAATACCTCCAAGACCCCCCCTTCGAGATAAATGTGTGCATTATTCGGTAGAATAATGCACTATTACCCTATTTGTGTTTTCGATAAATGAATATAAAATCGTAGTCATGTACTTAACCTTTAACTGTCTTGATGGTGTAATGGTTTGAGTTTTAAGATCTGTATGTGGTAACCCAGGTTCGAATCCCGGGTGGATCGTATGCTTTCATTAATTTCATTGGGATGTGTTCGGTGATGGGAATGAAATCAATAAGTTAGATTATATCAATAAAACACTACTGGTAACTTAAGGGGAGGGTATTATGTATTATTTGTTTATCTATCTAGTCATTCATTATTAACTTTTGTTTTTGTTTTTTTCCCTAGACCGCCATCACAAGTAACATGAATACCCCCCAAGACATTTGAGATAAATGTGTGCATTATTCGGTAAAAAATTGCACTATTACCCAATTTGTGTTTCATATCCCTTATATATATATATATCACCAAACAAAAATACTATAAGGATATACAAAGCATATTATATAGGTTGAAGGGGGCTGATTCACTTTTTGGTCGAATTTTTCATTTATTTATTAATTTTTGACTTTCCTCCCCAGACTTCCATCAAACTTTAAAAAACACCCCAGGATCCTCCTTCAAGATACATTTGTAAATTTTTTGGTAGAAAAATGTTCCGACCCCTCTTAATATGACAAGGCTCTCTATCGTTCGCCAGGAAAAAAAATCGACACCTAAATGGCACGAAAGGCCGTAATATTGAAAAAGAAATGGGGTGTAAAGTCTTATAATCGCCAAACTAATTGGCCGAACGTCTTAAAATCTAAGACAACAATGGGACTAAACAGGAGGGAGAAGGGGGACAGAAAAAACAGTCCATCCTCCCTAGACTTTTGCGTCTTTCTTATTTGATTTCAGCTACATTTAGACGATTTTATGAAGCTTAGCGAGGATATATGGTAGATAAAAGGATTAATTGAGATAGTCTGCAGCCTTTTAATGGGTAGAAGTCCTTCCCAAACTGATTAAATTTGTCTAATCATTGCCAGAAAACAAATATAAAGGATGTCACCGGTTTTGAACGGGTTAAGGTGATGTTTTTAATTTGTTCCCTAGACCTCCATCAAGCTTAAAATCACACCCCCTTGACCCCCTTTCAAGATAAATTTGTAGGCCGGTACCTCTTAAATTACAGGCTCGGTATCGCTCGCCAGGAACAAAATAATTGACACCTAAATGGCACAAAAGGTCTTACAATTGGCAGAAATGGGGCGAAAGTTCTTAAAATCACCAAACTAATGGGGCAAACGTCTTAAAATCTCGAAATCAATGGGGCTAAACATTAGGAAGAAGGGGGATCAGAAAAACGGCCCATCTCCCCTTTATTATATATATAGGCTACATTTTTTTTTTTTTTTTTCTATATTCCATCTACTCCCTCTCGGGCATAGGCTGATAGCCTTTACACTACACTGCTGAACACGGTGAGGCCCGTGAGGTCATGTTCCAGTCTAGGGAGTGAGACATGCGAAGCACTCATGCATTCACGGCTTGAACCCAACTCCATCTCTGAAGCTGCTTCGCCCCTGCGCTTCACAGTCTCACTCCCCAGGCTCGGACCCTCACTCTCAGAACGCCACCTATTGAACAATTAACTCACTAGGCATTGCCCCCCTGTAGCATATTTTGAATATGAGAATATTCATACAGTGCTATTTAATCAGGGAACAATGAGAGTATTTTTTGTTTTGGCATTTCGGTGTGCTGTGGTAATGCACTGAAACTAGGTACAGCACAATTTTCATCCCAATAATATCTTCCCATTGACATATTGGGATTCGAACCCGGGTCCATTGGATTACCAGTCCAGTGGCAAGACCACTCTGCCACATCTTCCCTAACTATATACAGTATATATATATATATATATATATGGCTTTCGGTGTGCTGTGGTAATGCACTGAAACTAGGTACAGCACAATTTGCATCCCAATAATATCTTCCCATTGACATATTGGGATTCGAACCCGGGTCCATTGGATTACCAGTCCAGTGGCAAGACCACTCTGCCACATCTCCCCTAACTATATATATATATATATATATATATATATATATATATAACAGATAAGCAAACTGTCAGAGCCATTGGAGTTACGAGGCGCTCAAACTGCCAAACGGCCACTATAAACTTCAATTAATAAATATACGAACGCTTTCATTGCCTATATTGCGCCATATACTCTTAAGGGGGGATTTCCACTTGAGAGATTTTTTTCTTGACCCCTTTCTCCCTCATGTTTAGCCCCATTGCTTTTGATATTATAAAACGTTTGCCCGATTAGTTTAGCGATTTTAAGAACTTTCACCCCATATTAAGACCTTTCGTGCAATTCAGGTGTCGATTTTATCCTGGCGAGCGATAGCGAGCCTGTAATTTAAGAGGAACCGGCCTTCGGCCGGGACATTTTTCTACCGAAAAATGTACAAATTTATCTTGAAAGGGACTCAAGGGGGTGTC
Organism: Paralithodes platypus; assembly: GCA_032716605.1. NCBI lineage: Eukaryota > Metazoa > Arthropoda > Malacostraca > Decapoda > Lithodidae > Paralithodes > Paralithodes platypus. The sequence continues at coordinate 63,453,902 of CM064573.1, forward strand.
ATTTTAAGCTTGATGGAGGTCTAGGGAACAAACTAAATACCTCCCCTTAAAGGTAGAATAATTGTCATTATTATCATTCCTGTCCCCAGATTGTGCAGAAATATACTTTTAAAGTATCATGGTAAACTTAAGAATATTACATCATATATATATATATATATATATATATATATATATATATATATATATATATATTAAAATGGGCAAAAACCGACCTAAATCGAAATTTTTCACCCAAAATACCCCCCACATGTTAAAATAGGTACACAGAGACGCAGGTTCCGCCCTTCCTTGACATTGGCCGTGAACCTTACTAGATGGAGGGTAGAACACATTTATATTCAACCTTAATAATATATATATACAGTATATATATATATATATATATATATATATATATATATATATATATATATATATATATATATATATATATATATATATAAATATAGAAAGAGAGAGAGAGAGAGAAAGATCGAGAGCGAGAGCGAAAGAGAGAGGAACAGAAAGAGAGGGTGAGACAGAGACTATTTCTAACACCGATCTCAAAACAGCAACACAACTTGGCATGGGTGACGTGGGCGGTCCGCAAATAACTGATGACGCCCTTAGTGCTGGTGGTGGTGGTGGTGGTGGTGGGCGGGACAACGGTATATAACCAGCTACTGCATCCTCTGTCGGCAGTAGATACACAGACACCAACATAGAAACAAAGTGCTCCACAAACTTTCAAGCCCTATTAAGTTGCTCTACATCAAGCTCTCTTGTACTGTACCAACGAAGACCGCAAACTAGCAAACTCTACTAATTTGCTCTCTATCAAGCCCTCTCCTACAGTACCAACCAAGATAGTAAACTAGAAGCCAAGTAGTGGAAAGATCTTCTATAAGTGAAGACAATGTTTACCATGAAGCCTTTTTCGGACATTAGTTCCGCTTCCAACCAATCAACTACCAGTACCTCGTCCAGGATGTCCTCTTGTCAGTGTGGACGACAGGCGGACAATTTCTTCTCCTTCGATCTGCCCATCAGTCGTCGGGGTTTGTTCCTGCAGGACTCTTTCTTCAACAATTCCTACAGCAACCTTGACAACACGGTGAGGAGGATCATGGAGCGGTGGGGCGCCACAAACCTGTTGACTGATCGGATGGACGACACAAAACTCTGCCTCTCTAACAACCTCAGCCGCTACAGACAACTTCGCTCTCACAACCTCAAGGAGGAGGACCAAGCTGTTACAGTCACCTCAGAGGCCAACTGTCATAAGGTATGTCAATATTTAGCTGAGAAAACCTATCATCATTTATATGAGGACAGAATATACTTTGGTGGTTTGTTCTTATATAATTAATGAACCAAAGTGGAAAATGCTCCCACCTGCTTAGGCCCTAAAACCATTGCATAGAAACACCATTTGTGGAGGAGCATCATATTGACAGAGTTTCCTCATAAAATATTCCAGTTATCAACACTAGATTTTAGCTAATCATTGATAAATGTTTATATCTGCCCTCGGCACAGAATACTAGCAACAAATAGTAGAACTTAAGACAATATTAAACATTACTTTGCAGATTGTGATGGACGTTCATGACTTTGTGAGCGGTGAACTGAAGGTGAAGGTGATCGGAGAGAGAGAAGTGATGGTGGAGGGTCGTATGGAGACCAACAGTGGAGACTTGTCTATGTCCTCCAACAGCTTCAAGCGGAAGTTCACCGTACCACAAGATACCATCATGGAGAACATTACCTCTGTTATGTCTTCTGATGGTGTCCTTACCATTACTGCTCCTAGACGTGTGAGTTCCACCATACTGATTTCAAAATTGGTATATTTCAAACAAAAAATTATGGGAATGATTTGTCAACCTTTTTAAATAAAGATATCATTTACATTAACAAAATACGCATACTTTTTCCAAAGTATGATAAATAAACTTGAATACATAATATATTTGTCACCTTACATCTAATAAAGCAATTCCTTGTCATAAACAGGTAACTCAAGTACAAACTGGCTGCATGGAAATTCCTATAAAACTGGAAGGATCCTTGAACACCGAGGCAGCAGTGAACAGCCACGACAATTTCAACTCCTCAACCAACACCAAGGCTACCAACTGCAGCTGTCAGGCCGGCTACCAGAAACAAGAAGCTGTCAACAGTCAGGTCAAGCAAAACCACAGTCAGCAAATACCAATCAAAATCAATGCAACTCTAGCTGAAAACAACCACCAGTCACTTGTTAGGGAAGCAACCAATACTTCTGAAAATTCCCAAAGAGCACAGGCAGAGGTAATGTCAAATGCAAATTTGAATGCACATAACAATATGAACCAAAACAAAATTCAAGAGGAAATGCAAAAATCCTCTCAATTCAGTGGCCACCAAAATACTGCCAATGATCGCAGTCAATCAGCATCCACTGTTCATACAGAGAACATTATCTCATCAAACACGTCCAAGGCTCGTGAGCTCCCTGTTAAAATGGGGAGTTTCCTGCCCATCACCAGAAAGGGACAGTTCTTTAACGACTCCTACTTTGATGGTATTCGTCAGGACTTCCAGAGCGCCATCAATGACGTGTTGACGAGGTGGGGTGAAGGCAGCCTCCTGACGCAGGGCTGGGATGACTCAACCAACCACCTGGACAATAACCTTAGTAAATACAGAAAACTGAGAGCCCATAACCTGAAGGTGGACAACCAAGCTGTCAACATCACCTCTGATCAGAACAGTCATAAGGTATGTGTATCGACTATGGTAGTGTATCAACTATGCAAATATCACTGGTCAGCATCATATAAAGACCATTATATTGTAGTATTCTAAAAGATAATATATAAAAACTTGAAAGCAATGTGATAACACATGTATATAAATATAAAATACATATTTTAATCATGCTATTAAAGTGCATGGCTTAAATATAATTGAGAAGTGAGGTTTTAAGAACACATATATTTTCAGATCGTGATGGACGTCCATGACTTTGTGGTGGGTGAGGTGAAGGTGAGGGTGGTGGGTGAGAGAGACGTGATGGTGGAGGGCCGCAAGGAGACTCATGATGGAGACTTTGCTGTGTCCTCCAACAGCTTCAGGCGGAGGTTCTGTCTCCCACAAGACACCAACATGGCTGACATCACTTCTGTTATATCCTCAGATGGGGTCCTCACTGTCATTGCTCCAAGAGTCGTAAGTCAAAACTATTATAACCGTCAGTTCCAAAAATGTGGAGAGAGAATTGAATAAGAAGTAGCCACAATTGGTCACACCTTTGGTGCTGTTCTTTAACAAAAAAAGTAAATACTATAACTGTGTGTCGCAAGATACCACCATGGCCGACATTACTTCTACTATATTCTCTGATGGGGTCCGCACTGGGGTCCAAGAGTCTAAATTAATGTTATTGATGAAGATTTGTGTATATTTTGAGGTAGAAGCATATTTTAATACTAACATTACCTTCGAAATCAATAATGAAATTTATTACAGTGTTTTATTTGTAAGCGAAAGTGTCAACTTCTTGTTCTGATGATTTATCGACAATTAAGGACACAAGAATCAAATATTACAGCTATTTATTCGTTTAGTATCGTAAAAAAGTTATTTTTTGCGAGTTTCATTTCCTTCTTAATAAAGCTCCGACTTCAGATTGGATAAAACGTATGTTATTCCTACAATCTTTGAACAGGCTTTCCTTGTAATTCATTGGTAGCGCATGTTTATTATATCCCTGAAAAAGAATCCATATATGACAACCCTCTAATGAAATGTCTTTTTCAACAGACTAAACAAATCAAGAGCGAGGAGACATATATTCCTATCAAGGTTGAAGGAAGCCTCCAGACGATGATGGATAATAATGTTAACAGCAACAAAGTAACATCACTGGAATCTGAAGTTGAGAAATGCCGCCATAATGAAAGAAAACAACATAGAGCGTCCTCTGTGGAAGTAAATGAAGATTCCTCAAGAATGACCAACTCCAATGTAAATGCCTGCCAGCAGAACAACAAATCATCAACAAGCTCCACTTACACTGATGCCGGAGTCAGTGGAAAAGTTGGAGACTTTACCAGTAGTGAAATGAGGAAGGATTGTGAAAATGAGACTGTTTCCAAAACATCTGTTGAATCCAACGTGTCCTCCAGAGCAGAGAGTGTTGAGAACAACAAGTCCCTCTCATCCCAATTCCCAAGGTCCTCCAAACTGCCCATCACAACAAGGGGTAACTTCTTCAGCGACTCCTTCTTTAAAGACACTTGGCAGGACTTTGAGGAGGCCATGAGGGATGTTGTGTCAAGGTGGGGCAACCTGTCCTCCACTACCGATGATCTCACCACCTACCGCAGTCTGAGAGCCAGTGACCTCAGAGATGAGACTCAAGCTGTCAAGACTTCAGAGGATGAAGTGAATTACAAGGTTAGCATTATATTATCTATTTTGTAGCAATATATACTTTTGAAAATATTGGTTTAGCTAAACGAGACACTTTGTAATCTCTCTATGTTATATTAACACTAACATTGTCTGACAGTACATACTTTTTTTTTTTTTTTTTTTTTTTTTCTATATTCCAATATAGGCTGAGAGCCTGTACATTCCACCCCTCAACACGGTGAAGCCCGTGAGGTCTTGTTCCAGTCTGGGGAGTGAGACATGCGAAGCATCCATCATGGCTCGAAGCAGCTCCATCTCTGAAGCGGCTGGTTGCTTCGCTCAAGTGCTTCACCGTCTCACCCTCCAGACTCAGGCCCTCACCTATTGAGCAGTGAACTCACTAGGCATTGCCCCGCTGTAACATATATTGAATATGGGAATATTCATACAGTGTTATTTAATCAGGGAACAATGAGGGTATTTTTTTGGCATTTCGGTGGGCTTTGTGGTAATGCACTGATACTAGGTACAGCGCAAATTCAATCCCAATAATATCTTCCCATTGACATATCGGGATTTGAACCCGGGTCCATTGGATTACCAATCCAGTGGCATGACCACTCCACCACACCTCCCCTGTACATGTATGTATTATTCTTGGATATCATTGTTAGCTCATGATGTTCAGACCATTATTAATGGTGGAATTAGACCCACTCTATGTTTCCTAGATATATTTGTACTAAATTTTTGTTGTCTTTGTCAGATCGTAGTGGATGTGAAGGACTTTAATGATGGTGGAAGCATTAACGTGAACAGCGTGAACGACCGGGAGGTGGTGGTGGAAGGACAGGTGGAACGAGAGGAAGGAGGAACAAAGTTTAGGAAACAGTTCCATCGTCGATTTGTTCTACCACGAGACATTTACCTGGAGTCTGTGTCTTCCGTCATGTCCTCTGATGGAGTCCTCACCATCACTGCTCCAAAAAAGGTAAAGCTTGCACACATTGCAAACTATATTTTAATGTAAAGGTAATATAAGTTCAATGGTTTGTAGATTTTCTTCTCATTATTCTTGAATAATATATCATGTATGAAGTAAAAAAAATAATTATAATATAATAAGTTATTTTGCAAATAGTGTCTCATATGTTTAGTAACCATATCCCTTTCCTTGCAGCCGGTTATCCCTAAGATCAGAGAGATGATCATTCCTGTCAGCATCGAAGAAGGAATTCACAAGAGTGAGAGTCTCAACAAAGTATCAGAGGAACATTTGCAAAAGAATATTGAGAATAGCATGACGGGACAGAGGTCAGAAGTTGGGTGTTCGGTGCAGGCCGCTCGTAAGACAGTGTCCAAGGCGTTGTCTGATGTGACCTCTGTACAGTCCACCAACAACCACCAGGATTCCTGCCAAGGCTTCAACAATCTACCACTAAAGGTAAGTTAGACATAAATTATAACTTTATGAAGGTTGAATTACATTGTCATGGTTCATATATATACATATTTGAACAATATACTTCCATTTTTAAAATAGTTTTCCTGACGACTCAACCAGTAGTTTATTTCAAATAGCACCTTCTATACCAATGTCAATTTTAAATGTTTACTTTACATTAGTATTTACCTAACCTAATCTATCAATACTAACTGAGATTACACTGGTTGAGATCTACTGATAGAAATTATCTACTTGTTTAGTTTGTCACAAACATGAGTTTAACATAAAACGTTTCTTATAACAGGATGAAGGACACAGGGGGACCATTATTCCAGTCAGACTAGAAGAAGACATGAACGAGGAATCACATATGCAGCAAACTGTACAAAGTGCTGGCCAAAATAGTACTCCAAAAGAAGAGATGGAGAGAAAGAGCATCAAGCAATCCGTTCAGAGCAACAAATATCCAGTGCAATCTGAAATAAATAGTTCCTTCAATAACACTGTAGCCGAGTCGGAGTTGAATAAAAGCAGTGTGGATCAGCAGACCAACAAGCAAGTACATGATTCTAACAACGCTGAAAACTTGAGCCTCAACCAGAGAAATATCTCTGATGCTCAGAACAAGCATGTACCAATCATCAAGAAAGGCCATTTCTTCAGTGACTCTTTCTTTGATGATACAAGGAGGAAGTTTACCAACGCCGTCCAAGAAGTTTTACAAAACACAGAGAGTACTTCAAGTCACTCTGATGAACTGTCTTCTTACCGCAGCTTGTTGAAGAAGAACCCCAACCTGGAGAATCAAGCTGTCCATGTGGAGGAGGACCAGCTTAATATGAAGGTAACGTTTGTGGAATAAACCAAAATATTCATATTGATGCTTTGGTGATACTGGTCTTTAAACATGATCGTTGTGGTTTTACTTATAAGGTTAAATCCTTTGTTTAATATATTTATATTCTGACCACAGATTATCCTGGATGTGAATGACTTTGTTGGTGGTGATGTGAAGGTGGAGGTGGTGGAGGGGAAGGAGATAGTGGTGGAGGGTCAAGCTGCCAGGGAGGAAGGAACTTCAACATCCACTCTCTCCTTCCGACGACTCTTTACACTTCCTCGTCTGGCCGTTGTGGAGGGCATCACTTCAGCCATGTCCTCCGATGGTGTCCTTACTATCACCGCACCCAAGTTACAACAAGGACATCCTCACACCAACAACAACAACAACAACAATATGGTGACCCAGACACAATCTCGTGTGGAGACTCAAGGCGCTGGATGTAAAGGTGTCCAAGAGAGATCTGAGAAGCAGGAGACCAAGGAGTCTGAGGGATGTTCCTCCCGCTCCTACAGCAGTTCATATCGCTCACAACAACAGTACTCTTCCAATGACACTTTATAAACTATATAGTAATTTATATCCAATACGCATATTATTCATTCAAATTCGTAAATGCGTATTTGGATAAGTTAGAATATAATCTTAACCCCTTCAGTATGATGACGACTTTATTCCCTTTATAATGGTTGTCAATAAGCGATTTTATTCAGTCTAGGAAGGCTCTGTGAGAATCAAGTGGTTAATTGATAATATCCTTGGCCGTGTAGTTCCTAGAGAGCCTTCCTGAGCTAAATTTAATAACCAAGATACAATATAATGGACGTGATCATATTGAAGGGGTTAAGATTAGTGTTTGTAATCTGGACGTTTTGTCATCCCTATATCATTGTTAAAAACATTATTGTTAATGTGAAGGATCATTGGAATAGTACCAAGGCAGCGGTTCTTCGTCCTCTACAAAGTCCAAGTTGGCAATAATCCTAAGGTAAATATTGGTTTATTAATTAAAAACTCATGGTATTCTAATATCTGGCAATACATGATCTGTGGATATATTGATGCGTTATTAAATTATCCCCTTGTGGATTATGACGTGTTTTGGCTGTTATTCTGGCTATCATTAGACGATTATATTTAGATTAGGAAGGGTATATGGAAGTCGGAGGGTTAATTGAGACAGTCTTTATACTTCTAATTCCCACTGATCCTCCCTAAGCTGTATAAGATAATCTAATAATAGCCCAAATAAACTGTCAAAACACGTCATGATCCTGAAGGGGTTAAGTATATATATTATGGAATAGTTTTGTGTTATTAATTGACCTCTATGTTCCCCCAGCTGCCCTGACCGTCTGAGGAGCACCGCTGACCCGCCCCTGACACACACACACACTCAAAACTCAACATTCCAACCAAATACTCCAAAACAAATGTGATATATACATTACAAATTTAATTATTATCATATACTTATATTGATCTGTTGATGTTTTCTAGTCTACGTTTGTGTTGTTGATATAATTGTTATGTGTATTTTGCAATTAATAAATTCATGAAATTATGCAAAGTCTTTCTATCACCTTGGCAGCAATTACTATGTGAATTACTAAATTATATGTATCTTGTTTCAAGCCCTGAATATTGGCAATTCGATTAACCCTGTAGATATTTAGACACATATTAGCAGTATATTCTGGCTATATATACAGTAGACGATTGTGTACAGCTTAGGAAGGGTCTGTGGTAATTAAACGGGTGAAGACTATCTTAGTTAACCATCTGACTTGCATATAACCTTCCTAATATGAATAAAATCGTCCACTAATAGCCAGACAAGAGAAAGGAAATACGTCATCGTATCTTGATAGGGTTAGCTATTGACTTGGTATGATTTGTTGGGCAATAATTGTTAAATAAAACAATACAAATCAATACAGGAAAGCGCAGTACATCATGGCAACACAAATATATTAGCCCTTTAAGGACTTTGACGCATTTTGACAGTTTATTCTGGCTATCATTAGACGATTTTTGTCAGAGTAGGAAGGGTATATGGAAGTTAGAGGTTTGATTGAGATAGCCTCTACCCTTTTAATTCCCACAGTTCCTTCTTAAGCTGTATATTATCACCTAATGATAGTCAGAATAAGCTGTCAAAACATTATTATTTTTGTCAATAATAAGACCTTTCGTGTCATTTAGGTGTCAACATTTTCCTGGCGAGCGATAGCAAGCCTGTAATTGAGAAGGAACCACATTTTCTACCGAAAAAATGTACACATTTATCTAAAAGAGGGATCTCGGGGATGTTGTTTAAGCTTTATGGCGGTCTGGGGAGGAAACTAAAATATAATGAATATATAAATGAACAGACCAAAAAATTAAACCCTTCCCTTCATAACCCATTCAGTACCGGTGACGTTTTTGTTCAGCTTAGGAAGGACGTCTACCCATTCAAATGCTACAGACTATCTCAACTAATCCTTTTAGCTACTATGCATCTATCTTAAGCTTCATAAAATCGTCTAAATGTAGCTGAAATTATAAAATAAAAACACGTTGCCGGTACAGAAGGGGTTAAGGGAATAGTGGCTATTTTTTGGTCCAAATTTATATATTCATTTAGTTTGTAATTTTCTCGCTAGACCTCCATCAAGCTGACCCCCCTCCCCACTAGAGTTGAATAAAATCGTCTAATAATTGCCAGAATACGATGAAAAGAACGTCCCTAGTACTGAATGGGTTAAATTTTGAAGCTGCCAGACCACAATTGCCCGTAAAAATTGCCGGTTAAAGAGCTCGTGTGACACCGCCTTAACCCCTTGAGGATTATGACGCATTTTAAGGGGAGATGGGCGCATTAATTTGCTTAAGGGAGGTATGGCAGAGTGGTCTTGCCACTGGACTGATAATCCAATGGACCTGGGTTCGAATCCCAATATGTCAATGGGAAAATATTATTGGGATGGAATTTGTGCTGTACCTAGTTTCAGTGCATTACCACAGCACACCGAAATGCCAAAAGAATACCATCATTGTTCCCTGATTAAATAACATTGTATGAATATTCCCATATTTAAAAAATATGCTGCAGGGGGCAATGCCTAGTGAGTTAATTGCTCAATAGGTGGCGTTCTGAGAGTGAGGGTCCGAGTCTGGGGAATGAGACGGTGAAGCGCAGAGGCGGAGCAGCTTCCGAGATGGAGTTGCTTCGAGCCTGGGTGCTTCGCATTTCTCACTCCCTAGACTGGAACAAGACCTCACGGGCCTCGCCGTGTTCAGCGGTTGAGTGTGCAGGCTCTCAGCCTATGCCCGAGAGGGAGTAGTTGGAATATAGAAAAAGAAAAAAAAATCTGTACCGACGACGTTTCCTAAATTGTATTCTAGCTGCATTTAGACCACTTTATGAAGCTTAAGAAGGATATTTGGTAGCTAAAAGAATGAATTGAGATTATCTGTAGCCTTTGAATTGGTAGATATACTTTCTTTATATATATACATACAGTATATTGCAACTACTCCCTCTCGGGCATAGGCTGAGAGCCTGTACATTCAACCGCTCAACACGGAGAAGCCCGCGAGGTCTTGTTCCAGTCTAGGGAGTGAGACATGTGGGAGCACTTAGAGTTCTAAGCTGAATAAAATCGTTTAAAAGTTGCAAGAATATAAGGAAAAGGATGTCACCGGCACAAAAAGGGTTAAAATTACGAAGGTGTCAAACAACTTGCCAACTGTTTACATTGTTGGCGCCAGACCCAGTGTTCCTACATTGTTGGCGCCAGATTCAATGTTCCTAATATATCTCGATGACGCCACTGATACGTCACTGATACAGTCGGCCAAATATGTGATGTTTTGGCACCAAGTATATTTTGATCAATGTTTGGTATCAGCAATATCTAAACTTGATTCATTGTATTTCGAGTGAGATATACAAACATGTTCCTACACTTACCTACCCTATTCAACATCTGGCAGACATTTATATAGCACAGAGTGATGTCTCTGGCGAAGCCGGATTTCTCCATACAATGCTGGCTCGCTATCGCTCGCCAGGAAGAAAACAACACCTGGATGGGGATAAATGTCTTAAAACAGTAGGCGATTGGGACCAAATGGATACAAAACAAGCCAGAGAAAGAGAGAAAAGTAGAGAATAAAAGCAGGTCACTCCCCTTAACCAACTCGTGACCAAATTGCAAGGTGTAAGACAACGTAATTAGGTCTGCTCTCAGGGGCGTTAAGAGGTGGCTTTTATAGACCCCTTCTCCCTTATTCACCCGCCGGCTTTAGCACCGCCAACAGCTCCGCATTGCCACTGAGAAAACTCGATCCTAATTTGAGTATTTCATATCCCAATTCCCTTTATTCATTGCATGAACAGTAGTTAAGTGCTTGTTTAACCTCCACATAGTTCTGTAGTTGCCGTGCATGTTATTTTATTGCTTTTCTGACTGATAAACATTGTTGTTTACATTTGTTATCCTAGCTTGTAGCAGACGACGCACGCTCACCTCTAATCGACCTAGCTTTGTATTTTCTTATTAACTCTAGTAGTTATCGTATTCAGTATCCTACTGTAGCTATATATATCTGTAATTTTAGTTGTTGCTTGCATGATCTTGTAGTAACCTTTGACTGATAACTTTGTTTATCTAAATATAATCCTGCTTGACTAGCCTACAGTGACACCAGCGCCATCTGTTGATACAGTATATTAACCCCTTGTGTGCAGTTACACTTTATTTTTATATAATCTCTATTTGGTGAATTGTATATTTAGTTACATATTCTATTATATATATATATATATATAGTTGTTTTGCTTTTTTAGGTAGGTTATCACCCCTGGTAGCCTACTTCTGCATATTTCATACTTTTTTGTTTTTGGTTATTTTTGTTTTCGGTTAGTCTAGGCTATCATCCCTGGTGGCCTATTTCTGCGTACGGTACTTCAATTTTTAAATTTTCAGTTAGGCTATCACCGCTGGTGGCCTATTTCTGCGTACCGGTATTTCATAATTTTTGTTTTCGGTTAGTCTAGGCTATCATCCCTGGTGGCCTATTTCTGCGTACTTCAATTTTTAAATTTTCAGTTAGGCTATCACCGCTGGTGGCCTATTTCTGCGTACCGGTATTTCATAATTTTTGTTTTCGGTTATTTTTGTTTTCGGTTAGTCTAGGCTATCACCGCTGGTGGCCTATTTCTGCGTACCGGTATTTCATAATTTTTGTTTTCGGTTAGTCTAGGCTATCATCCCTGGTGGCCTATTTCTGCGTACTTCAATTTTTAAATTTTCAGTTAGGCTATCACCGCTGGTGGCCTATTTCTGCGTACCGGTATATCATAATTTTTGTTTTCGTTTAGGATAGGCTATAACCCCTGGTGGCCTATTTCTGTTTAAATAAACATAAACAAAAATTCGGTTCGACTATCACTGCGTATTCAAATTTAATTTTGTTTTGTTTTAATTTACGGTTAGGCTATCACCGCTGATAATCTATTTGTGTGTATTTCAACATTTTTGTTTTCGGTTAAGCCTATTTAAGTAAGTGAAGCGACCTGAAGGGAGTGAAGTGTTTTTAAAGTGAGTTTAGTGTTTTTAAAGTGAGTTAAGTGTTTTTAAGTGAGTGAAGTGATCTGAAGAAAGTGATCGTCACCATGCCTCGTGCCTGTACGAACTGCGCCGGTAGGTTTGGTGCTTCCATGTTTGCTCCTGCCGATCCACAAGTCTGCCGACTCTGCCAGCAACGAGAGGATTTGACAGCAAAATTGGATGAAGCCCACAACAAGATCAACGCCCTCACCAGGAAGCTGGAATCACTCCAAGAGTTTGTAACACTCAACGTTGGAGTATCACCAACTCCAATTGTTTCAACTCCAGCATCCACCACCGCCCCAACGTCATCTGCCAACAATCCAACACCTGCAGTAGACACTGCAGCAGATGCTTCTGACGAACCTGAGCCGACATCAAACCAGGACAGCCGCCCTGTTCACCTTAGTCTCTCCCCCACTCCTCGTGCAAGAAGCCTGCTAGCACGAACAGTACCAACCCCTCGCCCCCATTCTAACCACTCCTCTCCCCGACCTGTACGTAGAGTCCCGCCACCACAGGTTTCCGGATTTACACCAGTGAGGAACGGTGCACGGCCAACGCAGAAAAGGTCTCATCTACCAGTCACAATGTCAAACAGATTTGAGATATTGGTAGAGATGGCAGACGAACCAGAAGAGACCAGGCTCGTTGGGGATTCCATCCTACGAGGACAGGTCGAAGAGTTCTGCGACAGAGTCCCAAATCAACGAAAAAGATTTTGCATCCCAGGAGCTGGACTGGATGACATTGTGGAAGCCTTCGAAGATACCACAAAGGATGCAAATGAAAATACCCTTTTTGTCATCCATGCTGGTTCAAATGACGTCATGCGCACCAGATCCGAAGAGTTGATGGAGAAATATCGCAAGATGATCCAGCACTACAAAAACAAGTCAAGGAATATCATCATCTCAGGCATTCTCCGCAAGATCGACGCACCTGACAAATTCTACGACAAGGCCTTCAGCACAAATAGCCGACTAAAATATTTGTGTCTGAGGGAAGAAGTTGAATTCATCAACCTCTGGGACAACTTCTACAACCAGCCTACTCTGTTCCGCAAGGATGGCACTCATCTAAACCCTGTGGGTTCAGCACGCATGGGTCGTCTCCTACACGAAGCAGTCCGCAGCCATGGATCAAAAAACGCCATCCGAGAAGAAGCAGCAGTGACATAAATCATCCAACGCCAAGAAAAAAACAGAGGCAACCGAGGACCACCAGCGATAAGAACCGAAGACAGCGAGGACCGAGGACAGCCATGAACATAAATGCAGATCTGACAAGAACCAAAAATATTAGTAAAGAGCGTTCCGTGAGTTCTAAAATAACAAATTTAAAGGTTTTCTATGCAAACGCTCGTAGCATACGCAATAAATTTTCAGATTTAGATGAGCTAGTGTTTACAGAAAATTATGATGTGATTGGCATAACAGAATCTTGGCTCAATACAGAAGATAGAGACTTTTTAGCAGAGTATTCACTTCCCGGTTATGTAATGTTTGAGAAAAGCCGAATAAATCGAAATGGAGGTGGCATTTTACTTTATATCAAAGAAAGTCTTAACCCTACCCTCTTGTCAAAACCTCAAATTGTGAACGTCGACGCATCTTGTGTGCTAATAAAGAATAATAAAGGTACAAAAATAATACTTGCATTAATATACAGACCTCCAGCTCAATCAGTGCAAACTGACAGAGAAATTTACGAACAAATTGCAGATGTAAGTAACTCACAAGATACCGTAATTTTTGGCGACTTTAATTTACCTGTGACCAAGTGGGGCGATACTCTTACTTCACACTCCGGACATGACTTGTATACGAACTTGCAAGAGAGTTCGCTTTATCAATTTGTTCGAACGCCAACCCGTGGTAATAACGTTCTTGACATTGTACTTGCAACAAAAGAAGAATTAATAGAGAATTTGAATGTTGGTGATGAATTCAGTAACAGCGACCATCGTACGAAAACTTTCACTTTAAAGATTACTAGTAACGAACCAAATAGTAGCATCGAAAAAATCCCTAATTTCAAGAAAGCAAACTTCCATAAACTTAGAGCTATGTATAAAGAAACTGACTGGAGCTTTTTAATTAACAATAACGACATAAATACATCTTGGAAGTTATTCGAAACCACTTACCTAAAAGCAGTGCAAGACTGCATACCATCGAAAATACGGCGTCCAGGCCATAATAATAAGCCCAAATGGTGGAATAAAGATATTTCAAACTGCCTGCTTGCTAAAAAAATTGCTAATGATAGATTAAAATCCTCACAAAATGACGAAGAACGGGTGAAATTTGTAGAGCTACGACGCAAAGCCAAAAAGTTAATTAAGCAAAGTAAAAAGACCTTAGAGTTACATATTGCGAATCAAAGTAAAACAACCCCGAAAGAATTCTATAGTTATATCAGAAAGAAAAAAGTAGTTACTTCAACTGTTGGACCGTTAGTCGATGAAAAGAGAGAATACACCAAAGACGAAGTACAAATGAGTAATGCCCTGAATACCTTTTTTGCATCAGTTTTTACAACAGAAGACCTCAGTGATATCCCTACACCATCGCCGATTCAGATTGATAATTCAGATGTTTTAAGCAATATCACCGTTACAGAGAGAGAAGTATTGAATTGTTTAGATAAACTCAAGGTAAATAAAACGCCTGGACCTGATACAATCTCGCCTAGAGTTCTAAAGGAAGCTAAGGATGAGCTCTCCAAACCACTGACATTATTATTCAATAAATCCTTGCAGTCTGGAACTATGCCTGATCAGTGGAAGCTAGCCAACGTAACACCGATATTCAAAAAAGGCAGCAAATCCCTACCCAGTAACTATCGTCCAATTAGCTTAACCTCAGTTGTATGTAAAATGCTAGAAACGGTCATACGAGACATACTCGTAAATTACTTAGAGGAAAATAACATACTTAAAGATACTCAACACGGCTTTCGTAAAAAACGTTCCTGTTTAACAAACCTCTTAGACTTCTTCCACGATATCCTCAACCTCTACGATGAGAGTAAAGCTGTAGATATTATATACCTTGATTTTCAGAAGGCCTTTGACAAAGTTCCCCATAAACGTTTACTGCTAAAACTAAAAGCGCATGGAATACAAGACGGTGTGTTGAAATGGATAGAAAATTGGCTCAGCGACAGAAAGCAAAGAGTAGTCATAAACGGTAAGGCATCTAAATGGACCAATGTAAGTAGCGGGGTACCCCAGGGATCGGTACTAGGACCAATTCTCTTTCTAATTTACATCAACGACATAGATGAGGGTCTCACCTGTACAATCTCAAAATTTGCTGACGATACAAAAATTGCAAATAGCGTACTCTCAAAAGAACAAGTTGACGATATGCAACACAATCTAGATAAATTGTCATGTTGGGCCCAAATTTGGCAAATGAGTTTCAATGCGGATAAATGTAAAGTACTACATATCGGATACCTAAATGAGAAAGCAAACTATTCGATGAATGGCACTCAGCTTAAGAATGTAAACAGAGAAACCGATCTGGGAGTAACAATATCGAGTAACCTAAAACCGAGTCAACAATTTTCAGAAGTTGTTAAGAAGGCAAACAAAATAATTGGCTTTATAGGCAGGTCATTTGAGCATAAATCCAAAGAAGTTATCCTAACCCTTTACAATTCCTTAGTCCGCCCTCTTCTGGAATACTGCGTTCAATCCTGGAGCCCTTATTACCAAAAAGATATAAACAAGCTAGAACGAGTTCAACGTAGAGTTACCAAAATGATACCTAGCCTAAAGAACAAACCATAC
>CM064573.1:63470074-63552574 GCA_032716605.1 Paralithodes platypus
TTGAACTACAATTCATTCTGAAATTCCACTGGTCCACTGTCAATAAGATTAGTTAGTTAGTTAAAATAGGACTTCAGAGGATATCAACCCTTCTGGATAATTAGGTCAGCACACTGTAAGTCAAGAATAACGTCAGGACTGGAGCCCCTTTTCGAGAACTCCAGTCCCTTGTCAATATGAATCATACACAAATTTAGTATTTTTGCTTTGCAGTTCTTATTATGTCTTTGGAAGTAATGCAATGGTTAGAAATTCACTTCCATGTAAATATTCTTGTATCCTTTATCAATTTCATGCAATTTGTCCCATTTGACGCCCCATCTATAATCTGTGTGTTTTTTTAAAGCTGGCGAGAAACTGACTTATTCTTATGTTAATTACTTCGTTATTACAAAGTTTGTATAACCAAATACGGTGTTAATTGTCAAAACCTGTCTATAATATGATCCAGAGACATAGCAGACCTCCAAAACTACCACTGCATCAAAACTGGACTGCAGCTCACCCTTAGCTATTTGTTCACTTGATGTGCCACTGATGGAGGTGGTTCTGTGTACCCCTGGCCCTGGCACCAGCACTTGTTGTACCACTGGCACAAATTTAACATTGCTTTGTGTAGTCTACCTATCTATATACTCAGGCACATACCCCATTATTTATTTTTTGTTTTGTAAACTGGGGGTGGCCGACTCGAGACAGATTTTGTGTAGTATTGGCAATAATTAAATGGCTTTATATACCAATGGCACACCCGTTGCTTCATATGAGACTGGCAGCCATTTAACGTCTTTGTATACCAATTGCACCAGGCTTCATATACAACTGTCACCTCCTTGCTTTGAGTGCCACTGGCGCCCTGATTTATGCACCACAGCTGTAACCACCCTGCAGCCTGTACACATCTGTCCACCTGTAGAGCTCAAGCCAACATCACCAGACTTTTCTAAGCCAAAGTCTACTACACCAGAGCCCTTGCCACACCTGGGCATCCCAACTCCGCCTACTTCAGCTGCAGAGAATGACGCCATCTGGTTGCCCAACAAACCTCCGCTGCCACATATATGCCTTAGTCACACTTGGACCATGATCGCCTTGCTCCCCAAGGCCTGGGCTACAGCTATGGAGTTTCTACCCACAGGTGTAGCGCGGTTGGTAGAGCACTCGCCTGCAAACTGTGAGGTTGATGGTTTGAGTCTCGGGCCAGCCTGTGTGTTATTGGCAGACGCCAGTGCTGTTGGTGAACGGCGCTGTCTAGCAATCAGTGGCAACTGTTTACTGAAGTCCTTGATGCATTAGGGCACCCACCCTAACCCAACTCTTGTGCATGGTGGTAAAAACATGCATCAGGTGTAGCCAGTATGACTTCTAATCAATACACAATAAAACTGTCAATGAGTTTCTTTACCAGTTAAAATAGTGACCACATATCTACAGTAATATATATGCATGTTATTATTGATCCAATATTGCTTATATTTTGTCTATTGTCATTAAATGTCAGTTCTCCACATCTTCAGATTCAGTAGCACTCACATCACATGACTATTCAAAGATCCTAAAGTTTACAATCTCCATTTACAGCAAATTCTACATTAACTTCTCCTATAGTAGAGGACAATTTGTTTAAGTGTATGTCAAAACTTCTATATGGCTGTAAAAATTTACTTAGATACTATACACTGTTCAAATTTACTTGACAGCTTTTCCCAGGCTTTATTTTAACAGTTAATGCTGAGTGGTTCAATTTACTTAAATATTTTGGATATAAGTTGTTCATAAGTTGTATTTTGTTTCAAGATCCATGCCACACACCACTGCCAAACAATCATCTGCTTTCAATATCATACTTATTGTGGGAGGATACACTGCCAAGTACATTTGAACAGAGTACAACAAATACATCCATAGTAAATCCATTGTTAATATGACAAAGCTAGGCTAATCATGAACAAATATAGCTCTTTGTATGTTTATTTAAAATTTAAATGGACATCAACACAACAAATGGCAACAATATTCTGCACTTTCTCCAATTGCATATACTGTACAGTGTATATATATATATATATATATATATATATATTTTTTTTTTTTATAAAAATTGTTTAACCAGACCACTGAGTTCCACAAAAGAACTCTAATAGGGCTAGCCGGAAGGATTAGATCAAGATGGACAACTAATCAAGTCAAGATAGATAGGGAAGAGCAGGAGGTGAACAAATCTAGGAAGGTGAAGACACGCAGACATTTCTCGCCATTTCACCAGTTCAGCCGGACCACATGAGCTCCACAGCAGAGCTATTATAGGGCAGGGCCGAAGGATGAGGCAAGAACTGCTACACTGCAGTACCAACCAAGAAGTGATCAGGTCTAAGGTAGAAAAAAATCACAGCGAGATGCACAAAAAATGCATTACCGAGGGGAATCAAGTCAGCTCGGCCGCAGCAGCTGCAACCTAAGAGACAAATCAGGTCAGGAGCCTACAACCTAGCCAGGCCAGGAAGGCATGTGATATAGGCTGCCGGAAGGACAACCGATGAGACAGAATAAGAATAGAAGGGGAAAAAAATGGAAAGAGGAATGAAAACCTACGCAAAATTAGTCAAGCCGACGACAAAAGCTTGAGGGGAAAGGGAAACATCCAGAACCCTCACCCATCAAACTCCAGTCGCTGGCCCCGAAGCCCCTCAACCGAGACAAGGGGCGTTTTTTTTTGTTTCTGTCTTTTTTTGCTTGGGAAACAGATTTTTTGGTTTGTTTAGTTTGCAAGTTTTACATTTTAATTTTAATATTAGTTTAACCAGACCACTGAGCTCTACAAAAGAACTCTCATAGGGCTGGCCCGAAGGATTCGATAAATATATATAACTAAACGAGTCAAGATAGACAGGGAAGGGCAGGAGGGGAACAAATCGAGGTAGGTGAAGACACGCAGACATTTCTCACCATTTCATCAGTTCAGCCGGACCACATGAGCTCCACATCAGAGCTCTTATAGGGCAGGGCCGAAGGATGAGGCAAGAACTGCTACACCGCAACACCAACCAAGAAGTGATCAGGGCGAAGAATGAAAGATCAGGTCGAAGGCAGAAAAAATCACATCGAGAAGCTAAAAATGCATTACCGAAGGGAATCAAGTCAGTCCGGCCACAACAGCATCCAAAGAGACAAATCAGGTCAGGAGTCTGCTACCTAGCCAGGCCAGGGAGACATGAGATATAGGCCGCCCGAGGACAGTCGAATGGGAGAGAATAAGAATAGAAGAGGAAAAACATAGAATGAGGAATGAAAAAACTACTCAAAATTAGTCAAGCTGAGGACGAAAGCTCGAGGGGAGATAGGAAGGGTAAGTACCACAACCATCCCCCATTAAGCTCTAGTCACCGGCCCCGAAGCCCCCCAACCGCGGAAAGGAGAGTAGTATCAGGGGGGAGGGGCGTAGTAGTAGGGGGGATCTTGATGTGGTAATCAAACACCGTATTATCATACAAATTATAAGTATTACATAATAAGGTAGGGATAAAAATACATATAATTAGGATTATAATGTAAAACTTGCAAAATAAACCAACCAAAACAGGGACGACACAAAATATAGACAAAAGAACTTATCAATATCACTACTGTATGTGGAAATAACGCTTTAGCAAAATATAATTTTGAAATAAAAGAGCACAAAACCACCACATAGAATGTACATCACAATATGAGTAAGTGAATTTTGTTTCCCAAGCAAATTAGTCACATATATTAACATACTCTCATCATGTTCAAGGAATTAATCAATTTGGGAATTTCAGGACGTTCTGGTAAAAAAAAAAAAATTCTGTATGAATAAATGTCAAAATGTTCTATTCAAACAAATTTGCAATTTGACAAGATATTAACAATAGTATAAAATACATACAACACTCACTAACAATAGTGTAAGCATAGCATGAACACATAACATGACCCAACCAATTACAACCCTAAATTTTTTTTTTTTTAAATCAGTTCAACCAGACCACTGAGTTCCACAAAAGAACTCTCATAGGGCTAGCCCGAAGGATTAGATCAATATGGATAACGAATCAAGTCAAGATAGATAGGGAAGGGCAGGAGGTAAACAAATCTAGGAAGGTGAAGACACGCAGACATTTCTCGCCATATCACCAGTTCAGCCGGACCACATGAGCTCCACAGCAGAGCTCTTATAGGGCACGGCCGAAGGATGAGGCAAGAACTGCTACACTGCAGCACCAACCAAGAAGTGATCAAGGGCGAAGAATGAGAGATCAGGTCTAAGGTAGAAAAAAATCACAGCGAGATGCACAAAAAATGCACTACTGAGGGGAATCGAGTCAGCTCAGCCGCAGCGACCAGAGAGACAAATCAGGTCAGGAGCCTATAACCTAACCAGGCCAGGGAGGTATGTGATATAAGCTGCCGGAAGGACAACCGAATGAGACAGAATAAGAATAGAAGGGGAAAAACATAGAAAGAGGAATGAAAAACTACGCAAAATTAGACAAGCCAACGACAAAAGCTCGAGGGGAGAGGGAAAGGGAAAACTCCAAAACCCTCCCCCATCAAGCTCCAGTCGCTGGCCCCGAAGCCCCCCAACCTAGTCAAAGGGCGTAGTAATAGGGGGTACAACTCTACAAATAACCTACATTTATAGTACAAATAAATTAAGGATATCACAAAGGCAAGCCATTGATACTATCAAAAGTGAATAGATACAATAAAATAAAGTATAACATTGCAAAATATGAAGAAGCAACAACATATTTAAACAAAGAGTAGCCTACCCTTTTAACAAGAACAATGAATTTTATAGAAAAAATCAATAACAGTAGAAGTACTGTAGATAAACAATCAAAAATACAGACAAACAGTAAGCAGAGGTTATACGAGAAACTTCAAGTAAAAATAGGCTTGATTAAAATTATTGATATCAAAGTTAAGAATAGTCACAATAATTGACCTTAAAAATAAAAAAAATATGCAACAATATACTTGAAACAAAACCTCGTTTACTAAGAGTCTGTATAGTAATATAGCTCTAGCCCAAAAGTCGTCATCTTAGGGAATAAAAACAATTATATGTTATTTTATTATCTATATTACAAAGGAAAGGAAAGTTTATTATGTTAAAATTATAATCGTCAACTTTGTGATATACTTTAAGTGTGCACTGTTCATTATCAATCTGTGTATATCAAGAACATTTTCAACTTAATCATTTACGTTACCTTGTTTGAGGGGGATGGAATTTGGATAAATTAATTTATCGACTTGATTAAAATCTAACATATTCAAACAAATTTGCAATTTGACAAGATGTTAACAATAGTACAAAATACATACAGCACTCACTAACAATAGATGGAAGTCCATGAATGTGGAGGGAGCTGCACCAAGGGGCGGACCAAAAAAGATGTGGGATCGGACTTTGCAATCTGATCTTAAATCAAAGAACCTGATAAATGAGGCAGCTCTTAACAGGGCTGCCTGAAACGCCGCCATTAGGACGTGAAACCAGGACCGCAGTTTGTGTGGAGCACTCGATCTTTAAGTTTATGTATGTACTGTATGTATGAATAACTACGCCAAGACGTCGGCCTGGTTTGTCGACATCCCCGACACAGACAGAGGGCTGGTACTACAAAACCAAACAGATAACCTCATCATCCTTAACTACATCCATCAACATACTGTACCCATATTCCTCACCAAACCCTCTATAACCCATCATCTCCAGACATCACCTTTTGCTCCCCAGAACTCGCCCCCACAACATCCTGGAGGGTGGTCAGAACCTTAGGCTCGGACCACCTCCCGATCATTATCACCACCAAAACCAGACTCACCCCAGCTAGCCACAAAAACACATACACCAATTATAAAAGAGCTAACTGGGAAGCATTCACAAATGAGACAGAACAACACTTCACAACTCTAAACAGTACACCCATCACTAACATCAACAATGCTGTACACATACTCAATAAAACTATCCAAAACACTGACAAGAAACACATTCCAAGAGGTAACAGAAAAAAGACACAACCCCAACTTCACACCAGAAATTCAAAACCTCATCAGACAACGCGACATACTGAAACACTCCCCAGCACCCCACACACAAGACATCACACAACAAATTCAAGCACTCAACACCCAAACTAACAACAAAATACAAGAACAACAAAAACTAAATTGGAATAACTTCCTACAAACACTTGATCACAAAACAAACCCCAAAAAACTCTACAAAACACTAAACAGCATCACACTTTCCAACAGCACACAACACAATCACATGCTGCAATCACAACAACAGACTCTACTCCTTCATGTAAACAACAAGCAAACACTCTCATCAATCACTTCTCACATGTCAGCCACCTAAAACCTCACAAAGACGACCGACGTGTCATCCGACGTAAGAGACAATTCCCCACAGACCCTGACTATACACCCTTCACCAATCACCAGACAAAGCATATCATCAACAATCTCAAGCACTCACCCGCCTGTGGCCTAGACAACATAAGCAACATACAGCACACCTCAGACACCTGGGACCACAAGGCATACAAGCACTCACTAACATATCAAACTACAGCTATTCACACAACACAATACAAGACATTTGGAAGCATGGTACCATCATCACATTCCCCAAACCCAACAAAGACCCCACTCTACCCTCCTCGCACCGCCCCATCACACTCCTTTGCTCCCCCTCCAAAGTCATGGAACGCCTAGTATTACAACTAATTACACCCGACCTACCCCTAGCTCCAACACAACATGGCTTTAGGCCACTGCACTCCACAAACACTCTTCTCACAGACCTTACACAAAGAGCTTTTGACGGCATCAACTCAGCTAGACCACCACACAGATCACTATTAGCCACACTCGACATTAGTAAAGCCTTCGATGCCATCCCCCGCCACAACCTAACAAACAAAATCTACAACACAAACATGCACAACAACACAAAAAGATGGCTGCCAACTTCCTAGCAGGCAGATGTGCACACGTATCTTTTGCCGGTCAGTCATCTAAAATCAGAAACTTTCCAAACGGAGTCCCACAAGGATCCGTCCTATCGCCCGCACTCTTCAATCTGTACATGCACGATATAACTACACCCAATACGCCCCAAATAAACTTAGCTTCCTATGCAGATGACATAACACTCACATGCACACACCATGACCCAAAAAGAGCAACAGATCTCCTTCAACCCTATCTCAACACACTACATGGCTGGTGCACTACAAACAGACTTAATCTAGCCCCAGCCAAATCCACCGCAACCCTGCTCACAAGCTGGACAGGAGAACACGAATACATCCCTCAACTCACCATAAACAACACACCCTAACATACACACACACCCAAAATCCTAGGAGTAACATATGATACTCATATGACATTCAAACAGCACACCACAAACATTAAAAAGAAACTGACACCCAGACTTAATGCCCTCAGGTCACTTGCTCACACAAAATTTGGACACAACAAAGAAACTACCACCACAGTATATAAACAATACATAAGATCAGTGATGGAATATGCAAGCCCAGCCTGGGTTTCTAACCTACCTGAAACACGTCATAAGACCTTACAGACTATTCAAAACAAAGCCCTGAAGATCATTACAGGCTGCACAGCTACTGCACCCACAGATCACCTACATCAAGAAACCAAAATCCTCAAAGTCAAAGACCATCTGGACATGAGAGGCACTCAATTCCTGGCAGCAGCCTCCACGAACCAAGACCACCCACTAAACTACATGGCAACACACCCACAGACACCAAGAAATATCAAAACAACACCCAGCACACGGTATCACACACATTTATTGTCCTCTCTCCCTCCCTGCCCACCCCGAACCAACTTCCAGAAGCACATCCATACTCATATCTCTCGCCGATCCATCCACTCACTCACAGACAACACGCAGCTGCATGCACGACCTCCCGAAATCCATCCTTCCGAATCCTCCCTTCCTCGCGAGGACAGAGTCCACCTGGCCAGGCTGAGATGCAGACACCATCCAGCTCTCCTGAGCTATCAGAAGAGACTGGATGACTCCGTTGTCGATGCCTGCCCGGGATGTAACACAGCACCCCATACCATTAAACACATCATAGAAGACTGCATTTCACACAACCACTTACGCCAACAACACAATCTACACTCAATGAGAGCTGGCCATGGCCTTCCTCAGGCACTCAGGGCTGTTCGGCCAGGCAGCTTAGGGAAGAAGAAGAAGAAGAAGAAGAAGAAGAAGAAGAAGAAGAAGAAGAAGAAGAAGAAGAAGAAGAAGAAGAAGAAGAAGAAGAAGAAGAAGAAGAAGAACAACAACAACAACTACTACATAACTCCTGAATAACAATATACACTCTTAACCCCTTTGGTACCGGCGACGTCTTTTTTATATTATTTTGGCTATATTTAGAGAATTTTTTGCAGTTTAATAAGGATCTGTGGTAGCTAAAAGGGTTAAGCGAGATAGATCGAAGGCTGTTAATTGTTGGAGGCCTTTTATAAACTGAATAAAATTGTCTAATAGTAGCCAGAAAAAAAGATAAAAGATGTCGCTGGTAGAGAAAGGGTTAATTCGATCCTGCTATTTATCCTTCCATACATATAATCAAGGGGTGGATACAAATGTAAGTGGACAATTGACCACTTGCGAGTTTCGTTCTATAAGGAAGTTGGAGCCGTGAACATCGATATTAAAGAGAAATGCAATAATAATGTGGGTTTCTAATGAATAAAAAGTACTGTATGTTCAATTTGGTTTTATGTATTTATCTAAGTATTATGACCGTATTTTAGCTGGTAATTCTGATAAATATTGATGGCTAGAGCTCCAACTTCCTTATACAGTAGAACGAAACTCGCAAGTCGGGAATTGTAGTTACCCAGAGAGCTGTTACAGAACTACAGTACAGTACTTTTAATTACCGTATACTGCTTTCCAACATATCTTATATAGAAATGGAAAGAAAACAGCAAACTTGATCTAAATCGATGGTTAAAGCTGCATAATTTGCTTGCCATTCCATAGTCCTTAAGGGGATTGTTTTTCTGGGCCCTCTTCTCCCACATGTTTAGCCCCATTAATTTTGAGATTTTTAGAGACTCTCCGCCGCTCACCCCATTAGTTTGGCTATTGTAAGACCTTGCACCCCATTTCTTTAGCAATTTTTTTCTGGTGAGCAATAGCAAGCCTGCAATTTGCTGGGGTATTTTTCTACTAAAAAAATTCACATATTCATCTTGAAGGGAGATCTTGAGGATATTTCTTATAAGCTTGATAAATGTCTAAGGAGGAAACTAGAAACAAAATCTCTCTTAATAGTTGTAAAAGCAAACCTAACTATCTCTGTAACAGCCTTATTTGTGCGTAACTATCATTCAGATTAGATAAATTAAGACTATCTAACACTTAAACCTAACTATCTCTGTACTCTGACCAATCATGACCAACAATAGTAATTTTGCTATGGATTACAGATGTGCATAGGCTAGATACTGTACATGTTATTTTTTATATACAATTAATTATAACTCTCTGTCAACCTTAATAAAATCTCAGCCAGAAGTGTAATCCTCACATGGTTGATTTCCAAGACAAGAGACTTTCTCTAAAGTTAAGTAGGCAAGGAACACATGTCGGCAGAGGATGTCTTTAGAACCCACAACAATACTAGATTAAATAAAGAAAAACAAAGGCCTAGATACATAATATTCATAGTATCACCAACCCACCAATTAACTTACAAATAAACCTAATTAACCCTCTCACATTCTTGACGCACTTTTGAGCCTATTAGGGATACTTTAGCGCCTTTGTTACCATCAGGGATGTTTAGAAACCTTTAGTTTAGTTACTTTAACCTCTACAGTTGTCGTTGAGTTAGCTGTGGGCAGAAAACTAATTCTGGAGAGGTAATTATAAGAGTGAGAGAACTCTATTTCTTATTGCTAATCTGGCAACCTCTGCGTCATATGGTCGTGAGAGGGTTAATGAAATCAATGAAACTAATGAATACATGCGGTACTCCAAGGATTCGAACCCAAGATACTCGCACCAAAATTCTGCGCACTAAACATTACGCTATCAAGACAGTTAAAAGGCTTAGGGACAAGCTCACGATATGTTATGACAGACAAGGCAGGGTGTGGTGGTGGTGACAGCGTTGTAATGGTCGTGATCGGAGTGTCGTAGTGGTGATGATCATGGCTGTAGTGGTGGTGATGAAGGTGGAATGGTAGTAGTAGTGGTAACAGGGTCAGTGGCAGGGATAGAGTACTTCTGGATGTTGGTGAAGATAACAGGTGAGGATGATGTAGGGGTAGGTAGGGTCATCATGTTGGTGAAGATAACAGGTGAGGATGATGTAGGGGTAGGTAGGGTCATCATGTTGGTGAAGATAACAGGTGAGGATGATGTAGGGGTAGGTAGGGTCATCATTTTGGCCACTCTCTTATCGCCTCTTGACTACTTATCCATATAACCTGTTGAAGAAAAATATAAAAACAATACCTACTTACTCTAGAGATCTTTAAACACTATTAGTTACAATTGTGAAGGGAAATCAAATACATACATACATAGTGCGCGGAATTTCGATGCGAGTATCCTGGGTTCGAGTCCTCGGAGTGCCACATGTATTTGTTGATTTCATTAATTGAGTTTAGATGTGAAGTTGGTTGGTGTAAAAAACATAATAATAAATCCAAAGTCTAGTTCACCTAAAACATTGATTAAATCTTAGATATCTTCCACTATGAGGAAGTTTGTCTTCATTATACTTTTCCAAATTTTTTACTCATGCCATTGGTGGTCTTCTACTATCAACAGCTCCTCTCACTACAGTACAGGTCTCCCTCACTATCCGATGCCCCAATTTACGATATTATTATAGGTTTTTAGGTGTTTGTGTTTGTGTTTTGGCTGGTCCCAGAACGCATCCCCATTTACCCCATTAATTTTAGGGTTTGCTGTATGATTTTTCTATCGAAGATCGGGGATTTCAGGAACGTAACCCAGTCGTCAATTGAGGAAGACCTGTATATTATCATGAATTTTTCCTGACCTTCTCTTCTCATCTATTCTTTGCACATGGCCATGTCACCAGAAAATACATCTTTTTATCTACACAACCAATCTACATTCAATGGCCAGAACTTGCACTTTAATTCCAAAAGACGTAGCAAAATTAAAGGTAACTACAGGTAAAGGTGTTTGCGAGGTAAAATATGAAGCTATAGCCTATATGTCAAAATATCAAGCATTGCAGACATCCTGAATAAATAAATTGATAGATAAGGATATAAAAGAGAGAGAAAGCTATATATATTTGGGAGCAGTACAGTGTACAGTTGGCTACATGAATGTGTTTACACTCCTTGATTTTATGTATGCAAGCACAAATAGAATGACTGAATTAGAAGCTTAACTATCAGTAAAAGAGATACTTCATATATGATCAATTGATGGTTTTATAACTAATTATTCAGTAAAAGAAATACTTCATATATGATCAATTGATGGTTTTATAACTAATTATTCAGTAAAAGAAATACTTCATATATGATCAATTGATGATTTTATAACTAATTATTCTTGTAAGTCAATCACACTAATTGTACTGTACTTCCATACATACACTTATGGGATGTATGCACATTCATGTGGCCAACTGTACATGCCATAGAAAAGAGAGTGAACTAAATAGGAAATCAATTCAAGGGAACTGATTCAAGAGATTCCTGGCATCTTCAAAGGAAGAATGGTTAGTGAGGAAGTGTAGGAGTCATTGAGGAACAATTTGGTATGGAAGTGTGACAAGGAAATTCACAAGCTGAGACCTGTGGAGGTCATGCAGAATTACAATAAGTGTAAACAGGCCAGATGTAGTAAGATAACTATTTGGTTCTTTTGGATTGAAAGAACATACTCTGGACACTGAACACAAAGTGGTTAAACAGATATAGAACAGTATTCTATGGTATACGTCCATGTGTAGAGAATGGATGAAGACAAAATGCTATGAGAGATAAATGTAAGTCAAGTGAGAGAAACAGGTGGTAGTGGAGAACACCAATGGTTTGGGGAATCCTTAAAACAAAAGAAGTAAACTGTATAGAAACACAGGTAAAGGGAACATGACTAGAGAAAAAGCCTGGAGGCATTTTTGTTATGGCTACCCTGAAGTGGGAGCTTCCAGTGAAGAAACAAATCATCAAAGATAATGTTGAACATTAAATTAACAGATAGGGAAAACTATTATAAATCTAGCTTTAATCTATAAATAACTAGTTACTTAAAACAAAACAATACATTTTACTGGTAAACACTGTATTCAGATAGGCCTACTGTACTACTGGTATAAATACAAAACAAAAAGAATACAAACCATTATTAATTTTACTGTACAGTATATTAATCTTCTGTTCTGTCTTCCTGGTCAGCATTCTTGATAGGCTTGGAGCTCATTACTTCATTGTCAAATTCTGGAGGAGTCGGACAAACACCTGCAAATAAATAATATAATGATACCAGTATCATTAACACTACCTCTAAGAGTACCAGGCTGGCAAATGAGAAAATATTTACCCCTGGCCAAAATTGTCCCTTTATTTTAGTCAATATTTGTAAATATATAAATTTACAGTTTTGCTCTACTGTATAGTTGCCTATATGCCCCTGATGATGATGATGCCTTTTTTTACCACCATGCACTCCCTGCTCAAGAGTGGAGATAGGGTACGGTACATGCTCTGCTGTTTCAGGGCCTTCAGTGGACAGTTGTTGTTGTTGCTGTTCCTCAGGTTGTCTGGCCGTGCAGTCCCAAGGTCCCGAGCAAGGCTAAGACCATAACCGAGCGGCCTAACAAAACCCTCCCTGCTTACCACTAATAAAGCCCAGGTGACCAAAGCCACTCTAAGGCGGGGAACTGAGGAGGGTGCGGAAACACACGGGAAACTAAAGTCCCAGTGGACGGTTGTCACAGATTGCTAAAAAGCACCGTCCACCACAGCACTGTCTTCGGCCAATAATACACACTGGCTGGAATGAGCCTCGATCCCTTGACCTCTCGGTTTGCATGCGAGTGCTCTACATGCAGTACATACATATATACATATACAAATTTAAAAACCAAGTGCTCCATACGAAGCGCGTTTCTGGTCTCACATCCTAATGGCGGCGCTTCAGGCAGCCCTGTTAAGAGCTGCCTTACTTGTCAGGTTCTTTGATTCAAGATCAGACTGCAAAGTCCGATCCCACTTCTTTTTTGGTCCGCCCCTTGGTGCAGCTCCCTCCACATTCATGGACTTGCATCTTTTCACCCAGCTTTGTTCATCCATCCTCTCCACATGTCCAAACCATCCAAGCCTGCTAGTACACATCTCATCACTGATGCTCTTGATATCTAACCTTCTCCTTAGCTCTACACTTGATATCTTATCTTGCAGTTTGGCACCACACATCCATTTCACCATTATCATCTCATTCAAATTTTCTAGTATATGAATCAGTCCCTAAATAACATTACCCAGGTTTGCCACATTGGTTTACATATGCTAACATGGGTAAGGCCAATACCTTCCATTTCTTGATTAGTGATACAATTTGTTTGGAAGAACCTAACTTTAAAATATGGATAGGTGATTAAAAATATATCTACAGTATTGGTATTTTTTTTAAATATTTCATACTACTGTATACAATAAACACTCTAACTCAAACTCTATAATTATGCTAAATGACTTCATTAACAAGCATTGCAAAGCACCAAAGGACTCCGTCAAATGCTGTCCATCACCCAGATGCCCCAAACCTTTCTCCTTCCTAGTATTGGTATATCTCACGCCTGACAACTCCCTTGGCTGATCCAGTCCAACAAGAAGAACAACAACAATAGTGAGACGAGCAGTAATAAATCTCTCTTTGATTCCCAACTGAGTAAAAAATTATAGTTTCCTCGAGCTTAGTATATATGGCGGCTTATTGGTATGCTGTTTGTATATAATTTATAATGTAAAACTTGCAAAACAAACAAACCAAAACAGGGACGACACAATACAGTACTGTATAAAGACAAAAGAACTTATCAAAATTGCTATGTAGAAATAATGCTTTAAAATACAAATTTGAAATAAAAGAACACAAAACTATGAAAGACTCAATACTTTACAGTATCTGGCAGTCTTGAGTCTCAACACAAAAAATAGCTTAACAGAATTGCAATATGCAAAATATTACAATTTGTGTATCACAAAATAAAATACTCTAAAAAACGCAGACCGCCCCCTACCCTACCCCATGTCGTCTGTGTCTCAGTGTGTACAGTTGGAAAGACATGAACCTGAGGCATGTGCTGTGATTCAATGACAGGATTTAAGGGAGTGTTTTTTTCTGGACCTAAATGGCATGAAATGTCTGTAAATTGACATAAGATAAGAGGCAAAAGGTCTTAAAATAGCCAAACTAATGGGGCAAACCTCTTAAAATCTCAAAACTAATGGGGCACAGTATGAGGGAGAATGGGGTCCAGAACAAATATCTCTTTAATCAAGTGTGAGAGTGAATGGTGAAAAAAGTAAAATGATTACAGTAAATGTGTGGTCCACAAGGAGTTGGTGCTTTGTCCTCTACTCTTCATTCCCAGTAGGCTGTTGACAAATAGTTTTTATTATTATTATCTACTCTTCATTATGATGTTAGAAGCACTATCAAGAGATTTTAGGACAGGACTGCTATGGAAGTATTTTTATGCTGACAACCTGATATTGATTTGGAGGGTGCTGATGAGAATATTGTGAAGTGAAGGAAGGGACTGGAACCAGGGGCCCTTGAGTTAATGTGGATACAATAAAGGTAATGTGGATTTGAGTAGATGGAGGTACCGTACTGTAGTAAGGAGTGGGGTCTGGTTATGCAGTGTATGCAAGAAGGGTGTGGGTAGCAACTAATACTGACATTGATTGCAAGTTCCGGTATACCTGTATGACATACTGTACCGTGGGAAACACCAAGGTGACCTTAGATGATGATGATGATCAGCGCTGGGGGTGGTGCAGAGACTACCTTGGATGCAAGAGTCAGAAGTGGGTGGAAGAAGTTTAAAAGAGTTCTTCTGCTACCACTATTGACAATAGAAGGTCTCTCCCTACATACTAAATAGTGTTTTGAATGAGCATAATGAAAGTGCGTTGTCACAGTGAGAGAGGAACTAAGAAAAACAGAGTTGAGAGTGTGACTTGATATAGAATGTATCAATGAAGTACTGTAGTAGTAGTAGTAGCCGTTCTTTAGGCTGCCTGACAGAGCAGCCCCGAGCTCCTAAGGAAGGCCATGGCCATGGTTGAAACTGGGTTTTCCCACAAAGTTCTCAAGGAGTGTGTTTTGTTTTGTTGGCATAAGTGGTTGACTGGTTGTGTGGTATGCAGTGTGCTATGAAGTACTGTACTGTAATGCATACTGGCAGACTGTGGTTGTTTGGCTATGTGGAGAGAATGGATGATATTAACTGGATGAAGCACATAATAAGTATGAAAATAGTTGATAAACAACAGTTAGTTGATTGAGGAAGACCTGGGTCGAGGTCCTGTGAGAGGATCTCAAGGTTCGGGGACTTGACAGGGACAATGCAGGGCATTGTGCAGCATGGAAAGAAGTCATTAGGTGACCAAGGCATACCTGTACAAAACATACAGTATCTTTTCTATCGATACTAATACTGATAATTTGATCTAAACACTATATGAGGAGGAGCACTTCATAAACAAGGTTTTGCTTAAAGTTTCATCCAAATACCTTTCTTTCTTGTGTGCGACACTTGTGTGCGACATGAGCTTATACAGAGATCCTAAGCGCAAGAAGGTATACTGTACATACCAAAAAGGAAAGTGTGGCTGCTGAAGAACAAGGAAGTTAATGATAGGTTTCATAGTGAACTGGAGGAAATGAATAGAAATAAGGAAGCTAGGCCTAATGATGTAAATAGTCAATGGAACTTTCTTAAGCATAGCCTTATCGCTGCCACTGACAAGGTCTGTGGGAAAACAAAGGGTCACCCCAGGAATAAGACCTCCTGGTGGTGGAACGATGAGGTAGAACATGCTGTGAAAGAGAAAAGGAGATGCTTCAAAGCATGGAAGCAAGGAGGCAGCAAGGAGGAATACCAGGCAGCTAAACGAACTGCCAAAAAGAGTTATTTACAATGCTAAAAAAGGCATTAAGGACCTGGTCCTCGAACAAGTGTGTAACACTGACAATCCCAATGGGATCTTCAACCTAGCTAGGCGAGTTAAAAATGACAGTAGGGATATTTTAGGTGAACAGTGTGTTAGAAACGATAATGGAAAGATCGTGTATGCAGAACATGAAATCAGAGAAGCATGGAAGGCACACTATGAACGATTGCTAAATGTAGAGTTTGAATGGGATAAGGAACAGCTTAGTATCGAAAAACCAAAATCTGGACCCCCTCCTTTGATAGCATCAGCTGTAGTGAGCGAAGCAATCAATAAAATGAAGGACGGTAAAGGTCCAGGGTGTTCTGACATTGTCGCTGAGATGATAAAAGCCTCAGGGGAGACTGGTGTCAACTTAGTCACTGAGTTGATAAACACCATTATTAAAGATGAGAAAATCCCAGAGGATTGGCTCAAAAGTGTAATAGTAAATATATACAAAGGAAAAGGGGATGTGCTAGATAGAGGAAATTATAGGGGCCTGAAAATGCTTGACCAAATCATGAAGGTCTGTAAGAGAGTCTTTGAGGGTTTGATCAGGAAAAGCATCTCCATTGATGATATGCATTTTTTTTTTTTGCCAGGACGGGGTACAACCGATGCTATCTTCATAGTCAGGCAGATACAGGAAAGATACTTACTAAAAGGCAGAGATCTTTACTTTGTGTTTGTAGACCTGGAGAAGGCCTTTCATAGGGTGCCTAGAGATGTTGTGCAGTGGGCTATGAGGAAACTTGGTGTGGAAGAGTGGCTGGTGCGTGTGATAATGAAGATGTATGAGGATTCGCGAAGTGCGGTGAGGGTGAAGGGTGTACTGAGTGATGAGTTCGCAGTCCGTGTTGGAGTCCATCAGGGTTCAGTGTTAAGCCCCCTCCTCTTTATTATGGTCTTGGAGGCACTGTCTAGAGTTTTTAGAGGCGGACTCCCGTTGGAACTGTTTTATGCAGACGATTTAGTCCTAATAGCTGATAGTATGCAAGATGCTGAGGCCAAATTCAGAGAATGGAGAGAGGGCATGGCAAGCAAGGGTTTAAGAGTCAATATTAACAAAACCAAGGTTATGCATTGTAGATTGAGACGAGGCAATGTGTAAAAGAGCGGTGCATACCCATGTGCAGTGTGTGGAAAGGGTGTGGGTGTTAACTCCATTCAATGTAGCATCTGTCGATGTTGGGTACACCATGGGAGTAAGCGCTGTAGTAGAATAAAGGGACCCCTGCCGAAGGATAAGCCAGAAATAGAGAAATTTGATTGCGTAGTGTGCAAAGGTGAGCTTGTATTAAGTGATGATCCTGTGGCTGTGAATTTTGGAAATGAGTCATTGGAGCTGGTGAACAAATTTTGTTACCTAGGAGATACCATCTCTGCCGGTGGTGGGGCAGAGGCTGCCATTGTTGCTAGAATTAGATGTGGCGAGGGGAAGTTCAGAGAACTGCTGCCAATCCTGACCATGAAAAGAATGCCTCTCCCCTTGAAGGGAAAGGTGTATGCCTCGTGTGTTAGAAGTACAATGACGTATGCCTCAGAAACAGGGGCCGTTAAAGTAGAGGATGTCAGCAGAATGGAACATAATGAGATGAGAATGGTGAGATGGATGTGTGGGGCCAGGCTACAGGATAGAATAACAAATGTTGAGCTGAGGAGACGTTTAGGTATAAAGAGTATTAGCGAGGTGATGCGTACAAGTAGACTGGGATGGTATGGACATGTGGAGAGAATGGATGAACAAAATTGGGTGAAAAAATGTAGGTCTGTGATTGTGGAGGGAGCTGCACCAAGGGGTGGACCGAGGAAGACCTGGGATCGGACTATTCGTGCCGATCTCAAATCCAAGAACTTGACAAGTGAAGCAGCCCTTAACAGGGTTGCCTGGAATGCCACCATTAGGACAAGAGACTGAAACTGCACATATGTGTGGAACACTCAGTCTTAAAATTATGTATGTATGGCTAGGCTCCTGAATCTTCTCCTCATAGGGTGGGATGGCGGGTTCCTGGATATGGGGTGGTGCTGGGTGAATCATGTTCTCCTCGTCAGGTCCACTGTTACTCTAGCACCGTATGCTCTGCAATTATTCAAAATGTTAGCACACTTTTTGTATTCATAACTTAACCCCACACAGGCTAGTAAAGAATGTAACAAAGTAGAAGTCAAACTTTATGCTCATTTACAAGGGACATTTATTACTTGTTAATGAAGTCAGAATTTTCCAATGTTTTCTTTATGCCTCATATGAATAACCTTCATGCTTCTCTGTCATCTGTCAACTAACACCCCTCCTCTCACCCGACACCACTTTCACTCATATACCTCTCAACTCCATCCCTACATCTCACTCTCAGTCTGCCTCTCCCTCTCTGCCCTTCCACCTCACATACATACACCCCCAAGTAGTACAAAAGAGATGGGTTCTATTGTATTGTTAAGACTCCTTCATTATGTAGGTATAATTTCTCCAGTAAATGTCTAACCTGTGGCCCCGTAATAGATCTCCCAGTAGTAGGATGGGAAGTTCCGTCATGGTGGGCAGGTAGGGATGGACGAAGGTTCTGAACGGCAGTCTATATCACATCTTGCTTCTTGGACTGGTACTACAGCCTGCGGAAAAAAGAGGCTATGTAACTAAAAATCTTCCATACTGTATCTTTCATTCTACTACCATCATCATAATGCATGAGGAAACAAATATCAAGAAAAGATAAGTACAAACTTACATTATACTGAATACTGTAATGAGTGATCAAAGAGCAACTTAGTTTTCTAGATATAATATATTGAAGACAGTGCACACCTTATGATGTAGTGTAGCACATTGTAGAGGCTAACTTAATAAAAACAAACAAAAAACTATTAATAGATACATAAATCAATGTAACCCTGTGTTGTCTATGTCTTAGTGTGTGCCTAGCCTGTTGTCTGATTTCAAACATTGATACATTACTTTTATACATTTATTTTTTTATTATAACGTAAAACTTGCAAAATTACCTAACCAAAACTGGGACGATACAAGATAAAAGCAAAAGAACTCATCAAAATCGCTATGTGGAAATAACGCTTAATAAATCAAAATTTTGAAATAAAAGAACACAATTCACCACATAGGGTGTACATCACTACATGAGCAGGTTAATTTGTTTCCCAAGCAAACTAATCGCACATATAACAACGCACTATCGTCACTTATAACTTATACTTATTAAAGTAAGTGGTACCCAGTATATATATAATTTACCATACCCTACTCTTAAAGGTGATCATGATCATATTTAAGAACAACTATAAGAGCGAATGATGAAGAATATGAAGAGTTTCAGGAAAGGTGTGGGTCCATCAAGGGTCAGTGATGAGTGGGAAAAAATACTGTTAACAGACTTTGCAATGGAAATGCTATATGCTGATGACCTGGTGTTGATTGCAGATAGTTTGGAGGACACTATACAGAAAATTAAAAAGCCAAAGGAGGGGGTAAAAAGCAGGAGTCCTAGAGTTTATGTAGGAAAAACAAGCTTCTTTGAGAGAGGAGCATATAGTGGAACTACAGTGAAGATTGGGGTATGGCTATGAGATGCATGTAAGAAGGGAGTAGGTAACAATTATATCCAGTGCATTGTGTTGAATGGTGGGTGCTTTATATATAAAGTGTAGTTGTGTACCGAGTGGAAGGTGGTCTGAGTCTTGTGGTTAAATACTGCCTTGATGGTGTAATGGTTACAGTGTTTAAAATCTGTATGTGGTATCCCAGGTTCGAATCCCGGTAGGGTGACATGCTTTCATTAATTTATTTGGGAGGTGTTTGATGTGTGGAGTGAAATAAATATATTAGAATGTACCTGTACTGTATAACATGCCGTGGGAACTGCCAACCTGAGCTTGGTGGAAAGAGTCCACATTAGGAGTGTGTTAAATAACTTTGCTGCCTGAGTGACATGATCAGCACTAGGGGTGGTGCAGAGGCTAGCTTGGTTACCAAAGTTAGAAGTGGAAGGAAGAAGCTTACAGAATTGTTACTGGTACGGTACCAATATTGGCAATGAGAGGTCTCTCACTCCATACTAAGAGAAACCTGTATGCTGCCAGGCAGGGTGTCAAACGGAAGCCGAGTCCATTATTTTTAGTCATTAACATTGTTTATATGGAGATAGAATTATGGTTTATAGTTCAAATTATGTCTTCGGAAGTGAAAAAATGGCCAAAACAATGCTATTTTATGTTAATTTTTTATATTCCTTCTCAGATTCATTCCAGCCTTCACACAAAATTGCTTCGGTTTGACATCCATCTGCCGGGTGAGAAGTGTGCTTCTTTATGGTAGTGAGACATGGGCAGTTAAAGAGGATGATAGCCAAAGATGTGAGTGTACTGAAATGAACATGGTGAAATGTAGGCTAAGTGTAATGTCGCAGTGAGTGGGACCAACAAGTGCAGAGTTTAGAGAGTGAATTGGTACAGTGTGTCGATGAGGTGATATATTGGTAGACTGCTATGAACAATTGAAGATGATTGGATGAAGCACGTTAGAAGTAAGGGAGTGATCGATAGGACGACATTTGGTAGACCAAGGAAAACCTGGGATGAGGTCCTGAGAATGGATTTCAAGGTTAGGGGATTTGACAAGGACATGCAGCATTAAGATTGGCCACCAGGTAAAACATGGATCAGCCTTTCAACCGATATCAATATACTGATCCCTCTTAATTACTAATATGATACATTAACTCTACCAAGGAATGGGGTGAATTGGGACATTTTATGGGATGGATGTAGTTACCGGGTGTACCACTACAGACATACAACATAAATCATCTATAAATACTTATAAATCTATAATACTAGGTTAGGTTAGGTTAGGTTGTTTGGTTAGGGTAATGTATTTTTGTATCCAAAGGCAGTCAAAATAGACGGGAACATGATGGGGAGCGTCCGCGTAGTGTAAACAAGACGGGCGGTACACCCGGTAACTACATTCTTGCCCATTTTATTGGTAAAAAGTATTAATGTTGCATATCTTTCACACAAATAAGTTCAAAAGTATTAATGTTGTATATTTGTTCATACAAACAATTGAGGAAATATCTATTTTTATGTGTTTGTTTATGCTGTTCTTCCCTAGCTATATATTGTTGTCAAACTGATGTCTAACAGATGATTCTACACTGAGTTATGACTTAAAACACCCCAAAGAAGTCCGAAATCACCCCAGTTTATGGTACAATTGATGTACAATATATGGTACATATTTGGCCAGTATCTGGCCAAAAACAGAAAACTCTATGCAGCATTCATGGATTTGGAAAAAGCCTACGACAAAGTAGACTGGGAGGGCCTGTGGGATGTGTTAACAGTATATGGTGTGGGAGGAAAGTTGCTAATGGCAGTAAAATCTTTTTATAGGAATGCAATGGCAAATGTGAAGGTAGGGGATAAGTTAAGTGAAAGTTTTGAGGTCAATGTAGGTGTAAGACAGGGATGCGTCATGTCAGCTTGGTTGTTCAATATATACATGGATGGAGTGATTAGGGAATGTAGGGCTGTATCAATGGGTGTGGGAGCTAGACTGGAATCAGAGGGAAGAACATGGAAGATTTTAACATGCCTATATGCGGACGATGCAGTCCTGTTGGCGGAAAATGCTGAAGAACTTCAGAGAGTGGTCACTGACTTTGACAGGGTATGTGAAAAGAGAAAGTTAAAGGTCAATGTAGGGAAATGTAAGGTAATGGTGTTTGAGAGAAGAATGCATGAAACCATAGATTTTAAGGAAAAATATAGAATCAAGAAAGAACACAAGAAAAGTTGTAAAATAAAATTGAAAAATGAAGTACTAGAAGAGGTTGAAAGTTTCAAGTATTTGGGAGCTGTACTATGCAAATATGGAAAAATGGAGAGTGAGGTAAAAGAGAGAAAAATGCAAGGGAGAAAAGTGATTGGAGAACTTGATAGTATTCTCAAAGGAAGAATGGTTAGCCAGGAAGTCAAAAAGTCACTGAGAAACAGTGTGCTGCTCCCAACACTCTCGTATGGAAGCGAGACATGGACGGCAAGTGACGAGGACCTCTTCAAACTGAGAGCTGTGGAGATGAGCTTTTTCAGAATGGCAGCTGGCATGAATAGGCTAGATGGGCCAACTAATAGGGAAGTGTACGAGTCCTTTGGAATGGAAGAGCAGGCTTTGGGCATTGATTGTGGTGTGGTTGAGTGGATAAAGAGCAGTACTTTGAGGTGGTATGGTCATGTTCAGAGAATGGATGAAGACAGAATGCCAAGAAAGATATATGGGAGTCAGGTGAGTGGAACCGCTAGTAGTGGAAGACCACCTATGGTATGGGAAAAGAAAGTGGAAAAATATATTGAAGAAAAACTTCCACGTAGTGGAAGGGGCATTGTGGCACGGGCAAAGGAGGCATGTCTTGACAAAGTAGCTTGGAGACGTTTCTGTCATGGCCATCCTCTAGTGGGGGTTTCCCAGGGGGAAACAAGGAGTCGGAGATGATGATGATGATGATGATGATGGTACATAATATTGATGTATTGATGTGGGTAGCCCTCTCCAACATTCTCCTCATAGGGTGGGCTGCTTGGTTCCCCTGGCTCCTGGTGGTGTGTGATGCATGTACCGGTATGTCCTCATCATCAGCTCCATTATAACTTGATCAGTGCTGGCCGGGCTCTGTAATTATTAAGCATTTTAGTACACACAATGTATACTCATAAACCGTTCCCATACAGTGACAGTATACGCAAATAAATTATGTGTAGAAGTTAAACTTTATAAAAATATATATGGCCCAGTCATAGCTTTTTCATGAAATCTAAGTTTTGTAACTTGTTGATGGTGTTTAATAATGTGATTAATTTGCTAAGAGGGTGTACGAGAGCGAGGTGGAGGGACAGAGAGGGAGAGGTAGACCGAATGAGAGGTGGAAGGATGGAGTGAGGAAGTACATGAACGAAGGCGGTGCTGGTTGGGGGGAGGGGCGTCGACTGACTGGGGACAGAGGTGCATGGGGGCGGTTCGTTCGTGGCCACCCCTTCGGGGATCACGGTGTCAGGCAATAGATAGATAGATAGATAGATTAATTTGCTTTGATTACAGTCACATTCACAGCCATTCAAACAGTTCGATAACATTTCACAAGCACCCCAAACAGTACGGTATACTGTACTGTAAAGTTCTGTACGCAGCAATGGGAGGTTAATTGGGCTAGCAGCTCTTCTCCGTAACTTCCGTAAACAAACTAGAAATTACAAATTAATTGCCTCGGATATAGCAGAGGCGATTCATTTGTGGCTGCCCCTTCAAGGACCAAATGCATCTGACAAGAGACAGATAGATAGCATTAGAAATAATGTGAATGTAATAATATTAATAATAATAATCGTCTGGTTACTTATATAGCGCCCATATCTCCTCCTTCGAGGATTCACAAGCGCTTGGCTTTCTTTAGTCTACCAGAGACCATTACCCATCCCCCTTGCTCATGGGGAGATGGTAGCCGCCGGCTATATCCCAGAAAAACTTTTCAATCTGAGTGGGGATTGAACACGAGACCTGCAAGATGTGAATCAGGCACGCTATCAACTGAGCCAGCCGGACGGCTAAATGTAGGCCAACCTAGTGTCACAAAAAATGTTAATAGACCTAACAGTTACACTGTTAGGCCTTATCTATATACCAGTATCTATCTATTACTGTACCAGATGCCTCGATTCCCAAGGGGCGTGGTCAAGAATGAGCAACCTCCATCGAGGCAATTTGTTTAATTATCTGGCTTAATTGTTTCCAGGGAGGGAGGGTCGCAAGCCTAACTGGCAAGTACCCATTCGGGAAGGATGTAGCATCCGGGCGTACGGTCGTCATGTTTAGAAAGTTTTTTTTTTTTTTTTTTTTTTCTATGTGATTGAGGGAGGCAAAAGGCATAACTGCCTATAGCGAGTGCCTCCCCCATAGTTGAAAGAGTGACAGGGCCAAAATCAAGGGACGTTCGAGCCAAAATGCCTGGACACACGGAGTTTGAAGCAATTTAAGTCATAGGAAGAGGAAAAGACTGATTCTGGGAGAGAGTTCCAGAGCTCAGCTGTTGAGTAGAAGAAAGTTTGAGAGTAACGTTTCACTCTTGGGTTGGAGAGTTGCACAGAGTAGGGGTGGGATTGAGTTGCAAGACGGGTACCACGTGCCCTACGTAAAGGAGGTGGTATGCACTGGGATAGCTCTGAGGAACACTGATTATTATAGTAGCGATAGAATAGCGAGAGAGATGCAACATTGCGGCGGAGAGAGAGAGATTGCAGAGAGTTGGTGAGTGGACGGGAGTTAATGATACGAAAGGCCTTCCTTTCAACTTTGTCTAGGAGAGTGGTGTGAGAGGAACCTCCCCACACATGTGAACAATACTCAATACAAGGGCGCACTATGCCCCTGTACAGAGCAAGAAGCTGTGCAGGGGAAAAGAACCCCCTAAGGCGGTTGAGCACACCCAGCTTCTGGGAGGCTGCCTTAGCAAGACTGGTAATATGGTCCTTCCAAATGAGAGCAGAAGAAAAAGAGACACCAAGAATATTGAGAGAAGATGAAGGGTTGATTTTTGTATTGTTGAAGAATAAGGGATAGTCCGCTGGGAGATCCTGACGGGTAGATAGATGGAGAAATTGGGTTTTGGAAGCATTAAAGTTAACAAGGTTTTCTCTGCCCCAATTGGAAATAGTATTTAGATCAGAATTTAAGAGTTCTATGGCTTCATTACGTTTGTCGTTGAGGGATTGCTGGCTGGGGCGTTCTGAAAAACTAATGGAGTAGTGTAAGGTTGAGTCGTCTGCGTATGAATGGATGGGAATCAAGGTACAGTTAAGGAGATCATTTATAAAAATTAGAAAGAGAATAGGAGATAGGACAGAGCCCTGAGGAACACCGGAGTTTATAGGGTGAGGAAGTGAACAATGGCCGTCCACAACCGCGGCTATGGAACGGCCGGAAAGGAAATTAGAGACAAAGGCACAGATGGAGGGATAGAAACCGAAGGAGGGTAGTTTAGAAATTAAAGATTTATGCCAGACTCTATCGAAGGCTTTCGATATGTCTAGTGCAATAGAAAAAGTCTCACCGAAGTCCCGGAAGGAGGATGACCAAGAGTTAGTAAGATATGAAAGAAGATCACCAGTAGAGCGACCCTTAAGGAAGCCATACTGGCGATCTGAGAGCAGATTATGAGAAGAGAAATGCTTAAGAAATTTGGAAGCAAGAAGTTTCAAAAACTTTAGAAAGACAAGAGATAAGAGCAATTGGA
Source organism: Paralithodes platypus (assembly GCA_032716605.1). Classification (NCBI taxonomy): domain Eukaryota; kingdom Metazoa; phylum Arthropoda; class Malacostraca; order Decapoda; family Lithodidae; genus Paralithodes; species Paralithodes platypus. The sequence goes on from CM064573.1 coordinate 63,495,646, forward strand.
CGATAGTTGGAGGGTTGAGAGCGGTCACCCTTCTTTGGGACAGGTTGAATGTGAGCAAACTTCCAGCATGAAGGGAAGACGTTAGAGGATAGACAGAGACGAAAGAGTTTGCCTAGGCAGGGAGTCAGCACGGAAGCACAGTTTTTGAGAACAACAGGAGGAACACCGTCCGGACCGTACCCCTTATTAGTGTTAAGCCCAGAGAGGGTAGAAAGTACATCTTTAGAAGAGATTAGGATATTAGGCATAAGTAAGAGAGAGGAGGGCGGAGAGGGAGGAATAGCACCGGAATCATCCAAGGTGGAGTTTCTAGCAAAAGTTTGAGCGAAGAGTTTAGCTTTGTCAGAGGAAGAAGTGATGGTTGTGCCATCAGAGTGGGAAAGGGGAGGGAAAGACGAGGAAGAGAAATTGTTGGAGAGGTTTTTGGCTAGATGCCAGAAAGCTTGGGAAGAGCTAGAGTTGGATAGTTCAGTGCATTTATTATTGATGAAAGAGTGTTTGGCAAGTCGAAGAACAGATTTGGCTTGATTCCTGGCAGAAACATATGAAGAATGAGAGTCTTGAGTTTTAAGGCGTCGGTACCGTTTGAATGCTTCCTCCTTATTGCGGACAGCAGTAGAACAGGCGTGAGTAAACCAAGATTTTTGTGCCCTTGTGCGCTTGCGGTTACGTTTCCGTCTATTTTGACTGCTTTTTTATTCTGTAATTTGCCCCCTGCGGGCAAATTATATGATGATGACAATAAGTCATGGGGGGAAGGTGTGAGGGGGAGAAAAGCCGCCTTCAACCTATTATTGTATCCCACGGCACTGCCGGCAGTCAAAATAGACGTGAACGTAATCGTGAGCCTGTGATCTAGTACTGTACTGGAGTGTAAAAAGGCGGGCAATACCCCCGAATACTACTTCCTTGCCGCCTATTCTATTAGGACCATTAGCCTATGCTTTAATAATAGGCTAATAATATTAACAGGAAAATATTAAGGAAACCACCCACCAATTATTTTCATTTTTGTTTTTTTTAGTTTTAGTTTAGGCTATTTGCATCAATATATAGTGATTGACATTAGTTTCAACCTCCGCAAAAAATCTTTTTCCCCTTTATCCAACGATCTTAAGACACGGCGCCCGATAGTGGGGAGGGCTATGAAGATCAGGGAAAATGTGGGGTTAAAGACATAAAAAGGCGATATAGGCCTAATGGCTTTTATGATGAAAGTTGGCTCGTTTTGTTGTTTTTCAACTTGAGAAAACCCCAAAATGAAAAAACCCGAGCTAAAAGTTTTGGCAAAAGTTGGCTCGGATTTTAAGATTTTTCAGCTGCATAAAAGACAGTAAGTGCAAAAAAGAAGTTGGTTCAGGTTTTCTTGTTTTTCAACTTAAGAAAACCCCAAAATGAAAAAACCCGAGCCACTTATGTCATCATAATCTGTTGTACTTCCAATTAAGGAGAGTTAATCAACAGACGAAATTAGGCCGCAAATTACAATAACATTGCAGGCCGCCGTTTATGGGAGACTTTTTACACATTATTTTCAAAGTTAATTTTCTCCCTTAGCCTAATCGATTTTTCCAAATTATCAAACTTAGGCCTACATAACATAGGGGATCACGGCGTCAGGCAATAGATAGATAGATAGATAGGCCTACATAAAAATGAAGTACAGTTTATATGGATTCCAACATGCATTTCAAAATTGTCATGAAAATTGATGGGTGGTTTGCTTAATATATACCTATTAACATATAGCCTAGCCTAAATAATAACAGTACCGGTAATACACCGTAACAGGCTAATAGCCTAATAACAATTGCTGCCTATGTAATTGTAATAATAATAATAATAATAATAATAATAATAATAGCCTAATATGATTACATGAATGGTAGGCCTATGCAGGGGTTGTTAAATTGCGGGGGGGGGGGGAAATAATAATAATGTGCGTCCGTCTCCTTTAATATTACCGGTAGGCTATCTAGGAATCTAGCTTTTATTCATCATGCCTATGAAGAAATGATAAAGTTAAAGTTGTGAAGGTAAGGAATGAGTAGTTCTATTGAGGTACTATACTGTAAGCGGTGTAACAAAATAATGACAAGAGTTATTCCACTAGCCCATCCTTCTTCTTCTTATTGTTTAAATGTGCAGTTTGCTTGGAGGGTTGTGGTGTCTCCAGATTACTGCACAGGCGTTTTAGGAGGGGTGAAAAGAACAATTGTTAGTATAATAGGGGTTAGGAGAGATAGTAAAGGTGGATTTTATACTACTGTACTGTATATGAGGGGTAAGTTTGTCGTTGTCTTTTGAGGTCAGGGTGATTTAAGTCTAGGTGAGGGTGAGGTCAGAGATGATGATGATGATCAGTTGCAGTACAGTACAGTACTGTACTGCTCTATGTGTACTGTGTGATTCAAGTCAAGGTGAGGGTGAGGTCAGAGATGATGATGATCAGTGGTGGTATAGTACAGATTCAGTTGGATGGTAATTTTATATGCTTGTGATTTTGTTTGTTGTTCTGATGTAGGTTCCTAGGGCTGATGCGATGACATGTTTACTGTGCTGTGGTAGGTCTCCTCCACCTAGGATATGCTTGATGTTGAATGTTCCTCCTTGTTGGGTTACTACACTTCTGAGGTGGGTGCGGGCACCGTAATGTCTGTGGCAGTGGAGTAGATAATGCTCCACTGTCTCAGGTGTGAGGCAGTACGGGCAATTTTCATTTGCTTGCAGTCCCATCCTGTACATATGCCCTCCCAGTCTGGTGTGTCCTGTTCTGAGGCAGAGAGCCGCGGTGTTTAAGGCTTTGTTCTTGTAGATGGAGTGTTTCCACACTGACCACTCTGACTTGATGTTACTGTATTGTGTGCCAGCTATGGTTATTTTCCACTCTTCCTTGAAGTCTTGGAGGACGTCTTCTCTGAGGATGTTTGTCGGGTCGGTTGTGGTGTAGGGTATGACTGTTGTTAGGTGGAAGGAGTGCATCCCTTTGGCTAGTCCATCCACTATTTCATTATGGAGGATGTCAATGTGGCTGGGTACCCATTGGAGGGATATTGTATATCCTTGAGAGTGGAGGGTGGTGAGGAGTTGGATCATAGGGTATACTATTTCCTTGTTTGTCTTGGTGTTATAGTTGATGGCTTGTATGGCACTTTTGGAGTCACAGCAAATGGTGTAGGCACTTACTGGGAGGGTGTTGATGATCTCAAGTGCACGGAGGAGTCCATAGAGCTCTGCTGTAAACACTGTGGTTTGTTTGGGTAGCTTCCATCCCATGGTAAGGTGAAATTTTGGGATCCATAATGCTGAAGACACAGATTTGCTGTTGTTATTACTGGTACTGATGCGTGATCCATCTGTGTATACGTGGGTGGAATTTTGGTGCTGGGTGTGGAGGACTTCGAGGAACTCTTGCTTGAGGTCAGCCGAGTTGTTTTTCTTGGTTGTTGAGTTGATGAGGTCTGTCTGGACTGTGGGTGGGATGTATTCCCATGGTGGGACTGGTGGTACCATGGGGGTTGAGTGGCAACCAAGGAATATGCGTGATTTTCTATGTATAATTTGCCCTACGCGCTCTCGGAAGGGTGCTTTATGGATGGGAGCTCCTTGAGGCTGTACTGGTACATTGCGGAGAGATGCAGAGAATGGGTGGGAAGGTGGGGCAGCATAGATTTTTGAGAAGTAGGTGGCACACTGTATATCCCTTCTGGTGTGGAGTGGGATTAGATTTGCTTCACACTGAAGGCTGGCCACCGGGGTTGATTTAAGGGCCCCCATTATGATCCTCATTGCTGAATTCTGTACCACCTCCAGTTTATGAAGATGGGTCGGTGCGGCTGAGGCGAATGCTTGGGCACAGTAGTCAAGTTTACTTCGGATGTATGCTATGTAGAATGTTCGGAGGGTCCATCCTATTGTGACCGGTAAAAAGTTTTAAGTCACCATCACATTCATATTCGGCTAGAAGTTACTATCACATTCACATTCGGCTAGAAGTTACCACCAGTTTCAGTTTCAGTTTCATTCATTCTGTTTCTGTTTCTGTTTCACTTTCACATTCAGATGTCCCATCTCAGTTCCTGTACGGTTTTCTTTGCCGATGTTCACAGATACGTTTTTCTCCATTTTCATTGGATTTTCTACATTCACAATCGGTTTCCTACATTTACATTCGATTTTCTACATTCCCATTCACCACAATCGGGTTTCTACATTCACATTCATATTTGTTTCACTACATTCACATTCACATTCGTTTCTCTACATTCACATTCGTTTCTCTACATTCACATTCGTTTCTTTACATTCACATTCGTTTCTCTACATTCACATTCGTTTCTCTACATTCACATTCACTTCTCTACATTCACATTCACTTTCGTTTCTCTACATTCACATTCACATTCGTTTCTCTACATTCACATTCACATTCGTTTCTCCACATTCACATTCGTTTCTCTACATTCACATTCGTTTCTCTACATTCACATTCGTTTCTCAACATTCACATTCACATTCGTTTCTCTACATTCACATTCGTTTATCTACATTCACGTTTGTTTTTCTACATTCACATTCGTTTCTCTACATTCACATTCGTTTCTCTACATTCACATTATTTTATCTACATTCACATTCTCATTCGTTTCTCTACATTCACATTCGTTTCTCTACATTCACATATTCGTTTTTTCTACATTCACATTCGTTTCTCTACATTCACATTCGTTTCTCTACATTCACATTCGTTTCTCTACATTCACATTCACACTCGTTTCTCTACATTCACATTAGTTTCTCTACATTCACATTTACATTAGTTTCTCTACATTCACATTCGTTTCTCTACATTCACATTTGTTTATCTACATTCACATTCGTTTTGCCACATTCACATTCGTTTCTCTACATTCACATTCACGTTCGTTTTACCACATTCACATTAGTTTCTCTACATTCACATTTACGTACGTTTGGCCAAATTCACATTAGTTTCTCTACAAGTCTACATTCACATTCGTTTATCTACAATAAGTCTACATTCACTTTCGTTTTACCACATTCACATTCGTTTCTCTACATTCACATTCACGTTCGTTTTGCCACATTCACATTCGTTATGCCACATTCACATTCGTCTCTACATTCACATTCGTTTTGCCACATTAACATAAGTTTCCCTACATTCCCATTCGCGTACAGAACAAACTAGGATAGGCTATAGCAGAGGCTATGAAGCTGTAAGATGCTTCCAATATATAGCCTACTTATAACCCTGCACAACCCCCGCACGTTATGCTGCCCGAGAGTTCCCCTCTGCAGGTCCCACTACATAAACATGAATGGATGGCAATGTGATAGTAGCAAACTGAATGTGAATGTTATTGTATAAACCCGAATATAAATGTAAAATAATGAAAATAAATGAAAACAGTAGGCTACAAACTCCGAGCTGCGACATACGAGTGTAAATATGAATGTGAATGTGAATGTTGTGGTAAGAATTGTACATTGGTTTCTCTACATTTACATTCGTTTTTCTAAATTCAGATTCACGTTCGTTTGGCCACATTCACATTCTTTTTTCCATATTCACATTCGTTTCTCTACAATAAGTCTACATTCACATTGGACATGCGAGTGATTATCGCGAATGTGAATGTGAATGTGAATGTGAATCTGAATGTGAATGTGGTGGTGAGACTTGTAGGCCTACATTGGTTTCTCTATAGCCTACATTGGTTTCTCTATAGCCTACATTCACATTCGTTTCTCTACACTTAGATTCACATTCGTTTGGCCACATTCACATTAGTTTCTCTACAACAAGTCTAAATTCACATTGGACATGCGAGTGTAAATGTTATGCCCTGTTTTTCTACAGGTTTAACTTGGGTAATGTGAGTTCTAAATGACTGGGTATATAAGGCTGCATGCACAATACAAGATATGAGGAATAGAGAACACAAAGAAACACATGGTAACAAGTTACACGATCACGTTTATTTATATATACCACTGCAGAATACTCGTGCAAGACAATATAATAGAATCGAACAACACTAGCATAAGTGGATCTGGATGGAGCCTAGTCTCCCACTTCCAACGTTCAGGTATTAATCTTCTGATCACTGGCTTTAATTCAACAGGTTTATATACCGAAGACCATCAATGTTACTTATAGAATCATATTCACTGTTAGATTTATTACTGGTAGCTCTGGTGCACAAGTAGTAGTTCACAGACTAGATTAGACACGCGTATTTTAGAGCACGGGAATTCTAGTAACCTCAGGGGGTACTGATCTAAGTTTTATATTCTTGTCTCAGAAATACATAGAACGCAAATCAGTGGGCGAACATTCAGATATCACTAGGGTTTCCTTCTAGGTAATAATATTTGGGTATATGGTTGATTACGAGAGTTAGTATCGCCTGTTAATTAATGAACACTGATACGCTTAGCACTTCCTAATTGAATGGTTATATGAATTATACTGGGGCAAAGAGATAGCCACTTCGTAGAAATATTAATTAGTGAATCTCTAAACAGCACTGTAACATGTAGTACTGATAAAGGGAATCTTGGGTAGTATCTGATGGGTCTGGTCCTGGTTATCTTGCGTCCATGATGTTGGGGGCTAACGACTGGTTCCGCGGCCGTCCAGGGGGTCCATATGTGTGAAGTTCTCAAATACGTGGGCAGGTCCTTCTATCCAAATCTGCCACGGAGTCTGCCGGCTCTGGAATCTCTCAACTCCGGAACAACACAAGGGCAGAGCTAGAGGTTAACTTCAGGGTAGTGACCACTGGTTGGTGTCTAGCTTTCGACTGATCTGACTGGGGGTGGGAGCTAGGTTTATAGGCTCGGTTCTGGACCCTGTAGACAGTAGGGATCTCGAGTCTTATGGACTTATTTGAGCTCTCAATAGATATGGGGACTAGGTAAGATGGTGATTACTGTTGTGGCACATGGCTATAGGAAGCCTTCATATTTTAATATAACTGAGCCTTAGTAATAGGTAATATTTTGGCTATACTGGAAGTATTTAGGGGAGAGAGACTGGATCTACTTTGCGAGGAGGATGGGGACAGCTGTGATAGGAGCGTCTCTCTTAGATTGTTCAATCTTCATTCTATGGTATAGCTGAGGTGCTAATTTAGTGATCAGAGTATGCAAGAAAGGTAAATGGTTTATTGGGAGTTAATAGAGGTTAGTAAAGGTGTTAGTCATGCATGGTTAGTTCATTGATAGGAAGAATTCCTGTGCTACCTGGCAATGACTCAGAAGTCAAAACAGGGGCCAGGTATACCTCTGAGGGGGTGGGGGTCTCCCTCCTCGGGTGGGCAAAAAGGGGGAGCTGGGCGCCCTCTCTCTGTGATAGTCGTCCGGCGGCTGTGGCTAGGGGCTTGCCATATCACCAGTGTTTGTAATAACCCTCTGTGTATGAGACAGATGTGGGTGTCCTTAATACCAAAACCGAAGGTGCCTTGGCTAGCTGGTTTTACTCGGCTGGTTGTTAATTGTAGGGTTTGCTGGATGTGGTGGAGACTGGGTTGCTAACTCTGCCACATTTATCTGGAAGTATGGCAATAGAAGTTAGTTACTGGCGAGGCGGCTAGCCTCGCACCGACGACCATTGGGTGCAGGGTTGTGAATGGGTTGTAAGAGAATAGATGGCATGCAAGGGGCTAGTAAAGTTCTAATGTTGTTCTGGCCTACTAAGTGAAGGTAGGCTGGATAGGAGTATATATATAAAAGGTTGGAGAGCGTTAACAACGGAAAATTCAAGGATCTTCAAGAGGTATGAGAGAGAGGCTAGGTCGGACAAGAGTCGAGAAGCGCGGGTGTCTTAATGAGAGGGGGGGAAGTTCAGGGGCTACAGGGAAATTTGCCCCTAAGGTCCCTGGGCGTGGGGGTGGCATTAGGCTACAATTGATATTGGAGTTTGAAAAGACAGTGAAAGTACGTTAGTCAAATGCTACCGGGGGATGCAAATACGGGGTGGTATATGAGTCTGGAAAAGATAGAATTATGTAGTCAGTACGAGGGGTTATGGATACTATTAGTTGGCCCTGGGAACTGCATTTTCTATGAAATATATATACCAAAAAAGCGGCAGTTCGTAGGGGTACTTAGTTATTGTTTCGAGGTACTTATGACAGATACTGGTAACAAGGTTATCTATACAATCTCTGGTTGGGGTAAGAGGTGTATGACACGAAGCAAATTGGCGTAGTGTGAACTGTGGATACGAAGGAGGCAAGTGGAAGACGTATGACAATTGTGGAAAAGTAAATGGAAAAAGGTGAACACAATGGCGGATAAAGATACTTAACCTAAGGATTGAATACATAGATTTATGGGGCGATGGGTGAGGCAGTCACTCTACCAGTTAGACTGTTAGACCAAGAAAGATATTTCACTTGACATGGTCGGATCAAGTATATTTCCGCATCTGGTTCAGTTTAGGATAATCTATTTTTACTGACTTTACAACACTCCCTGTTCTCTCCTATCCCCTTCCTTGTCCTGATGACGAATTCAACATCCTCTCCGGTGTTTAGTGATATTCCAGTTTGGTGTACGAATATTTCCTCGTTAATTGTTGTCTTTTCTGTTGATAAATCCTAAACCCTTTTTGAAGTTGTACCATTTCGAGCCTGTAAGTTAACCTACTGAGCACCAGCTAATTAATAATATATGTACACCCCAGGACCAGCAGGTTGTAAAATTTGTTTTCTCCAGAAAACACCAGGAATGGGTTAGAAATGAAGGAAAACAAAAACAAAAAACCGATCCCCTAGGTCATTAAGGGGTCCTACAGGGCGCCCGAAAGTTGGAATTACAAGAGGGGAAATGGGTAGGCAAAAACATGCAAAAACAGGTTTTTGCGTGCTCACGCGCAAGCAGCTAAACTTTTAGGGTTTTCAACCATCGGCATTGTTGTTGTTGTTGTTGTTCCCCAAGCTGCCTGGCCGAACAGCCCCAAGGCCCCGAGTTGTGTGGGATACTTACACAGTTCCCATACAAATCTGAGCCCTCTAGGTGCCATAGAACCGGAGTAATTAACCGCAACGCACCCTATGCGGCGCTGGGGTTTAGCTTTACATACATTGCCGATGCACGTGATGCGTCGCTGGTATCCATGCAGTGGGTTAAGAGGAACCGGCCTTCGGCATAGAATTTTTTTTGTCGAAAAATTTACAAATTTATCTTGAAGGAGGGTCTTGGGGGTGTTTTTTGAAGATTGATGGAGGTGTAGGGAGGGGAAAAAAAATATATAATATATATATATATATATATATATATATATATATATATATATATATATATATATATATATATATATATGATGAAAAGAAATAAACCCATCTCACCTTAAGTGCCACAGCAAAGCACGGCCTAGCGAGAGCCCAGTAACTTTACCTCTATACCCAGAATCGGTTTGTCGCCATCCAAGATTAACCCCTTCAGTACCGGTGACGTCCTTTTTTTATTCTGGTAACTACTAAACGGTGTTATTCAGCTTAGGAAAGACGTCTACCCATTAAAAGACTACAGAGTATCTCAATTAATCCTTTTAGCTACCATATATCCTTCCAAAGCTTCATAACATCGTCAAAATGTAGCTGAAATAAAATAAGACTTATGTCGCCGGTACAGAAGGCGTTAATGAGCCCAACTTACTATGTTTTCCGGGTTGTTCTTCCCTTAGTCGGGTTGCCTACCAAAGCTAACAAGTCCTGTCTGCCCATCACTTTTATTGGCCTCCTGCAACACACAGATTTTCATTCATAGAGAACAGATATGATGGATAAAGTAAGAGTAGTTTTTTTCTGGATCCCCTTCTCCCTCATGTTTAACCCTATTAGTTTTGAGATGTCAAGACGTTTGTCCCATTAGTTTGGCGATTTTAAGACCTTTCGCCCTATCTTTTTAAAAAATAATATGACCTTTCGTGCCATTTACGGGGTTACATTTTTCCTGGTTAGCGTTAGCGAGACGTAATTTATGAGGAATCGGCCTTCGGCCGGGACATTTGTCTACCGAAAAATGTACACATATATCTCGAAGGGGGGGAATTGTGTGTGTGTGTGTGTGTGTGTGTGTGTGTGTGTGTGTGTGTGTGTGTGTGTGTGTGTGTGTGTGTGTTTTATTTATTTTTTTATTTTATTTAAATAAAGATATTGGGAGCAAAAGCAGCCCCCCCCCCCTCCCCCCTGCCCCCTACCTTAAAAGTGTGGATGGAGATAATACAGTACACTAAACCAAACATTGTGGGGTGCCAGACAGATAACAGTATAGATGGATAATATAGACAAAAAAGACAAAACGAGATATTGAGAGAGAAGAGAGCAAGGGCATAACACATTAATAAAACAAACACATAATAACAAAATAAGACGAGCTAATAAGACAAAGACAGTGATAGAGAAAAGAGAAAGGGTGTGGCTTAATAAAACATAAAATCATAGAAAATAAAACGAGATAATAAAACAAAGAAAGGGAGAGAGAAGAGAGATAGGGTGTGACTTATTCAAACATAGAATAAAGGAGAACAGAAAACGAGCTAATAAAACAAAGACATTGAGAAAGAAGAGAACAAAAGGTGTGGCTTAATAAAACATACAAAATAGAACAGAAAACGAGATAATAAGACAAAGAAAGGGAGAGAGAAGAGAGAAAGGGTGTGGCTTAATAAAACAGAATAAAGGAGAACAGAAAATGAGCTAATAAGACAAAGAAAGGGATAGAGAAGAGAGGAAGGGTGTAGCTTAACCATCTCCGACATATGACGCGATTTTGAGCCGATTAGGGATACTTTAAAGCCTTTGTTACCATCAGGGGTATTTATAAATCTTTAGTTTAGTTACTTCAACCTCTGCAGTTGTCTTTGAGTTAGCTGTGGGCAGAAAACTAATTTTGGAGAGGTAATTATAAGAGTGAGAGAACTCTATTTCTTATTGCTAATCTGGCAACTTCTGCGTCATATGAGTCTGAAGGGGTTGATAATAACAAAAGAAAACAAATAGAAAAGAAGACGAACTAATAGGACAAATAAAGTGAGGGACAAGAGAAACGGAGTGTGGCTAAATAAAACAAGAGCAAAAGACACGAGGAAGGACACAACATACAGTATATAAGCCAAACCAGACAATGTGGGGAGGCTCAACCAATAAGGCTTGCTGGAACGACTTACCTGTACAATCAAAGTGTGTGTGAGAGAGAGAGAGAGAGAGAGAGAGAGAGAGAGAGAGAGAGAGAGAGAGAGAGAGAGAGAGAGAGAGAGAGAGAGAGAGAGAGAGAGAGAGAGAGAGAGAGAGAGAGAGAGAGAGAGTTGGTGTGTGTGTGTGTGTGCTTGGTTGGGTTACTATTAAATTAAATAAAATTTCGGCCCGAGTTCTGTGGGGGTACTTGTAAAAAAAACCTGTATGGTATGAATTGAAATAAATTCTCCAAGTAGGGTTTCCCCTTCTCCTTAATATATATACAAGAAAAGATTAAGTATCCGATAACATGCCGTGGTATAGTTGGTTAAAACATGGACAATCGTCCTGATTGTCGGTGGTTTGGGCCCCGCTGAGAGTATAAAAACATTTAGTAGTTCACGTGTATTTATATATAAAGGATATCTCACAAATACACGTGAACTACGAAATATATACTGTATATAGGGGAGTTGTGGCGGAGTGGTCTTGCCACTGGACTGGTAATCCAATGGACCCGGGTTCGAATCCCAATATGTCAATGGGAAGATATTATTGGGATGGAATTTGTGCTGTACATAGGCTCAGTGCATTACCACAGCACACCGAAATGTAAAAAAAATACCCTCATTGTTCCCTGATTTAATAGCAATGTATGAATATTCCCATATTCAAAATAATGCTACAGGGGGGCAATGCCTAGTGAGTTAATTGCTCAATAGGTGGCGTTCTGAGAGTGAGGGTCCGAGTCTGGGGGATGAGACGGTTAAGCGCAGAGGCGAAGCAGCTGCTTCAGAGATGGAGTTGCTTCGAGCCGTGAATGGGTGCTTCACATGTCTCACTCCTAGACTGGAACAAGGCCTCACCGTGTTCAGTGGTGGATTGTACAGGCTCTCAGCCTTGCCCGAGAGGGAGCAGTTGGAATATAGAAAAATAAAATAAAAAATAGATATACTATATATATATATATATATATATATATATATATATATATATATATATATATATATAATCAGAAAGCTTGACTATTAGATCATTTAACCCAGTATCTTTAAGCCGATTCCAATTATACTAACTTTGTTAGTTTAGGTTAATGGCTTAGTTGATCCTGGTTGACATCTATTTTAAATAACGGTTAACTAGTTGAATGCTCTGAAAACCCTGGTATATTGGTATTGGTAATTATATAATACAAATATATTCAATTCGGACATTTATTTGTTTACATAAAGTAGGCTACAGTTACAAAGATTGAACTATTGAAACAAACACTAATTTAGCATGTATTTGATCTCCCTAGTAAATTTGAAAGTACTATGACATTAAACATTGTGGTTGTACTGTTTATGTTATATAATGTTTATGTCATATATTTACTGCATTTGTGCTGTTATATTTTTTGCTTTTTTTCTATGTGAATGAGGGAGACAAAAGGCATAACTGCCTGCAGCGAGTGCCTCCGCCAGATTTCAAAGAGTGACAGGGCCTAAATCAAGGGACGTTCGAGCTAAAATGCCTGGACACACAGAGTTTGAAGCAATTTAAGTCATAGGAAGAGGGAAAGACTGATTCTGGGAGAGAGTTCCAGAGCTCAGCAGTTGAATAGAAGAAAGTCTGAGAATAGCGTTTCACTCGTGGGTTGGAAAGTTGCACAGAGTAGGGGTGAGATTGTGTTGCAAGGCGGGTACTACGTACCCTACGTAGAGGAGGTGGTATACACTTGGAAAGCTCCGAGGAACACTGATTATTGTAGTAGCGATAGAATAGTGAGAGAGATGCAACATTGCGGCGAAGAGAAAGAGATTGCAGAGAATTGGTGAGTGGACGGGAGTTAATGATACGAAAAGCTTTCCTTTCTACTTTATCTAGGAGTGCGGTGTGAGAGGATCCTCCCCACACATGTGAACAATAGTGGGCTTCATCTCATATATACTCTATTATGGTAAGTAATTTGAAATGAAATAATAGAGCATAATCTCCATCATATCCATACTAAATTATTTATGAAATATTTAAATACAATTAAATATAATATTAAACATAGACCTGTATGAAGAGAAGTAGTGGAGGAGGGGATGGGGATCAGCAGTTCAGAAGTGTGTGAAGCCATGACAAGAGTGAAGATGGGGAAAGCATCAGGGATAGATGGAGTGTGGAAATGCTGAGGTATGGTGATGGATAGCGATTGAATGGGTATGGAAAATGTGTAAACTAGCTTGGGAGAAGGGAAGTGCACCTGATGAATGGAAGACAGGCATAATGGTCCCCCTATATAAGGGTAAAGGGGAAGGAGGAGTGTGTGGTAACCACCGGGGAATATGTCTTCTAAGCATAGTAGGGAAGGTGTACAGTAGGGTAGTGATTGAGAGAGTGAGAGTGAGGTGACGAGCAGGACGGGTTTTGGAAGAGAAGAGGATGTGTAGATCAGACTTTTGCCCTGAAATGTGTTGTGGAGAAATATCTGGAGAAGCGACAAAAGTTGTATGCTGCCCTGGACTTAGAGAAAGCCTATATAGACAGAGTTGATAGAGAAGGTATGTGGAAAGTACTGCGAATATACTGTATGGAGTAGACGGCAAGTTGCTGAAAGCAGTGAAGAGCATGTATGAGAGTGCAAAGGCGTCAGTACGTGTGGAGAATGAGTAGAGCTAGTTATTTGATCTGAATGTTGGGTTGAAACAAGGGTGTGTGATGTCCCCATGGTCGTTCAATATATATATGGATGGAGTCGTGAAAGAAATACAAGGAAGAGCAGTGGATGTTGGTGTACCGCTGGTAAGGGAGGGAAACGAGTGGAAGCTACCTGTACTGCTGTTTGCCGATGATACAGTTCTGATGAGCGATAGTGAATGGGAGTTGCAGGGTCTGGTAAATATGTTTGGAACAGTGTGTGAAAAAACGGAATCTGAAGGTAAATGCGGGGAAGAGCAAGGTTATGGTCTTTGAAAGGGATGCAGCCACAGAGTGTGAGGTGAGGTTGAACAGTCAGGCTATGGAGAATGTCAGCTCATTTAAGTATTTGGGCAGTGTGTTGAGTAAAGATTGGAGTATGGATGAAGAAGTGCGGGAGAGGATGCAACAGGGGAAGAGGGTTGTAGGAATGCTGAAAGCAGTAATAAGAAATAGGGTGGTCAGCATGGAAGTAAAGAAGTCCTTGCCTGACAGTGTGGTAATCCCGACATTGACTTACGGGAGCGAAGCATGGACGCTGGTGGAGAGACTCAGACCAAGAGTGAGGGGTGGAAATGAGTTACCTGAGAAATGCGTGCAGAGTTACATGGAGGGATAGACAGACGAATGAGGAAGTACGAGAGAGGTGTGGTGTGGATGTAGATGTGCTGGAAAGTGTGAAAAGGAACACCTTGAGATGGTTCGGCCATATGGAACGTATGGGAAGAGAGAGAATGACTAAGAGAGTGTACGAGAGTGAGATGAAAGGAAAAGAGGGAGAGGTAGACCGAATGAGAGGTGGAAGGATGGAATGAAGAAGTATATGAGTGAAAGCGGTGTTGCATGGGAGGAGGGGCTTCGACTGATTGGGGACAGAGGTGGATGGGGGCGTTTCGTTCGTGGCCATCCCTTCGGGGATCACGGCGTCCAGCATTAGATAGATAGTCTGTATGAGATACTGTACATGTATATGAAAGAAAAAGCAAGAATAAGACTAAAGCCCAATGGCACAGCCAAATCTGCTTACAGGTTTGGAACCGAGGCAATATTTTACCTAGAATGGAGGATGTGAATATTCAATGATATTGAAATAGTTACGTTGTGACAGCATTTACTATTACATAAATTATGTAATCTAATGAAATGTCGGTTTCTTTAAAATTACTCAGTATTTCCCATGTGTGCAGGATGAGATACTGGTTATTGCTTAAAGGCATTGAATAACAAGAACAGTAGTGGTCAGAGGAATTTTTTGTTTCAAACTTGTTCACCTCTGAACATAAAATTCGTTGATTAATTGATAAAGTCTTGTTGAATAATGAACATATAATTTTCTGAGTAGAAGTAAAAGTCATGTTGATTAACGAGTAGATTGAAATGACAAAAACACTACAATAAAAGGCCAAAGATCTGCTACCAATGATGATACCCAAGTCCTTCGTCCATAGTGTGAGGGCAAAGCAGATACAGGACCCGAACACGGTGAGGGCTAACGATGAATGTGAAGAGATGGAGGTTCCGGTGCTGCCATCTGGTGATGCATCATGTTGCATTGCCGCAGAATTCTCTCCTGGAACATCGCAAAAATTATGAATTAATTAGAGGACCATGATTACATGTACAAATACGCTCAAAATTAAATTCCTAGCATCACAATTTTAACTTTATTTGGCCCATTTCTATTTGTTGAATAGACAGTTCCATGTTTTACATAGGTACTTTTATGTTTTGGTCACTCGATGGCCACCCAATGCTACACGACTCTCTGCAGTGTCCCCCTAACCATGAGGTCCCTTCTTAGGAAAAAAGTCCCAGGTATTCCTCAGTCTACCAAAGGTGGCACCATTGAGGTAAGTAGACCAGCAGTATGTACCATACAAACAACAAAGTTGATCTCACTGATGTCAAGAAACATTGTCTTGAGAAAAGCACTTAAACTTCAAGCTGAAGCTCTGCAGTTCTTAATTCAGAAGGGGAAATGAGGTTTCAAATGTTCGATGTCACAAATCAAGGCTCCCTCCGGAGACTGAACCCAGGAGGGAGCCTTTGAAGATGTTAGTCATACAAGCAGCAGCAACATCCCCTACAATTATAAGGTAGGACAAGAGGCCCAACACAATTTGGTGAGTAATCTCTGCCTACGATGTAAGACCTTGTAATTCTATCTCTCTGTGACACACACCTGCCAGTACGTGCACGGCCACAGAGTCACAGGTGTGGTGTTTGTGGCAACAGGTGTACAGACCAGAGTCAGTAGGGGTGGCATCTGCTATGTACAGTCGACTCCTCACAAACCCTCCCTTTGCATCACCCTTCACACTGAAAATAAATAGATATATAAAATACATTAAAAGATACAAAGGGCAAATTAAACTATTTGTCTTTCTTGCATTGGAACTTGACATGTGCCTTTCTAGCTCTCAACCCTTGATTCACTGCAATATCACGAGACACTCCTCATAAAATGCTTACTTTGAGGTTCCTCAATTAATCATGTTTATTATTAATGAAATTTACCTCCTTGCATATAGTAATGGGGCCTGTCATCGTCAATTCCAAATGGCTGTATCGATTGTACAGTTCTAGATTGGCCACATTTTCCCAAATTACAATTGTAAAATTAAGTTCTCAGTTGGTTAGGTTAAAACCTTTTACTTTGCTAGGTAATGCTGTCAGACAATAATTAGAGTCTTCATCAATATATTTACCCTCTTCTCTCTCTCACCTGATTCCCCCCCTGGACGTGTTGTAGGTGAGAGTTTGAGCCCCCCTGCGCCAGGTGACAGGTCCATGGGGGAAGGGAACCTGTTCGATGACACACGAGAGTTCAATCCGGCTGCCGCTCTGGTAGTACGTTTCTTGGACCCTTATGCCACGTCCATCCACTACTCTAGCTATGGGTACTGGGAAAAAAAATACTGACTGATAGAGAAACAAAAGTAGAACTTGTAAGAGAGATGAAGCCCAATAAATGGTTCATCCTCTGACAGCATACTACACTCATCAGCATGTGTCCCCCCCCCCCCCCCCTCCCCTTTACCAATAGAGTTTGTAATCATCACCGCAGATATCGCTACTGTCAGGCCAAATCGAAGTGGAGAGAACTGTAATTTTAATCTTCAACCTTCGAAGCTCTAGTCATAAAGAGCAGGAATTATCTCCTATAAGGATATAATTATAAATAAAGTCTCGTCCTAGAGACTCCTCTGAAGACTGAACCAGGATAGGAGTATTATTTTATTGATAGTAAATTAAGGTGCCACAACACCCCAAACATTAAAACATAAGTCTATGGTGACCTGGCACTGTTTAGTTTGCAGGGGACCCAGATTCCCGGAGAACTAGCCTTGGTCACTGAGCTGATTGCATTAGGTTGGCAGACCCATCCCACCACATCAAGATGCCCGGGTGATGGACACTCCAGCAAGCCAGAGGCATTTGAATTGTTCCTAGTCACCCTCCAGCTTTGGTAATATTAGTATATTTAAATGGGCTCTCTTAATATTTATAAAATTTTCTCTGTGAACTGCAATTATCTCATCCAATTGACCACTTGTGAATTTTAGGCTATAAGGAAGTTGAGATTGTAGTTATCAATATTTAGCAGAAGAGCTAAAATACGGTTGGAGTGTACGTATAAACACATAAAAACAAATACGGTTGGAGTGTACGTATAAACACATAAAAAACAAATACGGTTGAAGTGTACGTATAAACACATAACAACAAATACGGTTGGAGTGTACGTATAAACACATAAAAACAAATACGGTTGAAGTGTACGTATAAACACATACCAACAAATACGGTTGGAGTGTACGTATAAACACATAAAAACAAATACGGTTGGAGTGTACGTATAAACACATACAAAACAAATACGGTTGAAGTGTACGTATAAACACATAACAACAAATACGGTTGGAGTGTACGTATAAACACATACAAACAAATCATCAAAATTTCTATCCATCACAAACACTTATATAATATTTTTATTTTTTGCTTACCCCGTTCAGCACCAGGGACGTCCGTTTCATCATGTTCTGGGAACTATTTGACGATTTTATTCAGCTTAGGAAGGACCTCTATCAATAATAAGGCTTCAAACTACCTCAACCAACCCTTTTAACTACCACAGATCCTTCTTAAGCTGCATAATATCGTCAAAATATACCTAAAATAAAATATAACACACATTGCTAGTACTCAAAGGGTTAATATCGATGCTTACGGCTCCAACTTCCTTATAGCCTAAAACTCGCAAGTGGTATGTACACTCGGTCAAAAAAGTATCTGCACCCCTACACTGATTATATGGTGTGTACAGATCGGTAGTATAGGTCGTAGGTTGTAGGTAGTAGTATAGATGGATATAGCTGCAGGTAGAGATGCCAACCCTACCGAGCTGTACACACCAGATAATCAGCGTAGAGGTGCAGATACTGTTTTGACCGACTGTATAAAGCCATCTGTACCCACCTATAACATGGAGGGTGGTAGTGAGGAGCTGTGGTGGTTCTGTAGCTAGTTGGCACCGGTACTGGCCCTGGTCCTTAGCCTTCACTCCTCGGATCTGTAGGTACCATTTATGCCACCCCTCTCCCGCCTCTCCTACCACCGAGTACCTAATAATAATAATAATAATAATAATCGTCTGGTTACTTATATACAGTATGTTATACTATGATAGAATAATAATAATAATCGTCTGGTTACTTATATATGTTATACTATGATAGAATAATAATAATAATCGTCTGGTTACTTATATATGTTATACTATGATAGAATAACATAACATACTCGTTATTTTATGAAGGTTCTAGGTGATTCAGATTGCTTATTGAGATGGTATAACTATTTACCCCTATTAACCCCTTTTGTACCGGCGTGGCCTTTTTTTTACTTTATGCTAGCTATATTTAGACGATGTTGTGCAGTTTATGAAGTATCTGTGATTGTAATAATGGTTTAGTGAGATAGTTCCAAGCCTGTCAATTTATGGAGGCCCTTTTATATAATGAATACAATAGTCTAAGCGTAGTCAGAATAAAGTTAAAAAGACATCACCGGTACAGAAGGGGTTAATCCTGGAGGTAGAATATATAAACTAAAGAATATCGTCTAATGGTAACCAAATTAAGACATAAATGACGTCCACCCGCCACACACAACCCAACCTATCGTTAGTCATAGCTATTAGTATTGACCTCATCTTGTAATTTACCCCTTGAGGATCATGACGCGTTTTTACACTATTCTGGCTATCGTTAGACGATTTTATATAGCTTAGGAAGGATCTGTGGGAATGAAAAGGGTAAGACCGTCTCAATTAACCCTCCGACTTCCATATGTCCTTCTTAATCCACATACAATCGTCTAATGATAGCCGGAATAATCTGCCAAAACGAGTCATATTAAGTTAATTACAAGATAAGGTAAATACCAATAGCCTTGAATAACGATAGGTAAGGTGATGTGTGGAGGGTTGGCGTCATTTAGGTAAGGTGATGTGTGGAGGGTTGGCGTCATTTAGGTAAGGTGATGTGTGGAGGGTTGGCGTCATTTAGGTAAGGTGATGTGTGGAGGGTTGGCGTCATTTAGGTAAGGTGATGTGTGGAGGGTTGGCGTCATTTAGGTAAGGTGATGTGTGGAGGGTTGGCGTCATTTAGGTAAGGTGATGTGTGGAGGGTTGGCGTCATTTAGGTAAGGTGATGTGTGGAGGGTTGGCGTCATTTAGGTAAGGTGATGTGTGGAGGGTTGGCGTCATTTAGGTAAGGTGATGTGTGGAGGGTTGGCGTCATTTAGGTAAGGTGATGTGGGAGGGTTGGCGTCATTTAGGTAAGGTGATTTGTGGAGGGTTGGCGTCATTTAGGTAAGGTGATGTGTGGAGGGTTGGCGTCATTTAGGTAAGGTGATGTGTGGAGGGTTGGCGTCATTTAGGTAAGGTGATGTGTGGAGGGTTGGCGTCATTTAGGTAAGGTGATGTGTGGAGGGTTGGCGTCATTTAGGTAAGGTGATGTGTGGAGGGTTGGCGTCATTTAGGTAAGGTGATGTGTGGAGGGTTGGCGTCATTTAGGTAAGGTGATGTGTGGAGGGTTGGCGTCATTTAGGTAAGGTGATGTGTGGAGGGTTGGCGTCATTTAGGTAAGGTGATGTGTGGAGGGTTGGCGTCATTTAGGTAAGGTGATGTGTGGAGGGTTGGCGTCATTTAGGTAAGGTGATGTGTGGAGGGTTGGCGTCATTTAGGTAAGGTGATGAGTGGAGGGTTGGCGTCATTTAGGTAAGGTGATGTGTGGAGGGTTGGCGTCATTTAGGTAAGGTGATGTGTGGAGGGTTGGCGTCATTTAGGTAAGGTGATGTGTGGAGGGTTGGCGTCATTTAGGTAAGGTGATGTGTGGAGGGTTGGCGTCATTTTAGTCATATTTGGGTTAAGGGGAGATCTCCACTTGAGGGATTTTTTTCTTGACCCCTTTCTCCCTCATGTTTAGCCCCATTGCTTTTGATATTATAAAACGTTTGCCCCATTAGTTTAGCGATTTTAAGAACTTTCACCCCATATTAAGACCTTTCGTGCAATTCAGGTGTCGATTTTATCCTGGCGAGCGATAGCGAGCCTGTAATTTAAGAGGAACCGGCCTTCGGCCGGGAAATTTTTCTACCGAAAAATGTACAAATTTATCTTGAAAGGGACTCGTGGGGGTGTAATTTTAAGCTTGATGGAGGTCTAGGGAACAAACTAAATACCTCCCCTTAAATACAATCCCTTGTTCAGTTCGTAGCTTCAAATGTACCTGAATTAAGGGGAGGTATTAGGTTTTAATGGACCCCCTTCTCCCTCTTGATTAGCCCCAATAGTTATGAGATTTGAAGATCTTCACCTCATTAGTTTAACGATTTTAAGACCTTTCGTCCTATTTATTTATCAATATCAAGACCTATCGTGCCATTTAGGGATTCATTTTTTCCTGGCGACCGATAGCGAGCCCGGCTTCTGGCCAGGACATTTTTCTACCGAAAAATTTACAAATTTTTCTCGAAGGGGAGGGGGCGGTCTTGAGTGTATGTGTTTGTGTATGTGTTTGTGTGTGTGTGTGTGTGTTTATTATTTTTGTTTTAAAGTTTGATAGAGGTCTAGGGAAAAAAAGAAATACAAAAATATAACGGTAAAGCTAAAAAAATAACATAAGATCCCCTTAATTTAATGAACACGACTATACCTCCGAGTGCTCCCGACTGTTACTATAAGGTACCAAGATGGCGAAGGTTGCCGATCTCTGTTACTATAGGGTACCAAGATGGCGAAGGTTGCCGATCTCTGTTACTATAGGGTACCAAGATGGCGAAGGTTACCGATCTCTGTTACTATAGGGTACCAAGATGGCGGAGGCTGGCCGATCTCTGGTACTATAGGGTACCAAGATGGCGGAGGTTGCCCGATCTCTGTTACTATAGGGTACCAAGATGGCGGAGGCTGGCCGATCTCTGTTACTATAGGGTACCAAGATGGTGGAGGTTGGCCGATCTCTGTTACTATAGGGTACCAAGATGGCGGAGGTTGGCCGATCTCTGTTACTATAGGGTGTCTTAACTTGTCCATTAATTCCTTAGTAACAAGCTCTGTTAAGGGAAGATGGGTCGTTTTTCTGGTCTCCCTTTTTCTTCATGTTAGTTTTCAGATTTGATGATGTTCGGCCCACTAGTTTGGCGATTTTAAGACTTTTTGACCCATTTCTATGTCATTATTCAAACTTTTCGTGTCATTTAGGTGTCGATTTTTTCTTTGCGAGCGACAGCGAGCCGGTTTTTTAAGAGAAACTGGCATTCGGCCGAGACATTTTTCTATCGAAAAATTTGCAAATTTATCTTTAAGGAGGGTCTTGGGGGGCGTTTTATTAATCTTGATAGAGGTCTAGGGAGGAAACTAATAACAACATAGAAAGATACATAAACAATTACGCCCATCCCCCCTGTTAATTCCTTAGCATAAACTCTGATAATGGAACGCCAAATATCACAAGTTTCCTCCTAAAGTCAAAACTAGTTGAAAAGGCTTCCTCTCTTGCTCTCTCATTACTCCCCCCCCCCCTCTCTCTCACTCACTCTCTCTCTCTCTCTCTCTCTCTCTCTCTCTCTTAGGGTACAGATAGCGTATGCACCTTCGCTCTTTTGAGATGATGTAGGCTAATTACGATACTTGTGTAACGTGTGTACTTCTCTCAATAACACAATCAAATCAAATGTATCAATCTCGCTCTCCTGCTCCTCCTCCTCTTTTTTTTCTTCTTCTAGGTCTTCTTCTTCGTTTTCTTCTTCCGTGCCAGGGATAGTCTACTGGAGGTTCCTGACGGGTAGTAAGATGGATAAATTGGGTCTTGAAAGCATTAAAAGCAACAAGGTTTTCTCTGCCCCAATTGGAAGTGGTAGCTAGATCAGAAGATAAGTGTTTTATGGCTTCATTATGTTTGATTTTGAGGGACTGCTGGCTGGAGCTTTCTGGGAAACTAATTGAGTTGTGTAAGGTAGATTCGTTTGCATATGAATATATCTATCTATCTATCTATCTACTGTATATCTGCCTGAGTGTATAATTTTATCGGTGTGTTTACCTATCTATCTATCTATCTATCTATCTATCTCTGCCTGAGTGTATCTATCAGTTTGTTTTCTTATCTATCTATCTATCTATATCTGCCTGAGTGTATCTATCGGTTTGTTTACATATCTACTGTATGTCTGTCCATTATTCTTTGTTTACAGCTCTATCTGTTAGTCTATCTATGTCTATCTTACCATTATATCTATCATTGTGTATCTATTTATCTGGTTGGTGGTCTGTCTATATCTATCTATCTCTCTGCTTAGCTGTGTGTCTATTTATCTATCTAGATCTATCTTTTGTATCTATCGTATCTATCTAATCCTCAGTAACTTTTCCCTAAGCTCTGGTTCACCTCAAAAAGTCTCCCGTAAACTTAATGCAAAAGTTTCAAGAAAGATATTTTCCTCAATGAATCTCTCTCTCTCTCTCTCTCTCATATATATATATACAGGGTGTCCCAGGAGGAAAGGTCATAACTTTGGAAAATGATAGACCAAGGTATTCTAAGCCAAAAATGTTCTATAGGACATATTCCAAATCTCTACCAGTATTGAAATATTGTATGTTGAAAATGGTATTTTCCTATGTATTTCCCCATAAGGGTAGCCAAGCTGTCCTATTCTTCTTATTTTTATAGTGCCTACCACACCTCTATGTAACTGCAATGATTTTACCATGTTATTATAAAGACATTATAATTCTGTATGTTACAACATGATTAGAGACATATTAGCTCACTGTGGACCAGTTGGAAGCTATTTGACATGGAAAAGTCCATTACAGTTATGTGGGGGAGGACACCATAAAACCTTCAATATATTTTTAGCAGTTGAGATTTGGACTTTTTGTTACAGAACATTTTAGGCTTAGAATACCTTGTTTTGTCATTTTATGTTTAGAATACCTTGTTTTGTCATTTCCCAAAGGTATGGCCTTTCCTCCTGGGACACCCTGAGAGAGAGACAGAGAAAGAGAGTGTGAGAGAGAGAGAGAGAGAGAGAGAGAGAGAGAGAGAGAGAGAGAGAGAGAGAGAGAGAGAGAGAGAGAGAGAGAGAGAGAGAGAGAGAGAGAGAGAGAGAGAGATTGTTTTTTTTCTCCTTTTCTCTCTTTCTGTATACAAAATCGACACCTGAATGAAGTGAAGCATCTTAATTAATATCGTCACACTAATAGGATGAAACGTCCTATAATCTCCAAACTATTAGAGCGAAACGTCCTATAATCTCCAAACTATGAGAGCGAAACGTCCTATAATCTCCACACTATTAGAGCGAAAGTTCAAAAAGCCCCCCCTCAGATCAAATAGTGTTAAGGCTAAATAAAGCCGTGCCGGTTACCTGCGATCACTGGCGTAGGTGTGTTGGTCCCAGGTGGGGAGATGGGTCGTTTGTCTGGTCCCCCCTCCTTCCTCATGTTTAGCCCCATTTGTTTTGAGATAAGACGTAAGGCCCATTAGTTTGACGATTTTAACACCTTTCGCCTCATTTCGTTGTCAATTTTAAGACCTTTTGTGCCATTTAGGTGTCGATTTTATCCTGGCAAGCGATAGCGAGCCTGTCATTTTAAAGGAACCGGCCTTGGACCGGAACATTTTTCTACCGAAAAATTTACAAATTTATCTTGAAAAGGGGTCTAGGGGGTGTTTTTTTTTAAGCTTGATGGAGGTCTAGCAAGGAAACTATCTATCTATCTATCTATCTATTTACTCTGGCCCAATCCCCATTTTTTTTTCTGGGGGTGGCCAATTCGAGACAGAGCCCGAATAGGGACAACAACAACAGAAAAAACAATGAACACACAAAAACAAAACATTACTAAACAAAATAATGAATATATAAAAATAGCCACCTCCCCCTTAACCCCTTCTGTACCGGTGACGTCTCTTAAAACTTTATTGTAGCTATATTTAGACGATTTTGTGCAGTTTAAGAAAGATCTGTGGTAGTGCAAATGGTAAGTGAGAGAGTTCTAAGCCTTTTAAATGCTGAAGGCCCTTATATATCTGAATAAAATCGTCTAATAGTGGCCAGAATAAAGTTAAAAAGACGTAACCGGTACAGAAGGGGTTAAGACTAATTAATCCTTGCCTGTTACCTGCGATCACTGGCGTAGGTGTGTTGATCCCAGGTGAGGAGTTCCAACATGTCGCCCGTCAGCCTCAACCACGATACCTGAGGGTACAAACATGGCAGATTATAAGGTACAGAGAGGGTAGCCGAGTTAGTAGTAGTAGGAGAGAGAGAGAGAGAGAGAGAGAGAGAGAGAGAGAGAGAGAGAGAGAGAGAGAGAGAGAGAGAGAGAGAGAGAGAGAGAGAGAGAGAGAGAGAGAGAGAGAGAGAGAGAGACTTCCTTCAAAAATGTCCCAGCCGAAGACTAATTTTTTTGTAAGTCAGCAGGCTTGCTATCGCTCGCCCAGGAAAAAATCGATACCTGAATGGGGTGAAGTGTCTTATTATCTTCAAAGTAATGGGGTGAAACAGAAGAGGTGAGTCTCAATAAGATCTCCCTCAGACTAAATCAACTTAATATAACTAAAAGAGACAGATAGACACCGGTAACATAGCCTATACTCACAGACTGGTTGGCTGGGTGGATGATGGTGCAATCCAGCCTGGCATCGAACCCCTGGTGGATGCTGACGGTGGCGTTGGTGGATGACAGTCGAGGTGGGGGTATTATCATCTCTTCTACTACTTCTCCCTCTCTCTCTTCTATTTCATCCTCTGCTTCTCCTTTGTAATCGGTTTGTTTACCTCTGCTTCCCATTTTCCCGTTTTCTCTGAGTCGCCCCTTCCCCGTTTTCTGTGACTCTTCGAAGTTAGGGGAGGAGGAGAGGTGAGGGTGAGGGAGGGGGGTCGAGGAGAGGAGGAGGATTGGGGGAGGAGGGAGGGGAGTGGAGGAGGAAAGATCGTTCTCCAGGATGAGGGGGGGTAGGGTGAAGTAGTTGAGGGGCTGGAAGGTCAGCGTGGGGATGGTCTCTGTGTTCACGCCTGAAAATATATATACAAGGATAACATACTGGGCCCAGATACTCTTAAATACCCCATTCTCCCTTATGTTTAGCCCCATTAGTTTTTATGATATTTGCCCCATTAGCTTGGCGATTTTAAGACCTTTCGTGCCACTTAGGTGTAATTTTTGTTCCTGGCGAGCGACATTGAGCCTGCAATTTAAGAGGAACTGGGCCAGGGCATTTTCTACCGAAAAATGCACAAACATATCTCGATGGGGGGTCTTGGGAGTATTATTCTAAGCTAGATGGAGGTCTAGGGAGAAAATTAGAATAATAATAAATTAATAAATATACAAACAAATAACTAAAAACCTCCCCATAAAGATGTCACATCTTCCTATAAAATGTGATCCTTATATCCTGAAAGACAAAATTGTAACTCTTGAGTCAGATATACTCCCATACACTGTCTTACGAGTTGTGACCATCAAATTAGCGACAGTAAAATGCGACGAGGAGACAAATGAAAGCAAAAGAGAAAACTAAAAGAAGATAGCAAGAGAGAAATCAGAATAGGTGCAATACAACAGCGACCTAAGTCCCCTCCTAAAATCAAAACGGCCAGCACACAGCACACTCGCTCATTAAAGAGCTTCACACCTTGCTTTTAAATAGATCCAATACCTGGCCGGCCTTCTTCCTTCCAGGTCAACTTCCACTGACAACTCAACCAATGCTGTGACCATTCCAGTTAAAATCACTATACTAGAAGTCAGGTTGGGGTGGAAAGTAGCATTGACTACCAAATCCACTGAGATGTCCGTGCATTGGCTAGACTGTTCCCCTCCCTCCCTCCGTCGAGTACAAGGATTGTGCTTGCTACAATTAAGTTTAACTAGCCAAAGTACTACAACCAGGTTTAGTCCCGAGTATAATGAGAGCCAGGAGTCTTCTCTGAAAGGGAAATTTACCAGGGAATCGTGATATCACGTTGATCAGTATACAGTAGTTGTTGTTGAGCTTTGGCCGACATAAATGGTTGTATATGGAATAAGTACTGTTCTATCTCAGTACTCCAACACATTGGCTGGAAAGAAGATAGGATAGATCCGGTTGTTTATACAGCGGCGGATTTATAGATATTGGATTGCTTGTGCATTGGCCATTGTGATCTCTATAAATCAACTCCGGTGAATTTTCCTCTCAACTCAATAAAGCAGCTCGCTATATGTGTACTTGCCGAGACCGGTAGGCCAGCCACCTACTGAGGACTTCTGCCTGACTGATGTCACCATGCCGAGGAGTCAGGACCTGTCCAGCCACCAGCCAGACGTTGATGAAGGATCCAAGACCAAGAAGAAAGTGTTAGCTTGTTTGAGGCCAATTTTTCCAAGAATATTACTGAACAAGGATTCGCCAATATGCGGGTTTACACTCTTGGATGTGCGGTGCACCCTCAAGGAAGGATGAACTCACCATCAGACCAAAGGCAGAACAGAAGAAGGGCCCACAGCTCTCGTCCTGGTGGAGCCCGCGGTGGTGGTGAGGTGGCCATGGCTGCTCAGGTACAAGTGGAGGGAGGGGGAGGAACTGCAAACAAATAAATAAGGATGGTTAAGAGGAGAATTTATTTTTCTATTTGTTTCCCCTCATTAGACCTCCATCAAGTTTAAAAAACACCCCTAAGGCCTCCCTTTGTGATGAAATTGTACATATTTCGGTAAAAAAATGGCCAGGCCGAAGACAGATTCCTCTTAAATTATAGGCTCGCTATCGCTTGCCAATCGCTCGCCAGGAAAAGATAGATGTTGATGGTAGGTCTATGGTGTTAGTAGTGGTGATGGTTGTGGTAGTGATAGTTTTATAGGTCTATGGTGTTTGTAGTGGTAATGGTTGTGGTAGTGATGGGTGTATAGGCCATTGGTGTTAAGCCTGGTTCACACATTCACGAGTGTGAGCCCGAGTTACCATGAGTCCGCACTTTTGGAACTCACGTAACGACTTGGAAATTTTAGGTGACTCGTGGTGACTCGTAGTGACTCGGGTGACTCGTGTGGAACTCACGGACACCCGTGGAACTCACGGACACCCGTGGAACTCACGGACACCCGTGGTGACTCGGGCTGGTCCTGCAAAATTTCACCCCTGCAAAAAAATTTGACCGCGAGTCCGACAACTCTCAGTGACTCGTAGTAACTCATAGTGACTTGTTGTGGCTCGTAGTGACTCGTACTGACTCGTAAACTACTTGTGAAAGACTCTTGAACACTTGCGGCAACTCGCGGACAATTTCACGTGGCCGAAAAGTGCCCGAGCCAGGGGCACAATGGGGGGCATCCTCGGCATACTCTCAAAGCACACGTGACAACCCGTGGTAACTCGTTGGGACTCATTTCTTACTCGTGGTAACTTGTAGTGAGTCGTACCTACTCGTGATCCGAAAATGACCGTTAAAATTAAAATTTTCCACCACTCGGTTCACTCACAGCACACTCGTGGTGACTCATTGTGACTTGTAGTGACTCGTGGTGGAGCACGAGTCACCACGAATGCACTCGTGGTGACCCGTGGTGACTCGTGGAATTTTGCTCACTCGTGCTCACACTCGTGAATGTGTGAACTATGGCTTTAGTTGTTGTGGTGGTTGTAGTGATGGAGGCATATTGTTGATATAAGTGGAGATGGTGGTGATGGTAGTAATGATGGTAGTTGTACAGGCCTTTTTAGATTATCTGAAATAAGAGACATATACGGTAGTGATGATAATAAAACACGCCTGACACACACACACACACACACACATAGTAGTACAGTCACATACACACACACACACACACACATATGCATCGTCGTACTGAAGGAATTAAAACTTATTATTAATATATTCACACTTTGAAGCACTTTACAGGTTCGCTGCAGTACTGTAATTTGGTCACATGGGAAATTATGGGATTGGTCTGATGTGTTAACCCTTTCAGTACCAGCAACGTGTGTTATAATTTATTCTAGGTATATTTTGACGTTATTATGCAGCTTAGGAAGGATCTGTGGTAGTTAAAAGGGTTGGTTTAGATAGCTGGAAGCCTTATTATTGCTAGAGGACCTGGCTAAGGTGAATAAAATCGTCTAATAGTTGCCAGAATATGATGAAAAAGTACGTCCCTGGTACTGAATGGGTTAAATTAAAGCCTCCAATTTCCAAAGGATGACAATTTAAAAAACTGCCTCCATGATACTCTGCATGCATATCTTGCTCTGGCCATAACTCTCCCTCCCCCATTCACTCTGTAATAGACTCGCCCACGGTTTTTTTAAGCGGTGGACTGCCTCATCTCTCCACTTTATTCAAAATTTAAATTATAGTGATATAAATAATGAAAATTTAAAATAATAATAATAATAATAATAATAATAATAATAATAATAATAATCTATCTATCTATCTATCTATCTATATGCTCAGGCCCAATCCCCATTTTGGGGGTAGCCGACTCAAGACAGAGCAAGAACAGGGAAAACACGAAAACAACAATAAAACAACAAAAAATAAACACAGATATAAAAAACACAAATCACCACACAATCCAGGTCACCCAGGAGAAGACCCAGAGACCAGGGTGACCAAGGTCGCTCCAGCACTCCCCCGGCCCTTGACCACCCAGAGAGGTTCCGATCTCGGCAGGCAGACATGCAGCGGAGCCAAAGACACAAGCCCTCCCACAACCACATCCAGGCACACCCTTCATATTAATCGTCCCCACGGGCCAGGCGCCTGATGGGACTATTATCTAGTCGAACTTGCGCCCGACCCCTTAACTCCAAATGACCACCGTGTTCACTCAAACTCTTCACACAGCATTCTCCATTCACTCCTGTCCCCACCACACTTCCCTGCATGAGCTTCTTATAGCCATTCCTCTATCATCCAAAAGCCTTTCTTACACAGTCTCTCCATCTCAAAGGGGTCTTCCTGACCCTTCTATATCTCCATTGTACCTGACTACAAATATTCGCTCTTTGTAAGCCTTTCATCTCCCATTCGTTCAACATGACCATACCAGCTCAGCACCCTTCTGTCCACTAATAATAATAATAATAATACAAATAATGTGTGTGTAGGCCTATGTATAAACAAAAAAGGAAAAGTGGGGATTGGGCCTGAGTATATAGATAGATCTATGTATAAACTCAATAGTATGGGGTGGCCGACTCGAGACAGAGCCTGAACTAAAGCAACACTTAAAGTTCCAATTCTTAGGGTCCAGGACCACTTTCGCGTTCCCTCACCCCTTTATATATATGACAGCCAATCGTATATGGAAATTCATTATTCACAATCCTTTCCCATACAAATGAATACTTTCTTCTTATATTTAGTATGTCAGAAGTTAGAGCTTCATGGGATTTTAGAACTGAACCACTCCTTTCCTATAATGACATAGTCTATGCAAAGTATGAATAACTTCCTGTAGTTAGTGCAGCACTCTACCTCAGATGTTGCACACATTGGAGCCTGCCCATTCTATAGGTTATTCAAATAGTACATGAGAAAGTCGCAGTACAGTCCTACGAACCTTTCGTCAGGCTTCTAGGCAAGGTTTCCTGCATGGACATAATATTCTAAGGTAAAAAGGGACGGAATGCTCACGCCGTTGGCAGGGATATCAGGCCTACCTGAATGAGGTACTCAAGACAAATGTTAGGTGATTGCAACCACAAGTTGGATGGAGCTTCTCACACCAGTGCTAGAATAGCCAGACTTAACCCGAATGAACTACTCAAGATCGGTCTAAGATACTTCATAACCAGAGGAGAGGCCCGGAATAGAATCATGCTACATGCTGGACGCCGCGAGAATCTTATCAGGACCAACTTGAATGAGTTACTCAAGACAGGGGTTAGGTGACTGGAACCACAGGTTGGATAGAGTTCTCACATCCATGCTGAAATAGCCAGGCTTAACCCGAATGAGCTGCTGCTCGAGACAGGCGTTAGGGTACTTCGTAACCAGAGGGGCGGAGTATCTCACGTAAGTGGTCGAGGATCTTAGAATTTAACCTCATGGAATAGCCAGAGAGGGAGTTGTTGCATTAGAATGACCTGTCTTCAGTATCACTACTGAAGAGGTCATTGATTTTTCTTCTGTGCTTACTGGTTCTTCCTTTCCGGGCAAGAATGTCCCGCTGCCGCTCACTGGATGGCTGGCTTTTAGACCGGTCTCATCCTGGAGTCTTGGGGAGAGGGGAAATCAAAGGTAGCAGCACAGGTGGCCCCACTCAAGGATTTCCCGGGGTCTTAGGAAGCGTGGCTTGCCCCGTTGCCCATGTTTCTCATTCAAGCCGTGGTGGGGCCAAGGTAAAAGAAGACGGGGCTGTTGGTTCCATCTTAATAGAGCCTGTGGGTGGTGGGGAAGACTACTAGATAATAGATTTTCTGCGACTGCGCCTCCAAGTTCGGCATAACAAAACCAATCTAATATAGGATAGAAATATAAGCGAATATCAATATACCGGGTATGCAATGATTTTATAAACTCTTTGATTCATTGCAGGCTATATGGTATCTGGCACCCCACGCATTCACACATACGCCATCAACTTTCTCTAGACTAGACACTGAGTTTGCCACTGTATTTCTTGAGTTTTGGGGATACATATGCAATAATATATCTATTCATTATAGTCAAACCATATATCTTGATCCCAAACCTTTATAGCTCAAAAAGACTTGAACAATCGAGCTTATGTTTCTATCATTTGGGAAGTGTCAACCAGGATAATATAGGTATGGACATTTATAACTTATTTGCTCCATCCCATCCTGAATTACAAGAAACTTGGGGTCACAGTCTCTATAGTCGACATAATGAAGAGAATATAGTATAATCTAATTTAATCATTTCATTCCCAATACCAAACACCTCCCAATGAAATAAATGAAAACATGTGATCCTTCCGGGATTTGAACCTGAGTTACTATATACACATCTTAAACAGTCTAACCATTACAGCATCAAAACAGTTAAAGGCTAATTACATGACTAAGATTTTATGTTCATTTACCGAATACTGGATATCAATCTAATCATTTACTCAGAGTCCCCGCAATCAGACATAAAACCCGCACAATGAATAGCGTGAATGTGTAGGTGACAAGGAAAGTAACGAGGATGTTGCCAGGCATAGTTATCGAGAGTAATGAGTACTAAAACTAAGTACTAAATAAGTACTAAATAACGAGGATGTTTTGCAGCATAGTTATCGAGAGTAATGAGTACCAATAGACTGAACAACCTAAGTACTAACGATAAGTACGACAGTTAACGAAGGGATGTTTGCAGAATACTAAAGAACAAGAATAAGTGTACTAAAACTAAGTACTAAATAAGTACTAAATAACGAGGATGTTTTGCAGCATAGTTATCGAGAGTAATGAGTACTAAAACTAAGTACTAAATAAGTACTAAATAACGAGGATGTTTTGCAGCATAGTTATCGAGAGTAATGAGTACTAAAACTATACTAAGTAAGGTACTAAATAACGAGGATGTATGCAGCATAGTTTATAGAGAGTAATGAGTACCTAAAAAACTAAGTACTAAATAAGTACTAAATAACGAGGATGTTTTGCAGCATAGTTATCGAGAGTAATGAGTACTAAAACTAAGTACCGGTGCAGAAAATACAAACATAGACCACCAGAAGTACAGGGAGTAGCAATAGACCACTTGTGTTTTAAGGGAGCCCACCTCGCTTTGTTTCTCTTTCTCTCCCTCTCTCTTTGGCTTGTATCCATTCGGCCCCATTCAGCCTACTGTTTTTAAGAGTTTAACCCCATCCAGGGCTGATGTCAATATTTTCCTGCGCGAGCGGTATCGAGCCAGCATATATATATTTTTGTTTTGACAGCAAGCTAAATTTGTACATTTTTCGTTAGAAAAATGTCTCCGGCGAAGATGGATTTCTCCATACAATGCTTGCTCGCTATCGCTCGCCAGGAAGAACTTAACACCTGGATGGGGATAAACGTCTTAAAACAGTTGGCTGAATGGGGCCGAATGGATACAAGCCAGAGAAAGAGAGAACAGGAGAAAAAGAGAAAAAAGCAGGTGACCCCCCTTAAAGCTTTTAGGAACTTGGAACCGTAAACATCGATATTAAGCAAATGCAATATTAATGTAGGTTTCTGATAGATAGACCGTTTGTGGAATTTGGTTTTTAGATGCTTATGTTCTGGGTGTGGTGTCCCTAGTTCGAATCCCGGGAGGACCATATGCTTTAATTAGTTTATTCAAGTACATTGGGGTTTGTAATTGATTATTAATGTAAAGAACGGGGTGTTACTTATTTATAACTTTATATATTCACTACGATCGTATTTTAGCTGATAATTATTCCGGTAAATATCGATCTGTACTTTGGGTCCCCAAGTGAACATAACCACAACGTTTATATCAAATGTTTCCGGTATTTGTAGTGTAGAGATAGTTCCCAAACAGACAGATACACACAGAGTAGTGAAAACAATACCTTACTGATGCACACTATCGAAAAATGTACAAATTTATCTAGAAGGAGAGTCTTGGGTGGGTGGTTTTTAAAGCTTGATGGAGGTCTAGGAAGGAAGCAAGCAAAACAGATAAAAAAAAAAAAAAAAAAAAAAAAAAAAATTATACCCTACTGACGCACACTTTCGGTAGCGCTCGGGGTAATTAATTATTCGCAATAATATTTCTCCCAATCTGTTCGTCGTGAATGCTGGAGGTATTAAGGGGAGATGGGTCGTTTTTCCTGGTCCCCCTTCTTCCTCATGTTTCGTCTCATAAGTTTTCAGAATTTAAGACGTTCGGCCAATTAGCTTGGCGATTTTAAGACGTTTCGCCCCATTTCTTTGTCAATATTAAGGCTTTTCATGTCATTTAGGTGTCATTTTTTTCCTGGCGAGCGATAGCGAGCCTGTAATTTCAGAAAAAAAATTCTATCGAAAAATGCAAAAAATTATCTAGAAAGAGGGTCTTGGGTGGGTGTTTTTTTAAGCTTAATGGAGGTCTGGGGAGGAAAACAAAAATGATAAAACGATACATAAATGAGCAAATAAATACGCCCATCCCCCCTTAAATACGCCCATCCCCCCTTAAATACGCCCATCCCCCCTTAAATAAATACGCCCATCCCCCCTTAAATAAATACGCCCATCCCCCCTTAAGCTCCCAAGTTAATGTACGACGCCATTAGGGTATTTTCTAAAGACTTGAATTATTCCGCGAAGCAGAATAGCATAATATCGGGGCCGGCAGGTGTCAACGATGTGGAAAAGTGCACTACCCACTGAGATATGATGGCCAATTAAGGGAGCCCACCTAACTTTTTTTTCTCTTTCTCTGTTTTGCTTGTATCCATTCGGCCCCATTCAGCCTACTGTTTTAAGACGTTTACCCCCATCCAGGTGTTAATATTTTCCTGGCGAGCGGTAGCGAGCCAGCATATATATATTTTTGTTTTGACAGCAAGCTAAGTTTGTACATTTTTCGATAGAAAAATGTCTCCGGCGAAGCCGGATATCTCTATACAATGCTGGCTCGCTATCGCTCGCCAGGAATAAATCGACACCTGGATGGGGATAAACGTCTTAAAACAGTTGGATGAATGGGGCCGAATGGATACAAGCCAGGGAAAGAGAGAAAAGGAGAGAATTAATCCGAGAAGAGCATAATATCGGGGCCGGCCGGTGTCAACGATGTGGAAAAGTGCACCACTGAGATATGGCCAATTTAGGCGGCCGGCCGAATTAACCCTTTGAGTACCAGCAACGGGTGGTATATTTTATTGTAGCTAGATTTTGACGATGATATGCAGCTTATAGGAAGGATTTGTGGTAGTTAAAAGGGTAGGTTGGAATATATTGAAGCATTATTATTGCTAGAGGTCCTTCCTAAGCTGAATAAAATCGTCTAATGTTTACCAAAATATGATAAAATGAACGTCCCTGGTACTGAATGGGTTAACAAGTTCCAGAATTTTTGTGGAGTAGTATAGCTCTTCCCAAGCCTTTTGGCATCTAGCCAAAAACCTCTCCAACAATTTTTCTTCTTCGTCTTTCCCTCCTCTTTTCCACTCTGACGGCACCACCGTCACTTCTTCCTCCTTGCCGAGAAGGTATTACAGTGAATTGAATGCAGAGGAGGGTGAGCATCAAGTTCAATGGAGCCGCGCGAGCTATAACGACACACAGTGCGCGCCTCAGCCAATCACAGGCTGGCGTTGCGAGAGAGGCGGGTATACATGAAGGGGGGCGGGGCTAGTGGAATCACACGGAGCTGAGGGACAGCCTGAGCAACAACTGCTCTCTGAAGGCAATTAATACCCACTTATCTTGCCCAACCATCATGGGCGGATAAAAGAAGAGAGAGCCGAGCCGGCAACAGATATTGGAGGCAGCTTATCAAGATAGCAAAGACAAGTTAGATCGCTCAGCTGCAGCCCATATTCACCTGAAGTAATGTTTAGACAATATTGATGAAATATAACTACTAAGAGTCGGTGTGTAGCTTTTCTTAGTTAGCATAGCACAAGCTATTTAGTTAGAAATAGAGTCGGCATTTATAGAAAAGATCAAAAGATAGTTAAATGGAGGTTGTGAAAACCCAAGAGTTTTTGCATAGATATCAGTATATAATATTATATTTAAGCCAGGTTTATCAGAGTTCGGATCGTATGCAGCAAATGAGAGTCTAGGCTCAATAGTTCAGATTGCATGCAGCCAACTGTTGAGACGCTAGGAGTATAATATAACAGATGGTTCGGATCATATGCAACCGACTATATAATGAGTAGACTTATCGGACGAGTGACTATTATAATCTAACTCGGTTTGAGAATTAGGAAATAACGTAGTGATGCCTGCAATCTATGCAGGCTAGAATTATAGGATTTTTGATAGTGGAGTTTTAGCGGGAGAAATAGTTAGCATTAACAATAAAGCCTCTCCATTTGGAAATCCTTTTGTTATATTGAAACTATATTCATACCATAGATATCACCTCATCGAAAGCAAGCTATCGATCGCACATATTATCTATTACCATATTACCAGTCTTGCTAAGGCAGCCTCCCAGAAGCTGGGTGTGCCTTAGGGGGTTCTTTTCCCCAGCACAGCTTCTTGCTCTGTACAGGGGCATAGTGCGTCCTTGTATTGAGTATTGTTCACATGTGTGGGGAGGTTCCTCTCACACCGCTCTCCTAGGCAAAGTTGAAAGGAAGGCCTTTCGTATCATTAACTCCCGTCCACTCACCAACTCTCTGCAATCTCTCTCTCTCTGCCGCAATGTTGCATATCTCTCGCTATTCTATCGCTACTATAATAATCAGTGTTCCTCAGATCTTTCCCAGTGCAAACCACCTCCTTTTCGTAGGGCACGTGGTACCCGTCTTGCAACTCAATCCCACCCCTACTCTGTGCAACTCTCTAACCCAGGAGTGAAACGTTACTCTCAAACTTTCTTCTACTCAACAGCTGAGCTCTGGAACTCTCTCCCAGAATCAGTCTTTCCCTCTTCCTATGACTTAAATTGCTTCAAACTCCGTGTGTCCAGGCATTTTGGCTCGATCGTCCCTTGATTTTGGCCCTGTCACTCTTTCAACTATGGGGGAGGCACT
Source organism: Paralithodes platypus (assembly GCA_032716605.1). Classification (NCBI taxonomy): domain Eukaryota; kingdom Metazoa; phylum Arthropoda; class Malacostraca; order Decapoda; family Lithodidae; genus Paralithodes; species Paralithodes platypus. The sequence goes on from CM064573.1 coordinate 63,531,739, forward strand.
CGATATAGGCAATTCTGCCTTTTGCCTCCCTCAATCACATTGAAAAAAAAAAAAAAAAAAACGTACCAAAGGATATATAATTTTGTTGTCTCTTCTGTTAAAGAGGATTGATAGTTATTGTGCCTTGAGACCGAAGTCGAAGTAGGTCAAACTCTGAATAGCGATCATACAGATAGGTTGTAATAGGAACTTAAGATTCCGAGGTGCAATGTACAGTATACTGTATTGTCGTAAGTATTCAACTCTTCAGTTTGAACGTATTTCGACCCGGGTCGAGAAGCATTAGCTATGAGGGAAATTGATTGCCTTTAACCCCTACTGTACCAGAGGATACAGTCATAAAAGTCCCCCCCCACCAATCTCAAGCAATGTGGCCAAAATAGCAAGATAGAACAACCTTCCACCTCAAGAGATGAAGGAAGACTGGCTCTCCCACCCTTCAGTGGGTTTTATATAAGCTGAGAAGTGTTGCCATATCGAGAGCAGTGCTCAAACGGTCGTGGTACCAGGTACAGCCTGATACAGGCAGTTACAAGGAAAATACATTACTGACGGCTCCTAGCCGTCGCTGGGACTGGGGAGTGACTTATCTACTGACGGCTAGTAGCCGTCGATAGGATTGAATGGGTTAAGTTTGTTAAATAAAGTACAAACTTCCGAACAACTGTCGAATTACTCCAACCCTATTAGTATAAGTATTTCTAAAATATATATTACAATAAAAATAAATACTTCTTCCCTTAATGTTTTCCATACTGAAATGAAGACTATACCGGCAGTTATTGTACTGAAAGGGTAAACAAACTATTATACAATTTGTTTTTAAAGATTATTTCGCATTGGCAATCCCGAAGAGCATTTTAATCTACTAAATGGCCCTTGATTTGCGGTAATTCCAGCCATTACCGAATGCAGGCGTTCAGGTAATTAATGTAATGGAGAAAAAGTGGACAAGCTACCAAATTGCGTTATCACCAAGCTTGAAAAATGGCAAATGAATCGTCTGTAATTGCCTCCGACAGGGGCAGCAGGTGTGAACTAGAGAAACCCTTTAGTAACAGAGATCGGCAACCTCAGCCAACTTTTCCTATCTTTACCTTCCAATGTCTCCATGCATGGGTCATTTATATTTGCTCTCTTTTTTTTTTATATATATATATTATTGGTTTCCTCCCTAGACCTCCATCAAGCTTAAAATACATCCGCCCAAGACCCTCATTCAAGATAAATTTGTAGGCCAGTTTCTCTTAAATTACAGGCTCGCGATCGCTCGCCAGGAAATAATCGACAATTAAATGACACGGAAAGTCTTAATATTGACAAATAAATGGGGTGAAAGGACTTAAAATGGGTCGAACGTCTTATCTGAAAATGAATGGGGCTAAACATATATGTAGGATAAGTCCATCAAGTTATAATACAATAGTTTTTAATGTACTTAGCTACTGTAATCACTGCTGCATATTTAAAAAAATGGATAGTATTTCGTCATGCTCACTCAGAGCTTTTCAGGAGGACTTTTGTCTTCAAAAGGCTCAGCCAGACTTTTATCATTTCATAATTAAATGCTTTAGTAGTGTGTTAAATACTATGTACAGTCGCGCTAATAAGTGATGGCTCGGCACCAAGTATGTTTTGATCAATAATTGGTATCAGTAATATTTACACAGGATGTTTTTCTTTTGGAGTGAGATATAAAAACATGTTCCTACACTTACCCACCCTATACAACATCTGACAGACATTAATACAGTACAGAGCAAGCCAAACGTAATGACAGCTGAGATATGACTTATTAGCACGACCGTACATATTGATGGCTAATAAAATATTTGAATTTGAAATATGAATTTGAATTAAAGGCACCCAAATGTCGTCCGCAGCAAGAGGTAGCCATTCTCCCTAACTGTAGGATCTCTAGTATGAACAGCATTGGTGCCGTAATTGTAAACCTTGACAAATGACAGACAGTTACTGGAAATGTTGCCAGTTAAGGGGATAGTGCTTGTATTGGGGTTTTGGTCTATATACTGTATATATTTAGTGTTTTTTTTTTTTTTTTTTTTTAGTTTCCTTGCTAGACCTCCATCACACTTAGAAAAACGACCACTAAACCCCCTTTCAATATAAATTTGTACATTTTTCCGTAGAAGAATGTCCAGGCCGAAGGCCGGTTCTTTCTAATAATTATGGTTCGCTATCGCTCGACAGGAAAACATCTACATCTAAAGGACACGAAATGTCTTAACATTGACAACAAAATGAGGCAAAATATTTCAAAATCGCCAAACTAAAGGAACGAACGTCTTAAAACCTCAACACTAATATGCTAAACATGAGGGAGAAGGGGGTCCAGCAATAGCGAGTACTACCCCCTTAAGCCGGCGTCACACCACCAAGTTTTCGAGCCTTGAATTCGCTACAGGTTATAATATGTTTACCTCCGCCAATACAGTTGGAGGAGGTTATGTTTTAGCCTCCGTTTGTCTGTCTGTCTGTAAACAAAGATATCTCAAAACATTATGAACCGATTTTCATGAAAGTTAGCTGGCAGATAGGATATCATTTTAGAGAAACCAGGCCGGGACATTTTTCTATCGATAAATGTACACATTTATCTTGGAGGAGGGTCTTGGGGGGATGTTTTTTTTAAGCTTGGTGGATGTCTAGAGAGGAAAATATACAAATAATAAAAAAATACATAAATGAGGAAATAAATACGCCCATCCCCCCCTAATTATGATATAATAATGCGCCAAAGGAATAATTGATTTAATTTTGGAGGTGATCAGTAGAGTACGTACCTCCTCCAGCGTTGACGGCTCAAAAAGTTATGATCCAATGTTCACGAAATTTGGAGGGCAGATAGGATATGTGCCAAGGAAGAAGTGATTCAATTTAGGAGGCAGTCAGTAGAGCGCCTACCTCTGCCAGTGTAGGTATGCGCTTTCCAGAGTGTCCCTGGTTTGTTTTCGTATAGTAAATTGTTCTGGATACGATTGGGAGGTCCAAGACACAAAATACGATCATAGTGAAAGATAAAATTGTCAAATAATCGACTCGATTTTAGCTACTTTTTGACTCGGATACTGTGTCTCTGATACATGAGATGCTAACTAGCCTATAATAAACAAAATGTGTTGCCGTGTTTTGTTTTTTCATATGGTAGTTATCATCTCACAAATGATATAGGAGGGGTATTAAAGCTCAGTCTTCCCCTGTTATCTTGTATTACTCTGAACATGTCTTGAGAGAAAGGTTGGTGTTCCATTGTATCATTTTCCCCGCGAGTTTTATTACATAATTTGATCACACATATTTTTAATTTAATTTCCACACACACACAAACACACACGCACAATTATGTTGTCCGGTAAAATGCTAGCAATAGCTCCAAATCAATTTTAGATTTGATTATTTTTAATTCCCTAGTTTTCCTTCATATTTCTTGTTTTGTGATATTAAAAGTTGGTGCAATTTAGTTTTTTATTAGCCTAATCTAACAACCTAACAACCTAACCTAGTATAAATTTAAATCGAAAATGCCCCAGTTTATAATTTCATATTTTGTTTTCACCAACACACCAATGAATTTACAAATAAACCTAAGTAATGAAATAAATGACAGTAATGAATACATGTGGTACTCCAAGGACTCGAACCTAGGATACTCACACCCAAATTCCGCACACTAAGCATTACGCTATCAAGACCAATAAGTAGATGAACGGAAATAATTTTAATAGCCAATTCGAGTTGGAGCCACCGCTACAATTATACCTGTTGTCCTATTTCCGGAATGGTAGTGTAATATTATTATCTTCATGTTTCCAATAAAAAAGACCCCTTTAACCCCTTCTGTACCGGCGACGTCTGTTAAAGTTTATTCTAGCTATATTTAAACGATTTTGTGCAGCTTAAGAAGGAGCTGTGGTAGTAAAAAGGGTTAAGTGAGATAGTTCGAAGTCTGTTCATTGCTGGAGACCCTTTTTAAACTGTATAAAATTGTTCACTAGTTCCCAGAATATGATGAAAAGGATGTCGATGTTACAAAAGGGTTAAAACGGCATATTTCTCTCTCTCTCTCTCTCTCTCTCTCTCTCTCTCTCTCTCTCTCTCTCTCTCTCTCTCTCTCTCTCTCTCTCTCTCTCTCTCACTTACACGACAACACGACACTAACAACCTTAATAATTCTGCTTTCTCAATTTTTGGAATTCAATTGTAATAATAATTTTGACATTTCCATCACAACTCCTTCATAACAGCATACTTTTATACATTCAGGGATAATATATTCGCCTCACACACACACACACACACACACACACACACACACACACATGAAACACCATCATTTTGCCAGCTCAGTTTTCAGAGTGTTGGTGTAATAAGATTTTTGAAATTTTTATCAAGTCTCACTTATTCAAAATATGCTTGTCCTGTTAAGTATATACACACACATATATATATATATATATATATTATGTTGGTGTAGCCAGGTAATACATTTTCTTTAAGGCAGGCGAGGTTGAAGGAAATACAGGTATCAGCATTAATTATTTTATTATTAAGGCTTTCAATAGAACGAACAGCAATTCTCAGGTGTTCTGGGAGATTGTGCAAAAGGTGAGCAAAATTCATGGTGATCCGACGCGTTTCGATAGACAACTATCATCTTCAGGGAATGGAAGGTAAGTGAATAGGATATAACATAACAGCTTATTTATCTACCTAATATGTATAAATAAGCTGTTATGTTATATCCTATTCACTTACCTTCCATTCCCTGAAGATGATAGTTGTCTATCGAAACGCGTCGGATCACCATGAATTTTGCTCACCTTTTGCACAATCTCCCAGAACACCTGAGAATTGCTGTTCGTTCTATTGAAAGCCTTAATAATAAAATAATTAATGCTGATACATGTATTTCCTTCAACCTCGCCTGCCTTAAAGAATATATATATATATGTATATATATATGAAGTATAAAGTATTAATTCAGGATTAATTAAGATAATGCGAAGCCTGTTGATTGCTGGAATCCTTTCTTAAACTGAATACAATCATCAAAAAATAGCCAGAATATAGTTAAAAGGCGTCGCCGGTACAGAAGGGGTTGAGAGAGAGAGAGAGAGAGAGAGAGAGAGAGAGAGAGAGAGAGAGAGAGAGAGAGAGAGAGAGATATTCTCGTATTCTTGCTCCTATTCACTGGGCTCTTGCACTTACCGCACGAGCTCTTAAGGGGAGACAGACCGTTATTCTGGACCCCCTTTACCCTAATGTTTAGCCCCACTAGTTTTGAGATTATGAGACGTTCGGCCCATTAGTTTGGCGATTTTAACACCTTTCGCCCCATTTCGTTGTCAATTTTAAGACCTTTCGTGCCATTTCGGTGTCGATTTTTTCCTGGCGAGCGAAAGCGAGCCTTAAATTTTAAGAGGAACCGGCCTTTGGCCGGGAACATTTTCTACCGAAAAATGTACAAATGTATCTTGAATGGGGGTCTAGGGCGGGGGGTTCTAAGCTTGATGGAGGTCTAGGGAGGAAACGTTTTTTTTTATGAATAAATGAATTAATAGACCAAAGAAACGGCCCGTCTCCCCTTAATGTGATACCCCCTTGACTCTTGACTGACAGTACTCGCTGACTCGCCTGACACCAGCTGACCTGGCTCCTCGGCTGTCACAACCGATGGATACCTCTTTCTCTTGGTGCAATATACAATGCCAGACGGGGGAGAGAGAGAGAGAGAGAGAGAGAGAGAGAGAGAGAGAGAGAGAGAGAGAGAGAGAGAGAGAGAGAGAGAGAGAGAGAGAGAGAGAGAGAGAGAGAGAGAGAGAGAGAGAGAGAGAGTCAGAGAGAGAGAGAGAGAGAGAGAGAGAGAGAGAGAGAGAGAGAGAGAGAGAGAGAGAGAGAGAGAGAGATATCAAGTGTTTATGAGTATTGTTATAACGTTGAATATAAAATTGTATACGGTTAGTCAAGCACCCAAAGGTCCTATATAGTCTTTTGAAACAATGGACATGCGATTAGCCTGGGTGTCTGAGTGGCAATTAAGGAGGGTCACCGGTTTTGTTTTATCTTTCCCTCCTTTTCTCTCTTTCCCTGGCTTGTATCCATTAGGCCCCATTCAGCCAACTGTTTTAAGGGGAGGTTTTTAGCATGTTCCCAAGACTTCCATCAAACTTAAAATTACACCCCCTTGACCCCCTTTCAAGATTGATTGGTACATTTTTTGGCAGAAAAATGTCCCGGTCGAAGACCGGTTCCTCTTAAATTACAGGCTCGCTATCGCTCGCCAGGAAAAAATCGACACCCAAATGGCACGAAAGGTCTTAAAATTGACATAAATGGGGCGAAAGTTCTTAAAATCGCTAAACTAATGGGGCGAACGTCTTACAATATCAAAAGCAATGGGGCTAAACATGAGGGAGAAAGGGGTCTAGAAAAAAATCCCTCAAGTGGAAATCTCCCCTTAAGACGTTTATCCCCATCCAGGTGTCAATTTCTTCCTGGTGAGCGATAGCGAGCCAGCATTGTATAGAGAAATCAGGCTTCCCCGGAGAATTTGTTCTATCGAAAAATGTACAAATTTAGCTTGCTGTAAAAATATATATATATATATGCTGGCTCGCTATCGCTCGCCAGGAAGAAATCGACACCTGGATGGCGATAAACGTCTTAAAACAGTTGGCTGAATGGAGCCGAATGGATACAAGCCAGGGAAAGAGAGAAAAGGAGAGAAAGATAAAAACAAAAACGGTGACCCCCTTAAATGTTTCTTTCCCTTCGGAGCGCCTGATACATACCGAGCGAATACTGTGGGGACGAGTGTTGTTCACAGACTCAGAGAGGACGTGGATTGGCATTCCCATTTTTAAAGGTAACGTCATTTTTCAAGTTATTTCGCCAACTAACTGCGCTGTGAATACAATCGTAAGTTCATGTGCATTGGAAACTCCCGGACTGCAAGGACAATCACGCACACACCAACACACGCACACACCAACACACACACACACACACACACACACACACACACACTCTCTCTCTCTCTCTTATATAATAATGTTATACATAATAATAAGCCCAAATGGTGGAATAAAGATATTTCAAACTGTCTGCTTTCTTAAAAAATTTGCTAATGATAGATTAAAATCCTCACAAAATGACGAAGAATGGGTGAAATTTGTAGAGCTACGACGCAAAGCCAAAAATTTAATTAAGCAAAGTAAAAAGACCCTGGAGTTACATATTGCGAATCAAAGTAAAACAAACCCGAAAGAATTCTATAGTTATATCAGAAAGAAAAAAGTAGTTACTTCAACTGTTGGACCGTTAGTCGATGAAAATTGAGAATACACCAAAGACGAAGTACAAATGAGTAATGCCCTCAATACCTTCTTTGCATCAGTTTTTACAACAGAAGACCTCAGTGATATCCCTACACCTTCGCCGATTCAGATTGATAATTCAGATGTTCTAAGCAATATCACCGTTACAGAGAGAGAAGTATTGAATTGTTTAGATAAACTCAAGGTAAATAAAACGCCTGGATCTGATACAATCTCGCCTAGAGTTCTAAAGGAAGCTAAGGATGAGCTCTCCAAACCACTGACATTACTATTCAATAAATCCTTGCAGTCTGGAACTATGCCTGATCAGTGGAAGCTAGCCAACGTAACACGATATTAAAAAAAGGCAGCAAATCCCTACCCAGTAACTATCGTCCAATTAGCTTAACCTCAGTTGTATGTAAAATACTAGAAACAGTCATAAGAGACAGACTCGTAAATCACTTAGAGGAAAATAACATACTTAAAGATACTCAACACTGCTTTCGTAAAAACGTTCCTGTTTAACAAACCTCTTAGACTTCTTCCACGATATCCTCAACCTCTACGATGAGAGTAAAGCTGTAGATATTATATACCTTGATTTTCAAAAGGCCTTTGACAAAGTTCCCCACAAACGTTTACTGCTAAACTAAAAGTGCATGGAATACAAGACGGTCTGTTGAAATGGATAGAAAATTTGGCTCAGCGACAGAAAGCAAAGATTAGTCATAAACGGTAAGGCATCTAAATGGACCAATGTAAGTAGCGGGGTACCCCAGGGATCGGTACTAGGACCAATTCTCTTTCTAATTTACATCAACGACATAGATGAGGGTCTCACCTGTACAATCTCAAAATTTGCCGAGGATACAAAAATTGCAAATAGCGTACTCTCAAAAGAACAAGTTGACGATATGCAACACAATCTAGATAAATTGTCATGTTGGGCCCAAGTTTGGCAAATGAGTTTCAATGGGATAAATGTAAAGTACTACATATCGGATACCTAAATGAGAAAGCAAACTATTCGATGAATGGCACTCAGCTAAGAATGTAAACAGAGAAACCGATCTGGGAGTAACAATATCGAGTAACCTAAAACCGAGTCAACAATGTTCAGAAGTTGTTAAGAAGGCAAACAAAATAATTGGCTTTATAGGCAGGTCATTTGAGCATAAATCCAAAGAAGTTATCCTAACCCTTTACAATTCCTTAGTCCGCCCTCTTCTGGAATACTGCGTTCAATCCTGGTGCCCTTATTAACAAAAAGATATAAACAAGCTAGAACGAGTTCAACGTAGAGTTACCAAAATGATACCTAGCCTAAAGAACAAACCATACGAAGAGCGTCTTAGAGAATTAAATCTATTTCCTTTAACCCAGCGCAGATTAAGAGGTGACTTAATTCAAGTGTTCAAAATCATCAAAGGCATCGACAATATGAACTGTAGTAAGTACTTCACTATCGACCAATCTAATTACACGCGGGCGGGGAAACGGTTGCAAAATTATTGGTAAATCTTTTAACTCACACGACTCTAAGAATTTCGACTGCAGCACCGTTGATTCATAAACTCCGCCTAGACACTGTTTGGACACTTGATCCTCAGTGTTTTGGAGGACAAGCAGCCTAGAAGGGTCACTAGATCTGTTGTAGCTTGATTTCCTTTGTACTCCTTTGTACTCTTATTCCACCAGTCTTGACTAATCTTGGTGATCTCAGAACGCAAAACTGCTCTTGTATGCCCCCCCCCTCTCACTCTCACTCACTCAATCTCTCTCTCTCTCTCTATATATATATATATATATATATATATTTTTTTTTTTTTTTTTTTTTTTCTATGTGATTGAGGGAGGCAAAAGGCATAACTGCCTATAGCGAGAGCCTCCCCCATAGTTGAAAGAGTGACAGGGCCAAAATCAAGGGACGTTCGAGCCAAAATGCCTGGACACACGGAGTTTGAAGCAATTTAAGTCATAGGAAGAGGGAAAGACTGATTCTGGGAGAGAGTTCCAGAGCTCAGATGTTGAGTAGAAGAAAGTTTGAGAGTAACGTTTCACTCTTGGGTTGGAGAGTTGCACAGAGTAGGGGTGGGATTGAGTTGCAAGACGGGTACCACGTGCCCTACGTAAAGGAGGTGGTATGCACTGGGATAGCTCTGAGGAACACTGATTATTATAGTAGCGATAGAATAGCGAGAGAGATGCAACAGACACAGACAGTATGTGCAGTTTAGGTTTCAATATGTTTGGTACAAAAACATCGTAACCACTCAAAGGAATATACTGTATATATTTTTACAAGGTAAAGAACACTCTCTCTCATGCACACATAGTCGCACGCACATACACACAAACAATCGCATACACCCACCCACAATCACAAATACACACACACAACCACATTCACATTGGGGGAGATTGTAGGCACCAGTCGAACAGGGCTAGACCCAGGAGAGGCTATAGGCATGTGATAGGGAGTAGCTGGAAGACCTGTTTCATCTGCTTGGCCTCTCTTACTGATTTTCTGTGTGCCTCACTTACACAGAGAGTAATCCAGCTAGCTCTCACAAACACTCTCTCTTCTTAACACTACAGCACATAAGCACACTACACTTGTTTCCAATATAGCAGAATTCTACAATAATTATGATGATGACAAAACAACGGGGGGGGGGGGGACTCAACCATACAAATGTTCACACACATATACATAACCAAGTACACACACACACACACACACACACACACACACACACAAACACACACAAACATATTCACTCACATCCTCTCACTAATTCCCTACAATCTCTCTCTACACGCCGCAATGTTGCATCTCTCTCAGTCTTCAACCGCTATTACAATAATCAATGTTCTTCAGAGTCTCTCGATGTATACTACCTCCCTTACGTAAAGTAGGGGAACCCGCCTTTCAACACACTCCCACCCCTATTCTGTCCAACTCTCAAACCCTAGATTGTATACATTTTCCCAGTCTTTTACTCAACAAGCAAGCTTTGGAACTCTCTCCCTCAATCTGTCTTTCCCTCATTATATGACATGAACTGCTTCAAGCTCCGTGTGTGCAGATATTTTGACTCTACCGTACCTTGATTTTGGCTCCGTGTCACTCTTTCAACTTTGGGGAATACACTTGTTACAGGTAGCTTTGCCTTTTGTCTCCTTCATATGCATAGACACAACAAAAATAACCATGAACACACACACAAACATATTCACACACACACACACCCAAGCATACACACACACACAACCACTAACATTATTCACACACACACAACCACTAACATATAAACACACACACAACCACTAACATTATACACACACACACAACCACTAACATATACACACACACACAACCACTAACATATACACACACACACAACCACTAACATATACACACACACACAACCACTAACATATACACACACACACAACCACTAACATATACACACACACACAACCACTAACATATACACACACACACACACAACCACTAACATATACACACACACACAACCACTAACATATTCACACACACCTGGATTCCTGGATTGTAGTTTAGGACCGAAGTCCTGGGCCACGCTGGTGCGCCGCCCTCAATACACACACACACAACCACTAACATATTCACACACACACACACACACAACCACTAACATATTCACACACACACACACACAACCACTAACATATTCACACACACAACCACTAACATATTCACACACACACACACACACACAACCACTAACATATTCACACACACACACACACACACAACCACTAACATATTCACACACACACACACACAACCACTAACATATTCACACACACACACACACACAACCACTAACATATTCACACACACACAACCACTAACATATTCACACACACACACACAACCACTAACATATTCACACACACACACACAACCACTAACATATTCACACACACACACACACAACCACTAACATATTCACACACACACACACACACACAACCACTAACATATTCACACACACAACCACTAACATATTCACACACACACAACCACTAACATATTCACACACACACACACACACAACCACTAACATATTCACACACACACACACACAACCACGACCGCACACACACACAACCACTAACATATTCACACACACACACACAACCACTAACATATTCACACACACACACACACACACAACCACTAACATATTCACACACACACACACAACCACTAACATATTCCCACACACACTCACACACACACACTACAAAACATGAGTCTCGTTTAAACCTGGCCCTGTGGAGAAATGTTCCGGCTTTATTGGCCATCACCAGGAATTAAAGAAGGCAAAGAAGGTATTTTTTTCTTCAAGATTACAATTTGAAAGTTGTGAAAAGAATGTGAACTTGAAATGGTAGCCCCTCTTCCCCCCCCCCCCCTCTCTCTCTCTCTCTCTCTCTCTCTCTCTCTCTCTCTCTCTCTCTCTCTCTCTCTCTCTCTCTCTCTCTCTCATACACACACATTAATTATGATAAATGAATCACGAAGTATGTAAGTGTAAATTCCCTTTCTGACAAATTTCTTTCTATGCTATTTATAAACTTTCCTTGTGGCATAAGGTTACACTTCATTCTATTTTCCAGTACGGGGTTTCAGCCGGAGGGAGCGGAGGGTGGGGAGAGAGCCTTCTACTTGGCTGTCTTTTTCTTCTAATATTAACTGAACCTGTCTCTAGTAGTATTAAGGCCAGACCACCAAGTAGGGCTCGCAGGTCTGTGTGGTCTGAGTATCTGTGTAACTCTTTTTAACTCTCTTTCACACGCACGCACCCCCCTCTCTCTCTCACTCACACACTCTCTCTCTCGCTCAACACCAAAATCAGTCTCTCTTATGCTTGGCCCGCTGGAGAAATGCTAAGGTTTTCTTGAGTTACGGAGGTGGAGGTGGAGAGGGATTTGGAGGTTGAGAATATGGTTTGGAGGTTGAAATTATAATTTGGGTGTTGAAAAATTATATGGATGTTGAAAAAAATTATTTGGGTGTTGAGAACAAATATTATTTGGATGTTGAAAAAACTATCTGGATCTTGAGAAAGTTATTTGGATGTTAAGAAAACTATTTGGTAACTGGCCCCAGTACCGATCCCTGGGTACCCCGCGACTTACATTGATCCATTTGGATGCTTTACCGATTATGACTAATCTTTGCTTTCTGTCACTGAGCCAATTTTCTATCCATTTCAACACACCGTCTTATATTCCATGCGCTTTTAGTTTTATCAATAAATGTTTGTGGGGAACTTTGTCAAAGGCCTTTTGAAAATCAAGGTACATAATATCTACAGCTTTACTCTCACCACATAGGTTGAGAGAGAGAGAGAGAGAGAGAGAGAGAGAGAGAGAGAGAGAGAGAGAGAGAGAGAGAGAGAGAGAGAGAGAGAGAGAGAGAGAGAGAGAGAGAGAGAGAGAGCATACAGAATAACCCATCAATTACCTTTCACCTTCACCTGACCTCTCTTTGAGCATTAATTCCCCGTGACCTGAGCTCCGGTCCCCTAGCCTGGCTTAGTATTTAACGGGGTGGAGGTGGCTTTTTCTGGACCCCCTTCTCCCTCTTGTTTAGCCCCATTAGTTTTCCGATTTAAAGACGTTTGGCCCATTAGTTTGGCGATTTTAAGAACTTTCGCCCCATTCTTTGTCAACATGATGACTTTTCGTGTCATTTAGGTGTCGATTTTTTCCTGGCGAGCGATAGCGAGCCTGTAATTTAAGAGGAATCGGCAATCGACCGGGACCTTTTTCTACCGAAATGTTTTCAAATTTATATTGAAGGAGGGTCGGGGGGGTAAGCTTGATAGGTCTCAGGAAAAAAACTAAAATAATATTTAAATATATATATATATATATATATATATATATATATATAATCAAGAAATCCGGCCATCCCCCCCTTAATTCCCCATGACCTCACTTCCGGTTCCCCGCCTGGCTCGGGTTTACCGGAAATTAACGGACGGGTCGCGCGAAATTTTGGAGCGTCGAATTTTCTTTTGAGTTGCAGTTTTAGGGGAGAATTTCCTCTGATGCCCTTATATTCCGACATAGTTTTCGATTTGGTGTCTTTCCTTAAGGGGGGTCACCGTTTTTTTTTTAATCTTTCTCTCCTTTTCTCTGTTTCCCTGGCTAATATCCATTTGGCCCAATTCAGCCAACTGTTTTAAGACGTTTATCCGGCTTCGCCGGAGAAATTTTTCTATCGAAAAATGTACAAATTTAACTTGCTGTCAAAACAAAAAAATATATGCAGTATGCTGGCTCGCTACCACTCGCCAGGAATATATTGACACCTGGATGGGGGTAAACGTCTTAAAACAGTAGGCTGAATAGGGCCGAATGGATACAAGCCAAAGAGAGAGGGAGAGAAAGAGAAAACAAGAGAGGTAGGCCCCCTTAAGAACATAAGAAATAGGAAACCTGCGTAAACCACGAAGCAGATCCCACTCACACCCAACCCATATCATTCGTGTGACTATCCATTTTGCGCTTGACATTGTCTACCGTTGCCGAGCTAATCACTGCACTAGGCAATCAATTCCACACTTCCACAACTAATCACTGCACTAGACAATCAATTCCACACTTCTACAACTAATCACTGCACTAGACAATCAATTCCACACTTCTACAACTAATCACTGCACTAGGCAATCTATTCCACACTTCCACAACTAATCACTGCACTAGACAATCTATTCCACACTTCCACAACTAATCACTGCACTAGGCAATCTATTCCACACTTCCACAACTAATCACTGCACTAGACAATCTATTCCACACTTCCACAACTAATCACTGCACTAGGCAATCTATTCCACACTTCCACAACTAATCACTGCACTAGACAATCTATTCCACACTTCCACAACTAATCACTGCACTAGGCAATCTATTCCACACTTCCACAACTAATCACTGCACTAGGCAATCAATTCCACACTTCCACAACTAATCACTGCACTAGGCAATCTATTCCACACTTCCACAACTAATCACTGCACTAGACAATCTATTCCACACTTCCACAACTAATCACTGCACTAGGCAATCTATTCCACACTTCCACAACTAATCACTGCACTAGGCAATCTATTCCACACTTCCACAACTAATCACTGCACTAGACAATCTATTCCACACTTCCACAACTAATCACTGCACTAGGCAATCTATTCCACACTTCCACAACTAATCACTGCACTAGACAATCTATTCCACACTTCCACAACTAATCACTGCACTAGGCAATCTATTCCACACTTCTACAACTAATCACTGCACTAGGCCATCAATTCCACACTTCTACAACTCTTTTCCCAAACCAGTGCTTTCCTATATCTTTTCTAAAGCGGAACTTAGCCAATTTGAAGCCATTTGAAAGGGTTATCTCGCAGTTCTTAAGCTTTTATATCTTATTAATATCTCCCTTATTGATACCTTTCATCCACTTAAGGGGGTACTACTCGCTTTTTCTGGATCCCTTTCTCCCTCATGTTTAGCATATTAGTCTTGAGGTTTTGAGACGTTCGTTTAGGTCTAATAGCCAAACCAAAAACAAATTCTTACAAATGAAAAAAAAAAAAAAAAAAAAAAAAAAAAAACCCTCAGTAATAGTTAAACCCAAATACGCACCATGAGAGAGTAATAAATCATGCACGAGTTCGAGACTAGTGTTAAATTAGGCGAGATAATCCTCCATTGATCCGTCCCGAGTCTTGTTACTCTGTATAGCGAAATGTGTGGGGTTTTTTTTTTGGGGGGGGGGGAATGTTATTTATTGGTCTATTTATTTACCCATTTATTTATTATTTAGTTTCCTCGCTAGACCTCCATCAAGCATAACAAATAAATAAATAAATAAATAAATACAATAAATACAAATATAACAAGCACCTCCTTGACCTTTCATGATACATTTGTACATTTTTCGATAGAAAAATTTCCCAAAAAGTTACAGGCTCGCTATCGCTAGCCAGGAAAAAATCGACACCTAAATGACACGACAAATCTTTATATTGACAAAGAAATGGGGCGAATGGTCTTAAAATCGCCAAACTAATGGGCCGAACATCTTAAAATCTATTATTTTTTTGTTTTATTTCACCACAACACAATCTGAAAGCTAATGGGGCCAAACATAAGGACGAAGCTAATGGGGCCAAACATAAGGACGAAGCTAATGGGGCCAAACATAAGGAAGAAGCTAATGGGGCCAAACATAAGGAAGAAGAGGGACCAGATAAACGACCCATCACCCCATACCATTAATTAGGCGAGATAAACCACCATTGATCCGTCACGAGCCTTGTTACTCTGTATAGCGGAATGGGTTGAGGGAGGGAGGGGGGGGGGTCATTATTTGTGTATTTATTTACCTATTTATATGTTTTCTAGTTTCCTCGCTAAACTTCCATAAAAAAAAAAAAAAAAAAATCCTTCACCTCCTTTCAAGATAAATTTGTAAAAATTTTCGATAGAAAAATGCCGGTTCCTCAAAAATTACAGGCTCGCTCCAGCTCGCCAGGAAATAATTGACACTTAAATGACTCGAAAGGTCTTAATATTGAGAAAGAAATGGTCGGAAATTCTAAGACGTTTCACCCCATTAGCTGGCGACAATGAGACGCTTCAACCCATTCAGATATCGCTATTTTTTCCCTTTATAGTGGAATGTGTTGAACCCCTTCTGTACCGGCGCCGTTCTATCAACATTATTCTGGCTACTGTTAGACGATTGTATCCACTCAGACACCTCTCCCTAGCATAGTAGAACCCATATCCAGACGGTGTAGTGTATGTGCAGTCCTAAATACCTCCTTATCTATAAAAAGGGCTGGTATCTCAATATACAGTATATATATATATATATATATATATATATATATATATATATATATATATATATATATATATTTATACTGTATATATATATACTGTATATATATATACTGTATATATATATACTGTTTATACTGTAAGCTTAGATACATTATACATACCAGATCGGTGACTGAGAAACAGGAGGCTTTGCTTGATCAATCTTGAATCTCGCTCACTTCAATTATGTTTTTCCAAAGTTTTGTAATATTATTAACGTTTTATTGTTCCAAAGGCTGTGAAGTACTCAATGTCACACTCTATAACCATGCATGTTTAACCCTTTCACGCATTTATGACGCAGAGGTTGCCAGATTAGCAATAAGAAATAGAGTTCTCTCACTCTTATAATTACCTCTCCAAAATTAGTTTTCTGCCCACAGCTAACTCAAAGACAACTGCAGAGGTTGAAGTAACTAAACTAAAGGTTTCTAAATACCCCTGATGGTAACAAAGGCTTTAAAGTATCCCCAATAGGCTCAAAATCGCGTCATATGTCGGAGAGGGTTCATTGTTTGGACTAAGTAACTGCAACGTTCATAAACATTTGGTCTTGGAATGTAAACCACATTAAGGGGAGGTATTTAGTTTGTTCCCTAGACCTCCATCAAGCTTAAAATTACACCCCCTTGAGTCCCTTTCAAGATAAATTTGTACATTTTTCGGTAGAAAAATGTCCCGGCCGAAGGCCGATTCCTCTTAAATTACAGGCTCGCTATCGCTCGCCAGGATAAAATTGACACCTGAATGGCACGAAAGGTCTTAATATGGGGTGAAAGTTCTTAAGATCGCTAAACTAATGGGGCAAACGTTTTATAATATCAAAAGCAATGGGACCAAACATGAGGGAGAAAGGGGTCAAGAAAAAAATCCCTCAAGTGGAGATCTCCCCTTAAGAAACATCTGCGGTAGTCAAAAGAGATATATTGAAAGATTTCGAAGCCCGGTAATTGCCGCAGGTCCTTCTAAAACAGCACACAATCTAGAATAGAATTAAAACGATGTCGCCGGTACAGAAGGGGTTAAGGCAGGTGGCTTTGTATTCCTGTGGCGTCTTAAGGGGAGATCTCCACTTGAGGGATTTTTTTCTTGACCCCTTTCTCCCTCATGTTTGGTCCCATTGCTTTTGATATTATAAAACGTTTGCCCCATTAGTTTAGCGATCTTAAGAACTTTCACCCCATATTAAGACCTTTCGTGCCATTCAGGTGTCAATTTTATCCTGGCGAGCGATAGCGAGCCTGTAATTTAAGAGGAATCGGCCTTCGGCCGGGACATTTTTCTACCGAAAAATGTACAAATTTATCTTGAAAGAGACTCAAGGGGGTGTAATTTTAAGCTTGATGGAGGTCTAGGGAACTAACTAAATACCTCCCCTTAAGCTGCATAAAACCGTCTACATACAGTATAGCTAGATAATACAAACAACATCGCTGGTAGAGAAGGGGTTAACGGATATTGATTTTCCTCTCTCGACCTCCATGAAAAACCCCCCACAAAAAAACAGAAAAACACGACCTCCTTTCGAGATACATGTTTATATTTTGTAGGTAGAAAATGTGGTTCCTCCTAAATTACAGACTCGCTATCACTTGTCAGAAAAGGTCTTAAAATTGACAAAACAAATGGGTGAAAGGTCTTTAAATAGTCAAACTAATGGGGCAAACATCTTAAAATCGTGGGGCTAAACCTGAGGGAGAAGGGGGTCCACAAAAACCCCTCCTATAAACCGGTAATATTTTACAGTGTGACACTGACTATAGTTTACTCATAATACACATGGACCTAACATTGGAATAGGGTATATCCCTCTCCGACATATGACGCGATTTTGAGCCTATTGGGGATACTTTAAAGCCTTTGTTACCATCAGGGGTATTTAGAAACCTTTAGTTTAGTTACTTCAACCTCTGCAGTTATCTTTGAGTTAGCTGTGGGCAGAAAACTAATTTTGGAGAGGTAATTATAAGAGTGAGAGAACTCTATTTCTTATTGCTAATCTGGCAACCTCTGCGTCATAAATGCGTGAAAGGGATATTACTAGTGAAAAGGTAAATCGTTACGGTATCACTACGCCCAATAATTGTATAATATCCTTTATTTGTACAGTGTAATGACATAATACGCTTAATTAGTGTCTTATATCGAGGTATTAAAGGGACTGGAGTTCTCGCAAAGAGGCTCCAGTCTTGACGTTATTCTTGACTTACAGTGTGCTGGCTTAATAATCCAATAGGGTTGATAGCCTCTGAAGTCCTATTTTAACTAACTTGAGGTTTTCATTTTTAGTTTGCTCTCTTGCCCTCTATTTAAAAAATAAATAAATACAAAAATAACAATAAACGCCCCTATGACCCCGTTTCGAGGTAAATGTGTACATTTCTCGGTAGAAGGATATCCCGACCGAAATATTCCTCCTAAATTACAAACTCGCTATCGCTCGTCAGGAAAAATCGAAACCTACTGTGAATGGCACGAAAGGTCTTAATACTGACAACACAAAATGGGGCAAAAGGTCTTAAAATCGGCAAACTAATTGGATGAACGTCTTAAGATGTCAACACTAATGGGGCTAAACATGAGGGTGAAGGGGGTCCAGAAAAAACAGAAACTTCTTAATGCACAAGAGATATTTAAGACAGGTGGCCGAATAAATTGTTTGGCAACTTAACTGGTGTTTCCGCAAGTGAGAATCGAGCTGAAAATCGGAGGGAAGGAGCGAGCGTACCACCACCTATGACAGTCAGGAGCACACTGACGGGAATTCCGGAATCTAAGCTGCCCAGGGTTACCAACTTATGCAACAAAATATGCTAGATACGGTTTAAAAATATCGCTTCAAAGTAAATAAATACCAAACATTGCTAGTATGATGCCAAGAGCTCTAGAATGTTGCTAAACAATGGCTCAAAGCTTTTGAATATCGTATAATTTATTTCATAGCTACTGTAGATGTAATAATATATCGCTAGATCGAAAAACTCTCTAGATTATAGCGGGAATGTAGCTAAATTGGCAACACTGAAAACCTAGACACTTGGAATTCCTTGATTATTCAGGAAAGATCAAGTAAAGGCATTTGTAACTGAATCTGAAATAAATAACTCAAAATAAACCACAAGCATAAACTAATACAGTAAAATAAGTAAATTAATATATAAATTAATATTAGTAATACATAGGATACCACAATTTGATTTTAGGAGCAAACCTGAGGATGCTTTGGAAAAAAAAAATTGCCTAGACATTAACAAATAATAATAATAAAATATACTGAAAATACAGAGTAGGGGAGAATTGTTACCCTGAAACCAAAAATACATATTATCCGAAACCAAAAATACATATTATCCGAAACCAAAAATACATATTATCCGAAACCAAAAATACATATTATCCGAAACCAAAAATACATATTATCCGAAACCAAAAATACATATTATCCGAAACCAAAAATACATATTATCCGAAACCAAAAATACATATTATCCGAAACCAAAAATACATATTATCCGAATGTTGTGTTAAGGGGGCCCACCTCGCGTTTTTTCTCTTTCTCTCCCTCTCTCTTTGGCCCAATTCAGCCTACTGTTTTAAGACGTTTATCCTCATCCAGGTGTCAATATTTTCCTGGCGAGCGGTAGCGAGCCAGCATATATATATTTTTGTTTTGACAGCAAACTAAATTTGTACATTTTTCGATAGAAAAATTTCTCCGGCGAAGCCGGATTTCTCCATACAATGCTGGCTAGCTATCGCTCGCCAGGAAGAAATCGACACCTGGATGGGGATAAACGTCTTAAAACAGTTGGCTGAATGGGTCTGAATGGATACAAGCCAGGGAAAGAGAGAAAAGGAGAGAAAAAAAAACCGGTGACCCCCCCTTAACCTGTGACCCAAAATCCCGCATTTGGTAGTACTAAAGCCATTAACTATAAGATAGAGAGGTCAATCGCCACCACTAGACCCAATGATTCTATATGCCTTTCTTAAAGTGTTTAGACTCATTAACAGTCAAGGTTATTTATTTATTTAATTATTTATTTTTTTATCCGTAAACTTCCAAGTTATAAAATATACCCCCAAAACAACCCTTCGAGATAAATTTGCACATTTTCGGTAGAAAAGAAACAGCCGAAGGCTGTTACTGCACCTCTTTAAATTACAGGTTCGCTATCACTCACCAGGAAAAAAATCGACATCTAATTGATACAAAAGGTATTACTTTGCCCAAAAAATGGAACGAAAGGTCTACAAATCTCAAAACTAATGGAACTAACCACAAGGGAAAATGAAGTCCAGAAAAAAAAAATCTCCCCTTACTAAAGCCTGCAAGGTCTGTGGATATTGTAGGATCTGCGCAACTCCGTGTAAGTGCTAACGAGCCAATTATCTCACTGGGTCATTACGTCTCCGGTCTCGTCTAACCCCTGACACTTACCCACCCCCAGGAACCGAGTCTCAACACATACTTAATGCTATCAATCTCATGCACACCATCACCAATTGCAAGGCTGAAAATTTTATATATA
>CM064573.1:63557574-63565042 GCA_032716605.1 Paralithodes platypus
CCAGCACATCCGGTTTCAAAACTGCCGTTGTCTCTGTATCGCCACGCATCAGGAAAGCAATTGAGAACAATGGAAACCGTGTATACTTACATCTTTCGCGGTGTAGGGTGTATGAATCACTACTGGGTGCAACGATGTGGTAATTGCATCGGATATTGCCATAAAACAACTCACTGCCATGCAAAGGAACCAATTTGTGGCCACTGGCAACTCAGAAGCACATGTCCGATAACTGCACAAACAAGGAACGGCTGATTTGTCATCACTGCACAGTCAGCGGAAGAGAGGAAACTGGGACATTCCTCGTTCAATACGAAATGCCCAACATTCATATCAGCCAAGCTCAGTGTCATTCGCCGAACGATGCGCTGGGTGGATGAAGGAACAGAAGCAATCACAAAAAACTAGGTCTAACTAATAGCACCAATGAAACGCATGTTAAACATTTGAAAAATGCACAAAGTGTTACAAATACACAAGAGCAGAAAAATATAAAAAAGAAACACACGGAAGCAAGGATGCAAACAATAATATGCTGCAATATTGAGGGCCTGATGCCGAGAAAAAAACGACATAAGACTAAAATGTTAGAAGAAATAGGTTTTGAGTATAATAGTGCTCTAATTTGTATCACAGAATCCCATCTTCGAAGTGAAATAAGAGATGCCGAAGTAAAAATCTAAGGCTATGAAATTTATCGTGCTGATAGAGCGAACGACAGAAAAAAGGAGGAGTACTGATATACATACGCCAAGACATAGCGAAAGAAGCAAAAATGATAGCTGCAGGCTCTAATGGAGAGATAGAATACGTTATTGTATATATCAAGAAGTGGAAAATGATGATACTAGCTACTGTATACAGACCACCAAGATGCTCAACAGAAAACATGTCAGAGGTTATCAAAACTATCGAGTCAGAAGTAGGAAAACTGGGAAATCCCGAACCTACAATAGTGATTAATGGGGATTTCAATTTACCAAATATACAGTGGAATGAGTCAACTATATATGGGGGAACATCAGAAGACCGATCACAAGCTAATATACTATTCAAAATGATGGAAGACTTAATGCTGAAACAGATAATACATTTAGCTACAAGAAGAAACAATATTTTGGACATATTTCTCACCAACGATGAAGAAATTATAAGCGACATAAGACACGAAGAGACAGATATCTCAGATCACCGACTTATGGTGATTGAAACAACATTGCAAGCAAGTCGAGAACCACAAAGATCTATGGCGAACACAAAAGACTTCCGATCCTTAAATTTTTTTCCTGGATGACATAGATTGGAAAACCATCAACAATGAAATATCCAATACGGATTGGCATGGAGAGATGGAAGGACGGACAAGCACCGAGATGTACCAACATTTTAGTTCCAAGCTCCTGAACATATGTGTAGCGAATATCCCAAGTAAGAGACAACCACGAGAATACACAATCCCAAGAGAGAGGAAAATACTGATGAGGAAGAGGACAAAATTAAATAAACGATTAGTGGAAAGCGAAGAAGAGAATATGATAAAGCAAAAATTAGCACGTATAGAAAGAGACCTCGCACAGTCGTACGACAGAGAAGCAAAATCTGAAGAACGGAGAGCTGTGGACAACATTGACAAGAACCCAAAATACTTTTTTAAGTATGCCAAGAAAAAACAAGCATGCGAACAACCATAGGACCACTCAAGTACAATGGATACCTCACCAGTGATCCACAAAAAATGAGGCGAAAGCCCTTAACCACCAGTATGTGTCTGCATTTAGGTACAACCAAAACTATATACAGTGAATCAGTGGCATACAACAACACCGCCCGCAGAATCACAATTGAGCGATGTAGAGTTCGATAGGACAGATATAGAGACATCCATACGAGAAATCAACACATATGCCGCTGCAGGACCAGACTGTATACCAGCAATACTCATGAAGCAGTGTGCCTCCATTATATCCAAACCACTGCACATGATATGGAGAAAGTCGTCGATGGATACTGGGGAAATACCTAGTCTCTTAAAACACGGACAAATATCACCCATCTATAAAAGTGGGCCGAGAACGGGAACCAAAAAAATTATAGACCGGTGGCTCTTACTTTCACACGTAATTAAAATATTCGAGAGGATAGTTTGTAAAAAAAGTAACCAAATATCTGGAGGAACAATCGCTTTATAACAAAGGTCAACACGGATTTAGAAGCGGAAGATCGTTGCGTGTCGCAGCTTCTTCAACACAGGATGGATATTTTGAGTGCTCTAGAAGATGGAGATGGTGCAGATGCAATCTACCTGGACTTCTCTAAAGCTTTTCGACAAGGTTGACCACTCGATCTTATTGCAAAAACTGGAAGATATTGGGATTAGAGGTAGGCTACACAAGTGGATCGGGAGCTTTATCACTAATAGAAGTCCAATCGGTAATGGTCGAAGGAAGCGAATCCAAGAAGTCGGAAGTGAGAAGTGGTGTGGCACAGGGGTCGGTGATTGGCCCCTTGCTTTTCCTCATATATATCAGTGATATCGACCAGAGTATACAGTACTGTAAAACAACCTCATTCGCAGACGACACTCGACTCCTGGGCATTGTGAGAAGGGAAGATGATTATAAAATGATACAAGATGACCTGAAGACGATAATATACTGGGCAGAAATGAATAATATGATATTCAATAGCACAAAATTCGAGTTATTGAGATATCGACACCCTAGAAGCAGGAAGTGGCCGACAAGGACTATACAACACCAGAAGGAGGAATTATAATCCAAAGCAACCACTTGCGGGATCTGGGAATAACAATAATCGACGACGCTAGCTTCGACCATTCATATTGATAATACTGTAGCGAAGGCCAGAAAGAATATGGGATGGATTTTTAGAACATTCAAAACAAGAGAACCACGTGCGTTAATAGTATTATTCAGGGCCCTGATACTTCCATTGTTGAATACTGCTGCCAGTTATGGAACCCCACAAACATCGGCCAAATCAGAAAACTGGAGGCAGTACAACGAACGTACACGGCCCGAATCGAAGGACTGAACAACATGGACTACTGGCAGAGACTACAGCATTTAGACATGTACCGTACTCATTGGAGAGAAGAAGGGAGAGATATGTAGCAATGTACGTGTGGAAAATAATTTAACGAAATGATACCAAATCTGGAAAACGAAGATGAAATTAGGACGACATACAGCAGTAGACGAGGAAAATTGTGCACTATTCCGCGTTTAGTGAGAACAAGGATGAGCTTACAAACCTTGAAAGAGAATTCATTGGCTGTACACGGTCCAAGGATATATAACTGTCTCCCCAAGCAACTAAGAGAACACACAGGCTCTAGCTTAAGTTTCAAGACTGGATTGGACAAATTTCTACGAACAATACCCGACAAACCATCGCTGCCACACTATTACCAAACGTCCGACGGAAACAGCCTGCTGCATCAAATCAGAACGAGGAACTACTGAGGGCGGCGCACCAGCGTGGCCCAGGACTTCGGTCCTAAACTACAATCCAGGAATCCAGGAATCCAGGTGTGTGTGTGTGTGTGAGTGAGAGAATGTGTGTGTGTGTGTATATGTGTGAGTGAGAGAGTGTGTGTGTGTGTGTGTGTGTGTGTGTGTGTGTGTGTGAGTGAGAGAATGTGTGTGTGTGTGTATATGTGTGAGTGAGAGAGTGTGTGTGTGTGTGTGTGTGTGTGTGTGTGTGTGTGTGTGTGTGTGTGTGTGTGAGTGAGAGGGTGTGTGTGTGTCTGTGTGTGAGTGAACGAGTGTGTGTGTGTGTGTGTGTGTGGTGTGTGTGAGTGTGTGTGTGTGTGTGTGTGAGAGTGTGTGTGTGTGTGTGTGAGTGTAGAGTATGTGTGTGTGTGTGTATATGTGTGAGTGAGAGAGTGTGTGTGTGTGTGTGTGTGTGTGTGTGTGTGTGTGTGTGTGTGTGTGTGTGTATGTGTGAGTGAGAGAGTGTGTGTGTGTGTGTATATGTGTGAGTGAGAGAGTGTGTGTGTGTGTGTGTGTGTGTGTGTGTGTGTGTGTGTGTGTGTGTGTGTGTGAGTGAGAGAGTGTGTGTGTGTGTGTATATGTGTGAGTGAGAGAGTGTGTGTGTGTGTGTGTGTGTGTGTGTGCTGCAGTGGATGTGTGTGTGTGTGTGTGTGTGTGTGTGTGTGTGTGTGAGTGAGAGAGTGTGTGTGTGTGTGTATATGTGTGAGTGAGAGAGTGTGTGTGTGTGTGTGTGTGTGAGTGTGTGTGTGTGTGTGTGTGTGTGTGTGTGTATGTGTGAGTGAGAGAGAGAGTGTGTGTGTGTGTGTGTGTGTGTGTGTGTGTGTGTGTGTGTGTGTGTGTGTGTGTGAGAGAGAGAGAGAGAGAGAAGTTTATAGATATACACACTGCAATTACCTTGCGGTCCCTACTAGTTAGTCCGGACTTAAAATTCTAACATGGGATTTGCTGCAAAGTGGAAGGTAAACACAGCAAAGTAGAAGGCTCTCTCCCCACCCACTACTCCCTCCGACCTTGGGTTGGCATGCAATTTAGTTGGGGAAACAAGGCCTTCAGCAGAATGAGAACATAGTAAAGAACGAAGTTGAGAATATTGTATGCTACTGATACTTAACCTAACAATTGTATGCTACTGATACTTAACCTAACAATTGTATGCTACTGATACTTAACCTAACAATTGTTTATCTATTTACCTATATTACTCCAATCTCCTTTTGAATGTGTCAATTGTATTACATACTACCACTTTCTCTGGCAATTTGTTCCACTCGTTGACCTCACTGTAGGTGAAGAGTGCTTTGTGACATGGAGATTCGCTCTATTTTTTTTTTTTTTTTTTATTTAAGTTCCCTGAGTTGATACATTATTATCGATTTTGAACAGTGAATCTATAGCTATTTTGAACAGTGAATCTATAGCTATTTTGAACAGTGAATCTATAGCTATTTTGAACAGTGAATCTATAGCTATTTTGAACAGTGAATCTATAGCTATTTTGAACAGTGAATCTATAGCTATTTTGAACAGTGAATCTATAGCTATTTTGAACAGTGAATCTATAGCTATTTTGTCAAAGCCCTATAATATCTTGAAACATTCAATTAATTGACCTCGCAATCTTCTTTTCTTAAGTGAAAACAATTGTTTTGTCAATTTTTTCGTGATATAATATATTTCTGAGCGAGGGCATCAACTTTGTCACTGTACGCTCCGGGGGTCACCGATTTTCTTTACCCTTTTGTCCTTTTCTCTCTTTCCCTGGCTTGTATCCATTCGGCCCCATTCAGCCAACTGCTTTAAGACGTTTATCCCCAGCCAGGTGTCAATTTCTTCCTGGCGAGCGATAGCGAGCCAGAGGGATGGAGAAATCCGGCTTCGCCGGAGAAATGTTTCTATCGAATAATGTACAAATTTAGCTTGCTGTCAAAACGAAAATATATATATGCTGGCTCGCTACCGCTCGCCAGGAAAATATTGACACCTGGATGGGGGTAAACGTCTTAAAACAGTAGGCTGAATGGGTCCGAATGGATACAAGCCAAAGAGAGAGGGAGAGAAAAAGAAAAAAAAGCGAGGTGGGCTCTCTTAACCCATTCAATACCAGGGACGTCTTTTGTTTGATCATACTCAGGCAAACTATCTCAACCAATCCTTTTAGCTATCACAGCTTCTTCCTGAGCTGCATATTATCGTCTAAGTATAGGTCGAGTATAATATAAAACACGTCGCTGATACTCAAAGGGTTAAGACACAAATCCTGGCCCAATATAAACCCTTGAACGCCAAAACGAACCTCTGAATTGTAAATATCAGGTCAAGAATAAATGGGAAGATTCGATTAAGTTCGGGATAGTTTCGAAACATAAGAGTGTATGTCCAAGAGCGTACTTATTTGTGTCATTACCCATTTACCAACAAATGCCCTCCATGTTAGTAGGTTTAGGGTCTTAGTTTATCATATTTGGAAAAATTAGAAGGAGGGGATGGAGAGAGAGGCGAGGGGAGAATGAGGGGAGGGAGAGAGAGAGGGGGAGAGAGAGAGAGAGAGATGACGAGGGAGGAGGGGAGGAGGAGAGAGGGAGAGAGGACGAGATGGAGGAGGGGATGAGGAGATGGGAGAGAGGAGAGAGCGAGATGAGAAGGAGAGTCAGGGAGGAGGGAGAGAGAGAGTGAGAGCGAGGAGAGAGGAGAGAGAGAGGAGGGAGAGGAGAGAGAGAGGCAAGGAGGATGAAGAGAGAGAGAGAGTTGACGAGAGAGAGAGAGAGGAGAGAGGTGAGAGAGAGGGAGAGAGAGAGTAGCGGAGAAGTCCGAGAGGAGAGAGAAGATTGAGGAGAGGAGAGGTGAGGGAAGAGACTGAGAGAGAGAGAGCGTGAGAGTTGGAAGGAGGGAGAGAAGACAGGAGGAGAGAGGAGGAGGGGAGAGTGGCGGGGAGAGAGAAGGAGAGACCTGGGAGAGAGAGGAGAGCGGATGAGAGAGGAGACGAGGAGTAAGAGAGGAGGAGAGAGAGAAGAGAGGAGGAGGGAGTGAGAGAGGAGAGGAGAGAGGGGAGAGGAGAGGGAGAGGGAGAGAGGAGGCCTGGGAGAGAGAGAGATGAGGAGAGTGAAGGAGGAGAGAGGAGGGGGAGACGAGGAGCGAGATGAGAGAGAGGAGAGATGGGTATAGGGAGAGGAGAGATGAGAGAGGGTGAGAGGGGGAGCGGGGAGAGCGGGAGAGTAGAGAGACTTGAATGGAGAGAGCGTGTCATAATGTATATTTAATAACAAGTTATATAATTATGCACATTTTACAGAGATATTGAAGTAGTAAACAAAACTAAAATTCATCAACGCATAGGTATAGATAGATAGATACATAGATTATATAGAGATAGATTAGATAGATAGATAGATAGATAGATTGATATACAGACATATATAGATAGATATAAATAGATAGATTAGATAGATAGATAGATAGATAGATAGATTTGTGTGTGACCAATGCATACTTCAATCCCTGGGCTTCTCTCTGTGGCAGGGCGAGGGGAGCGGTGATGGACGGATAGATGGATAGATACTGCAATAGATAAAGAGAGAGGATGCATGTGTAACCAATGCCTGAGAGAGAGAGAGAGAGAGAGAGAGAGGATGAGAGTAGACGCGCAGTAGAGAGAGAGATAATCGAGGAGAGGGGAGGGGAGGGGAGAGAGGAGAGAGAGAGGGAGGAGAGAGAGACGCGAGGAGAGAGAGAGAGGAAGAGCGAGAGAGATGGAGAGAGAGAGTGAGGTGAGCGAGACGGAGAGAGAGATGGAGGGAGAAGGGAGGTGTTGAGAGAGAGGAGAGGGAAGGAGGAAGGAGATGAAGAGAGAAGTGAGAGAAGTAGAGAGAGAGGAGAGAGAAGCGAAAGAAAGTAGAGAGGGAAGTAAAGTGCAGTGACGAGATGAGAGTCGGATAGATGAGGAGAGAGTGAGAGGA
>CM064573.1:63565142-63570142 GCA_032716605.1 Paralithodes platypus
AGATGCGAGGGGGAGAAAGATGGAGAGGAGAGAGCGCGATTGGGAGAGAGAATGGAGAGATGAGAGCGAGAGGGAGAAAGACGTGAGGAAGAGGGAAGGGCGAGAGCATGGAGGGGGAGTTGAGGAGAGAGGTGAGAGGAGAGAGCGAGAGACGAGGAGACAGAGAAAGTAGAAATAGTTAGGAGGGATGAAGAGAGAAGAGCAAGAGAGCGAAGGGAGGACGAGGGAGGATAGCCATGAGAGGGGGGGGGGGGGCAGACGAGAGAGGTGGGAGAGATGAGGGAGGAGAGAAGAGATGGAGAGAGAGAGACGGGAGACGAGAGTGAGAAGTAGAGAGGCTTGAAGTAGAGAGAAAGAAGTAGATAGATAGAGACGAGAGAGATGAATGGGCGGGAGAGAGAGAGGGAGACGAGAGATGGAGAGAGGATGACGACGACGGAGAGGGAGAGAGAGGAGATGCGGCGGAGGAGGGTGAGAAAGAGATGGGGGAGTGAGAGATGAGAGAGAGAGAGAGGGGCAATGAGGAGAGAGAGAGAGAGAGAGAGAGAGAGAGAGAGAGAGAGAGAGGGAGAGAGAGAGAGAGAGAGGGGCAGCATATATAATGATCCAGCAATTATAAGTTGTCTTGCAGGAAGCAGTGGCAGAGTTCGAACCAACTTTAATGATAGACAATTAGACACAAAGGAAGATAGATAATTAATTTGATCGATGGAATGATTGAATTTACGTAAAATTTAGGTTTTTTTCTGGACCCCATTCTCCCTCATGTTTAACCCCATTAGTTTTGAGATTATAAGACATTTGCCCCATTAGTATAGCGATTTTAAGGCCTTTCGCCCAGTTTGTTTTATAATTTTATGACCTTTCATGTCATTTAGGTGTTAATATTTTACTGGTGAGCGATAGCGAACCTGCAATTTAGGACGAAAATGTAGAAATTATTCTCGAGGGGGTTTTAAAGCTTGATGTTGGTCGATGGAGGTAAGTTAACACAATAATAATAAATAAATATATAAATACATATATAAATAAATATATAAATTAATATATAAATACATATATAAATAAATATATAAATACATATATAAATACATATATACATAAATATATAAATTAATATATAAATATATATATAAATAAATATATAAATTAATATATAAATACATATATAAAACACTATATAAATAAAATATATAACATAAATATATAAATACATATATAAATACATATATAAATACCATCTATATCTAAATATAATATATAAACTACATATATAAAGAAATATATAAATACATAATATAAATACATTTAAACTAAATATATAAATAAATATATAAATACATATATAAATACATATATAAATACATATATAAATACATATATACATAAATATATAAATACATATATAAATACATATATAAATAAATATATAAATACATATATAAATAAATATATAAATACATATATAATATATATATAAATACATATATAAATACATATATAAATACATATATAAATGAGTTCCCATGACGCTCTTAAGCATTATATATTTTTCTTCTGGTTATCAACAGACGATTTTATGCAGATTAGAAAGGACCTGCAGGATCATTATATATTAGATATAAGGGTGGATGGGCGTATTAGATATAAGGGGGGATGGGCGTATTAGATATAAGGGGGATGGGCGTATTAGATATAAGGGGGAATGGGCGTATTAGTTATAAGGGGGATGGGCGTATTAGATATAAGGGGGGATGGGCGTATTAGATATAAGGGGGGATGGGCGTATTAGATATAAGGGGGGATGGGCGTATTGATTGCATTATTCTTTTATATTTGTATTATTATTATTTTTTTCTGCTTCCTTTTAAGACCTCCATCAAGCTAAACAAAATACCCGCAAGACCCTCCTTTAAGATAAATTTGTACGTTGTTCGATAGAGGAATGTCCTGGCCAGAGGCCGACTACTACTATATAACAGGCTCGCCATCACTCGCTAGGAAAAAAATCGACACCTAAATTGCACGAAAGGTGCAAAGAAATTGTGTGAAAGGTCTTAAAATAGCCAAATTAATGGGGCGAACGTCTTAAAATCTGAAAACTAATGGGGCTAAACTTGAGGGAGAAGGGGACCAAAAAACCCAACCATCCCCCCTTAATTAACTCCCACAAGTCCCGCCATAGCTCAATTAAACCCAACCATCCCCCCTTAATTAACTCCCACAAGTACCTCCATAACTCAATTAAACCCAACCATCCCCCCTTAATTAACTCCCACAAGTCCCTCCATAACTCAATTAAACCCAACCATCCCCCCTTAATTAACTCCCACAAGTACCTCCATAACTCAATTAAACTCAACCATCCCCCCTTAATTAACTCCCACAAGTCCCTCCATAACTCAATTAAACTCAACCATCCCCCCTTAATTAACTCCCACAAGTACCTCCATAACTCAATTAAACCCAACCATCCCCCCTTAATTAACTCCCACAAGTCCTTCCATAACTCAATTAAACCCAACCATCCCCCCTTAATTAACTCCCACAAGTCCCTCCATAACTCAATTAAACCCAACCATCCCCCCTTAATTAACTTCCACAAGTCCCTCCATAACTCAATTAAACCCAACCATCCCCCCTTAATTAACTCCCACAAGTACCTCCATAACTCAATTAAACCCAACCATCCCCCCTTAATTAGCTCCCACAAGTACCTCCATAACTCAATTAAACCCAACCATCCCCCCTTAATTAACTCCCACAAGTCCTTCCATAACTCAATTAAACCCAACCATCCCCCCTTAATTAACTCCCACAAGTCCCTCCATAACTCAATTAAACCCAACCATCCCCCCTTAATTAACTTCCACAAGTCCCTCCATAACTCAATTAAACCCAACCATCCCCCCTTAATTAACTCCCACAAGTCCTTCCATAACTCAATTAAACCCAACCATCCCCCCTTAATTAACTCCCACAAGTCCCTCCATAACTCAATTAAACCCAACCATCCCCCCTTAATTAACTCCCACAAGTCCCTCCATAACTCAATTAAACCCAACCATCCCCCCTTAATTAACTCCCACAAGTACCTCCATAACTCAATTAAACCCAACCATCCCCCCCTTAATTAACTCCCACAAGTCCCTCCATAACTCAATTAAATCATCGCAAGAAATCCCAAACAGAAAACCGTCATCGTTTACTGAAAGGGTAAAGGAGGGTCACCTGCTTTTTTTCTCTCTTTCTCTCCTTCTCTGGCTTGTATCCATTCGGCCCCATTCAGCCAACTGTTTTAAGACGTTTATCCCCGATCCAGGTGTTGATATCACTCGCCAGCATTGTATGGAGAAATCCGGCTTCGCCGGAGAAATTTTTCTATCGAAAAATTTACAAATTTAGCTTGCTCTCAAAACAAAAATATATATTTGTTGGCTCGCTACCGCTCACCAGGAAAATATTGACACCTGGATGGGGGTAAACGTCTTAAAACAGTAGGCCGAATTGGGCCGAATGTATACAAGCCAAAGAGAGAGGGAGAGAAAGAGAAAAACATCGAGGTGGGCTTCCTTAAAGTATAAATGTCGATGAACATAAAACTGAATGATACTAATTACTTAATTATATTCTGGCTATCATTAGACGATTTTAGTCAGATTAATCAAAGGGTTAATTGTGATCGAATGTACCCCCTTGATTGCTAGAGCTCTTCCAATCGTTTAACCCTTTCACTACCGGGGTATATTATGTTGTATTATTTCAGCTATAATTAGACGATTTTATGCAGCTGAGGGAGGATCTGTGGTAGGTAAAGGGGTTAATTGAGATGGTCTGTAACCTCTTAATTGCTACACGTCCGTCCTAAGCTAAATAATACCGTCTGAAAATTGCCAGGATATAATGAAAAGGACGTCACCGGTACTGAAGGGGTTAATAATAGCCACAATAAAATTAAAGATTTTTGTGGTATACTGGAAGAGAATATAAATATAAAAAACATAACATACTGTAATATATATATATATATATATATATATATATATATATATATATATATATATATATATATATATATATATAACAATAAAGACTATTCATAATATATATAAATAATTAATAAAACAAAATATATATTACAACTAATATTAAGATACTGGCTCTACATATAATTGAGAGAGCCTGTGAATCTGTACTGTATGAGTGGTTAGGTCAGACAATAACAGAAGACATAGGTTATAACTCTGTTGGTGGTGTAACGGTTTAGATGCTTATGTTCTGGGTGTGGTGTCCCGAATTCGAATCCCGGGAGGACCATATGCTTTAATTACTTTATTCAGGTACATTGGGGTTTGTAATTGATGATTAATATTAAGAACGGGGTGTTAGTTATATATTGGTAAATGAAAGTTATATACATACATTAGACAATAATAATGAAGGCACACCAGGAACCAAATACTAAGTCAGTCAAGTGAGTAACATTTAATTGGCAAAGTTAATGTTAAAAACAACAACACATATTTGGAATAATTCATTAAATACCAAATATGTGCTGATAATATGTTACCCCAAAGACAATGCAATCACACACTCACGTTCTCTCTCCCATACACACACATACAAACACACTCACTTTTACTGAAAGGGTTAAGGGGGGTCACCTGTTTGTTTTCTCTTTCTCTCCTTTTCTCTCTTTCTCTGGCTTGTATCCATTCGGCCCCATTCAGCCAACTGTTTTAAGACGTTTATCCCCGATCCAGGTGTTGATATCACTCGCCAGCATTGTATGGAGAAATACACATACAAATACACACTCATTTTATCACACACACACACACACACACACACACACACACATACTCACAAACACACACTCTCATTTTCACACACACTCACACACACACACTTTATCTATCTCTCTTTCTCTCTCTCTCTCTTTCTCTCTCTCTCTCTATCTCTCTCTCACACACACAGTCACCTTGGAGGTAATTTGCATG
>CM064573.1:63575142-63600142 GCA_032716605.1 Paralithodes platypus
CGGTCCCCTGGGCCCTCCAGGAAGGCCCAGTCAAAATCGAAATCCTAAACTAATAGTCCGATTTCAATTCTGTTTGCGCCATTCGATTCAGCGTGTCAAAGTGAACTTTAAGTAAACATTTACACAAAATCCTTACATAGATAACTCGTCTATGGATTTTTTAACCTTTTAAATTTTAAAATAGGCCTATTGGACCTAAAAATTGGTTAAAATTAAAAAAATCATATACCGTTGGAATCGTAATGACGAGACAAATCCATATATACCCATGAAAAATCGAAATTCGAAAGTCGCCCGCTAAGAGCAAAAATTTGCCTGGGCAGGGATTTTGGACCAAAATATTTTCGATTCTGGGCGAATGGCTGGGCGAAAATTAAATATAAGACCATGTATAGAAGCAGCTCGGCGAGACAAATCGAATGGCACCAAGTAGAATTCCCTAGAACGTATAGTTTGGGCTAGAGAGGTCTTTTAATGTCCAAAAACTGGTCATTTGCATGGGCCTTTCTGGGAGGGCAAGTCAAATACGAAATCCTATACTAATTGTCCAATTTCAATTCTGTTTGCGCCATTCGATTCAGCATGTCAAAGTGTATTTGTGGTATAAATTTGAATAATATCCATACATAGATAACAATGGAAAGTACTGATACTGTAGACCTACCTCGATTTCTAATAAGATATAATAGTTACCCATTTACACCTATCGTTTTCTGTAAAGGACTATTGAAAGAAAACTATATCCCATCTTTAATATTGTATGGCTAACAATACTATTTGAACCTGCCATATTATCATTTACGTGGCTGCTCCATTATAACAAGTGGGTAATTTGGGTGGAAGGAAGACACAGGAAAGAGCTTTAATTATATATCCTTCTCCAACTAATAACACACACAACAAAGCCACTCCAACAGCTTCTTCTCTGAATTAGACAGCCACCATGTAGGGGACAGTGGGTTTTAAACTTTAAAATAGGCCTATTGGGCCTAAAAATTGGTTAAAATTAAAAAAATCATATACCGTTGGAATCGTAATGACGAGACAAATCCATATATACCCATGAAAAATCGAAATTCGAAAGTATTTGCCAAGTGCAAAAAATTTGCCTGGGCTTAAACGCAGGGATTTTGGACCAAAATATGTTGGATTCTGGACGAATGGCTGGGCGAAAATGAAATATAAAATCATGTATAGAAGCAGCTCGGCGAGAAAAATCGAATGGAACCAAGTAGAATTCCCTAGGACGTATAGTATGGGCTACAGACGACTTTTAATGTCCAAAAAACGGTCCCCTGGGCCCTCCAGGAAGGCCCAGTCAAAATCGAAATCCTAAACTAATAGTTCGATTTCAATTCTGTTTGCGCCATTCGATTCAGCGTGTCAAAGTGAAGTTTAAGTAAACATTTGAACACAATCCTTACATAGATAACTCGTCTATGGATTTTTTAACCATTTAAACTTTAAAATAGGCCTAGGCCTATTTGACCTAAAAATTGGTTAAAATTAAAAAAATCATATACCGTTGGAATGGTAATGACGAGACAAATCCATATATACCCATGAAAAATCGAAATTCGAAAGTCGCCCGCCAGGAGCAAAAATTTGCCTGGGCTAAAACGCAGGGATTTTGGACCAAAATATGTTGGATTCTGGGCGAATGGCTGGGCGAAAATGAAATATAAAATCGAGTATAGAAGCAGCTCGGCGAGAAAAATCGAATGGAACCAAGTAGAATTCTTTAGAACGTATAGTTTGGGCTACAGAGGACTTTTAAAGTCCAACAAACGGTCCCCTGGGCCCTCCAGGAAGGCCCAGTCAAAATCGAAATCCTAAACTAATAGTCCGATTTCAATTCTGTTTGCGCCATTCGATTCAGCGTGTCAAAGTGAACTTTAAGTACACATTTACACAAAATCCTTACATAGATAACTCGTCTATGGATTTTTTAACCTTTTAAATTTTAAAATAGGCCTATTGGACCTAAAAATTGGTTAAAATTAAAAAAATCATATACCGTTGGAATCGTAATGACGAGACAAATCCATATATACCCATGAAAAATCGAAATTCGAAAGTCGCCCGCTAAGAGCAAAAATTTGCCTGGGCTAAAACACAGGGATTTTGGACCAAAATATTTTCGATTCTGGGCGAATGGCTGGGCGAAAATTAAATATAAGACCATGTATAGAAGCAGCTCGGCGAGACAAATCGAATGGCACCAAGTAGAATTCCCTAGAACGTATAGTTTGGGCTAGAGAGGTCTTTTAATGTCCAAAAACTGGTCATTTGCATGGGCCTTTCTGGGAGGGCAAGTCAAATACGAAATCCTATACTAATTGTCCAATTTCAATTCTGTTTGCGCCATTCGATTCAGCATGTCAAAGTGTATTTGTGGTATAAATTTGAATAATATCCATACATAGATAACAATGGAAAGTACTGATACTGTAGACCTACCTCGATTTCTAATAAGATATAATAGTTACCCATTTACACCTATCGTTTTCTGTAAAGACTATTGAAAGAAAACTATATCCCATCTTTAATATTGTATGGCTAACAATACTATTTGAACCTGCCATATTATCATTTACGTGGCTGCTCCATTATAACAAGTGGGTAATTTGGGTGGAAGGAAGACACAGGAAAGAGCTTTAATTATATATCCTTCTCCAACTAATAACACACACAACAAAGCCACTCCAACAGCTTCTTCTCTGAATTAGACAGCCACCATGTAGGGGACAGTGGGTTTTAAACTTTAAAATAGGCCTATTGGGCCTAAAAATTAGTTAAAATTAAAAAAATCATATACCGTTGGAATCGTAATGACGAGACAAATCCATATATACCCATGAAAAATCGAAATTCGAAAGTATTTGCCAAGTGCAAAAAATTTGCCTGGGCAGGGATTTTGGACCAAAATATGTTGGATTCTGGACGAATGGCTGGGCGAAAATGAAATATAAAATCATGTATAGAAGCAGCTCGGCGAGAAAAATCGAATGGAACCAAGTAGAATTCCCTAGGACGTATAGTATGGGCTACAGACGACTTTTAATGTCCAAAAAACGGTCCCCTGGGCCCTCCAGGAAGGCCCAGTCAAAATCGAAATCCTAAACTAATAGTTCGATTTCAATTCTGTTTGCGCCATTCGATTCAGCGTGTCAAAGTGAAGTTTAAGTAAACATTTGAACAAAATCCTTACATAGATAACTCGTCTATGGATTTTTTAACCATTTAAACTTTAAAATAGGCCTAGGCCTATTTGACCTAAAAATTGGTTAAAATTAAAAAAATCATATACCGTTGGAATGGTAATGACGAGACAAATCCATATATACCCATGAAAAATCGAAATTCGAAAGTCGCCCGCCAAGAGCAAAAATTTGCCTGGGCTAAAAACGCAGGGATTTTGGACCAAAATATGTTGGATTCTGGGCGAATGGCTGGGCGAAAATGAAATATAAAATCAAGTATAGAAGCAGCTCGGCGAGGAAAATCGAATGGAACCAAGTAGAATTCTTTAGGACGTATAGTTTGGGCTACAGAGGACTTTTAAAGTCCAACAAACAGTCCCCTGGGCCCTCCAGGAAGGCCCAGTCAAAATCGAAATCCTAAACTAATAGTCCGATTTCAATTCTGTTTGCGCCATTCGATTCAGCGTGTCAAAGTGAACTTTAAGTAAACATTTACACAAAATCCTTACATAGATAACTCGTCTATGGGTTTTTTAACCTTTTAAATTTTAAAATAGGCCTATTGGACCTAAAAATTGGTTAAAATTAAAAAAATCATATACCGTTGGAATCGTAATGACGAGACAAATCCATATATACCCATGAAAAATCGAAATTCGAAAGTCGCCCGCTAAGAGCAAAAATTTGCCTGGGCTAAAACACAGGGATTTTGGACCAAAATATTTTCGATTCTGGGCGAATGGCTGGGCGAAAATTAAATATAAGACCATGTAGCTCGGCGAGACAAATCGAATGGCACCAAGTAGAATTCCCTAGAACGTATAGTTTGGGCTAGAGAGGTCTTTTAATGTCCAAAAACTGGTCATTTGCATGGGCCTTTCTGGGAGGGCAAGTCAAATACGAAATCCTATACTAATTGTCCAATTTCAATTCTGTTTGCGCCATTCGATTCAGCATGTCAAAGTGTATTTGTGGTATAAATTTGAATAATATCCATACATAGATAACAATGGAAAGTACTGATACTATAGACCTACCTCGATTTCTAATAAGATATAATAGTTACCCATTTACACCTATCGTTTTCTGTAAAGACTATTGAAAGAAAACTATATCCCATCTTTAATATTGTATGGCTAACAATACTATTTGAACCTGCCATATTAAGAACATAAGAACATAAGAAAATGGGAGTCTGCAGAAAGCCGATTGGCCTAAGCAAGGCAGATCCCTGTCCCACACAACCCCAATTACAAAGCCCAATTATAGGCTCAACACTCTAATACCCTGAGGATCATCTTACCAAAACGGTTAGAGATTAACGCAGGATTACGGGGGTCTGCAGAGCGCTGATTGGCCCAACCCTGCTGATCCCCCTTCACACCCAACCCTTCTCGTCCATATGCTTATCCATATATTATCATTTACGTGGCTGCTCCATTATAACAAGTGGGTAATTTGGGTGGAAGGAAGACACAGGAAAGAGCTTTAATTATATATCCTTCTCCAACTAATAACACACACAACAAAGCCACTCCAACAGCTTCTTCTCTGAATTAGACAGCCACCATGTAGGGGACAGTGGGTTTTAAACTTTAAAATAGGCCTATAGGGCCTAAAAATTGGTTAAAATTAAAAAAATCATATACCGTTGGAATCGTAATGACGAGACAAATCCATATATACCCATGAAAAATCGAAATTCGAAAGTATTTGCCAAGTGCAAAAAATTTGCCTGGGCAAATTTGGGCAGGGATTTTGGGCAGGGATTTTGGACAAAAATATGTTGGATTCTGGGTGAATGGCTGGGCGAAAATGAAATATAAAATCAAGTATAGAAGCAGCTCGGCGAGAAAAATCGAATGGAACCAAGTAGAATTCTTTAGGACGTATAGTTTGGGCTACAGAGGACTTTTAAAGTCCAACAAACGGTCCCCTGGGCCCTCCAGGAAGGCCCAGTCAAAATCGAAATCCTAAACTAATAGTCCGATTTCAATTCTGTTTGCGCCATTCGATTCAGCGTGTCAAAGTGAACTTTAAGTAAACATTTACACAAAATCCTTACATAGATAACTCGTCTATGGATTTTTTAACCTTTTAAATTTTAAAATAGGCCTATTGGACCTAAAAATTGGTTAAAATTAAAAAATCATATACCGTTGGAATCGTAATGACGAGACAAATCCATATATACCCATGAAAAATCGAAATTCGAAAGTCGCCCGCTAAGAGCAAAAATTTGCCTGGGCTAAAACACAGGGATTTTGGACCAAAATATTTTCGATTCTGGGCGAATGGCTGGGCGAAAATTAAATATAAGACCATGTATAGAAGCAGCTCGGCGAGACAAATCGAATGGCACCAAGTAGAATTCCCTAGAACGTATAGTTTGGGCTAGAGAGGTCTTTTAATGTCCAAAAACTGGTCATTTGCATGGCCTTTCTGGGAGGGCAAGTCAAATACGAAATCCTATACTAATTGTCCAATTTCAATTCTGTTTGCGCCATTCGATTCAGCATGTCAAAGTGTATTTGTGGTATAAATTTGAATAATATCCATACATAGATAACAATGGAAAGTACTGATACTGTAGACCTACCTCGATTTCTAATAAGATATAATAGTTACCCATTTACACCTATCGTTTTCTGTAAAGACTATTGAAAGAAAACTATATCCCATCTTTAATATTGTATGGCTAACAATACTATTTGAACCTGCCATATTATCATTTACGTGGCTGCTCCATATAACAAGTGGGTAATTTGGGTGGAAGGAAGCCACGGGAAAGAGCTTTAATTATATCCTTCTCCAACTAATAACACACACAACAAAGCCACTCCAACAGCTTCTTCTCTGAATTAGACAGCCACCATGTAGGGGACAGTGGGTTTTAAACTTTAAAATAGGCCTATTGGGCCTAAAAATTGGTTAAAATTAAAAAAATCATATACCGTTGGAATCGTAATGACGAGACAAATCCATATATACCCATGAAAAATCGAAATTCGAAAGTATTTGCCAAGTGCAAAAAATTTGCCTGGGCAAATTTGGGCAGGGATTTTGGGCAGGGATTTTGGACCAAAATATGTTGGATTCTGGACGAATGGCTGGGCGAAAATGAAATATAAAATCATGTATAGAAGCAGCTCGGCGAGAAAAATCGAATGGAACCAAGTAGAATTCCCTAGGACGTATAGTATGGGCTACAGACGACTTTTAATGTCCACAAAACGGTCCCCTGGGCCCTCCAGGAAGGCCCAGTCAAAATCGAAATCCTAAACTAATAGTTCGATTTCAATTCTGTTCGCGCCATTCGATTCAGCGTGTCAAAGTGAAGTTTAAGTAAACATTTGAACACAATCCTTACATAGATAACTCGTCTATGGATTTTTTAACCATTTAAACTTTAAAATAGGCCTAGGCCTATTTGACCTAAAAATTGGTTAAAATTAAAAAATTCATATACCGTTGGAATGGTAATGACGAGACAAATCCATATATACCCATGAAAAATCGAAATTCGAAAGTCGCCCGCCAAGTGCAAAAATTTGCCTGGGCTAAAACGCAGGGATTTTGGACAAAAATATGTTGGATTCTGGGCGAATGGCTGGGCGAAAATAAAATATAAAATCAAGTATAGAAGCAGCTCGGCGAGAAAAATCGAATGGAACCAAGTAGAATTCTTTAGGACGTATAGTTTGGGCTACAGAGGACTTTTAAAGTCCAACAAACGGTCCCCTGGGCCCTCCAGGAAGGCCCAGTCAAAATCGAAATCCTAAACTAATAGTTCGATTTCAATTCTGTTTGCGCCATTCGATTCAGCGTGTCAAAGTGAACTTTAAGTAAACATTTACACAAAATCCTTACATAGATAACTCGTCTATGGATTTTTTAACCTTTTAAATTTTAAAATAGGCCTATTGGACCTAAAAATTGGTTAAAATTAAAAAAATCATATACCGTTGGAATCGTAATGACGAGACAAATCCATATATACCCATGAAAAATCGAAATTCGAAAGTCGCCCGCTAAGAGCAAAAATTTGCCTGGGCTTTTGGACCAAAATATTTTCGATTCTGGGCGAATGGCTGGGCGAAAATTAAATATAAGACCATGTATAGAAGCAGCTCGGCGAGACAAATCGAATGGCACCAAGTAGAATTCCCTAGAACGTATAGTTTGGGCTAGAGAGGTCTTTTAATGTCCAAAAACTGGTCATTTGCATGGGCCTTTCTGGGAGGGCAAGTCAAATACGAAATCCTATACTAATTGTCCAATTTCAATTCTGTTTGCGCCATTCGATTCAGCATGTCAAAGTGTATTTGTGGTATAAATTTGAATAATATCCATACATAGATAACAATGGAAAGTACTGATACTGTAGACCTACCTCGATTTCTAATAAGATATAATAGTTACCCATTTACACCTATCGTTTTCTGTAAAGATTATTGAAAGAAAACTATATCCCATCTTTAATATTGTATGGCTAACAATACTATTTGAACCTGCCATATTATCATTTACGTGGCTGCTCCATTATAACAAGTGGGTAATTTGGGTGGAAGGAAGACACAGGAAAGAGCTTTAATTATATATCCTTCTCCAACTAATAACACACACAACAAAGCCACTCCAACAGCTTCTTCTCTGAATTAGACAGCCACCATGTAGGGGACAGTGGGTTTTAAACTTTAAAATAGGCCTATTGGGCCTAAAAATTGGTTAAAATTAAAAAAATCATATACCGTTGGAATCGTAATGACGAGACAAATCCATATATACCCATGAAAAATCGAAATTCGAAAGTATTTGCCAGTGCAAAAAATTTGCCTGGGCTTAAACGCAGGGATTTTGGACCAAAATATGTTGGATTCTGGACGAATGGCTGGGCGAAAATGAAATATAAAATCATGTATAGAAGCAGCTCGGCGAGAAAAATCGAATGGAACCAAGTAGAATTCCC
Source organism: Paralithodes platypus (assembly GCA_032716605.1). Lineage (NCBI taxonomy): Eukaryota > Metazoa > Arthropoda > Malacostraca > Decapoda > Lithodidae > Paralithodes > Paralithodes platypus. The sequence continues at coordinate 63,583,315 of CM064573.1, forward strand.
TAGGACGTATAGTATGGGCTACAGACGACTTTTAATGTCCAAAAAACGGTCCCCTGGGCCCTCCAGGAAGGCCCAGTCAAAATCGAAATCCTAAACTAATAGTTCGATTTCAATTCTGTTTGCGCCATTCGATTCAGCGTGTCAAAGTGAAGTTTAAGTAAACATTTGAACACAATCCTTACATAGATAACTCGTCTATGGATTTTTTAACCATTTAAACTTTAAAATAGGCCTAGGCCTATTTGACCTAAAAATTGGTTAAAATTAAAAAATTCATATACCGTTGGAATGGTAATGACGAGACAAATCCATATATACCCATGAAAAATCGAAATTCGAAAGTCGCCCGCCAGGAGCAAAAATTTGCCTGGGCTAAAACGCAGGGATTTTGGACCAAAATATGTTGGATTCTGGGCGAATGGCTGGGCGAAAATGAAATATAAAATCAAGTATAGAAGCAGCTCGGCGAGAAAAATCGAATGGAACCAAGTAGAATTCTTTAGGACGTATAGTTTGGGCTACAGAGGACTTTTAAAGTCCAACAAACGGTCCCCTGGGCCCTCCAGGAAGGCCCAGTCAAAATCGAAATCCTAAACTAATAGTCCGATTTCAATTCTGTTTGCGCCATTCGATTCAGCGTGTCAAAGTGAACTTTAAGTAAACATTTACACAAAATCCTTACATAGATAACTCGTCTATGGATTTTTTAACCTTTTAAATTTTAAAATAGGCCTATTGGACCTAAAAATTGGTTAAAATTAAAAAAATCATATACCGTTGGAATCGTAATGACGAGACAAATCCATATATACCCATGAAAAATCGAAATTCGAAAGTCGCCCACTAAGAGCAAAAATTTGCCTGGGCTAAAACACAGGGATTTTGGACCAAAATATTTTCGATTCTGGGCGAATGGCTGGACGAAAATTAAATATAAGACCATGTATAGAAGCAGCTCGGCGAGACAAATCGAATGGCACCAAGTAGAATTCCCTAGAACGTATAGTTTGGGCTAGAGAGGTCTTTTAATGTCCAAAAACTGGTCATTTGCATGGGCCTTTCTGGGAGGGCAAGTCAAATACGAAATCCTATACTAATTGTCCAATTTCAATTCTGTTTGCGCCATTCGATTCAGCATGTCAAAGTGTATTTGTGGTATAAATTTGAATAATATCCATACATAGATAACAATGGAAAGTACTGATACTGTAGACCTACCTCGATTTCTAATAAGATATAATAGTTACCCATTTACACCTATCGTTTTCTGTAAAGACTATTGAAAGAAAACTATATCCCATCTTTAATATTGTATGGCTAACAATACTATTTGAACCTGCCATATTATCATTTACGTGGCTGCTCCATTATAACAAGTGGGTAATTTGGGTGGAAGGAAGACACAGGAAAGAGCTTTAATTATATATCCTTCTCCAACTAATAACACACACAACAAAGCCACTCCAACAGCTTCTTCTCTGAATTAGACAGCCACCATGTAGGGGACAGTGGGTTTTAAACTTTAAAATAGGCCTATTGGGCCTAAAAATTGGTTAAAATTAAAAAATCATATACCGTTGGAATCGTAATGACGAGACAAATCCATATATACCCATGAAAAATCGAAATTCGAAAGTATTTGCCAAGTGCAAAAAATTTGCCTGGGCAAATTTGGGCAGGGATTTTGGGCAGGGATTTTGGACCAAAATATGTTGGATTCTGGACGAATGGCTGGGCGAAAATGAAATATAAAATCATGTATAGAAGCAGCTCGGCGAGAAAAATCGAATGGAACCAAGTAGAATTCCCTAGGACGTATAGTATGGGCTACAGACGACTTTTAATGTCCAAAAAACGGTCCCCTGGGCCCTCCAGGAAGGCCCAGTCAAAATCGAAATCCTAAACTAATAGTTCGATTTCAATTCTGTTTGCGCCATTCGATTCAGCGTGTCAAAGTGAAGTTTAAGTAAACATTTGAACACAATCCTTACATAGATAACTCGTCTATGGATTTTTTAACCTTTTAAATTTTAAAATAGGCCTATTGGACCTAAAAATTGGTTAAAATTAAAAAAATCATATACCGTTGGAATCGTAATGACGAGACAAATCCATATATACCCATGAAAAATCGAAATTCGAAAGTCGCCCGCTAAGAGCAAAAATTTGCCTGGGCTAAAACACAGGGATTTTGGACCAAAATATTTTCGATTCTGGGCGAATGGCTGGGCGAAAATTAAATATAAGACCATGTATAGAAGCAGCTCGGCGAGACAAATCGAATGGCACCAAGTAGAATTCCCTAGAACGTATAGTTTGGGCTAGAGAGGTCTTTTAATGTCCAAAAACTGGTCATTTGCATGGGCCTTCTGGGAGGGCAAGTCAAATACGAAATCCTATACTAATTGTCCAATTTCAATTCTGTTTGCGCCATTCGATTCAGCATGTCAAAGTGTATTTGTGGTATAAATTTGAATAATATCCATACATAGATAACAATGGAAAGTACTGATACTGTAGACCTACCTCGATTTCTAATAAGATATAATAGTTACCCATTTACACCTATCGTTTTCTGTAAAGACTATTGAAAGAAAACTATATCCCATCTTTAATATTGTATGGCTAACAATACTATTTGAACCTGCCATATTATCATTTACGTGGCTGCTCCATTATAACAAGTGGGTAATTTGGGTGGAAGGAAGACACAGGAAAGAGCTTTAATTATATATCCTTCTCCAACTAATAACACACACAACAAAGCCACTCCAACAGCTTCTTCTCTGAATTAGACAGCCACCATGTAGGGGACAGTGGGTTTTAAACTTTAAAATAGGCCTATTGGGCCTAAAAATTGGTTAAAATTAAAAAAAATCATATACCGTTGGAATCGTAATGACGAGACAAATCCATATATACCCATGAAAAATCGAAATTCGAAAGTAGCCCGCCAAGTGCAAAAATTTGCCTGGGCAGGGATATTGGACCAAAATATGTTGGATTCTGGGCGAATGGCTGGACGAAAATGAAATATAAAAACATGTATAGAAGCAGCTCGGCGAGAAAAATCGAATGGAACCAAGTAGAATTCTTTAGGACGTATAGTTTGGGCTACAGAGGACTTTTAAAGTCCAAAAAACGGTCCCCTGGGCCCTCCAGGAAGGCCCAGTCAAAATCGAAATCCTAAACTAATAGTCCGATTTCAATTCTGATTGCGCCATTCGATTCAGCATGTCAAAGTGAACTTTAAGTAAACATTTACACAAAATCCTTACATAGATAACTCGTGTATGGATTTTTTAACCTTTTAAATTTTAAAATAGGCCTATTGGACCTAAAAATTGGTTAAAATTAAAAAAAATCATATACCGTTGGAATCGTAATGACGAGACAAATCCATATATACCCATGAAAAATCGAAATTCGAAAGTATTTGCCAAGTGCAAAAAATTTGCCCATGCCAAAGGTCCAAGGGATTTTGGACCAAAATATGTTGGATTCTGGGCGAATGGCTGTGCGAAAATGAAATATAAAATCATGTATAGAAGCAGCTCGGCGAGAAAAATCGAATGGAACCAAGTAGAATTCCCTAGGACGTATAGTTTGGGCTACAGAGGACTTTTAAAATCCAAAAAACGGTCCCCTGGGCCCTCCAGGAAGGCCCAGTCAAAATCGAAATCCTAAACTAATAGTCCGATTTCAATTCTGTTTGCGCCATTCGATTCAGCGTGTCAAAGTGAACTTTAAGTACACATTTGAACAAAATCCTTACATAGATAACTCGTTTATAGATTTTTTAACCTTTTAAACTTTAAAATAGGCCTAGGCCTATTGGACCTAAAAATGGGTTAAAATAAAAAAAAATCATATACCGTTGGAATCGTAATGACGAGACAAATCTATATATACCCATGAAAAATCAAAATTCGAAAGTATTTGCTAAGTGCAAAAATTTGCCTGGGCTAAAACGCAGGGATTTTGGACCAAAATATTTTCGATTCTGGGCGAATGGCTGGGCGAAAATTAAATATAAGACCATGTATAGAAGCAGCTCGGCGAGACAAACAATCGAATGGCACCAAGTAGAATTCCCTAGAACGTATAGTTTGGGCTAGAGAGGACTTTTAAAGTCCAAAAACTGGTCATTTGCATGGGCCTTTCTGGGAGGGCAAGTCAAATACGAAATCCTATACTAATTGTCCAATTTCAATTCTGTTTGCGCCATTCGATTCAGCATGTCAAAGTGTATTTGTGGTATAAATTTGAATAATATCCACACATAGATAACAATGGAAAGTACTGACTGTAGACCTACCTCGATTTCTAATAAGATATAATAGTTACCCATTTACATCTATCGTTTTCTGTTAAGACTATTGAAAGAAAACTATATCCCGTCTTTAATATTGTATGGCTAACAATACTATTTGAACCTGCCATATTATCATTTACGTGGCTGCTCCATTATAACAAGTGGGTAATTTGGGTGGAAGGAAGACACAGGAAAGAGCTTTAATTATATATCCTTCTCCAACTAATAACACACACAACAAAGCCACTCCAACAGCTTCTTCTCTGAATTAGACAGCCACCATGTAGGGGACAGTGGGTTTTAAACTTTAAAATAGGCCTATTGGGCCTAAAAATTGGTTAAAATTAAAAAAATCATATACCGTTGGAATCGTAATGACGAGACAAATCCATATATACCCATGAAAAATCGAAATTCGAAAGTATTTGCCAAGTGCCAAAAATTTGCCTGGGCTTAATTTAATTAAACGCAGGGATTTTGGACCAAAATATGTTGGATTCTGGGCGAATGGCTGGGCGAAAATGAAATATAAAAACATGTATAGAAGCAGCTCGGCGAGAAAAATCGAATGGAACCAAGTAGAATTCCCTAGGACGTATAGTTTGGGCTACAGAGGACTTTTAAAGTCCAAAAAACGGTCCCCTGGGCCCTCCAGGAAGGCCCAGTCAAAATCGAAATCCTAAACTAATAGTCCGATTTCAATTCTGTTTGCGCCATTCGATTCAGCGTGTCAAAGTGAACTTTAAGTAAACATTTACACAAAATCCTTACATAGATAACTCGTCTATGGATTTTTTAACCTTTTATATTTTAAAATAGGCCTATTGGGCCTAAAAATTGGTTAAAATTAAAAAAATCATATACCGTTGGAATCGTAATGACGAGACAAATCCATATATACCCATGAAAATTCGAAATTCGAAAGTAGCCCGCCAAGTGCAAACATTTGCCTGGGCTTACGCAGGGATTTTGGACCAAAATATGTTCGATTCTGGGCGAATGGCTGAGCGAAAATGAAATATAAAAACATGTATAGAAGCAGCTCGGCGAGAAAAATCGAATGGAACCAAGTAGAATTCCCTAGGACGTATAGTTTGGGCTACAGAGGACTTTTAAAGTCCAAACAACGGTCCCTTGGGCCCTCCAGGAAGGCCCAGTCAAAATCGAAATCCTAAACTAATAGTCCGATTTCAATTCTGTTTGCGCCATTCGATTCAGCGTGTCAAAGTGAACTTTAAGTAAACATTTACACAAAATCCTTACATAGATAACTCGTGTATGGATTTTTTAACCTTTTAAATTTTAAAATAGGCCTATTGGACCTAAAAATTGGTTAAAATTAAAAAAAATCATATACCATTGGAATCGTAATGACGAGACAAATCCATATATACCCATGAAAAATCGAAATTCGAAAGTAGCCCGCCAAGTGCAAACATTTGCCTGGGCTAAAACGCAGGGATTTTGGACCAAAATATTTTCGATTCTGGGCGAATGGCTGTGCGAAAATGAAATATAAGATCATGTATAGAAGCTGCTCGTCGAGAAAAATCGAATGGTACCAAGTAGAATCCCCTAGGACGTATAGTTTGGGCTAGAGAGGTCTTTTAAAGTTCAAAAACTGGTCATTTGCATGGGCCCTTCTGGGCCAAGTGCAAAAAAATTCCTGGGATTTTGGACCAAAATATTTTCGATTCTGGGTGAATGGCTGGGCCAAAATGCAATTATGTATAGAAGCAGCTCGCTGAGAGAAATCCAATGGCATCAAGTAGAATTCCCTGGGACCTATACTTTGGGCTACAGAGGAATTTTTATGTCCCAAAAAAAAACCGGTCATTTGGGCCCTCTAGGAAGGCCAAGTCAAACTGCCCGGTAGTTTGCCGGGGGGAATGGGAATAAGGGGGCCCGTGGAAGGAGGGGAATAAATGTGTAGCTTGATCTTTAACCCATTCAATACCGGTAACATCCATTTTATTATATTCTGGCAATTATAATGTCTTTACATGGCTTAGGAAGGACGTTTACCCATTAAGAGGCTACAGACGATCTTAATTAATCCCTTTAGCTATCATATATCATTTTAATCTTAATGCAATCGTCTAAATGTAGCTCAAAACAAATACAAAAATACTTCGCCGGTACAGAAGGGGTTAATATATATATATATATATATATATTTTATCCTTCTATTATACGGGTATCAATCAGGAAAATTTGGTGGAAGGTAAACAGGATGTAATGTGTGCAATCACTTATTTAAATGTCACTGATGGTATGACTTTAATGTTAGCTTCAGAATAAAGTATTGGGAGCGTCCCCATTTATATTGATATGTTATTATTAGCAATATTTTGAATATATTATTAAGATTATTTTTATAAGTATGATGAAATATATTTATCTTTAAAAAACTCCCCCCCCCCCCCCACCTTTCTCGCATCACCATCCGAGTTAACATTTTGCCATGTTTTGCCACAATTATGCAAGCTCTGTAAACAATACATGTCACGGTGAGGCAGTAGATTCAACAGGACTTTTTACCGCCGACAGTACAGTGCCACCGTGACAATAAAGTGAGACTGCATATTATTATGTAATATGGACATTCGTGTATGTTTCCTTCTTGCCGGTCTTTTCATTCTAGTATAATAGATTCCTGTCGATACATATCCGCAATTGCATTATTTAGTTAATTTTATGTAAACTTAGGTTGGATCGTCTCACTATAAATCTCACCTGCAAGTATTCTTGATTGAGTACTTCGTATATTGCTCGACAAGTTTCAGGAATAATGCGAGACAAACTATGCTTGGATAATCTTTTAGTATACTGCAAATAAGTGTAGCTGCATCCATTTGAAACACACATGAGGTGTTGCCTCCAGTCGAGCTTCTGCCAATATACACTCCCTCCTATTGGCATCTACTTGGATATATAGGTTATATAACTGTCCTGTGATTATTGTTGTTGGGGACCATGGTGATCATACCGGACCCACTGACCCAGCCCTGCCGAGCTCCTACTCTGACCACTGGCAGACTTTGACTGGCCAGTCACTGCCCGGCTGCCGTGTGGACAACACCGCAAGCCCGTTTAAGACTTTGCCCGGTGAAGGGGCACAGCCCGCCGGACACTGCTCGATCGTGTAGACTGAATAAAATCGTCTATTTTAGCCAGAATACAATCTATAAATGTGTCCGTCATACTGAAAGGGTTAATTTCCGACATTCGTTTTCTATTGTGTTATGATTTATATTATTTTATTATATTTATTGTTTTGTTCTCTATTATATTATATTTTATTATGTTATACTTTATAATTATGATTCCACTTTATTTTATATACTTTATTCTATTATATTTTTATTATATTATATTATTATGTTGTTGAGTGGTAATTATCTGTATTCCATTTAAATTTACTTTATACTATTATAATAGATATCCATTATATAATACACTATTCGGTTTTATTCTATATCCCTGCATATAATTTCTATGCCAGGTTTGACGGACCTGTTTGTCATATTTTGTACTAGCTGAGGTACCCGGCGCTGCCCGTGGGAGAATCGAAGTACAGTATTTTGATATTTAGTGGCAAATACATTATTCATGACGAACTATGACAGTTGAAATTACAAATACTACTAATATTATCAGTTACATGAACATAAACCGTAAAACCGTAAGCACTTAACCCCTTCTTTACCGGTGATGTACTTTTCATTGTATTCTGTCAACTATAAGACGCTTTTGTTCAGCTTAGGAAGGACGTCTACCCATTAAAAAGACTACGCACTATCTCAATTAACCGTTTTAGCTGCCATACATCATTCCTAAGCTTCATAAAATCGTCTAAATGTAGCCAAAATTAAATACAATAGACGTAGCCGGTACAGAAGGGGTTAACTGTCCATTGCTTTGCTTATATATTGTTTGTCTTTATATTCTTAGGTTTTACAGTTTATGTTCATGTAACTGTTAATTAGTAGTAGTATTTGTAATTCCAGCTGTATTAATTTGTCATACATATTGTATTCGCCATTAAATACTCTATTGTTTCACTCGCTTCCTTTGGTAGTTAGTCGTTATAAATCTCTAGGCACAATATACATTATTGCAATGCATTTTAAGTAGTAGGACATTTGCGTAAGTGATGATGTAGTGTGCTGTCAATTTGTTATAAATCAAGTAGGTCTTACTCAGATGTACATACATTTCATTTTAGCATTTTCTTGTATCATATAATTATATCACATTAAGTATAATTATTGTTTGCACATATCGTCTAGACTCTAGATAAATAAATATATAATATATAAATAAATATATATACAAACTAAATAAATAAATAATTATGATATATATATATATACCGGTATATATATATATATATATATATATATATTTTCCGAACTTTTATCGTTATTGTTTTGGTTCGTTATCATAATGGTTCCGATTCTATTAACTTGAATTGGAATGGAGAGAGAGAGAGAGAGAGAGAGAGAGAGAGAGAGAGAGAGAGAGAGAGAGAGAGAGAGAGAGAGAGAGAGAGAGAGAGAGAGAGAGAGAGAGAGAGAGAGATAGTTTATATAAAACCTGAATTAAAATGTCATATACATATAACGTCTATACACTTGATTAATTTAACATCATCATTGACAGCGATAGATTTTTTGTACTATTCAAATTGAAAAAATAAATAAATAAATAAATAAATAAATACAAAATAAAAGTTATAATTATCTAGTCTGCTTCTGAAGGCACTGGCACCCTATCCCCCCCCCCCCCCCCCACCCACCTCCCTCTCTCACATGTACAGTTATCCACATAAGTTCTGTTCCTCGTCATGATCTTATGTATAAAGTAAAATTGGTATGCATGAATTGCGAGTTAGGTTTCTTTGGATTATCAGTAGACTAGTCAGATGAGTTGACCACTGCATAAGAAACTACACTCGTAATTCAATCATGCGCAATATATTTCCAGGTATAAGATCACGGAGAGGAACAGAACTTATGTGGGCAACTGTACATACACACACATATACATGCACAGACACACATACATACATAGACACACTCACTTCAGTCCCCTGTCTTTCCAAGTCTGTCAAATTCTCTCTATCATCACGTTCCATCTCTCTCTCTCTCTCTCTCTCTCTCTCTCTCTCTCTCTCTCTCTCTCTCTCTCTCTCTCTCTCCCTTTCTTTTCTTGCCTTTAATTCATTTTTTATTAGGCTATCTATTTTTCTTTTGTATATGGTTAGAGTGTTTAAGAACTGTGTGTGGTAACCCAAGTTCGAATCCCGGTGAATCACATGCTTTCATTGAAAGGTGTTTAGTGTGGAGAGTGAAATAAATAAATAAAATTATTTATTCTCCTTCTGCTTTACTATCCTTTTTTATCTGTACCCAGTTAATAAAATTACCTATAAATCTCCAAAAAGCCTCGTAAAGACTAACATCAATCGGTTTGTTTCAGTCTGTATTACTCTTCCTGATCCTCCTTCTATTCTTATTCCTTCTTCTCTTCCTATTCATCTTCTTCCTCCTCTTACTCCTCTTGTTTTCTCCTCCTTCTCTATCTCTTCCTCCTTCTCCATCTCTCCCTCTTCCTCCTTCTCTATCTCTTCCTCCTTCTCTAGGTGTGCCTTCTTCTCCTCCTCCTTCTCTATCTCTGCCTCCTTCTCCTTCTCCTCCTCCCCCTTCTCTCTCACTTTGTCTCCTTCTCTTCCTCCTCCTCCTCCTTCTCTATCTCTTCCTTCTGTATCTCTTCCTCCTCCGTCTCCTCCTCCCTCCCCTCCCTCCTGCTCTGTGCCTTATCACTACCACAGCACAGCTCAATACAATTATAGGTCAGGCCAGGGGATTGGGAAAGACAATAGATAGTAGTTGCATTATCATTATTATTATTATTATGCTAGAGCAAATCTGGTTATTGGTACGGTCTACTAACAGGGAGGTGTAAGTATTTTATATATAATTACAATTAAATACAAAGGCAAGTCATACAATTGGTACAGAACAACACTTATAATTATACAAAATTATATATAAGTTCACACAATAATAGTAAACACAATACATAGTAACATAAATATACACAATTCACAATTGGAGTTAGAGAACGAACTTTACTTGAGTTATAGGTAAAAAGACACACAAGCTCAAAACGCGTCCTCTAAACACAAGATGAACATGTGCGTAAATTGATGATGCCATTTACTTATGCAGGTTCTTGGATCAAATCAAATTTATGTTTTGTTTAGGTTAAAGTACATAGGTTAAATTGATACAAATGGAAATGGCAAATTCGGTGTTTTTAGTGATTACATTATTAGTTATTTTTAGCGAAGTCAGTCTGTGTTTTGTCACGAAATCACGTTTTCTCTACTCGTTCGACTATAGTTGTATTTACTTTTTATATGAGTTAAATATTTAACTATTGGAAAATCACTGGAATGTCCCCTCCTAAATTACAGGCTTGCTATCGCTCGCCAGGAAAACAATCGACACCTAAACGACACGAATGACAACGAAAAGGGGCGAAAGGTCTTAAAATCGCCAAACAAAAGGGCCGAACGTCTTAAAATCTGAAAAATAATTGGGCTATACATGTGGGAGAAAGGTGTCCAGAAAAACGACCCATTTCCCCCTAAGGGGGGATGGGCCGGTTTTCTAGAAGGGGGATGTAATGGATGTTTTTTTTTTTTTTTAATTTGATGGCGGTCTAGGGAGGAAACTAGAAAACTAATGAATACATGCAAAAATCGCACAACAAGTGAACCATCTCCCCTTAAACAGCTCAGTCTCTCTCTTTTCACTTTAAATATGGACCGCAAGTCTCGAGATATTAAATATGCCTTGACTCTGTCGTTTATCCTCAATGGACCCAAATGGGGATAATTTGTTTTATGATCAAGTCTTTATGCATATTCATTGCTTCCTATGGATCGCCCGACCACTCTCACTCTCACACACACACTCTCTCTCTCTCTCTCTCTCACACACACACATTCCCATTCTCACTCACACACACTCTCTCTTTCTCACACACACACACACACACATTCCCATTCTCACTCACTCTCACTCTCTCTCTCTCACACATTCCCATTCTCTCTCTCTCTCTCTCTCTCTCTCTCGGGTTGCTAAGCTTATTCCATTAATTAGAGGACTGAGCTATGAGGGCCGGATGAGAGAGTTTGGTCTCTTTTTAGTAACAAGTAGACTACGAGGTCAGCTTATTGAACACTTAAACATACCAAAATGGGTGTGAAATGTAGATTACAACGGGAGGCTTAAATTTGATATGAATAAAGCACATATCTATGACTGGTCAATAATCCTATTTGGTCCGGGGGAGGTCTTTTTGGAACTCCCCTGCTTCACTCCATTAGTTTGGAGATTTTAAGAAGTTTCACCTCATTAGTTTGTCGATAAGACGTTTCACCACATTCAGGCGTTGATATTTTTCTGGGCGAGCAATAGCAAGCTTACAGCTTAGAAGAATCGGCCTTTGGCGGGGACATTTTGCTATCGGAAACATAGTAAAAACAACCAAAATCCTCAAAAATAATTGAACAAAATATAATAATAACCATACAACACGTCGGGCCAGCTAGTGTAAAGAGTTGAAGTGCTTTAGTAACAATGTATGTGGAACTTTTTTACTTATATGCTCTAGGTCTTTTTTACCTCCCCTCAGAAGTTGTAAATAGATTTATAATAGAACAGTCCCAAAATAGATTTATAATAGAACAGTCCCAAAATAGATTTATAATAGAACAGTCCCAAAATAGAGTAGATTATAGTTCGTTCTCAAGGTAATGAATATTGGACACAATACCTTTTTCACCTAAATCATCTGCAAGGTTATCGAGATACAAGCTAAAGCCGGTGTCACACGAGCGCTTTTTCCGGCAATTTTCGACGAACAAGTTTTTTGTTTAATTATTTTGAGATTCTTTGGTATTGGAATCGGAAACTAGACTGAAGTTCGGTTATGCTAGGTGGTTGATTTCTTGTGTTTTGGGAGATGCCAGACTACAATTGCCAGTAAAAATTGACGGAAAAAGTAATCGTGTGACACCACCCTAATCCTCGTACCTCCATGTAACTATCTCTCTTATATCTTCAATGGACCCAAATGAGGATAATTTGTGGTACGATCCAAGTCTTTCTGTATATCCACTACCTTCCACTTATTGCTCGCTCTCTCTCTGTCGAAGGGATGCTATTAGACAAGATAGTTGACTACCTTGAAATAGACCACTTAATTATAAATTCCCAACATGGTTTCAGACGGCACCGATCATGTCTTACCAATTTGACGGATTTTTTTCACGAAATTTTGAGTGAGTATGACAAAAGTGGAGCCATAGACATCCTTTACTTATATTTTGAGTGAGTATGACAAAAGTGGAGCCATAGACATCCTTTACTTATATTTTGAGTGAGTATGACAAAAGTGGAGCCATAGACCTCCTTTACTTATATTTTGAGTGAGTATGACAAAAGTGGAGCCATAGACATCCTTTACTTATATTTTGAGTGAGTATGACAAAAGTGGAGCCATAGACATCCTTTACTTATATTTTGAGTGAGTATGACAAAAGTGGAGCCATAGACATCCTTTACTTAGAGTTTCATAAAGTTTTTGACAAAGTGCCTCATTGTAGGCCGATATCAAAAGTGAGTGCACTAGTAGAACATAGTAGAACAGCTCAAAAAGAGAGTAGATAGTAGTTTGCACACTCTGCAACGAGTATAGTTCAATTCACAATCTCTCCCTTTCCACTTTAATTAAGGGGAGGCAGACCGTTTTTCTGGACCCCCTTCTCCCTAATGTTTAGTCCCACTAGTTTTAAGATTTTTAGACGTTAGTTTAAGACGCCCATTAGTTTGGCGATTTTAACACCTCTCGCCCCATTTCGTTGTCAATTTTAAGACCTATCGTGCCATTTAGGTGTCGATTATTTCCTGGCAAGCGATAGCGAGCCTGCAATTTTAAAAGGAACCGGCCTTCGGCCGGAACATTTTTCTACCGTTTTTTCTACCGAAAAATGTACAAATTCATCTTGAAGGAGGGTCTAAAGGGTGTTTTTCTAAGCTTGATGGAGGTCTCGGGAGGAAACTAAACAAATATATGAATAAATGAATTAATAGACCAAACAAACGGTCTGCCTCCCCTTAATTAAGTATCTCCCTGGAATGGACCGCATGATTTTTGACATACTAACTATTTCATGTAACTCGTTGTAACTTGCTCTCTCTCTCTCTCTCTCGTATAACCCTCCCCTTCCCAACTGTCCACTTCATAGGGTTTCCTTTTATCCGACCCAACAACGGAACTTTTCACTTGAGCTCACCGGTTTCTTGTTCGCTCTGACCGGACCTTATTTAAGGGGAGGTTTTTAGTGTGTTTCCTAGACTTCCATCAAGCTTGAAATTACACCCCCTTGATCCCCTTTTAAGATAAATTTGTACATTTTTCGGTAGAAATGAAGGCCGGTTCCTCTTAAATTACAGGATCGCTATCGCTCGCCAGGAAAAAGCGACACCTAAATGGGACGAAAGGTCTTAAAAGTGACATAAATAGGGTGAAACTTCTTAAAATCGCCAAACTAATGGGTCGAACGTCTTAAAATTTCAAAAGCAATGGGGTTAAACATGAGGGAGAAAGGGGCAAAGAAAAAAATCCCTTAAGTGGAAATCTCCCCTTAATCAGTGGAAGGCTGGGGTGTGCTGGATTGTGGAGAAGGAGGATTAATTCGCTATTATCTAGAAATCCATAGCAATATATATTTCAGTATATTTCTGTATATAACTGTGTTGGTGGTGTAATGGTTTAGGTGCTTATGTTCTGGGTGTGGTGTCCCAAGTTCGAATCCCGGGAGGACCATATGCTTTCATTAGTTTATTCAAGTACATTGGGGTTTGTAATTGATGATTAATGTTAAGAACGGGGTGTTAATTAGATCATGGAGCAGATCCCGAAGATTCATAATATATCTGTCAACAAAGTGATAAAGACACAATACCTTTTTCTAATTTCAGTCTAGTTATCGATATCAAATGTAAAATAAAACAATAAACAGATAGCGCTAGGATGGAGACAGTAGTGGGCATCGGAAATAATCAGTCAGTATTGGAACTGTCTCTTTGTGGTGGCGTGTGGATGAATATTGGTCCTTCTGTGGGCGTGTGGGCGTGGGGAATGGGGTGCGTTTGTGTGTAGGTGTGTGATCGTTTGTGTGGATGGGGGCGTGTGGGTGTGAGTGTTTGCGTTAGTGTGGGTGTTTGTGTGGGTGTGGGCGTTTGAGTGGGTGTGGGCGTTTGAGTGGGTGTGGGTGTTTGTGTGGGTGGGTGTGGGCGTTAGTGTGGGTGTGGGTGTTTGTGTGGGTATGGGCGTTTGTATGGGTGTGTGCGTTTGTGTGGGTGTGGGTTTGTGCGTGTGTGCATTTGTGTGGGTGTGGGTGTGGACGTTTGTGGGTGTTTGTGTGGGTATGGTTGTGTGTGGGCGTTCGTATGTGTGTCAGAAAGGGAGATAGTGTGTGTGTGTGTGTGTGTGTGTGTGTGTGTGTGTGTGTGTGTGTGTGTGTGTGTGTGTGTGTGTGTGTGTGTGTGTGTGTGTGTATCCAGGTACGTCACCTGTACATAGATGGATATCAATTTTCAGCTTACATTAAAAAGTTAGCTAGTATAAAATGCAGTGTAACTATTTTATCTCATGTACAAATCATAATGTTATCTCTCTCTCTCTCTCTCTCTATATATATATATATATATATATATATATATATATATATATATATATAAACATTATAATTCATACATGAGAGAGAGAGAGAGAGAGAGAGAGAGAGAGAGAGAGAGAGAGAGAGAGAGAGAGAGAGAGAGAGAGAGAGAGAGAGAGAGAGAGAGAGAGAGAGAGAGAGAGGTCCATTACAGTATTTTACATTCAATAATCTAAAAACAACGGAGATAGAAATATTAGTTTAGTTTGCGAGTTGTGTACATTCAGTTCCTGCGTTTGTTGACACTAGATTTTTGTATATATAGTGTATGTAGATATTTTCCCATAGCCATTTTTATTTTTTTATTTTTTTATTTTTTTTTTTTTTTTTACCGAGATGATTTTTGCATTGTTGACGAGGTACAACGAAGTGGTCGGTGTTTAGGTGGGCGCATTTATTTGCTTGTTAATTATATTTCTATAATGTTTTATAGTTTCTTCCCTAGACCTCCATCAAACTTAAAGCAACACCCCCTAGACCCCTCTGCAAGACATATATGTACATTTTTCGGTAGACAAATGTCCCGGCCAAAGGCAAAATAAATAAAAAAAAACAAAAAAAAACAGGCTCGCTAGCTCGCCACGAAAAACAAATCGACACCTAAATGGCTCTAAAGGTCTTAAATTTGACAACGAAATGGAGCGAGAGGTGTTAAAATCACCAAACTAATGGGCCGAACGTCTTAAATTGTCAAAAGTAATGAGGCTAAACTCGAGGAAGAAAGGGGTCCCCAAAAATCGAACTATTCCCCCTTTCAAAACTCTATATGTGTGGGTACCGGAGTGCTAGCTTGTATTTTTTTACTGCTTTGTACGTCTGGCAGTTTTATCAGGGAGAGTGGTAAAAAGTGTCGTATGGATTGTTAGTTCATTATTTGATTGGGTACAGTTGGCTCCATATACTCCTGCACATCAGGAGACATCAACGACATAGATGAGGGTCTCACCTGCACAATCTCAAAATTTGCTGACGATACAAAAATTGCAAATAGCGTACTCTCAAAAGAACAAGTTGACGATATGCAACACAATCTAGATAAATTGTCATGTTGGGCCCAAATTTGGCAAATGAGTTTCAATGCGGATAAATGTAAAGTATTACATGTCGGATACCTAAATGAGAAAGCAAACTATTCGATGAATGGCACTCAGCTTAAGAATGTAAACAGAGAAACTGATCTGGGAGTAACAATATCGAGTAACCTAAAACCGAGTCAACAATGTTCAGAAGTTGTTAAGAAGGCAAACAAAATAATTGGCTTTATAGGCAGGTCATTTGAGCATAAATCCAAAGAAGTTATCCTAACCCTTTACAATTCCTTAGTCCGCCCTCTTCTGGAATACTGCGTTCAATCCTGGTGCCCTTATTACCAAAAAGATATAAACAAGCTAGAACGAGTTCAACGTAGAGTTACCAAAATGATACCTAGCCTAAAGAACAAACCATACGAAGAGCGTCTTAGAGAATTAAATCTATTTCCTTTAACCCAGCGCAGATTAAGAGGCGACTTAATTCAAGTGTTGAAAATCATCAAAGGCATCGACAATATGAACTGTAGTAAGTACTTCACTATCGACCAATCTAATTACACGCGGGGAAACGGTTGCAAAATTATTGGTAAATCTTTTAACTCGCACGAATCTAAGAATTTCTTCTTCAATCGAGTTGTCAACTTGTGGAATGGGCTTCCCCGAGACGTTATAGACTGCAGC
>CM064573.1:63602642-63685142 GCA_032716605.1 Paralithodes platypus
CCGAGACGCCCTGGTCCAGGAGGACTAGCCCCATCACCTTTGTTACAGTTGTATTATGCAACTATAGGGCCGTTAGGCGTACTTCTAGTAGTACTGATAGACACTTTGATAAGGTTCGTTGCTTTCCACATGGAGACTGGAGTACAGAGTACATGTAAACTTGCTTAAAATAAACTCAAACTCAGCACTTAGAAAACCCACTAAAGACAGACCGTTAAACGACTCCATGATAATAACTCAAAGTCTTGTCCAGCTAAACCTAGAAAACCTAGTTAGCTAGAGAACTCGCTTGCCACATGGTTACGATATTGATGAGCTAGTCGATAGGAATATAACTAGTATAAAACTCCAAGCTTATCTTTGCTCAAAGCTAATTAGCATAACAAGTTAGGATCCGTCGAGCCCTCAGGAACGGATGTTATTATATAGTAGTTACAACACGAGACAAGAGACTAGAATTGATGAACGAACTGTTCAGGTTAGACTGCCCCAAACCAGACACCCAGGCTCAAAGATAATTAACAAATAGTGATCTTAGGAATACAGAGTGAAGCCGGTATCACACGAGAGCTTTTATAGTCCACATTCTATGATCAAAACATTTCTGGCAACATTTCTGGAATATTTTTCACTGGTATCGGAAACTAGACTGATGATAGATGAATTTAGACCTAAGAAATATCTTATATGTTGACCTCATAAGCTGCCAGATCAATGTTGAGGATAAATGTTGAGGGAAAAAGCGCCCGTGTGATACCGGCTTAATATTGCCTATCACATAGTAATTACGAGAGTGGTCCCGATCGAACGAATTACGCATCGCTAAAGAATGACGTCCTGTTATGACGAGAGAACTATCTAGTGTTACCTATCTCGCCCGAAGTTTATTTTATTTAAGCCAAAAACAAGAGTTAAACACTTGCTTTACGTTGAAGACGTTAATACACGTTTATGTTAAAGACTCCACCTCTGGGTACGTGAAAGAGTTAAGGGGAGATTTGAGGGATTATTTTTCTGGACCCCTTTCTCCCTCATGTTCACCCCATTGCTTTTGACATTTTAAGACGTTCGCCCCATAATTAAGACCTTTCGCCCAATTTCTGTAAATTTTAAGGCCTTTCATGCAATTTAGGTGTCAATTTTTTCTGGCGAGCGATAGCGAGCCTGTAATTTAAGAGGAACCAGCCTTTGGCCGGGACATTTTTCTACCGAAAAATGTACACATTTATCTTGAAAGGGGGCCTAGAGGGTGTCATTTTAAGCTTGATGGAGGTCTAGGGAACACACTAAAAACCTCCCCTTAATGATGTTGACTATAAGGACTCCATACTATAAGGACTCCATACTATAAGGACTCCATACTATAAGGACTCCATACTATAAGGACTCCATACTATAAGGACTCCATACTATAAGGACTCCATACTATAAGGACTCCATACTATAAGGACTCCATACTATAAGGACTCCATACTATAAGGACTCCATACTATAAGGACTCCATACTATAAGGACTCCATACTATACATGATTATTGTGTATTATATTTCGCATGTCCATAACTTTGTCAATAAACTGGTTGAATATACTGTATATGTTGTCCCTTTGTTTCTGTTATCCAGCTGAGTACCCCGGCCTTAAAATAATTGCAAAACGATATATAGATTGATAGATAGATAGATAAATACATAGATACATAGATAGATAGATAGATACATGGATACATAGATAGATAGATACATAAATATATAGATAGATGCAGAGTGAAGTAAGAGATAATGACATACAAGGAGGAAACGTGAAATAAATGGAAAGGGAACGACAGGCGGAGGAAGGAGAACCAGTAGAGAGGAAAGATAACGAGGTCCTGGAGAGAGAGAGAGAGAGAGAGAGAGAGAGAGAGAGAGAGAGAGAGAGAGAGAGAGAGAGAGAGAGAGAGAGAGAGAGAGAGAGATATGTTGCACCATCAACATAGTATACGTTGTGTTAAGGGAAGATTTTTAGTTTGTTCCCTAGACCCCCATCAAGCCTAAAAATACACCCCGGAAGACCCTCCTTCAAGATCAATTTGTAAATGTTTTGATAGAAAAATATCCTGGCCGAAAGCCGGTTCCTCTTAAATTACAGGCTCGCTATCGCTCGCCAGAAAATAATCGACACTAATGAGCTCCATCATGTTAACCCCTTCGGTACCAGTGACGTCCTTTTCATCATATTCTGGACACTATTAAACGATGTTATTCAGTTTAAAAAGGGCCTCCACCAATTAACAGGCTTTGAACTATCTCACTTAACCCTTTTTACTACCACAGATCCTTCTTAAATTGCACAAAATCGTCTAAATATAGCACAAAAAAAAAAAAGAACAAATGAAATACAAAAGACGTCGCCGGTACATTAGGGAATAATACACAGGTAAAATAACTTATAAAAGTTCGTGGACAGCCTATGTTTTTCTGCATGCAATTATGGGGAGATGGGCCGTTTTTCTGGTCCCCTTTCTTCCTCATGCTTATCCCCATTAGTTTGTCGATTATAAGACTTTTCGCCCCATTTATTTGCCAATTTTAAGACCGTTCGTATCCTTTAGGTGTCGATTTTGTCCTAACGAGCGAAAGCGAGCCTGTAATTGGGGAGGAACGGCAGACATTTTTCTACCAAAAAATGTAAAATTTAATCTTGAAGGGGGATGTTTTTTTAAGTTTGTTGGAGGTCTAGGGAGGAAACTAAAAAGTGAATTAATATATAGATACTGTAGATAGACCCCAAAATACTGTAGATAGACCCCAAAATACTGTAGATAGACCCCAAAATACTGTAGATAGACCCCAAAATACTGTAGATAGACCCCAAAATATTGTAGATAGACCCCACAATACTGTAGATAGACCCCCAAAAAATACTGTAGATAGACCCCCCCTAAAAAAATGACCACTGTCCCCTTAAGTCTATTTGGATTGATTTTGTATGGAACTTTCTTTTCAATGTAGAATATAATATAGTTTTGTAGTTAATGTATACAAAATATATTCATAAATTCGCTTCCAGATATACAGTATACTTCCTTAAGTGTATATATAGGTGAGGTCCCCGAATTTTGATGAGTGACTAAAAACATTCGCATTATTAAAGGAGACTGTGGTTATTTTTGGGGGGTTTATTTATTTATATGTTAAATTATGGCTTAGTTTCCTAACTAGACCTTCATCAAGCATAAACACGCATTCCCTAGACCCCCCTTCAAGATACATTTGTACATTTTTTGATATAAAAAGTAAAATTTTAGGCTCGCTATTGCTCGCCAGGAAAAAATGACACCTACATGTCACAAAAGGGTTTGATAATGATATAGAAATGGGACGAAAGGTTCTAAAATCTGAAAACTAATGGGGCGAACGTCTTAAAATCTGAAAACTAATGTGGCTAAACATGAGGAAGAAGGGGGACCAGAAAAACGACACATCTCCCCTAAATACGCCACTGGTCTACTGCACCTCTGACATCTGCCAATACGGAGTGGGATTGGAAACCATGAGGATGAGTGACATATTAGCAATAATCCAGTACAATGTGGCTGATCCATTATGACAAGTGGATGAAGTAGGTGGGAGGGAGATACAAGAAAGAGCTTGAATTCTTTATTTCTCTGAAGATGGGTTCTGCGTAGCCCGAAACGTAACAGAAATAAAGAATTCAAGCTCTTTCCTGTGTCTCCCTTCCACCTAATTCATCCAATCCAGTTTAGCAAGCTACCCCTGCTCCACGCACGCTCCAACAGGTTTTTCTGTGTGTTCGTGGCAAAATTTGAACCGTAACATTAAATATATTTTGAGGACTTATCTGTATATTAACCATCTGTTCAGTAATGCATCTACCAACTGATCCATAAAGCGCTAAAAGGTCCCTTGCCAACATAGGTATTAAATGTATGGTTTGTTATTAGTAGTACCAGACCGATATCAACTGCGTTAAGGTTGCTGCTAATCTAGAAATGTGAAATTCGTCATAATTTATGTTATTAGTAAATTCCTGGTATGCATATTATACCCAGTATTTTTCCACCCACCAAGGTGAAAAAAATAACTTTACAAGTTTAGAAACCGGACAACTTTGCGGTTGCAACGATACCAATTATGGTTGGGATTTTTTTCTTTTCTGGGTCCACTTCATATTCGACCACCCCTTCTCGCCACCCCCTTCTTCCTTCTTCTTTTATTACCTTCTTGATTATTCTCCTATTTTGTTAACCATTTTCAATTCTTACTAATTCCCCTATTCCTTTCCTTACCCTAAATTCCCCTCCCAAATGACATTATACTTTATTTTGCCAAATTGCGATCGGCGAAATGAGAAAAATAAGAGTTACCCATAAAACTAGGTTTTCTTTAATACCCATGTCTGAAGAGAAAACGAATTTTGTGGGGGGTCTGTTTTTCCGGCCATTGTATTTTCACTTATAAATACGCACCCCTTCAGCAACAACGTTACCCTGAGTGTTGAGGCTTGTACTGAATAGATAGATAGATAGATAGATAGATAGATAGATAGATAGAGATAGAGATAGAGAGAGAGAGAGAGAGAGAGAGAGAGAGAGATATATATATATATATAGATATAGATAGAGAGAGACTGGAAACCGGCACATTTACAATTGTACGCTCACATATTAGCACAATTATTTAAATTCACATTTACACACACAAAAACCCTCCTTCAACTACAACGTCCCCCAGTGTTGAGGCTTGTAATGAAGGTTGAATAAAGAATCTCTCTCTCTCTGACCTACACAAGGAGTAATCCAGGTAGCTCTCACAAACACCTCCTCCTGCTTTTCATTTTATTACACTAAACAAGCACACCACACTTGTTTCCAACAAACACACACACACATACATACACACACACACACACACACACACACACAAACAAATTTTGAAATATCGACTATCGCTCTTTCAACTTTGGGAGGGACGCTTGTTGCAGGCAGCTTTGCCTTTCGTCTCTTTCGTACACATACGATAAAAATTAACATTAACAAAAATTTAATAACCTAACCTATCTATTAATTGCCAGACGCCTCAGTCACCGAGGGGATGTGCACGAATGGATCGCCTTCATGTTTCTCTTGCCATCCGTCAGTCTGCCCCCCCACCTTCATCCACGCACCATTTTCATTCATATACCTCTCAACTCCATCCTCCCATCTCATTCTCGATCTGCCTCTGCCTCTCACCTCACTCTTGTACACTCTTTTGCTAATTCACTCTCCATAACGTAACATTATCTAACCTAGCCTATTTTAAACTAACCAAATTTAACCTAACTTGAGGGGAGATTTTCACTTAAGGTATATATTTCTGGACTGCCTTCTCCCTCATGCTTAGCCTCATTAGTTTTGATATTTTAAGACGTTCGCCCCGTTAGTTTGGCGATTCTAAGACCTTTTGCCCCATTCATGTCAATTTTAAGATCGTTCGTGCTATTTAGGTGTCGATTTTTTTCCTGACGAACGATAGCGAGCCCGTAACGTGAGGAATCGGCCTTCGGCGGGACATTTTCTACGGAAAAATGTACACATTTATCTCGAAGGGGGTGGGGGGAACTTGGGCGTATTTTTAAAAGCTTGATAGAGGTCTAGGGAGGAAGCTAGGAATATAATAAAGGGATTAATAAAGGGATTAATAAAGGGATTAATAAAGGGATTAATAAAGGGATTAATAAAGGGATTAATAAAGGGATTAATAAATACGCCCATCCCCCCTTATTCTAACATACTATATTTACTTAAGCACATCAATATCTAAACTAATCTACCCTTAATCTACCTAATCGACCACTGAATACCTTGGCATTAATATTATCCAGCCTAGTACAAGCGCTCATGGGCTTAAAATCGACAAAATAATGGAGCGAACAACTTAAAATCTGAAAATGAATAGGGCTAGACATGAGGGAGAAGGGGGGGGGGGTCCAGAAAAAGCAACTACCAGCTCCTTAATATCCCGCCTAATACAAGCGCTCACCCCCCCCCCCCCCCCTCTCCCACCCTCCGGCACCACAGCAGCCAACAGTCGGGGGTCCATGAAGGCCACAATAATAATAATGTCACTACCTCTTCCATTGGTGCCAATACCACCCGCCACATTATAATATCTAGACAATAGCACAACATATCCTAACTTAAGGGGAGGTCTTTAGTTTATCTCTTCATAATGTATATGTTATGTTCTTAGTTTCCTCCCTAGACTTCCATTAAGCTTAAAACAAAACGTCAAGATATACAGACTTTGTAAATTTTTCGTCAGAAAAATGTCTGATTCCTCTTAATTTACAGGTTCGCTATCGCTTGCCAGGAAAAATTGACACCTAAGTGGCACAATAGGTCTTAACATTGACAGAAATATGGCGACAGGTCTTAAAATCTTCAAACTAATGGGACAAACGTCTTAAAATCTCTAAACTAATGGGGCTAATACATGAGGGAGAAGAAATTCCAGAAAAAACAGCCTAAGTGAAAATCTCCCCTTAACCTAACCTATTCTAACGTAATATAATGACTTAAACACGACCTCATTATCTAACTTAATCTATCTATAATCTATCTAATCCCAGCTTATGTAAGGTAAGCCAGTACTATAGTCTATTCGCGGTATGTAGGCGAAAAATCATGACTTCTAGCTTCTGTATATCAAAAAGGGCTAGAGAAAATTGGCTGTAAATTTTCACATCTATTCCTTGACTGACTCTTCCCAAATGGTAGAAATATTAGCTGGATTACTCTAGTCGTTTTTTAGTTACAGAGGTTAGAGGTCATGATTTCTCGCCTACTTACAGCGAATAGACTATAGCGTGAGTACCATCCTCTCTCAATACCCCCCAAGCCCAAGGCAACACAGCAGCCAACTGTCTGGGCCCCTAAGGGGGAGTTATGTGGGGGTTTTCCGGACTCTCTTCTCCCTCGTGTTTAGTCCCATTAGTTTTGAGATTTTATGACGTTCTTTCCATTAGTTTGACGATTTTATGACCTTTCGCTCCATTTCATTGTCAATTTTAAGACCTTTCATGACATTTAGGTGTCGATTTTATCCTGTCGAACGATAGCGAGCCTATAATTTTGTAGAAACCGGCCTTCGACTGAGAAATTTTTCTACCGAAAAATGTACACATTTATCTTGAAGGTGGGTCTTGGGTATGAATGATTTAAGCTTGATAAAGGTCTACGGAGTAAACTAGAGACATATAAATAATGATGAAAAAGGCTAATAAAAACAAGATAACCCCCCTTAACCCTTTCAATACCAGCGACATCTGTTGTATTTTATTATTGTTATATTTAGACGATTTTGCGGAGCAGTCTAAAACAGATCTGTCGGAGTAAACATGTTAAGTGAGATAGTCTGAAGTTTGTTAATTGCTGAAGGCCTATTTAAAACTGAATAAAATCGCCCAATAGTAGCCATAACAAAGTTAAAAGGACGGCCCCGGTACAGAAGGGGTTAATTCCAAATAAGATCACCTCCTTCACCTTCACCACTAACTTCAACAGCAACTTTGTCCAGGTAATATGCTGCTGCTGCTGTTGTTCTCTTTACTGTTGTTGTGGGCCAGATGGCAAGGCTTGGGAGCAGAAACTGGTCCTGGCTTTGATTTAGGCGGGTGTTACACGGGACATTTTATCCACTACTTCGATGGTCAACAGGTTTCTGGCAACATTTCTGGGATTATTATATATATACTGTATATATATGAGGTCAAACGTCTTATAATCTCTAAACTAATGGGGCTTAACATGAGGGAGAAAGTGGTCCAGAAAAACGACCCATCTCCCCTTAACGCTATGTGGGCTACCCGGGGCGTATTTAACATTCCCTTGGCATAATTCCTGATAAGCATGTTTCGGGGTTGACTACACGATCAGATAAGGTTAGAATCGATAACTCTGATTCATAATGTAAGATGGGAGCATGTCTCAGGAGGAAAACGTCAAAGAATTGGGAATATAATCATCAGGAAAAGAAACAAAAGCAGTTATAAATGTTCTTACTCCATTATTTACGAGGTAGATAAGAACGCGAGGTGGCTGCTTAATAATATATAGTTGATATATTTGACTTTTTATTGATCTAATTATTATTTTCTTAGTGTCCCCCCTAGACCTCCATCAATCTTAAAATAACACCCCCTAGATTCCCCTTCGAGATAAATTTGTAATTTTTTTTGGTAGAAAAATGTTCCGGCCGAAAGCCGATTCCTCATAAAAATATTGGCTCGCTCTCGCTCGCCAGGGAAAAATCGACATCCAAATGGCACGAAAGGTCCTAATATTGACAAACAAAATGGGGTGAAAGGTCTTAAAATCGCCAACCTATGGAACAATCGTCTAACAATTTGAAAACTAATGGGGCTAAACATGAGGGAGAAGGGGGGACAGAAAAATAGACCATCTCCCCTTAAAGGCCACGGTAGAGGAGGTGAACAACATGGCGGGTATGGTAAGCACAGTGTTCTTAATGGCCACGGTAGCCGAGGTGAACAACATGGCGGCTATGGCAAGCACAGTGTCCTAGTCTATTCGCTGTAAGTAAGCGAGAAATCATGACCTCTATCCTCTGTAACTAAAAAACGACTAAAGTAACCGAGCTAATATTTTTATCATTTGGGAAGAGTCAGCCAAGGAATAGATTTGTAAATTTACAGCCAATTTGCTCTAGCCCTTTCTAAGTTACAGAGGATAGAGGTCATGATTTATCGCCTACTTACAACGAATAGACTATACCATCATAGTCTCCAAGGCCACGGTAGCTTAGGTAAACAACATGGCGGGTATGGTAAGCACAGTGTCCTATCATCATATTCTCCGGCCTGCAGTGTTGCCAATTTAGCTACTTGCCCGCTAGATCTAGGGATATTTCCTTCGATCTAGAGGCAAATTATTACAACTAGCGGCAGGAATTCTAGCGATATTCTAGACATTTGAGTCATTGTAAGTTAAATTCTAGAGATTGTGGCATTATTCTAGCGATATTCTGAGATTTGAGCCATTGTAAGTGCTATTCTAGAGATTGTGGCATTAGCGATTTTCGGCACATATTTACGATCTAGTGTACTTGATGTGGTAACCCTGCCGTCCTGATACGCGGGCTGGGCACTGATTTATCCAGTCAGGGTATAAGTGCTTGCTTCCTGCCTGCCAGACTGCATGCCTGTGTGTGTGCCTGCCTGGAGGTCTGATTGGCGGCTCTCTGCTTGTCTGACTGTTTATGGTTCTGACTGATTTTTAATCTTTTATTTTTCCCAGGTATCAGGGGCTTAAGGAGGAAGGGTTTACTTATGTTCGATTACTTCATATATAAATTATATATACCGGGTATATATATATATATATATATATATATATATATATATATATATATATATATATATATATATATATATATATATATATATATATATATACCGGTATATCTATATATATCTATATACCGACATATATATATATTAGTTTCCTCCATAGACCTTCATGACACTTTTAAAAAACATACAATTTTTTTTGGTAGAAAAAATAAGACACCTCAATGACACGAAAAGTCATAATATTGATAACAAAATGAGTTGAAAGTTCTTAGAATCGCCAAACTAATGGGCCGAACGTCCTAAAATCTCAAAACTAATGGGGCTAAATATGAGGGAGAAGGGGGGGGGGGGAGGAGGCAGAAACAAACAACCATCCACCCTTAAGAGTAATTTTAAGCAAGGTGCTGATACAACCTCGTGGTATTGGTTAAAATATTTCACAATTTTACAAAATAATCTGTACCAACGAAAATAGATTATTGTATTAGTATTTGCACTTATTATAAAGTACCGTTTTGTCGCACATCTATCAATTAAATTAATTGAAATTCCAAGGACTTAACTCTTTCAGTACCGGTGCCGTCCTTTTAACTTTATTCTGACTATTAGACGATTTATATTCAGTTTCAAAAGGGCCTCCAGCAATTAACAGACTTCGAACGATCTCACTTATCCCTTTTTACTACCACAGATCCTTCTTAAACTGCACAAAATCGTCTCAATACAGCTACAAGAAAATGTAAAAGACGTCGCCGGTACAGAAGGGGTTAATGATCAGGGTGTTGCTATTATCATCATCAGGTGTTGACGTATTCCTGAGCACGACTGTACCCCGAGCAGGTTATTTATCCAGACCAGTTGTTCTCCTGTATGACAGATTGCATGCGTATAATTACTGTTTGTCTATTATTAAAGCCGTCTGCCTACTGTCAGTTCCCTCCCCCCCCCCCCCTCCCCACCCCGGACAAATCTCTCTATCTCTCTCTCTCTCTGGGTCTTTGCTTAAGGAGAATTTTTTTATTTTTTTATTTTAGTTTCCTCCCTAAACCACCATCAAGCTTAAGGGGAGGTTTTTAGTGTGTTTCCTAGACTTCCATTAAGCTTGAAATTACACCCCCTTGACCCCCTTTCAAGATAAATTTGTACATTTTTCGGTAGAAAAATTTCCCGGCCGAAGGCCGGTTCCTCTTAAATAACAGGCTCGCTATCGCTCTCCAGGAAAAAATCGACACCTAAATGGCACGAAAGGTCTTAAAAGTGACATAAATGGGGTGAAAGTTCTTAAAATCGCCATACTAATGGGGCGAACGTCTTAAAATCTAAAAAAACAATGGGGCTGAACATGAGGGAGAAAGGGGTAAAGAAAAAAATCCCTCAAGTGGAAATCTCCCCTTAAACAAATAGCCCCAAGACCCCAATTCGATGTACATTTTTGCTCTGCCTTCCTGTTTGGTTGTGTCTGTTAGGCTGTCTGTCTTTTTTTTCCTATGTGCCTGAAGGAGACAAAAAGCAAAGCTGCCTGTAACAAGTGTCCCCCTCAAAGTTGAAGGAATGAAAGAGCCAAATTAAAGGAACGTTAGAGTCAAAATGTCTGGACACATGGTGCTTCAAACAGTTAAAGTTATAGGATGAGGAAAAGACAGATTGAGGGAGAGACTTCCAGAGCTTACGGTACTTATTGAGTAAATGAAAACATTAAAAAGTCGGTTCACTCTTGGGTTAGTGAATTGCACAAAATAGGGATAGGAATGTGTTGAAAGGCGGGTAACCCCTACTCTCCGTAAGGGAGGAGGTATTCACTGAGAACGCTTTGAAGAACATTGATTATTGTAATAGTGGTAGAAGTGTGAGAGATACAACATTGCGGCGTGTAGAGAGAGAAAGATTGTAGGGAAATAGTAAGAGGTGAAATGATGAAACGAAATGCTTTTAACTCTACCCTTTCGAGAAGTGCAGTATGGGTGGAACCTCCCCACACATACAAACAATACTAGATACATGGTCGCACTGTGCCCCAGTAGGCCACAAAACAAGAAGCTGTGCGAGAGTGCAGAACCCACAGAGAGGGTTGAGCACACCTAACTTCTGGGAAACTGTTTCAGCAAGAGTGGTAATACGATCTTTCCAAGAAAGGTCAGTAGAAAAAGAAACACCAAGAATATTGAGAGAAGATGAAGTGTTGATGTGTGTATTTTGAAGAGTAAGGGATAGTCATGTGGAAGCTGGCGATGGGTAGATAGATAGGGAAATTGGGTTTTGGAAGCATTGAAGGTAACAAGATTCTCTCTGCCCTAATCAGATATAGTTGATATATCAGAAGATAGGCGTGCTATGGCCTCGTCACGTGAGTTTGAGTAATTCCGTGGTGGGTCGTTGTGTAAAACTAGTTGAATAGTGTAAGGTAGAGTTATCAGCATATGTGTGAATAGGACTAGAGGTACAGTAGAGAAGATCATTAGCCCGAGGAGCTTGATAATAGGTGCGAATTGACCCATCCCTGATACGCAATTCCCGTCACAAATACGACTCTTACAAAACCTAATGAAAAGTACATCACCGGGCTGGAAACACATTCCCACACCCGAAAATATACAGTGAATATTTTTTCTAAGAAATTATCTGGTTATGGTGTGATATTGGTTAGAAGTTGAAGTAGTTGGCGTGCGTAGGCAACTAGCGAGAGCGCAGATGTCGGGAGGAGAAGAGAGAAGGAAGGAGAGGATTTTTGTAATATCCCTTATACCTCCCATATGAAGCAATACTACTGAGCCACATGTGCATAGCTTTGAAGCTCTAGGCACATGTGTAGAATTAGGAACCAGAAAGTAGGTGTAGAGAATATTTTTGCAAGGAATAAAGTCAGATGTACAACGATAGAGCTGAGAGCGGGAGGGAAGAGGGAGTAAAAATACGAATATTCTCTCTTCCACCACCACTGCTTGTAAAGTGCTTTCGCTCGATGATGCCTAGATCCGAGAGGGGCTCACTCCCGCTCTCGCATATTTACATAGGATATAGGATATACTTGGGGTTGATGGATGGTCCCCGAGCAATGCCATTGGCTCCAGGATAATGAGCGTGTGTGTGTGAGTGTATGTGAGGTGTAAGTGTATTATAATGTTGGATATCGAGAGTTGACACTAAGTCCTAGTTATCACCAAATTTCCCTATGTATCCCGCCTTTGCTGCGGTTTTAGAACAAATTTGTACTTCTGTGAAGCATATTGCATTCTCTGGGTTAACTAATATTAGAAAGAGAACTGGATACAGGACAGAACCTTGAGGAGCACCAGAGTTAATAGGTTGAGGAAGTGAACGATGGCCATTCACAACCGCAGCTATGGAATGACCAGAAAGGAAATTTGAGATAAAGGCACAGATAGAGGGATACAAACCTAAGGAGGGTAGTTTAGAAATTAAGAGATAAGTGCCATACTCTACTGTATAGAAGGCATTCAATTTGTCTAGCTCTCACTGAAATCCCAAAAGGAGAATGACTAAGAATTAGTTATAGAAGAAAGAAGATCACCAGTAGAGCGGTCCTTAAGGAAGCCGTACTGGCGATCTGAAAGACAAATGCGTAAGAAACTTTGAAATAAGAATAGTTTAAAAAACTACAGAGAAGGAACAAATGAGAGCAACAGGACGATAGTTGATGGGTTGAGAGCAGTCACCCTTATTTGGGAAGATGTTAGAGGAAAGACAGAGACGGAGGAAGTTTGCCTTGGCAGGGAGTCAGCATGGAAGAACAGTTTTGAGTACAGCAGGAGGAACACCATGTGGTCCATACACCTTCTTAGTATTAAGCCCAGAGAGAGCACAAAGTACATCCTAAGAAGAGATTAGAATATTTGGCATAAGTAAGAGATAAGAGGTGGAGAGGGAGGCATAGTAATCATCCAAGGAATCATCCAAGGTGGAGTTTTTCGAGAAAGTTTGAGTGGAGAGTTAAGCTTTGTCAGACGAAGGAGTGACAGTGGTGCTGTCAGAGTGGAGAAGAGGGAAAGACGAGGAAATAATATTGTTGGAGAGGTTTTTGGCTAGATGCCATGAAGTTTGGGAAGAGCTATAATTAGAAAATTCAGAACATTATTATTGATGAAAGAGTTTTTGGCGAGTCAAAGAACAGATTTGGCTTGATTCCGGGCCGAAACATAGATTCTTGAGTTTAAAGGCGACAGTACAGTTTGAAAGCTTCTTCCTTATTGCGGCATATTATTTGTATGCCTGTTGTGTTTATCAAGTTGAGTCTAGTGTCGGTATGTACTTGCAACAAAAGAAGAATTAATAGAGAATTTGAATGTTGGTGATGAATTCAGTAACAGCGACCATCGTACGATAACTTTCACTTTAAAGTTTACTAGTAATGAACCAAATAGTAGCATCGAAAAAGTCCCTAATTTCAAGAAAGCAAACTTCCATAAACTTAGAGCTATGTTTAAAGAAACTGACTGGAGCTTTTTAATTCACAATAACGACATAAATACATCTTGGAAGTTATTCGAAGCCACTTACCTAAAAGCAGTGCAAGACTGCATACCATCGAAAACTCGGCGTCCAGGCCATAATAATAAGCCCAAATGGTGGAATAAAGATATTTCAAACTGCCTGCTTGCTAAAAAATTTGCTAATGATAGATTAAAATCCTCACAAAATGACGAAGAACGGCTGAAATTTGTAGAGCTACGACGCAAAGCCAAAAAGTTAATTAAGCAAAGTAAAAAGACCTTAGAGTTACATATTGCGAATCAAAGTAAAACAAACCCGAAAGAATTCTATAGTTATATCAGAAAGAAAAAAGTCGTTACTTCAACTGTTGGACCGTTAGTCGATGAAAATGGAGAATACACCAAAGACGAAGAACAAATGAGTAATGCCCTCAATACCTTCTTTGCATCAGTTTTTACAACAGAAGACCTCAGTGATATCCCTACACCATCGCCGATTCAGATTGATAATTCAGATGTTCTAAGTAATATCACCGTTACAGAGAGAGAAGTATTGAATTGTTTAGATAAACTCAAGGTAAATAAAACGCCTGGACCTGATACAATCTCGCCTAGAGTTCTAAAGGAAGCTAAGGATGAGCTCTCTAAACCACTGACATTACTATTCAATAAATCCTTGCAGTCTGGAACTATGCCCGATCAGTGGAAGCTAGCCAACGTAACACCGATATTCAAAAAAGGCAGCAAATCCCTACCCAGTAACTATCGTCCAATTAGCTTAACCTCAGTTGTATGTAAAATGCTAGAAACGGTCATACGAGACAGACTCGTAAATCACTTAGAGGAAAATAACATACTTAAAGATACTCAACACGGCTTTCGTAAAAAACGTTCCTGTTTAACAAACCTCTTAGACTTCTTCCACGATATCCTCAACCTCTACGATGAGAGTAAAGCTGTAGATATTATATACCTTGATTTTCAAAAGGCCTTTGACAAAGTTCCCCACAAACGTTTACTGCTAAAACTAAAAGCGCATGGAATACAAGACGGTGTGTTGAAATGGATAGAAAATTGGCTCAGCGACAGAAAGCAAAGAGTAGTCATAAACGGTAAGGCATCAAAATGGACCAATGTAAGTAGCGGGGTACCCCAGGGATCGGTACTAGGACCAATTCTCTTTCTAATTTACATCAACGACATAGATGAGGGTCTCACCTGTACAATCTCAAAATTTGCTGACGATACAAAAATTGCAAATAGCGTACTCTCAAAAGAACAAGTTGACGATATGCAACACAATCTAGATAAATTGTCATGTTGGGCCCAAATTTGGCAAATGAGTTTCAATGCGGATAAATGTAAAGTACTACATATCGGATACCTAAATGAGAAAGCAAACTATTCGATGAATGGCACTCAGCTTAAGAATGTAAACAGAGAAACCGATCTGGGAGTAACAATATCGAGTAACCTAAAACCGAGTCAACAATGTTCAGAAGTTGTTAAGAAGGCAAACAAAATAATTGGCTTTATAGGCAGGTCATTTGAGCATAAATCCAAAGAAGTTATCCTAACCCTTTACAATTCATTAGTCCGCCCTCTTCTGGAATACTGCGTTCAATCCTGGTGCCCTTATTACCAAAAAGATATAAACAAGCTAGAACGAGTTCAACGTAGAGTTACCAAAATGATACCTAGCCTAAAGAACAAACCATACGAAGAGCGTCTTAGAGAATTAAATCTATTTCCTTTAACTCAGCGCAGATTAAGAGGTGACTTAATTCAAGTGTTCAAAATCATCAAAGGCATCGACAATATGAACTGTAGTAAGTACTTCACTATCGACCAATCTAATTACACGCGGGGAAACGGTTGCAAAATTATTGGTAAATCTTTTAACTCACACGAATCTAAGAATTTCTTCTTCAATCGAGTTGTCAACTTGTGGAATGGGCTTCCCCGAAACGTTATAGACTGCATCACCGTTGATTCATTTAAACTCCGCCTAGACAAATATCTCGCATCAAACCCGCGACTGACTGCGTTTGTAAATGAATAACTTTATTTTATCCCCCCCTCAGTTACTAACCCATCTGTCCCCTACTAACTTCCTAATCCTGCCACGGACATTAGTTCCAGGGCAGTAATTCCCTTTCCAATGTTCCCTTACCCACTCTAAACCACTGTTTGGACACTTGATCCTCAGTGTTTTGGAGGACAAGCAACCTAGAAGGGTCACTAGATCTGTTGTTGCTTGATTTCCTTTGTACTCCTTTGTACTCCTTTGTATGCCCACCAGTATGTCTCTGTCTGTCTGTCTGTCTGTCTGTCTGTCTGTCTGTCAGTCTGGCTGCCTCTCTGTCTATCTCTTTCTCTGTCTTCCTATCTGGTGAGCAATCTGTCTTATCTAAAGTCTGTATGCTTATTAATCTGTCTACCTCCCAACCTGTCTGTTTACCCGTGTATTTTTGTACGTGACATATGTGAAATAAAAGAAAACGGGTCATGTGCACAACTCTTCAGTACCCCCTCCCTTTCCATATCCATCCCCTCCCCACCTTGATCCACTTGTTTGTATCTCCTCAGCGATTCTCTCCCCAGTCCCCCACCCTGCTCACGACTTGATACAAATAATGTTGTATGAATCTCCATTATTATTGCATAAAGTACTAATCTACACTTAATGGTTTGCCGTTTACAATTTCTCCAATGACATGGCAGAAAAATGAAGATAAACACAAGGACTTGGAAATATAAGTAACTGCTCGTCACGTCCCGCCCCCACCTCCGCACAAACGCGCGAGCGCACGCACTCACACACATACACGCGCACACACACCTGGAGCAGTACTCGGCTATCTTGAATCATATAACTTACTCCAACATATAAGATTTGTATGGTTATTATCATTATTATTATTATTATTATTATTTTTTGTTGTGTTAGTACTTTATAATCTGTAGGTACATTAAATGTAGTATATGATTGCATGACAAATGTGCCCAAAATAATGACATACCTTATCCTCTCCTGTAATTACTCTCGTCTTGCACCTTAAGTTTTGCACTACAATCATAGACATCCTCAGCAACACACACAGGACCACCACTACGTCTGCAACCATCGAATGAAAAGATCATAAAGTTACACTCTTAAGGGGTAGGGGTAGTGGTAATGTTTTGGTCTATTTGTTTATTGATATATTTTATAGTTTCCTCACTAGACCTCCACCAGGCTTAACAAAACTATAGAAACCCCTTCCAGTATAATTTGTACATTTTTCGGTAGAAATATGTCTCGGCCAATGCCCAGTTCCTACTATAAATTACATCGCTCGCCAAGGAAGAAATCGACACCTAAATGGCACAAAAGGTCTTAATATTGACAAAGAAAGGGGGCGAAAGATCTAAAATTCGCCAAACTATGGAACGAACGTTTTCAAATCTCAAAACAAATGTACTAAGCATGAGGGAGAAGGGGGTCAAGAAAAAGCGACTATCTCCCTCTTAATAAAATCTTTCTTTTCAAATGTTATTCAGGTTTATATGAAGAGTAATGTTATTCAGGTTTATATGAAGAGTAATGTTATTCAGGTTTATATGAAGCGTAATGTTATTCAGGTTTATATGAAGAGTAATGTTATTCAGGTTTATATGAAGCGTAATGTTATTCAGGTTTATATGAAGCGTAATGTTATTCAGGTTTATATGAAGAGTAATGTTATTCAGGTTTATATGAAGAGTAATGTTATTCAGGTTTATATGAAGAGTAATGTTATTCAGGTTTATATGAAGCGTAATGTTATTCAGGTTTATATGAAGCGTAATGTTATTCAGGTTTATATGAAGAGTAATGTTATTCAGGTTTATATGAAGAGTAATGTTATTCAGGTTTATATGAAGAGTAATGTTATTCAGGTTTATATGAAGAGTAATGTTATTCAGGTTTATATGAAGAGTAATGTTATTCAGGTTTATATGAAGAGTAATTTTTGAATTCAACGAGAGAAGAAAACTGAGTTGATGTTGTGAAGGCATGACTAGAGTTGTGAGCCTGACTGCATAGCAAGGTTGGGGCTCAGCTTTAACCCCTTTTGTACCGGCCACGTCTTTTTGTTTTGATTTCAGCTACATTTAGACAATGTTATTAAGTTTAGGAAGGTAGCCAAAATAATAAACGGAGATAATCTGCAGCCTTTTCATTGCTAGACGATCTTCCTACGCTGAATAAAATCGCTGAAGTTGCCAGAACATAATGAAAAGGGATACAGGACGTTTCGTCACCAACCCGTTTCGTCACCGCGATCTCAGACGTTTCGTCACCATAATTAGCCACTACCATTTCAAGGCCATTGGACCTTGATTAGACCTTTTCATTACCGGATGTCACCGGTACTGAATGGGTTAATGCTTCAATCATCGAGCCACTCTTGCCACGTTTTTAAATAGTTATCGAAATTTTAAAAGTATATTACTATTATTATTATTATTATTATTATAATAATTATTATTAATAATAGTAATATTTGTATTAGTATTGTCTTAGTTTGCTACCTAGAATTTCATCGAGCTTATAAAACACCCTCGAGGCCCCTCCTCGAAATAAATTTGTGCGAAAAATGCCCTGTCCGGTTCCTCCTAAATTGCAGGTTTGCTATCGCTCGGCAAGAAAAAATAGAAGCGTAATTGGCACGAAAGGTCTTAAAATTGACAAAGAAATGGAGCGAAAGGTCTTAAAATCGCCAAAAATAAAGGACCGAACGTCTTACAATCTCAAAATTAATGGGGGTATGCATAGGGAGAAGAGGGTCGAGAAATAAACCCTTAATGTTGGTTTTGTCTCCCACACCTCACCCCATGTTGATTTAACTCACAAAAGAGAACAACAGAGACGAGGTATATACTGTGTGTTTACCTCATCAATTCACTCCTCCTCGTTTAGCTTTTTGTCCGTGTGCGTGTGTGATGGGCTCAACTGGGCCCGGCACACCTGTAATTGATATTTATCTGGTAAACCCATCTTGACCAGACTTTCAAAGGGACCTTAAGTCAGATACATATGCAAATCTTGGCCAGGAGGGCTGTCCAAACCGACAATCTTCATACATACTGATACCTGGGTGAGCTCCCGTAAGTGTCAGCAATTCACATAATTCCATCACTCAAGTCTCCAATGTTGGTTCTGGAAGTCCTCTTGAGATACCCCAAGACGACATACTTCTCTTCCTTTCTTAAGTGGCCTACTGTCTCTTCTGTAGGTTTTATGGAGAGCAATTGAACCTTGAAGAAGCTGGAAATATGTCCTCGTTGCTCGTATTGCCAGTAGCAGGTTGAAGATTGACCACTCATGATTTGTCAAGATTTCCGTGTGATAGTGAACACCTGAGGAGCTGGCGTGAACACCGTGGAAGGTCTACTATGGTGCTATTATGGCGGGGTTGGTGCGGGTTATGGCAGGCACTGGTCCACCCTTAACAAGTTTATCAGCCAACCCCCTGTTATTACCGCCGCTCCCGTCACCAATCCTATACCC
Source organism: Paralithodes platypus (assembly GCA_032716605.1). Classification (NCBI taxonomy): domain Eukaryota; kingdom Metazoa; phylum Arthropoda; class Malacostraca; order Decapoda; family Lithodidae; genus Paralithodes; species Paralithodes platypus. Next base: position 63,621,981 of record CM064573.1, read on the forward strand.
TGTTCCAAATATAAAGGCCAAACCTCTTGAACATTTTGTTTTTTGTGAGTGAGGGACAAAAGCCAGAACTGCCGGTAGCGAGTGCCTCACCCAAAATTGAAAGAGTGACAGGGTCAAAATCAAGGGACGTTCGAGCCAAAATGCCTGGACACACTGAGTTTGAAGCAATTTAAGTCATAGAAAGAGGGAAAGACTGATTCTGGAAGAGAGTTCCAGACTTCTGCTGTTGAATAGAAAAACAACAACAATAAAGTTTAACTCTTGGGTTAGAGAGTTGCACAGAGTAGGGGTGGGATTAAGTTGCAGGACGGGTGCTTCGTGCTCTACGAAGAGGGAGTGGTATATCCTCTTAATTAGTGGTCAGGATTTTTGGCCTAGCTATCATGAATGGACTATAGGATGGCGTGACGACTGACGTGAGTGGCAGCTACGGTGACACTTCTATGTATGTGAGTTTTGTGAAAATACTACGGAAGACGTATTTTTTTTTCTTTCTGGCTACTGCTAGCCTAGTTTATTTACCATTGGGCACATTAATGTTACTCAAGAGTGACTAGTAAAGCAAGAGGAGACCATCATACTAGTTTCAATCGTAAATAATACGTATAGTCATTAATATTATTATACTGTACAGTACTGTATATGTTACGGGCTGAGGATGGGTCTGCGCGATCGATTGATAGCCCTGCACCCGAGACGGATCGACCGTGAGCGCACAAAATATAACTACACAATACAATATATGTGAGGAAAAGTGAGAACACTAGTAAATACAATATTCATACAGCTATAAGCTAACTTTCGAGTGTATGGGTGAACACAAAATGTAAAAAACTAAAAACTAAAAAATAAAAATAGAAAAGCCAAGTGTCGTGAGAATTTAAGACTAAATTGAATGGCATAAGACAAATATCATGACGATTGAAATGGGTTAGGTTGACACGTCCTAGGCTCATATTAACTTGGTAAATCTGAGCGAAATTCAGACCAAACTGAGGGTGGATGCTTAGTTTGACAGTTTGTACAGGATTGTCAGACCTGAACATATAATTACCCTCTAAAGTAACTGAACGATCGGTGCCATAGCAACAATATATACACACAACATCGTATGTACAACTAAAATCATAAACAAATATTCTATAGTCGGTTTTATTTCAGCTGGCGGTAAATTGAATTCCTGAGCAAATGATTTCTTGATAATGAAAATATATGAAACTTCTGTCTCTGCCTCGTATTAATGCCAACATTTCATAATTAACAACATATTTTGTTAACCCCTTCAGCACCATGACGCCTTTTTACCTTTGATTCTGGCTAGAACTAGACAATTTTATGCAATTTGAAGAAGGACCTGTGTTATTCAGAGAGTTTAGCGAGATCGTTTTCACCCATTTAAGTTCAGAGGTACATTATAAACTAAAGAATATCGTGCAATGGTAACCAGAATATGACGAAAATTATGTCATGGTGGTGAAGGGGTTACAATATATTACGTCATGGTGGTGAAGGGGTTAAAATATATTACGTCATGGTGGTGAAGGGGTTAAAATATATTACGTCATGGTGGTGAAGGGGTTAAAATATATTACGTCATGGTGGTGAAGGGGTTAAAATATATTACGTCATGGTGGTGAAGGGGTTAAAATATATTACGTCATGGTGGTGAAGGGGTTAAAATATATTCATCGTAGGTGAATAATCAATATAAGACCATCACAATTTACCGTCAGCTGAATATAAACATACTATACTGTAGTCACAACCACTATCAATATAAACATACTATACTGTAGTCACAACCACTATCAATATAAACATACTATACTGTAGTCACAACCACTATCAATATAAACATACTATACTGTAGTCACAACCACTATCAATATAAACATACTATACTGTAGTCACAACCACTATCAACATAAACATACTATACTGTAGTCACAACCACTATATAAACATACTATACTGTAGTCACAACCACTATCAACATAAACATACTATACTGTAGTCACAACCACTATCAAAGCCATACCCATGACAGCCTTTTCCATAAGCACTAGATTTCAGAGTCGCACCACCATCACGGAGACACCACCGCAAGCCATACGACAGCAACACGTATTACCACCATAATCACATCAACCAAAATTTCAATAGCCACCAGCCACATCCACCAGACATTAACCACTATTCCATCAACATGTCATTTTACCCAAACCCTTCACTCTCATGCATGGCTCCCCATTACCCTGTTAAACCAAAACCCACAACCCTCCTTTTCATGACCGCGTCCATCTGATAACCAAACCAGACGCTTTGGAATACCTGGAAGCCCTATTACCAGCCTCAAGGGCACCAATAAGTCAACAATTTCGCGATGTGATCGAGGTTGACATGTTCGTGGCGATGTCGTTTAACTGTACCTGCTTCAGGAAACCATGTCAGAGGATGATGGTGGAGGTGGTGGTAGTGGTGGTGGAGGTGATGGAGGTGGAGCAAATAACAGGCAGGAGGTCGGGGAACATGTTAGGTAGGCACGCTTCTGTCCCTTCTCTCCACAGAGGAAAACATATACGGAGTGTCAACTCTGATGGGGGATAATGGAACCAAGATAATGACATAGCTTGGTCAATAGATGGCGCTGTGATCGCCGGCGTGTCGTCTGTATGTTTACTACAAATGACAGGAACGATGTGAGGGGGTGTGGCAGAATAAACAAAAATGGCCCCAAACGTTGACCACCGCTATGTTGGAAAAATAGACGAACTAACGTGACCAATGATTTCATTTCATCCCATAAATAAGGAACATTCAGCTGCTAAGGGAGTGATCATATTTTCACATGAAAATATAATGTGTAAAGTAGAATTGCATAGTTTATTAGTTACAATCCAAAATAAATATTGTAACCAGACACCTCTTTGCATTTCATGTTGCCATGCCTATTTCTCTCTTTTTTATCGACTAATATACATAATAAATATATAATTGAATTATTATAAATGTTTAAATGTCACTTGCAATGGTGTACACCGGTATAAGTGTAATTATAAATAATGTCAATAAGGGTAATTCTCTGAGACCAACTTCTTGCGAATCTGCGAATTTGCACGTAAGAGCTGTGTGTGATTAGGTTACTGCAAAATGTTAACTTATTACGACAGAGAGGTCAGAAAAAATACAGTTTAATATAATAAGATAAACCCACGTTAGTGTGCATTGCAGCCATTTACATATATCTATGTAGTTATATGTGTAAAACATTTATGTGCCACACATTCTCAGTATTAAAATTAATTGCATGTTGTTAAGGGCCATTTCATAATGTATTACATTTGAATTACCCCAAGGATAATATTAGCGAGACGTTTGGTTATCAAAAATAACGAAAACTGGACACAATATACAAAGATAAAGGATACTAATATGCACCCCAAATCTGCCTGCATACGTTTTCTTTAAAACCTATTGTATTCCCATTATCTTATACATTAGCTTGGCCAATAGCTGGCGTGCATGTAATAGATGGCGTGCATGTAATAGCTGGCGTGCATGTAATAGGTGGCGTGCATGTAATACGCGTGCTGTCAGAGCTGGCTGTGCATGTCCTAGCTGGCGTGCATTTACATAGGGCTGGGGCATATAGCTGCCGTGCATGTCATAGCTGGCGTGCATGTCATAGCTGGCGTGCATGTAATAGCTGGCGTGCATGTCATAGCTGGCGTGCATGTCATAGCTGGCGTGCATGTAATAGCTGGCGTGCATGTCATAGCTGGCGTGCATGTCATAGCTGGCGTGCATGTAATTAATACTTTAGTAATTATTATAGTGTGGATTTGACACTCTGTATATTCTTTCACCCGTGCTTCTCTCCGTGCAAGAAACGTACAGTCAGGAGCATAATAAAGTTACACAAATTCGAATCTTCAAACCATTAAAGCCAAGTTAAGAAACATCTGTGCTATAATCAAGCATTGTATTGTCTCGTTTGCATTCGATATCCGTGGAATCAAATGGGTGGGTCGTCATTTATGCTCTTGATTGTACTGTACATGTTACAGTACAGACCGCTAATAACAATCTTCGTGGCCTTATCCTGGTTGTTAGGAGGTAACAGCCAGGATAAGACCACGAAGATTGACATTAGCTCAGAGGGTACCGAACCAACATACATTTGACCATATCAATCAATCAGTCTAATTCATTAACTGTTTTTGACAAATTCCACAGCTCAACCTAATTAATGCAATACAATTCAAATGATCGCTCAGCCACATTCGACCGCCTCATGCCAATTCGACCAACTCGGGCCGATTCCACCAGTCCATTCAGCCCAATTTCACGGTTCTCGGCTTAGTGACTGTACATTGTTTATTTATATATGCAAATATTTTCAAGTTAAACAATATTGTAAACATTTACCACATACAGTACTATTATTATTGAATTATTTTGTAAATATTCCACGGGTTGAACAAAACTGCAACAAATCAAGCAGCTAGATATACGACAGACCCGCTCAACTCTCAACGATACTTTTAAGGGGAGGATGATGGTTTTTCGAGTCCTCCTCCTCCCTCATGTTTAGCCCTATTAGTTATGAGATTTCAAAACATTCGCCCCATTAGTTTGGCGATTTTCAGACCTTTTGCCCCATTTCTTTGCCAATATTAAGACCTTTCGTGTCATTTAGGTGTCGATATTTTTCCTGGCGAGCAATAGCGAGCCTGTATTTGAAGAGGAATCGGCCTTCGGCTGGGAAATTTTCCGGTAAAAATTAACACATTTATAATTATCGAAGTGTTTTTTTTTTTTTTTTTTTTTTTTTTTTTTTTTTAAAGTTTGATAGAGGTTTAGAGAGCAAACTAAACCCCTTCCTTAAACCATTGAGCCGAATCAGTAAACCAATAAATCAAGCAGATAGATTTACGACAAACCCGTCCAACTCTCAACAATACTTAAGGGGAGGCTGTAGGACTGTTGAGATTAAGGGGAGATGGGTCGTTTTTCTGGTCCTCTTTCCCTCCCCCCCCCCCCCCTGTTAAGCCCCATTTGTTTTGAGAATAAAAGACGTTCGGCCCATTAGTTTGGCGATTTTAACACCTTTCATCCCATCTCGTTGTCAATCTTAAGACCTTTCGTGCCATTTAGGTGTCGATTATTTCCTGGCGAGCGAGAGCGAGCCTGAAATTTTAAGAGGAACCGGCCTTCGGCCGAGAAATTTTCTACCGAACAAGTTACAAATTTATCTTGGAGGGGGGTCCAGTTTTTTTTTCTAAGCTTGATGGAGGTCTAGCGAGAAAATTAAGAAATAAAGGAATACAAAAAAAAAAAAAAAAAAAAAGTCCGTCTCCCCTTAATAAATAGTCTTTTTTGGAATCTATAAATAATTTCGGTGCTGTTAATAATGTCAATACAATTGATGATAGTAAGCGTTGTGGAAACCTTATTAACTCTGAATGAGTCAATTGGTCGAACCACTGTCGTTGTTTGATTATTGCTATACTTTTTAGGCCAGAACATTGATGGGAAGTGTTACGAGGAAGACACATTGATGGGAAGTGTTACGAGGAAGACACATTGATGGGAAGTGTTAAGAGGAAGACACATTGATGGGAAGTGTTAAGAGGAAGACACAATAAGAAGAGAGGGAAAAAGAGGGCGATAAGACTATTAAGGGGATGCATTTCTGGATCCCCTTCTCCCTCTTGTTGAGTCTAATTAGTTTTGAGATTTTAAGACGTTCGCTTCATTAAATTGGCGATTTTAAGGCCTTTCGCCCTATTTCTTTGTAAATGTTAATACCTTTTTGTGCTATTTAGTTGCCGAGGTTTTCCTGGCGAACGATAGCAAGCCTGAAATTTAGGATTAGGAGGAACCGACCTTCAACCGGGACATTTTTTCTGCCGAAAATGTACAAATTATCTCGAAGGGGGGGGGGGGGGGCTTGGAGGGGTGTTACTTTTAAGGTTGATAGAGGTCTAGGGAGTAAAAAAAAAAAAAAAAAAAAAAAAAAAATCGCCTCAAGGGATTCTTATAGAGAAGAAACTAATTTAAATTCAACGGGTGTTCTGTAGGCTACATTCATACAATTGTCTGTTGGTAACTACGTGGAGGTATTGGATACTGGAGGTACTAGTCTACTGCATTCAAGGTTACTCGAGATACTAAAACCTATATCAGAGTTAAGCCGTTGTCACACGAGCGATTTTTCCGTAAATTTTCCATGAGCCAGTTTTTCTCATTATATTTCGGGATTTTTTGCATTGGTATCGGTAACTAGACTGAAGGTAGAGTATGTTAGGCGGCTGAATTCGGATTAAAGTGTAATATTTTGAGCTGTCGGACCATAATTGCCCGTAAAAATTGCTCGAAAAACGGCTAGTGTGACTCCGGCTTTAATCATCTCGCGCACAAGGACGCGATTTGTGCCCTTTATGGAATACTTTGTGACCATCAGGGGTGTGACCATCAGGGGTGTGACCATCAGGGGTGTGACCATCAGGGGTGTGACCATCAGGGGTGTGACCATCAGGGGTGTGACCATCAGGGGTGTGACCATCAGGGGGTGTCTAGAAACATTTAGTTTAGTTATTATTACAACCTCTGCAGTTGTCTTTGAGTGAGCTGTGGGCAGAAAACTAATGCTGGAGAGGTAATTATGAGACAAAAATAATTATAATTCTGAATACAAAACGGCAACTCTCGGTTCAACGAAAGGGCTAAGCTGAAATATATCGTACATTTTCAGCCAGCATAAAAGAAATATGACGTTTTTGTAATACAAAACACAAAATATGGGACGAGAAGGAAGCGAAAGTTGAAGCAGAAAAATAGTGAATACAGAAGGAAACAACTTTGAAATTAAAGAACAATAGGAACATTGGAATAGGAACATTGGAATAAGGGGGAAGAGTTAAATGCCAAGGGAGAGAGCGAGAGAGAGAGAGAGAGAGATGATTATATAATGTACGCAACAAAAGAACAAACATCGGAGGAAACAGTGATAAAAGGAAGAATAGGAGAAGAAAATGAAAACAAAAAGATGGACGAAGAGGTGGACTAAAGAAGTTAGATAGAATAGAAAAGATGAAAGAAGTGAAAGGAATAAAAGGAAGAAAGAATGAAATAATTATATGGTAAAGATAAAAGGAGGGAGCCGTTTGACCCAGCCGCGACCCTCCCTCATTAACAGGTAAATAATGGGGTATTTCATTATGATATAATTATGATTCTGGGGACACAGGTATGGCCAGGGAGAGCCGAGGATGGATAGAGGAGTTAGATTATAGATAAGAAATAGATAGTGAAAAAGCGAGACAATTAGACATTTAGCGGGATATTTGTATAAGTATCTAGGTTATAGATACATAGTAGATTATCTCTCCCTCCATTAATAGGTATCTAGGTTATAGCTATATAGTAGATTATCTATCTAGGTTATAGCTATATAGTAGATTATCTATCTAGGTTATAGCTATATAGTAGATTATCTATCTAGGTTATAGCTATATAGTAGATTATCTATCTAGGTTATAGCTATATAGTAGATTATCTATCTAGGTTATAGCTATATAGTAGATTATCTCTTCCTCCATTAATATTCTTGATAAGTATTTACACAAGAACCCTTCAACAAACCTGTTTGCACTTCTTTTGTAAGTTATATAAAATACACTGCACCCCTAACATGTTATTAACTACGGCCAGATACACACACACACACACGTATATATATATATATATATATATATATATATATATATATATATATATATATATATATTATTCACCCGAGTTATCCACCACAAGCTTCAAAGGGCAATGGTATGGAAAAGAGCTCCGCGGCCAAGCTCAGTCTACCTTAACCCCCTTAACTTTACTTCATAAGATAAAGTAAATTAGCTACATGCTTAGGATTTATGAAGAACGTCTATATAGACATTTGTGCTTTTACTTAAGTGGAGACTGGCCGTTTGTTAGGTCTATTAATTCATTTATTCATATATATTTTTTTAGTTTCCTCCCTAGACCTCCATCAAGCTTAGAAAAACACCCCCTAGACCCCCCTTCAAGAGAAATTTGTAAATTTTTCGGTAGAAAAATGTCCCGTCCTAAGGCCGCTTCCTCTTAAAATTGCAGGCTCGCTATCGCTCGCCAGGAAATAATCGACACTTAAATGGCACGAAAGGACTTACAGTTGACAACGAAAAGGGGGCGAAAGGTGTTAAAATCGCCAAGCTAATGGCCCGAACGTCGTATAATCTCCAAAATAGTGGGGCTAAACATTAGGGAGAAAGGGGTCCAGAAACACGGCCTGCCTCCCCTTAAGTAACATGTTTCATTCGTGGCCTTCCACTCGGAGATCAAGGGGTTTGGCAATAGATAGGCTATTATAGATATATAATTATATAGTATATGTTGAAAATATGTCCACTCTTTCAATATTTATGGTATACAAGATAGAGGTTACAGCATGCTGTGTTCAGTAAAATAATATTTATGGTATACAAGATAGAGGTTACAACATGCGGTGTTCAGTAAAATAATTGAAAAAAAGTTTCTCTAAAAAAATTTAACAGCAAGGCTCCAGTTCTGACGTTATTCTTGACTTACAGTGTGCTGGCTTAATAATCCACAAGGGTTGATATATATAGCCTCTTAAATCCTATTTTAACTAACTAACTAAGTTTGATAGCCCTCTTCTACTTTGCTCATTCTTTCATCTTTTCCTTCTCCCTAATTCTTAAGAGACCTCTCACCTCCTCAACCTGTCTATCCCCCCTCAACTTCCACTTTCCTTCTCCTCCCCAGGTAGCGACCACCCACTTATTAATTACACTTTGTCCTACCCTGTCGGTGGTACCATAAATATATAATGATGATTATATAAAATGTTTTAGATTTTTTCTCCTCTCAGTAATTGGCCTACTGTATATGAAGACCTTCCAAGATGTTATGAGACTTGAGATTATACGGCGCTTTACCTACCATTAAGGTGACATGGGCCGGTTTTCTGGACCACTTTCTCCCTCATGTTTAGCCCCATTATTTTTCAGATGTTAAGATGTTTGCCCCATTAGTTAGTCGATTTTAAGACCTTTCGCCCCATTTCTTGGTCAATATTTAGACTTTTCGTGCTATTTAGGTGTCGATTTTTCCCCTGGCGAACGATAGTGAGCCTGTAATGTTGGAACAACCGGCCTTCGGCCGGAATTTTTTTCTACCGACAAATGTACAAATTAATCTAGAAGGAGGATCTAATGGATGTTTGTTTTTAATTTGATGGAGGTCTAGGGAAGAAACTAGAAAAATAATGAATACATGCAAAAATCGCCCAAAAAGTGAACCATCCCCCAAGGCAGGCAAAAAGGTAGACATTATGTAAAGTACTGTAAAGGAAAATAAGGAGAAACTCCACTAAACTAACCAGGGACTAAGGTAAGTTGGGAAGGAAGGGAGCCACACGATAATATAACCGTGATGTAGGACAAGGAGAAACACGAGGACAATTCAATTACAACAATAGATAAATAAATAAATAATACTAATAATAATAATAATAATAATAATAATAATAATAAATAAAATAAATAAATAAATAATACTAATAATAATAATAATAATAATAATAATAATAATAAATAAAATAAATAAATAAATACAAATATAAACAGACAATGGGAAAGAATAGTTGACTAAAGCCGAGAGAGAGAGAGAGAGATTTACATAGAGTTACTTATATATACACAGACTGCACACACCTTGCGGTCCCTACTAGGCAGTCCGGACTTAATGCTAACATATAATTTGCTACAAAGTGGAAGGTAAAGTTAGCGAAGCAGTAGGCTCTCTCCCCACCCACTATTCCTTCCGACCTTGGGTCGGCATGACATATAGTTCGGGAAACAATGACAGAGTGAGAGAAAAAAATATAATAAAAAACAAATATATATATACAGTATATATATATATATATATATATATATATATATATATATATATATATATATATATATATATATATATACTGTATATGCCAGTTGTACAAGAAAGGACAGCCATATTCCAAGCAAGAACCATCACCAATATTCCTTCACAATAAGCGGTGGCATTGATTACCGGGAACCCGTTTATGAGCCAATAAGTTTGGAAATATTGGGAAGCTTTGCAATTGAAGACAGGATAATATGTAATGGAGACACGTTCGTAACCCCTTCTGTACCGGCGACATTCCTTTTACTTTGTACTGGCTACTACTAATCGATTGTATTCAGTTTAGGAAGGATCATTAGCAATTATAAGGCTTCGAACTATCTCAATCAACCCTTTAATTAACTACCACAGATCCTTCCTAAGCTACATAAAATCGTCTAAATATAGTTAGAATAAAATAGAATAGACGTCGCTGGTACAGAAAGGGTTAAGGGCGGATGGGCCGCTTTTCTGGACCACTTTCTCCCTCATGTTTAGCCCCATTAGTTTTCAGATGGAAAGATGTTTGCCTCATTAGTTAGTCGATTTTAAGACCTTTCGCCCCATTTCTTCGTCAATATTTAGACCTTTCGTGCTATTTAGGTGTCGATTTTTTCCTGGCGAACGATAGTGAGCCTGTAATGTTAGAAGAACTGGCCTTCGGCCGGGCCATTTTTCTACCGAAAAATGTACAGATTAATCTAGAAGGGGGATATAATGGATGTTTTTCTTTTTTAATTTAATGGAGGTCTAGGGAGGAAACTAGAAAAATAATGAACACATGCAAAAATCGCCCAAAAAGTGAACCATCTCCCCTTAAGGAGCCCATAACGCCACACTACAGATTCGCCACCCATCGATGTATTCGGCTGCCCGCGTGATATATGAGGGTACCATCACATTCGGCGCCAGGAATATTATCTTTTACGTGATCATTAAGGGAGCCCACCTCGAATTTTGTTTCTCTTTCTCTCCCTCTCTCTTTGGCTTGTATCCATTCGGCTCCATTCAGCGTACTGTTTTAAGACGTTTACCCCCCATCCAGGTGTCGATATTTTAATGGCGAGCGGTAACGAGCCAGCATATATATATTTTTGTTTTGACAGCAAGCTAAATTTTTACATTTTTCGATAGAAAACTTTCTCCGGCGAAGCCGGATTTATCCATACAATGCTGGCTTGCTATCGCTCGCCAGGAAGAAATCGACAACTGGATGAGGATAAACGTCTTATAACAGTTGGCTGAATGGGGCCGAATGGATACAAGCCAGGGAAAGAGAGAAAAGGAGAGAAAGATAAAAAAAGCCGGTGACCCCCCTTAAACAGAATCTGTTCTTCCATAGTCAATGATAGAGATCTATATGTGTATGGATCTATATGTGTGTATGGATCTATATATGTGTATGGATCTATATGTGTGTATGGATCTATATATGTGTATGGATCTATATGTGTGTATGGATCTATATGTGTGTATGGATCTATATATGTGTATGGATCTATATGTGTGTATGGATCTATATGTGTGTATGGATCTATATGTGTGTATGGATCTATATATGTGTATGGATCTATATGTGTGTATGGATCTATATGTGTGTATGGATCTATATGTGTGTATGGATCTATATATGTGTATGGATCTATATGTGTGTATGGATCTATATATGTGTATGGATCTATATGTGTGTATGGATCTATATGTGTGTATGGATCTATATGTGTGTATGGATCTATATATGTGTATGGATCTATATGTGTGTATGGATCTATATATGTGTATGGATCTATATGTGTGTATGGATCTATATGTGTGTATGGATCTATATATGTGTATGGATCTATATGTGTGTATGGATCTATATGTGTGTATGGATCTATATGTGTGTATGGATCTATATATGTGTATGGATCTATATGTGTGTATGGATCTATATGTGTGTATGGATCTATATGTGTGTATGGATCTATATATGTGTATGGATCTATATATGTGTATGGATCTATATGTGTGTATGGATCTATATGTGTGTATGGATCTATATATGTGTATGGATCTATATATGTGTATGGATCTATATATGTGTATGGATCTTGGTCGTATCTTCCTAGTATTGGTTATCATAAAGTAAGAATAATTGATTGAATATTACTTTTTCTTTCTTACTCCAATAGATAAACAGTAATTATTGGAAATTCTCCAAGCTTGAGCAGAGGTACAGTGGCGCTAATAAGTCATGTCTTAGCTGTCGTTAAGTTTGGCTCGCTCTGTGCTGTATTTATGTCTGTCAGATGTTGAATAGGGTGGGTAAGTGTAGGAACATGTTTGTATATTTCACTCGATATGAAGAAATGAAGCTTAGATATATTGCTGATACCAATTATTGATCAAAACATACTAGGTGCTGAGACATCACTTATTAGCGCCACTGTACTTTTGATTGATATTTGGATTACGTAATAACTGCCCTAAAGTAATATGTGTATGTGATCAGGAACCATATTGTTATTGTCGTTATTGTACAGTATATGCTCAAATATTAATTAATGTACAAATATCAATTTGAGCTAACCGAAAAATGATCAGAAACCATATGTTTAATATTGTTATTATATATATTTGATTTAGATAAGGTTATGTAGGAGCCAGAGGGTTAATTGAGACGGTCTTCACCCTTTTCATTCTTACAGATCCTTCCTAAGCTGTATACAATCGTCTAATGAGAGCTGGATTAAACTGTCAAAAACGCATTATAAAGGCAAAATTCGACGAAATCGTTGTGAAAAGTCAAAGTGATAGCCGTAATTGGTAACAAGCCTAAATAATTTATAAATACATAAATCAATAAATCAATATATGCTTGTATGACACCACCCTTACCTTACGTCTGCGCCGAGTGGGGTCCGAGAGTGAGTGTATGTGAGCTAGTATGCTTAAGGGGGTAGTACTCGCTTTTTATGGACCCTCTTCTCCCTCATGTTTAGCATATTAGTTTTAAGATTTTCGTGCCGTTAGTTTGTCGATTTTAAGACCTTTCGCCCCATTTATTCGTCAATGTTAAGACTTTTCGTGCCATTTAGGTGTTTATTTTTTCCTGGCGAGCGATAGCGAGCCTGTAATTTTTAGAAGGAACCGGCCTTTGGCCGGGAGATTTGTCTACCGAAAAATTTACAAATTTATCTTGAAAGGGGGTCTGGATGGTGCTATTTTATGCTTGATGGAGGTCTAGCTAGCAAACTAAAAAATAAATAAATTAATATATACATAGATCAAAAACCAAGCCCTACCCCCTTAATAAATACATTAATAAATAAATATTTGGTCATGTGACGTCACCCTTACTTTACGCCTGCGCCGAGTGGGGTCTGAGAGTGAGTGTGTGTGAGGCAGTATATGTTTATCCCTCCTCCGCCATTCCTTCACTACCTCTCAGCCTGACGCCTTCACAGCCCCCGACACTCTCCAACTGGTGTAGAGATAGACAGACTAATAACACACATAACACAGCCACTCCAACAGCTTCCTCTCTCTCCGACACCCCTTCTCCCCTCTTTACACTCTTCAGAAAATAGGAAAAGTAGAAAGTAGCTACGAGGTGCCGTTGTAAAGGCGTATCCCTCAATACCTTCACCTGACCTGACCTGGGCTACGTCAACTGGAGATCATGCCATCGCTACTGCTACGGTTCCTCCTGACGGGGTCGCTACTGGCTGGTGGGTGGCTTTTCAGGTGCTGAATTTCCCAAATTGACTAATTCCTTGAATAGGACGAGAGTACGTTAATATATGTGCGACTAATTTGCTTGGGAAACATAACTTACTCATATAGTAATGTACATTCTATGTGGTGGTTTTGTGTTTATAGTAATGTACATTCTATGTGGTGGTTTTGTGTTTATAGTAATGTACATTCTATGTAGTGGTTTTGTGTTTATAGTAATGTACATTCTATGTGGTGGTTTTGTGTTTATAGTAATGTACATTCTATGTAGTGGTTTTGTGTTTATAGTAATGTACATTCTATGTGGTGGTTTTGTGTTTATAGTAACGTACATTCTATGTGGTGGTTTTGTGTTTATAGTAATGTACATTCTATGTGGTGGTTTTGTGTTTATAGTAATGTACATTCTATGTAGTGGTTTTGTGTTTATAGTAATGTACATTCTATGTGGTGGTTTTGTGTTTATAGTAACGTACATTCTATGTGGTGGTTTTGTGTTTATAGTAAAGTACATTCTATGTGGTGGTTTTGTGTTTATAGTAATGTACATTCTATGTAGTGGTTTTGTGTTTATAGTAATGTACATTCTATGTGGTGGTTTTGTGTTTATAGTAATGTACATTCTCTGTGGTGGTTTTGTGTTTATAGTAATGTACATTCTATGTGGTGGTTTTGTGTTTATAGTAATGTACATTCTATGTGGTGGTTTTGTGTTTATAGTAATGTGGTGGTTTTGTGTTTATAGTAATGTACATTCTATGTGGTGGTTTTGTGTTTATACATTTCAAAATTATATTTTGCTAAATCGCTGTTTCCACATACTGATTTTGATAAAACAAAATTGCCTTTATCTTGTGCGGATCCCGTTTTGGTTTGTTTGTTTTGCAAGTTTTACATTATAATAAATAGGGGTTTCTATAGGTCAGGGTAAACCTGTGTCACACACACACACAGAAGCTAGCTCAACTGTACTTCTAGTCCTATCCACTCACATGCTGATGACTCGACCTTACACTATTCAACTAGTTTTCCACAACGATCCAGCATGTAATCACTCCAAAACTATGAGGCCATACCACGTCTATCCTCTGATGTATTAACTATTTCGTATTAGGGCAGAGATTTTTATTTTCCAATGCTTCCAAAACCCAATTTCTCCTATCAACCCATCGCAATCTTCCACACGACTACCCCTTATTCTTCAACAGTACACAAATCAACCCTGCATCTTCTCTCTGTATTCTTGGTAATATTTTTCTCCTGACCTTTCTTGGAAAGATCATATTACCACTTGAAATAGGGGAGAAAAACAAAGGAGGAGACGAAAGCACCAGTATAGAAACAACTCCTGTCACCAAGCAGCTGAGACATGAGGACACAAGAGCCTCCTCACCCCGGCAGGCTCGGATCGCCACCATCACCTTGCCACGTCCCCCGACACCAGGAAAAAACTTAATTAGAAAACCAACCTGCAACACCACCAGTAAACTCAAAGAACACCAACCACAGCACCCAGGGGAGAAAACCTTTCATAAACCCAAAACCACCACGTGCCCATCTTGCCCGGACACTCACCACTGCCGTGGCGTGGAAGCCGTGGATTCTGAGAGGGGCTACCGCCGTCGACACACACCCTCCTCTGCACACAACCGCCCTTATAAACCCGAGATGCTCAGCCGGAAGGAACGACGGAATTGGTAAGACATCCCCAGCCAAAACCAGAAGTGGTACAGTTGTTAAGATATATAAAGGCACTGGCTGAGGATATCTGGAAGACTTGAGATTATATATACCAAGAATTTTCCTTGAGGGTGTAAGACACTGGTGGAACTACTCGACGCAGTTTCTTGAATGTACCTTGGATATTTGCTTTGTATCTTTGTTATATGCGCTATATTTCTAGTAAACCCAAAAACATACGAAGGCTGGTTGGAAGAGCGTAAGACTCTGGTGTAACGGGTTCCTTCTCAGTCAGGACTTGTAGTGGAGGGTGTAAGACACTGGTGAAACAACTCCCTACTTAGTTCTTACGATACGTGAGCGTAAGACACTGGTGGAACGGCTTGTCTTCATAATAATCCCAAGACTCCATTACAGAAGTTCCTGCAAAGACTCACATAGAAATCTAGGTCTGGATTGTAAATGAGAGCGTAAGACACTGGTGAAACGGCTCCCTACTTTAATCCCATGATACAAGAGCGTAAGACACTGGTGAAACGGCAGTTTTTTCATGCAAGACCCTCACCTCTACAGTCTTCAGATCTTTCCAAGGAAGTCTTCAATCATCTACTGATGTCTAGGTCTGGATTGTAAGAGAGAGTGTAAGACACTGGTGAAACGACTCCTTACATTAATCCCATGATACGAGAGCGTAAGACACTGGTGGAACGGGTCGTTTTTATCTAAGACCCACACCTCTACAGTCTTCAGAGATCTTCAAGAAATCTTCCCCTAACTTCTGTCACCGTCACACGACAGGACCACCCCCACGGAGCAGGACGTCATAGGGAATACCAGTCAAGTAAGAACCTACCTATAAAGTCAATACAACCCCAGTAAAAACCCGGTATAACACCACTCTTGCTATAACAGCATCCCAGAGATTAGGCGTGCTATATCGTCTCCTTTGGTTCTTTACCCCAGCACAGCTTCTTGTTCTGTATATGGGTGCAGTGCGCCCATGTGTGGAGTTTTGTTTGCAGGTGTGGGGAGGTTCCACCCAGGGATGGTCTCCCTTTATCTTTTTCCAATGGGTTCAGGATCGGTAGGTGGTGAGCTGTTGGGGTGTGGCGTCAACCCTGACCCAATGGCTGGCGCCGGAGGGAGGCTGTAGGACCCGGGCCTTTCCTCCGATGCCGACTACACCGTTTGTATCCAATTCCAAAAATGTACAAATTGACCTCGATGGTGGGTCTTGGCAGGATTTTATTTTAAATTTGATGAAGGTCTAGGGAGCAAATTATAAACCTTTCCTTAACAGAAAAACTAATGAAGAATAGGGGAGAGTGAAGCAGTTCGCAATGTTTAGGACAGTCTCCCTTTATCTGTTTCCAATGTGTTCAGGATCGGCATGGGGTGAGCTGGTCCTGGGGTGTGGCGCCAACTCCGACCCAATGGCTGGCGCCGGAGGGAGGCTGAGGGACCCGGGCCTTTATACCGGCGCCAACTACACCGCCTGTATCAGATTCCAGTTCGAGCGGCTGGCGAGGGCTAATGTGATGCTCAGGGCGGACTCCGGTGCTATTAGGCCACTCCTTCAGCTGGGTCAGTAGTAGAAGGATTCAATTTTATATCACACTTCAAAATTCAATTATATATCACACTTCAACTATTGTAAAGTATCAAAGTCTAGTTAATTCATATGCATATTACACAGAATCTTGCTTAATTTGTATTTTTTTTTTTATATTTTATCAATACACAACCCCTCGTCTAACATATCAATGATAATACAATTTTGTTATCCCTAGAGGTGAATGTGGATAAGTTACGTATAGCAGCCTCCTACCAGTCCCGATACCTGGTGCTGGATACCTGGCTCAGACCCCATCGCTGGTACCTCATCTGCATAGCTTACGACAGTCACAGGTCACAAATCACCACATTCATGGATGGTAAACTAATAGGCACAAAGAACCTGACTCGAGCTAGTTCTACTCACGCTACTGAACTGACAGTGGGTTTTATGGATCCATCGTGGTATCCTGGTATATCAATTATTGGTAATGTGACTCAGTTTAACCTATGGGATCATATTTTGACTTCCCAAGAATTGCTGATTCTAGGACAGTGCAAACAATCCTTAGAGGGTAACGTTGTAAGCTGGAGCAAGGCAGCGTGGGAAGTACACAATGCAGAAATATTTGACCAAAACCTCACAGATCTCTGTTATCAAGCCCCACCCATTGGTTTTCAGGTATTTAATGCCATGACCTACAATGAAGCCTCATACCTGTGTGAGGCACTAGGTGGAGAGCTGAAGACTCCCACGACCTTCGCTGAGGTGGCCCAAACCTTTACAATGGCTCAGGAGATCAGGTCCGACTGTCCTCTGGTGTGGGCCGGTGTGACCGACATGAACCTGGAGGGAGAGTGGACATACCATCATAATAACAGTCTGGCATCCAATCTCCCATGGGCCTTTGACGAACCAAACGGCTTGACTTACGAGAATTGCGGCGGTCTGGATTTGGATGGTATTATAGACGATGGATGCACATCTCAGCGATGTCCAGTGTGCACGGTGGCTGCTGAGGTGAGTTTTACTCTGCGAGGTTCCTGTGAAGAATTCGTGCACAACATGAATTACGTGATGAAGACTGAAGTTGACAGACGAACCTTCATTGGCTACGGCGACTACTTCATCTATCAAAACGGGAGCCATTGGGTGTGGATCAATAACATAACAGATGTGCTGATGGCGACAATGGTGCCCTTGCGATACAACTATCCAGTGGGGCGCCAGATGTGGGTCTTGCACTACCCAGTGTGCCAAGAGGAACCAGGCACCACACGACCCTTCCTGCTGACGGTGTGCAAAGAAGGTCAATTCACCTGCGATGATGGCACCTGCGTCCCTCTTGACCGACGTTGCAACTTGCAATATGACTGTTGGGACCACAGTGATGAGGCGGAGTGTCGTCTGGTGCGTCTGCCTCTAGATTACAAAGTAAAGATATATACAAGTGTTTCTTTTTGTATTACCAATTAATGCGAGGTTGGATCCTTAGTGGTTTGTGCCCCATTCCTTGTTCTTCCCTTTCTCTCACAAACATTACGCTATTCATAGTACAATTGGGTCTGAGCACATGATTAGATTGATATCCAGTATTCGAAATATGGATATTAATTGTAGTCATGTACTCAATCTTTAACGGTCTTGGTGGTACAATGGTTAAAGCGTGTAAGTTCTGTATGTGGTGTCCTGGGTTCGAATTCCCTTGAGGATCATACAGTATGCTTTCATTAATTTCAGTGGGAGTTATTGTTGTTAAGAACGATATTAGTTAAAATCATGGCAGTTGGAAGCGAAGTGACCCTAATCAGCAAAACAAAAATATGTCATTGAGTGTTTATATCACATTCATAAGTTATCACATTATTGAGACTTTCAGTTATTGTGTACAGTTGTCATGAAACTATAATGTTTCATGTATGGCATTGTGTGTAGTGAAACCAAATATGTAGCAATAAAGAAATATGTTATATAACCAGTATTAGTATTAACCCATTTTGTGCCTGTGATGTCCTTTAACTATATTATTGCTACTATTAGACGATTTGATTAAGTTAAAAAAGGGCTTCCAGCAATTAACAGGCTTTGAACTTCCTCACTTAACCCTTTCTACTACCACAGATCCTTCTTACACGGCACAAAATCGTCTAAACATAGCAAGAACAAAATTAAAAAGATGTCACCGGTACACAAGGGGGTTAGCGATTCATAAACCATTAGCTTTATGAAATTAACAAACTTTGCCCTTTGAGAGCACCGTACCACCTCGTCCTGGTGCCGGAGGGTCTGGAGCGTTGGAAGTGCGTGCGGAGCTAACCCTCGACAACATCCAGGTGGACACTCCCAGCATGCAGCTCCGGGTGGCCTTCAAGCTATCACTCTCATGGATGGACACCAGGGCCCTCTACCTCAACCTCAAAGCGGATCTGGGGTTAGTTAAATAGATCGTTAAGGGGGGTCACCTGTTTTTTTATCTTTCTCTCTTTCTCTGACTTGTATCCATTTGGCCCTATTCAGCCTACTGTTTTAACACGTTAACCCCCACCCAGGTGTCAATATTTTCCTGGCGAGCGGTAGCGAGATAGCATATATATATTTTTGATTTGACAGCAAGCTAAATTTGTACATTTTTTGATAGAAAAATGTCTCCGGCGAAGCCGGATTTCTCCATACAATGCTGGTTCGCTATCGGTGGTGATCCCCCTCAAGAAAATATTTATCAAACAGTATATACTCAGGCACACACCCCATTGTTGGGGGTGGCCGACTCGAGACGCAGACCGAACAAAAACAACATATAAAGTTCCAATTCTTTGGGTCCGGGACCACTTTCGAGTTCCCTCACCCATTACTAGGTCTCATCTAGCAGGTGAATTTTACAAGGGGAGAAAGATTCCTAGCACCCTGACCCCAGAAGGAAAAGTAGGACAGTAAAAGAGACAGACAGAAACGGCTAAGGTTGGGTAGAGGATGCCAACCCTCACTCTGGATAGGACCAGACCTACCCAAAGCTAGTGTTTTTTACAACGTGAGCGAACTGGATTATACGCGATCACACTCCACTGTGTTATCATATGGTGCATATTAACCCTTACAAGATACGATGACGCATTTTTTTTTTTTTTTTTCTGGCTATTACTAGACGATTGTATTCATATAAGGAAGGGTGCATGAAAGTCAGAGGGGTAATTGATATAGTCTTTACCCTTATAATTCCAGACTGCAGCATCGTTGATTCCTTTAAACATCGCCTAGACAAGCACCTCGCCTTAAGCCCGAGACTGATTGCATTTGTAAATGAATGACCTTTCTCTCAGATACATCTTGTTATGTTATTAACTCAATGTTTTCCCTACTAACATCTAAGCCTGCCAAAGACATTAGTCTTAAGGCAGTGCTTCCCTTTCCAATTGTCCCTTACCCACTCTGAGTCACTGTTGGACACTTTGA
This sequence comes from Paralithodes platypus, assembly GCA_032716605.1. Lineage (NCBI taxonomy): Eukaryota > Metazoa > Arthropoda > Malacostraca > Decapoda > Lithodidae > Paralithodes > Paralithodes platypus. Next base: position 63,642,367 of record CM064573.1, read on the forward strand.
AGAGCAGTGATTTAGAGGGCAAGCAGCCTCGAGGGGTCGCTAGACCTGTTGTTGCTCGACTTCCTTTGTACCCCGGGGTGACCTTTGTCAACACCGTAGACAACGAAGTCATAGTCACATACATAAACAACCTCTCTCTCTCTCTCTCTCTCTCTACAACCTGAGGAACTAACATATCTCTTTTCTTCCCTCCAGTTTGAACCAGGTGGACGTCAACGTAACCCATGTGTGGTACCCCGGAGTGACCTTTGTGAACACCGTGGACAACGAAGTCACGGTCACGGATCAACACAGCCGTACGAACGTCCTTAGGCACACCAGGAACATACGGGGGGACAAGTCGCTCGCCAGGGAGTGTAGGTTATAAGCATCATAACATTACACAACATAACAACATAAACGTAACATTACTTGACGTATTAACACAGCCACATTAACGTCCTCAGGCACACCCGGAACATACATTGGGATGGGTGAGGGCTGGTCCTATCCAGAGTGAGGTTTGGCATCCTCTACCCAACCTTAGCCGTTTCTGTCTGTCTCTTTTACTGTAGTACTTTTCATTCTAGGTGCTGGGGAGATCGCTCAATTGGGTGGCACTGCAAGGGAGGCTGCGGGCGGTGGGGGTATTGACTCGGGGGTGCAGGTCCGTTGGCTGATGATCCCCTTCCCCGCTGCCTTCTCAGAGACAGGTTTCATCTCACCCTGGCTCTTTCGGGGGCCCGAGCATCTGGAGCGGCTTTGGTAAAGCGGACTTGGGACTATTCGTCCAGAGAGTCTGGGGAACAACAACATCATACATTGGGACAAGTCGCTCGCCAGGGAGTATAGGTTATAATAGATGATAACATAACACACCATAATACCAACATTACCATAACATAACAGTGACGTATTAACATCCACAGGCCCACCAGGAACGTACATTGGGACTAGTCACTCGCCAAGGAAGGTAGGTAATATAACTCAACAAAACATAGCACAACACTAAATTACAAAAATATAACATACTAGAGGGGTACACAGTAGAGTGCATACCTCCGCCTACACTGGCTGGATCTTTCCTATCTGCCCACCTAATTTCAACTACTACTACTACTACTACTACTACTACTACTACTACAACTACAACTAACCCCCCCCTCCCCTCCTCCTAGTGCTGCTGTATCCTGGGTGGGGTAACCCTATCGTCAGTTACCGGAAGTACCTATCATCCTTCACCTGCGACTTTGACCTCACCCGCTACCCCTTCGACCGTCAGATATGTCACCTCATATACCAGCTGTCTTCTGGGGCTCGCGATAATCTCAGGTAATTATATATATATATATATATATATAAATTAATAAATAAACGGCCCATCTCCCCTTGACTGCTATTTGTCTTTTTTTACGTTTTGTTTTCTTTTTTGTTTTGCCCAGGTGGGACGAATCCAGCAGCTGGGTGCGATATGAGGGTAGCCAACTGCTTCTGGAGTACTCTGTGGGGAGGGTTACTGTACACCATAACGCCACGGCCAGCGTACTCAAGGTTAGTACAGTACTCTATAATTCACAAACGACTGGGGTAAGAAAGCTAATATTTCTACCATTTAGGAAGGGGCTGCCAGGGAATAGGTGTGGAAATTTACAGCTAATTTGATGTGGCCCATTTTGAGTTACAGAGGTTAGAGTTTACGATTTCTGGCCAACCTATTTGGAACAAGGTATAGGTACAATCACTCGTAAACATTCGTGGACCTCATATGTTTTTCTGTATGCAATTATACCTCTCGTGATAAATTTTTGAATGAAACTTGCTTTTCAATTAATGGTACAGTCGGTCAAATAGGTGATGTTGTTGCACCAAGTATATTTCGATCAACAGGATGTGGTAACTCGATATATGAATGCTACCATGCATAGGAATATCTGAACTATTTGAAAGACCTTACACAAAGCAATATATTGGCAGAACTACTATTTGGAGAACACAAAAATATACAAGAGGTTTAATAAATAATACATAGAATGTGGATAAAAAGAGAAAAACTGAGAAGACAGAAAGACAATGGAGTTGGATAATACAATCAATGCCAATAGGGGGGACCGTTGAAAAGGTTATCTCCCAGACTTCCTGAATAAATACCAGTGAAAGGGATGAGAGGAGTTTCCTTTCAAGCTTTTTCTTCCAAATTCATCCTACTTCTAAATCATCTCTCCCTTTTTTTCTATTGGATATCTTTCTTCCTGCTTTTTTTTCTCGCAACTTTCTCTAAAAGGGGGGAAACCGATACAAAGGTGTGGCAGGGGTAGGAATATCCGGCCGACCCCCATAAGAAGAAGAAAATATTTGTATTTTTTCCGGCTATATGGATTATTTAAGTTATTACCAATGTTCTCTATCTTCATTTACTAATATATGATTCATTATGTGATAGGTATGACATCTCTTCCTTTTCCATGGGGCTATATATTATTGGGAAAACATATTAGAGAAACTGGCACCTCCACAACTACACAAAGGAAATTAGTTTGACTGAGGGTGTTAATCTGAAAATATAGGTACTCATAATGGTATTGCTGACGTCACCAGTGGTACTGCTGACGTCACTATTTCACCCCCCCAAAAACAAAAATGCGTATATTTTACAATATAAGATACCCATCATACTAGTATTTTACACAGGGGTATGTTAAACATCGACAATGACGATTCTGGGTATATCTGACTAAGTGAGCTATGCCCTTTAACTTCAGATGCAGAGTAGGGAGTTCTGCATAATTGTCTCATGTTACCACCTCGCATTATCCTCAGGTGCGGGTCCCTCTCTCTCGCCGCTTTGAGTACGCCATCATCAACATCTACCTACCCTCTCTCATCATGGCTATAGTGGGCTACCTCACACTCTTCTTCCTCAAGGACAACTTCGAGGTCCGGGTCATGACGTCACTTACTACCCTGCTCGTCCTCGCTACCATATCAAACCAGGTCACTATAATCGGTTTTATTTTAGCGGATGCTAAATTGATTCCCTTAGCACCTACCTTCCCTCGCAAACCTCTCACTATAGTCGGTTTAGTTTGAGTTGACAGTAAATTGAATCCCTTAAAATTTAGTTTCCCTCTCAAACCAGGACACTATCAAACAAGGTCACTATCAAACCAGGTCACTGTCAAACCAGGTCACTGTCAAACCAGGTCACTGTCAAACCAGGTCACTGTCAAACCAGTCACTATCAAACCAGGTCACTATTATCGGTTTTATTTCAGAGGACGGTAAATTGAATCCCTTAGCACCTAGTTTCCCTCTCAAACCAGGTCAATTGAATCCCTTAGTGCGGGTCATGATGTCCCTTACTACACTGCTCGTCCTCGCTACCATCTCCAACCAGCACACTATAGTCGGTTTTATTTCAGCGGACAGTAAATTGTCGTGCCCCCATCTTGAATGCTCGGCTATTGCGAAGACTTTGTAGAAAAATATGTTGTTAATTATGAGCACTTGGCATTAACCTAAGAAGCGCTAAAATGGCCTACAAGTCAGCTACGACTCGGCTACCCCTGGTGCATATTAATGGCCGAAAAGGTCACCATTGCAAAACTTAATGTAATGTACATCAACGTGTTGTGACACATCCCGCTTTGAAGGTTATTTGCACAAAAATTATATGGATATGTTGTGGGCATATATGTGGGAGTTGCATGGTTGGCGAAAAATAGGCATCCGCACCCCCTTGTTTTGGTTTGATGCGGGAGGAAGGGAGGAATTACGTAACATCCCTTATATCTCCCTTATAAAGCAATATTATTGCACCACAAGGCATATGTGAAGAATTGGGACCAAGATCTTGTTGTAGAGAATGAATCAAGCACTTACATGTACAGTTTGCCGCACATATTCTATTCCGTTGGGGTCGTGATTTGGCAGCGCTACACCCACTTCCTCAACCCCCCTCCCTCCCTCCACCTCATATTGGTAGGAGGTGGAATGAGGGAGGGGGGTTGGGGAGGTGGATGCAGCGCTACCTAATCACGACCCCAACAGAATAGAATATGTGCGGCAAACTGTACAAGGTCAGGTATACACGAGTCGGGAAGGACAGAGTGGAGGGAGGGAGATGGATTTTCGCCTCCCTCCCTCTCCGAGTATATTGATCGCCTATGCAATGTTATGCTCAATACAGGGCCTTACCTCCGTCCCTCGCACACGTATCTTATGCGTATAGTATACAGTATTTATCTGGAGATGAGGGATGGTTCCAGAGCTCTGCCACCACCTAATGTGAGTGTGACTGTGTGTGTGAGGTGTAAGTGTATTATGATGTGTGGTATCGATAGTTGCCATGTTGGCTTATTCTTGATCCAATATGCAGCTGCCTAAGCCTGCTGGCGCGGTTATTGTACGCATTTCATTATCCCTCTTCCAGAAACCTTATCGCCATTGCCTAGGAGACAATTCTGAAAGGTTTATTGTGCTCCTCGGGTTAATATGACACCGAGATGTAGTATTATCATATTGTTCTATTATGTTTCGAGAAATCAGCTGCTATGGGATTCAATTTACCATCAGCTGAAATAAAACCGATTTATAGTTTACACAACTCTAGATTATTCATAAGAAGATGGATTGGCTAAATTTACAGGATAGTTTGAATTCTTTATTCCTCTAACATTTCGGCGTACATCAAACCCATCCTCAAGCAGTCTTTCTGAGGATGGGTTCTAGGAAGTCCAACATTCTGGAGCAATAACGAAGTAATGACTTTACCTTCCTTTGTCCTTCCACTCAATTCATCTACTTGTCCTAATGGATCAATCACATTAACCTCTTGAAGCTCTGACGCGTTTTAACAGTATATTTTGGCTATTATTGGACGATGTTATGCAGTTTAGGAAGGATCTGTGGGTATTTAAAGGCTAAAGACTCTCAATCAACCCTCTGACTTCCATATATCCTTCCTAATCTGAATAAAATCGTCTAATAATTACCAGAAAACAAAACAGAAGTGCGTATTGGAGCTTGAAAGGGTTAAGAGGTGAATGTCGTTTTTCTAGACCCCCTTCTTCCTCATGCTTAGCCCTATTAGTTTTGAGATTTTAAGACATTCACCCATTTAGTTTGACACTTTTAAGAATTTTCATCCCATTTCTGTGTCAACAATAAGGCCGTTCGTACAATTCAGGTATCAATATTTTTTTCCTGGTGATCGATAGCGAGCTTGTAATATAGTAATAACCGGCGCCGGACCTTTTTCTATCGAAAAATGAAAATGTTTATCTCGAAGGGTGTCTTGAGGGTATATTTAAAAGTTTGATAGAGGTTTAGGGAGCAAACTAGAAGAAAATATAATATAATAAGAAAAATATAAATATAAAATAGAATAACCTCCCCTTAATTATAGTCTAAGATCATATTGAATGTGTTTTGACGGTTCCTTGCTCTCCAGGTGGCCACATCACTCCCTAAATCCTCCAACTTCAAGCTGGTGGACGTGTGGCTTCTGTTTTGTATCTTGTCAACTTTCATCATCATCGTCTTTCACGTATTCATCGACCTCCTGCAATACGCCGAACTAAACCAAACAGAACGCAAAGGAAATCTAGTGCATGTGTCTGAGAAGCCCAGTGCTAAGGACGAAGCGGTGTTCTTCATTCGTAGCAGGCGAGAAACTCGCCAGAAAGGAAATGAAAAACCCTCCGCCTCACTGAAGGTTCGCGAGGCCGCCACTACAGGACTGGTGGCGCTGGGGAGGCCAAAACAGAAGAAGGGCTTCAGGCGGCTGACCACCCTCGGCATGGAGAGGTTTGCCCGGGTGTTTGTGGCTACAGTGTTCTTAGTCTTCAACATGGTGTACTGGCTCATCGCTTACGACACAAAGTAAACATTATTTTAGGTCCGTTCATTTCATTAACTTGACCATCTAAAGATTCTATGACGCATTTCTTTTTTTGTTGTTATCTGACTACCAGTATTATTAGACGATTTTATGCAGATAACTGATGGAACAACTATCACCTCTTCCTCTGACAAAGCTGAACTCTTTGCTAAAACTTTCGCTAGAAATTCCACCTTGGATGATTCCAGTGCTATTCTTCCCTTTCCACCCTCCTCTCTAGGATCCTACTTATTCCTGATAATCTAATATTATCTTCTAAAGATGTACTTTCTACCCTCTCTGGGCTTAATACTAAAAAGGCGTACGGTCCGGATGGTTTTCTTCCTGTTGTACTCAAAAACTGTGCTTCCGTGCAGACTCCTTGCCTAGGCAAACTCTTCCGTCTCTGTCTCTCCTCTAATGTCTTCCCTTCTTGCTGGAAGTTTGCTCTCATTCAACCTGTCCCAAAGAAGGGTGATCGCTCTCAACCCTCCAACTATCGTCCAATTGCTCTCATTTCTTGCATTTATAAAGTGTTTGAAACTATTCTTACTTCAAAATTTCTCAAGCATCTCTCTTCTCATAATCTACTTTCAGATCGCCAGTATGGCTTCCTTAGGGGTTTCTCTACTGGTGATCTTCTTTCATATCTTACTAACTCTTGGTCATCCTCCTTGTGGGACTTCAGTGAGACCTTTTCTATTGCACTAGACTCTATCGAAGGCATTCGATAGAGTCTGGCACAAATCTCTAATTTTTAAACTACCTCCTTCGGTTTCTATCCCTCCATTTGTGCCTTTATCTTTAATTTCCTTTCTAGCCGCTCCATAGCTGCGGTTGTGGACGGCCATCGTTCACTTCTTTATCCTATCAACTCCGTTGTTCCTCAGGGGTCTATCCTATCTCCAATTATCTTTCTAATATAATTATATAAATTATCTTCTCAACTCTACCTCCAGTCCTATCCACTCATATGCTAACGACTCTACCTTACACTATTCAACTAGTTTTCCAGAACGCCCCAGCAAGCAATCCCTCAAAATCAAACGTAATGAAGCCATAAAACACTTATCTTCTGATCTAACTACCATTTCCAATTGGGGCAGAGAAAACCTTGTTGCTCTCAATGCTTCCAAAACCCAATTTATCCATCTATCTACTTGTCAAGAACACCAAGAGTACTATCCCTTATACTTCAACAATACAAAAATCAACCCTACATCTTCTCTCAGTATTCTCGGTGTCTCTTTTTCTTCTGATCTCTCTTGGAAAAAACATATTACCACTCTTGCTGAAACGGCTTCCCAGTAGCTGGGTGTGCTCAACCATCTCAAGGGGTTCTTTACCCCTGCACAGCTTCTTGCTCTGTACAGGGGCACAGTGCGTCCTTGTATTGAGTACTTTTCACATGTGTGGGGAGGATCCTCTCACACAGTACTTCTAGACAAAGTAGAAAAGAAAACCTTTCGCCTCATTTACTCCCGTCCACTCACCGATTCTCTGCAATCTCTCTCTCTTCGTCGCAATGTTGCATCTCTCTCACTATTCTATCGATATTACAATAATCAGAGTTCCTCAGAGCTCTCTCAGTATATACCACCTCCTCTATGTAGGGTACGTAGTACCCGTCTTGCAGCACAATTCCACCCCTACTCTATGCAACTCTTCAACCCAAGAGTGAAAAGATACTCTCAATCTTTCTTCTATTCAACATAACAGTTGAGCTCTGAAAATCTCTCTCTGAATCCATCTTTCCGTCATCCTATGACTTAAATTGCTTCAAACTCCGTATGTCCAGATATTTTGGCTCGAACATTTTTTGATGTTGGATCTGTCACTCTTTCAACTCTGGGGGAGGCACTCGTCACAGGCAGTTTTTTGTCTCCCTCATCCACATGGAAGATTAGGAAGGATATACGGAAGTCAGAGGGTTAATAGAGATAAGCTTTACCCTTTCAATTCCCACAGATCCTTCCTAAGCTGTACACGATCGTCTAATAATAGGTAGAATTTAATGTAACAATGCTTCATACCCATGAAAGGGTTAAGGAATCCACGCAGGCTTAAGATACAGAAATGGTATATCTTTTTACTATGCTCCCTCTCACTCTCTCACTCTCTCTCAACTCTTTTTCTTTCTCTCCATTGTTTTAGTTACCACCAGTATATCACACCTCTTCACCGATAACGCCTGCACGGATCTATTGTTGTGCTCGAGATGTATGTATGTATGTGTGTATGTATGTATGTATGTATGTATGTATGTATGTATATATGTGTGTGTTGTTCTATTATCATGTTTTATTGCCGGCTGTTGGTCATGCATAGTTAAGGGGGGTCACCGTTTTTTTGTTTTTTTCTCTCCTGTTCTCCCTCTCTCTTTGGCTTGTATCCATTCGGCCCCATACAGCCAACTGTTTTAAGACGTTTATACCCATCCAGGTGTTGATTTCTTCCTGGCGAGCGATAGCGAGCCAGCATTGTGTGGAGAAATCCGGCTTCGCCGGAGAAATTTTTCTATCGAAAAATGTACAAATTTAGCTTGCTGCCAAACAAATATATATATATGCTGGCTCGCTACCGCTCGCCAGGAAAATATTGACACCTGGATGGGGGTAAACGTCTTAAAATAGTAGGCTGAATGGGGCCGAATGGATAGAAGCCAAAGAGAGAGGGAGAGAAAGGGAAAATAAAGCGAGGTGGGCTCCCTTAATGGCCTCTCAGAGAATCCTGCACGCTAATAAGGGCTCTCGTATGAGGCATGCCGACACTGAATCACCAGCTTCAGAGATAAGAAATTGTGAATATTATTATAGTCTGTTCGCTGTAAATGGGCGAGAAATCATGAACTCTATCCTCTATAACTCAAAAAGGGCTAGAGCAAATTGGCTGCAAATTTCCACATCTATTCCTTGACTGACTCTTCCCAAATGGTAACAATATTAGCTCGATTACTCGGGTCGTTTTTGAGTCACAGAGGTTAGAGTTCATGATGTTAACCCCTTCTCTACCGACGACGTGTTTTACATTTTATATTTAGAGGATTTTGTGCGGTTTAAAAACGATCTCTTATAGTAAAAAAGGTTAAGTGAGATAGTTCGAAGCCTATCAATTGCTGGAGGCCCTTTTGAAACTGACTAAAATCGTCTAATAGTAGCCAGATGAAAGTTTTAAAAAGCCGTTGCCGGTATAGAAGGGGTTAACTCTTTACATAGCGCCCACTTTTCAATTATAATTTCGTGTTAGTTTACAGTAAAGACAACTTCATAATATATTATCCTTACAACAGGTTATAATTATTCAGGATTGATTCGAAGTTATATTTTTAAATGCAAATTAATATAGTTATGATTATGCAGGAACCAATTCAATAAAACAAAATGTGTAGTAACATGTGATTTGTATGACTGAAAGATCACTTATAATTGTGTTATGTTACAAACCCATCTGTCCCCTACTAACTTCCTAATCCTGCCACGGATATTTGTTCCAGGGCAGTAGTTCCCTTTCCAATTTTCCCTTACCCACTCTAAACCTCTGTGTGGATGATCCCCAGTGTTTTGGAGGACAAGCAGCCTAGATGAGTCACTAGATCTGTCGTTGCTTGATTTCCTTTGTACTCCTTCTAATTGAGATACATTCAAATAAATAGACAAGGGTTGGATATGCAGGTCAATGTGCGTAAAGCCGGTATCACACGAGCGTTTTTTCACTCAACATTTATCCTCAACACTGGTCTGGCAGCTTATGAGGTCAACATTTAGAAAATTTCGGTCACCTAAATTCATCTATCATCAGTCTAGTTTCCAATACTAGTGCAAAATATTCCAGAAATGTTGCCAGAAACATGTTGATCATCGAATGTTGACTATAAAAGCTCTCGTGTGATACCGGCTTAAATTTATCCCTTGGAATCATACATTTCCATGGCAACTGATCACTATGAACGTAATTCACTATTTGACTTATTTGAGCATCGAACTTAAGGGGAGGCAGACCGTTTTTCTGAACCCCCTTCTCCCTAATGTTTAGCCCCACTAGTTTTGAGATTATAAGAAGTTCGGCCCATTAGTTTGGCGATTTTAACACCTTTCGCCCCATTTCGTTGTCAATTTTAAGACCTTTCGTGCCATTTAGGTGTCGATTATTTCCTGGCAAGCGATAGCGCGCATGCAATTTTAAGAGGAACCGGCCTTCGGCCGGGAAATTTTTCTACCGATAAATGTACACATTTATCTTGAAGGGGGGTCTAGGGGGTGTTTTTCTAAGCTTGATGGAGGTCTAGCGAGGAAACTAAACACATATATGAATAAATGAATTAGTAGACCAAACAAACGGTCAGTCTCCCCTTAAGGTTAGACAAATAACAAACTTAAAGGAAACTATATTAGAGCACTTTCTTCTGAGTGACTCTAGTTGGAAAGTATATTAAGTAATGGATACCTAACTTCTATCTAGGTCATTGCTTATTGCTTCACTAACAAATAATAATAACTAAGATCTCAACTCAATGGAATATAGCAAGAGCTGAAGAGGGGTTACACAGGAATACAAAGAAGAAGGCTCCTCCTCACCCACCACTCCTTCCAGCTAATACTGGCATGTAAACAGTTGGAAAAATACTACGTAGGGTTAGGTGAATGGGTGGGAAAGAAGGAGAAAGAAGGGACAGCGAGGGAGGTGAGGGGGGGGGGGGGGTGGCGGGGGGGCAGAGGCACAGAAGGGGGTTTGGCTAAAAAGATGGAGGAGGAGAATAAGAGAGAGTAGAGCTGAAAGAATAAAGAGGAATGACCGGTGGGAGGAAGAAGAGGTTGAAACTTCAGTGGTCTGATCCGAGGGTGGGTGAGGTCAGGAGAGGTCATAGTCAGGTCACGAACATGGGATAAGTGGGAGGAAATTAAGGGAGAACAAAAACGCTTCACTGCCACTGCCATCAACCGCTTCCCCTTCTGAACAATTAGTACACCAAAGAAGAAATGTCTGGTGTCCTCCGATAGTAGATATGAACATTTATGCTGTATATAGAAGAAAAACAAAATATACCATCATCATTGTATTTCATGGTTGTTCAGGAATGGCATGGGGTATTATGGTCTCCCTTGATCACTGTTATTCAACGATATCTCGGATTATGAGTTTTTATAATTATGCTACCTGTTGTCCATCAAGGAACCAAGGGGACTAGATCTATCCTGCTCCTTGTTAGTCATCAGGGTCATGACGCCTTGTTACCTACTATTCTGGCTAAAGTTAAACGATTTGATGATATTTAAGAAGGTCCTGTGTTACTCAGAGGGTTTATGGAGATCGTATTTACCCCTTTGAGTCCTAGAGGTAGAGATTATAAGCTGAATAAAATCATCTATTGAAAACCAGATTAAGATGAAAATTACGTCATCGTGCCGAAGGGGTTAATAATTGTCCCGATACCTTTGATTATTATCTTTTGATCGCTGTTTATCATCAAGGAAGGGTGGGTGGGTAGGGTAGGGTGGGGTTGGTAGGGTGGGGTGGGGGGCGGGTTGGGGGGAGTATTTTTTTCGCGTGACCACTGATGTTCACGACTGGTCTAAAAACTGATTATATATTGTATCACGACTGGTCCAGGTTAATTGTGTTCTCCCCCCTGGTCCCCGGTGGTAAGGAAGGCGTGACCACCGCCACATAATGAGCGCCCTCGGGGGTGTTAACAACCCTCATTAGCAGATCTGATAAGCTGGCGGCAGCGTCAGTGATGATGGGGGTTTATAAGGGGTAGTTTATTTGGGGGGGTTTAACAAGAACAGTGATGGATGACGACAGGGTGAGGGAGGTCAAGGGGAGAGGGTCAGGGTGCAGCAAGGAAACGGTCAGGGTCAGGAGGGAACAGAGGGTGAGAGGTTCAGGGTGAAGGGGTCAGGGTAAGAAGGGGTGAGGGTGAGGTGGGGAGAGTGTCAGGGTGAAACGTGGTAAAGGTGAGGGCGAGGCCTGGTGGTGAGATGCAGTGCACGGCCATCACTACATCCCTCTAGAAGTCTAGAAGGCCTGAAGGATACAGCGTGACCTAAGCGGTTTCAAGTCAAAACGGCCACACTCCGAAATGGCCACAAACAAAATAACTTTAAACCGAAATGACCACAAACTGAAACGACCATAGTCAACAAACCTATATGACCACATACCTAAATGGCCATATAATACGGAAGATGCTCTCACCAGCGTGCAGTTAGTGACTGGTTAGGTCAGCCACCAGCCCTCACACTGGTTCAATCCACAACTTAGATTGACAGTTTCTGGTGCTACTTTAGAGTGCGGTCTACCGCGTACCCGTGGTCTACTGATTAACAAACCTTCCCCAACCCTCACCTGACCAGTCTACCTAACCTTGACCTGACCAGGCTAAATACCGACCTTAATTCCACTTAACTCATCTTCATGGTTATCGGTTGTGTTAATCCACTGCACCCTAACTAGATTTGCTGATCGGCGGAAATAGAATCGCGCCATGATATCAGTACTGTCCATGGAAGGGTCTAGCCAGTATGGTGGTCACAGAATTAGCACAGGGTGGCACTATACCGGTTATGGTAAGATACACTGTATATGGATATTAGGACTGTGTTGGGACTCATGGGTAGGGTCTAGCACCATAATATCAGTACTGTCCATTGAAGTGTCTGACTAGTATGGTGGTCACAATATTAGCACAGGGTGGCACTGTACCGGTTATGGTGTGTAAGTAGTATACACATATCTTAATCAAAATGTATAATCGATATTGCAACATTTTAAAAACACTGTTAATGGTTCAGCAGTGATGATGTTACTATTATGCCCAGGAAATAAATAATACTCAATTTGAATAGCAATCTCTACAAACAAATTCATAAAAGCATAATAACGATTATTTCTTGATGTATAACGGCGAAAATGTATTTAATCATTACACAAAAGCATATGAATTCTGGCCCATGACGTTCTTAGTTGAGATATGCATTAATTTTACATCACCATTTATATGATATTCACCCGTTCTATTGAGTATACTATTAAGCGAACAATACTAGTTGTGTTTACTAGTTGATATAAAAAGGGAAATGCGAGATGAAGTGTTTTGTCAATCGGCTATTAATCGTCTTGATCTCAGGCTAACGATTTGTCGAGCTACTGCCAATCAATCTGGTGCCACTCAGCCTCCTTAAGGGGAGATGTGTCGTTTATACTGGCTCATTTATGTATATTTGTATTATTGTATTGGTTTCTTCCGCAGACCTCCATCAAGCTTAAAAAACACCCCCCCAAGACCCTCCTTCAAGATAAATTTTTACATTTTCGATAGAAAATGTCCCGGCCGAAGGCCGATTCCTCTTAAATTACAGGCTCGCTATTGCTCGCCAGGAAAAAATTGACACCTAAATATCACGAAATGTTTTAATATTGACAACAAAATGGGGCGCAAGGTCTTAAAATCGCCAAACTAATGGGCCGAACGTCTTTAATCTGAAAACCAATGGGGCTAAACATGAGGAGGAAGGGTGACCATAAAAATCGGCCCATCTCCCCTTGATGATGCAACACACGCCAGCAATAACAACCACAACAAAAACAACAACAACAACCTCTGATCTACCAAACACAAGCCCAAAATGACCGAGCGTGACGTCATTTCTCAATCACCCCATAACAAAGATAATTAATGAAGCCTATGGACAGTCGGCCAAATAAGTGATGTCTCGGCACCAAGTATATTTTTTATCAACAACTGGTATCAGCAATATTTAAACTTGATATATTAATGTCGAGTGAGATCCTACACTTACCATCCTATTCAACATCTGACGGGCATTAATACAGCTGATACACGACTTATTAGCGCCACTGTACGACCAAACGGTGCAATATGGACTGACGTTGCGATATTTGTATGAATAACTCAACGATACCTTCATTAATCAACCGTCAGGTGGCATTGCAATTAACCTTTTCTGTATCGGCAACGTCTTTAACCCTTTCTGTATCGGCAACGTCTTTAACCTTTTCTGTATCGGCGACGTCTTTAACCCTTTCTGTATCGGCAACGTCTTTAACCCTTTCTGTATCGGCGACGTCTCTTATATTTTATTCTAGGTATATTTATGTGATTTTGTGCACTTTAAGAGGGATCTGTGGTGGTAAAAATGAGTGAGTTAGTTAAAAGACTTAATTGCTGTTAAAGCCTGTTAATTGCTGTTAAAGCCTGTTAATTGCTGTTAAAGCCTGTTAATTGCTGTTAAAGCCTGTTAATTGCTGTTAAAGCCTGTTCATTTTAAACAGAATACAATTGTATACTAGTAGCCAGTGTAAAGTTAAAAAGATATCGTCGGTACAGAAGGGGTTAATTTTTCCGGCTGATCCTCGCACCACGACCTGCTAACTCCGGCCACAACAAGGAGCTGGGAGGTACGGGAAAGTATTGTTTTTTTTTTTTTTTTTTTTTTTCTGGACTCTCTTCTCCGTCATGCTTAGCCCCATTAGTTGTGAGATTTGTAGACGTTTGCCCCATTAGTTTGGCGATTTTAAAACCTTTCACCCTATTTAGGTGTCGATTTTTTCCTGGCGAGCAATAGCGAGCCTGTAATTTAGGAAGAACCGGCCTTCGGGCGGGACATTTTTCTACCGAAAAATTTACAATTTTATCTAAAAGGCGGGTCTTTGGGGTGTATATTTATTTTGTTAAAACTTGATAGAGATCTAGGGAGCAAACTAAAAACTTTAGAGATGCAAGAAATGAGAGCAATTGGACAATAGTTGGAGGGTTGAGAGCGGTCACCCTTCTTTGGGACAGGTTGAATGAGAGCAAACTTCCAGCAAGAAAGGAAGACGTCGTTAGAGGAGAGACAGAAGAGTTTGCCTAGGCAGGGAGTCAGCACGGAAACCGTTTTTGAGTACAAGAGGAGGAACACTGCCATTCATCCTCTATTTCTCTCTCTTCCATCTATTTCTCATTTAGCCTTTCTTGGTACTCCCTCTCTTTTGTTCTTTTCTCAAACTCACTAATTGGTATCACCTCTCCTGTAACTCTTGACTCTCAGCTTCCCTTCTACAAGATAATGATCAGACATACCCTTCGCCTCACCTCTCAACACATTCACATCCAGCAGTCTACACAATTTGTCCCTTATCACCAACACATAAGCCATTAACGCCCTCTCTACAATCTCTCCCCTCACAAGTCTCTTCCATGTAAACTTGTGTATACGTCTCTTTCTGAGGAACGTATTACCTATATAAATGGAATTAAGATAATTAACAATAGATAACTTTAACACTTTATTAAATGAAATATATACAATATATATTTTTTAGACAATATACTGTATATAAATGCAAAACATAAGGCAGACACAATATTCTCGAATATCTTACTCGCATACATAACTATCCTTACCTACCATACAAAGCCACTCTCACCAACCAAACATAACCACCCTCACCTACCATACAACCCCTCCAGACCACACGACAGGTAACTTCTTTATCCTGCCAGACCAATCCACCGTGAAATTACTCGAGGTAAGACTATAGCAGTAGCAAAGTTATTGGTTTATTGCCGGTCTGGATTTCTTGTTTTCTAAGTGTATGGAAGAGACAAAAGGCAAAGCTACTTGCAACAAGTGTCTTCCCCAAAGGTAAAAGAGCGGCAGTCGCTATTTTAAACGTGGCGTATTGGAAAGAAATGTTGTGTGCTTGTTTAGTATAGTGAAATGAACAGGAGGAGGTGTTTGTGAGAGCTAGCTGGATTAATCTATGTATACTGTAGATGGGACAAATACTGGAACAGTGAGTGAAGCCAGACAAATGAAACAGGAGTTCCAGCAACTACTTGTCACATGCCTACGGGGCCTCCCCTGGGTTTGCCCTGGACGATTGGTGTCTGCAATCTCCCTTCTACCCTGTAGTTGTCAATAGTTTCTTCTTTACATACATTTTATGAATACCGGGATGGAAATTAATGGATTTCATTCGCCACCTGGTTATGAAGAACTTAAATTAAATTGCTAATTAATCCTTTGATGATCATGACACGAGAGAGAGAGAGAGAGAGAGAGAGAGAGAGAGAGAGAGAGAGAGAGAGAGAGAGAGAGAGAGAGAGAGAGAGAGAGAGAGAGAGCATAAATAATCACATCTTCAATAATAATGATATACATAGAATTATATAAAATAGGAAGTTAATGGAATAAAATCTTAAGAACAAAATCACTATATCTTTGAATACGAAAAGGCCTACCTATTTCAATATTTAATTGCATGCCGGATTTATCCATGTTAACAATATAATAATAAGTATAAAGAATAATCTGTTGGAACTAATGGGGCTAAACACGAAGGAGAAGGGGGTCTAGAAAAACGACACATATCCCCTTAAACTAAGTATAAGGTGTTGTGCTGCAGACACCTTGAGTGATGGTTCCATTATCACTGCCTGTCATTACTACCATTATCATCCACCACTCACCATTAGTGTATATACTTCAACATACATCATATATTATTCGAAGAGTTTCATTATTATAAACACAACCCTTCTTGCAGCTTCATATTTCCAGTCAGTAGCCAGCCCTTTCTCCAGCAAGGGGTAGGGAGGATCAGCAAGAGACAATAGAAAGGAAAAAGAGGTTACAGGTGAAGAACACATAACAATTCGCCCACAAAAAGCAAGCACAAAAGCATTCAGAAGCACCAATCATTCAACAGCTCCCGAAATCAAAGCCTTCACCTCATATTTCCATAGTATTATAATAACATTGTTCCCCTTTCACTGTTACCCACAAAGCTTTCTCTCTGCTCAAATGGCTCTGCAGATCTAGAATAAATCTGCAATTATGTTATCAATGGTTCCCCCATCAATAAATAGTTGGAGGATTGAGGACATTTGGATTTAACATTATTTGGTCCAATTGTGTGTTTTTTTTTACCTCCCTTGTTTTGCTCCATTTGTTGGAATATTATTAGATTCTTCACCCCATTCAAGTATAGATTTTTTTTCTTCTGTTGGAGTGATAGCGAGCCTGTAACTTAGACAAAATCCGCCTTCGACCGGGACATTTGCGTTTTTGTTAGCCTCGATGGCAAACTCGAAACATTGCTCGAAAACGGTAAAAGCAAGCAAAATCCTCACCCTCAATAATTATCATAAAGAGGATTTGTTTTTAGTTACTACTAAGTGGCAATGCTATAAGAGTGTTTATTGATGAACAAAATATAAGAAACACTGTACAAATGAAATAGTTGGTGACATAGTGAATACCCCATCCTACCTTCCAAATATTAAAAAAATACAAATAGAAAAAAAAAAAACCCAGAAAACAAATATACTCAACTAGTGAATTCTGCAACTCTCCCTCAATCAACCTTTCCTTCATCCTATGATTTAGACTGCTTTAAACTTGGTGTGTCTAGGCATTTTGACCTCAACGACTCTTGAATTTGGCTCTCTGTCACTCTTTTGGCTTTGAGGGAGACAGTCGTTACAGGCAGCCTGGCTATTGTCTCCTTCATACACAAAGACAAAATTATACCTTCCTCTTACTTTTTCATAAGTTTCATCTAATTTTAAAATAATCCTCACCTCTCTCTCTCTCTCACACACACACACACACACACAACCACCCGCCCACCCACCCACACACACACCACAACCACCCACCCACCCACACCTACACATCACCTTTGGCAAATTAGTTCATTCATCTTCTGTCCCTTAATGAACTGGTGTAGGCTGGCCAATACATCAGTTCCCTCCCTCTACTACCCTACATTCTTCAATGTACCCGACAGTAAACAGAGATCACCCAACTTCTGCTACTATCATGAGACTGGCCTCCTTTTAAAATCAAATATTCTTTAAATTAAGACAAAATATACTTTGAGTAATAATTCAGTTTACTAAAGTGTTAAAATTTCAATGTATCATTGGTGCTCGGTAGCTAATTATATATTGAAAGCCACATTTTCCATAGACCGGTAAGCAGTAATTATAGCATAACATTCCCAGTATATCAGGTTGGCCTAATGTTAAACTATTGAGGAATAATAAAGTTACCAAATAAATGTTTTGTTAGCATAGCATATGATCGTACAATATAAACAAATGTTTAATGCCTACACTATAAAATAACTACGTGTTCATCAATAAGATAAGATATAATACAGTAGTGTCTCCTTACTACACAGAAAATGTAGTCTACATGTATTGTACATAATTTATGAGTATAATTGAAAAAAAAATATATATAAGAAAACAATTGTCCTTTTTAAATTGTAGCTCTAAATACCATATTGTGCATACACTCTTAAGATGCACATTTAAATTGAAGACTAATTTCAATTTAGCTGATTTCAGTATAGCTTCAGTAGTTGTGTAATGGTGAATGGTGTATAGGCAAAATAATAAGAATGGTTGTAGTTTGTAATGACGTCTATCTCTTCCATCATATGGCCCAACATAATGAAGTATCCTCGGTACAGCCCACTAACCGCCCACCAGGCCGCCCGTCAGCACAGGCAGGCGGGCTACCTGGCAGAGGGGCCTATAGAACAGAGGCAGACAACTTTCAAAATGTTGTGAGGTTTGCATTAATTGTAAACTGATACTAACATTGAACAATTTCCATTACACACAATGGTCTATCTGCACTCTAGTTCCCAGCAACAGTGCAAAGTAGTGCCAAAATATAGTCAGGATAATGTTAACGATCAAAGTTTCCAGTTATAGCACTTGTCAGAATTCACCTTTAAATACCCCAAAATGTCGTTGCCGTGAAAAGATGTCCGAACTCTGTTATTTATAGGAGAAGGAGGCGAGAAAACTATTAATCTGGCCGCTGGTCAGTTTATGTTAGATCCTCCCACCTCTATTACTAGTGACCACCCACAACCATCACCTGGTATAGTAAAGAGAGATTGACAAATATAATTTATATAATAAACGTTTTTAGTTAGCTGTAAGTTTATGTAATTAAGTAACTAAATATCATCATTATTTTGCTCGTTATAGGATCACATACTGCATAAGAAGTACTCTGTATTTCGAAAAATTAAACCCACATTGTAATATCATGTGTTTATTATGACAACGAGTACAGAGAATCCTCTTCAGGTGTGATTTTTTTTTTGGGGGGGGGACTTCACCTATTTCTATTTATGGAAGTTTATCTCTGGAAACGAATTTATGAATAGAAGTTTCTATACATCGACTATAAAACAATATCATACTATTTATTGAAAGGCTAGTATATCAAAAACTTAATCCAGAGAGTTACAATTGCATACAGAAAAACATACGAGGGTCCACGAATTCTTACGAGTGGGCTATGGTATCCTACGGTACAGTACACTGACTACTGTTATTGCTGATAATTTGGCCTGATGACTCGAGATTTTGGAGCTATAGTCATTGAAGTGAGTCTTGGTTAGGCGAACGCATTTGTTAGCGAAATGAGCGGTAACCCGTACGACGAAGTCCGTCCATTATAGGCCAATATAGACAATATAAACTGTTTCCTATCTATTCTATATATTCAGGACCAATCCCCACTATTCCTTTTTTGATTTCCCATTTATTCCCTCTTTTCCTTTCTTTCATTATTTAATTTATTTATTTATTATTATTTTTTTTTTGGGGGGGGGGGGAGGGCGACTCAAGACAGAACCAGAATAGGGACAACACAACAGAAAACAAGGAACACACAAACACAAAATACAAATTCACACACATCTACAGTAGGTCTGAATGTTTCCACTCCGTTATTATTGATTTTCAGGTTTGTCAAGAAGTCGTCAAATAGGTCCTCCTTGTTTACCTTAATTACTCACCACATAACACCTTCACTACAAGGCCTTCTTAACCCCTTATGTACTGGCGACGTCTTTCTAATTTACCTTTAATTACTCACCACATAACACCTTCACTACAAGGCCTTCTTAAACCCCTTATGTACTGGCGACGTCTTTCTAATTTACCTTTAATTACTCACCACATAACACCTTCACTACAAGGCCTTCTTAACCCCTTATGTACTGGCGACGTCTTTCTAATTTACCTTTAATTACTCACCACATAACACCTTCACTACAAGGCCTTCTTAACCCCTTATGTACTGGCGACGTCTTTCTAATTTACCTTTAATTACTCACCACATAACACCTTCACTACAAGGCCTTCTTAACCCCTTATGTACTGGCGACGTCTTTCTAATTTACCTTTAATTACTCACCACATAACACCTTCACTACAAGGCCTTCTTAACCCCTTATGTACTGGCGACGTCTTTCTAATTTACCTTTAATTACTCACCACATAACACCTTCACTACAAGGCCTTCTTAACCCCTTATGTACTGGCGACGTCTTTCTAATTTACCTTTAATTACTCACCACATAACACCTTCACTACAAGGCCTTCTTAACCCCTTATGTACTGGCAACGTCTTTCTAATTTACCTTTAATTACTCACCACATAACACCTTCACTACAAGGCCTTCTTAACCCCTTATGTACTGGCAACGTCTTTCTAATTTACCTTTAATTATTCACCACATAACACCTTCACTACAAGGCCTTCTTAACCCCTTATGTACTGGCGACGTCTTTCTAATTTACCTTTAATTACTCACCACATAACACCTTCACTACAAGGCCTTCTTAACCCCTTATGTACTGGCAACGTCTTTCTAATTTACCTTTAATTACTCACCACATAACACCTTCACTACAAGGCCTTCTTAACCCCTTATGTACTGGCAACGTCTTTCTAATTTACCTTTAATTACTCACCACATAACACCTTCACTACAAGGCCTTCTTAACCCCTTATGTACTGGCGACGTCTTTCTAATTTACCTTTAATTACTCACCACATAACACCTTCACTACAAGGCCTTCTTAACCCCTTATGTACTGGTGACGTCTTTCTAATTTACCTTTAATTACTCACCACATAACACCTTCACTACAAGGCCTTCTTAACCCCTTATGTACTGGCGACGTCTTTCTAATTTACCTTTAATTACTCACCACATAACACCTTCACTACAAGGCCTTCTTAACCCCTTATGTACTGGCGACGTCTTTCTAATTTTTATTCTCGTTACCTTTAGATTATTTTCTACAGTTTAAGAAGGATCTGTGGTAGTAAAAACGGTTAAGTGAGATAGTTCGAAGCTTGTTAATTGTTGGAGGCCCTTTTTAAACTAAATAAAATCGTCTAATAGTAGCCAGAATAAAGTTAAAAGGACGGCCCCGGTACAGAAGGGGTTAACGTGCTTGGTGTTAGCTGAAATAATGTAAAGGCATTTTTCGGCCCCATTCAGCCAACTGTTTTAAGACGTTTATCCCCATCCAAGTGTTGATTTCTTCCTGGCGAGCGATAGCAAGCCAGCATTGTATAAAGATATCCGGCTTCGTCGGAGACATGTTTCTATCGAAAAATGTACTAATTTAGCTTGCTGTAGGAAACAAATATATATATGCTGGCTCGCTGCCGCTCGCCAGGAAAATACTGACACTTGGATGGAGGTAAACGTCTTAAAACAGTAGGCTGAATGAGGCCGAATGGATACAAGCCAAAGAGAGAGGGAGAGAAAGAGAAAAACAGCGAGGTGGGCTCCCTTAACCACTTGTATGCTGATGGTATTTTCCAAGGTGCCTAAAATCATCTGGTAACACCCCAAATATATAGGATATGAAATCGTACTTAAAGTTTTGCAAATTAAATTTAGTCATATTACGAAAATCCTCTAGAAATCAAATGGTTTAAAACTATCGAAATCAACTTTGAAACGAAAACGAAATTCTGTGTAATTTTTAATAAAACAATTACATTTAGATTTACTTCTTCGCTCAGTTTAATATCGGATGCATTTTAAAGAACTAATAATTACTTTGAATTCCATTTGATTGTGAATAATGAATGTTGCTGATATGAAATGAATAATAAGCATACAATATTAGTAGTCAATAAAAATAAACAATAAATTGATTCGAGTAAAACGTTAATTAAACTTGGTTTTTGTCACTCCGAAAAAGAAAAAAAATATTAATAATACATAATTATATACAGTATATATATATATATATATATATATATATATATATATATATATATATATACACATCCCTCTTCAGCTATTGTTTTGTGATACCGGCTTACCATTATCATTTATATATAATTATATTTTTTTACCTGACATAAAAATACTGTTTTCCTTCGGTAGCAATTTAGGCATTATCTTTAAATTTAGTACCATCTAACAATATTGCTACCAGCCGCGCAAATTACAACCATTACATAACTAGTAATAAAATAATGCAGTATATCATTCCCTTGATACCAGCCACAAGACAGTTTGGGAATTAGGATTATATTTATTATCCACTTTATATTATTATCGCTAGTCCGCCAAATTACCTTCATGACAAAAAAGTGGATAAATTACAATACTTCAATTCCCGGGGATAAAAAGATAACACACATTCCACTGCCAAGTATATGGTATGTGGACAGAGTAGGTAAGACTTAAGGCGTCTGTGGATGGCGGCAGTTGTTGTTGAGGTGTTGGTGATAATGGGGTAATATAAGTGGCTGTTGGCGGGACCTAGACCCAACCACCTGTGGTGATGGGCTGGTCTATCAGAATGAGAGTTGAGCGTTCTCTGCCATACCCATAGCTTACTATCACTGTTCCTTTCGCTTGTATATTTTCTAGATCTCGAGTGGCAGAGTCCCTTCCGTGGATTGACATCTCTACTGCCAACCTAACCAAAGTGTCACATTTCTCCCTTTGCCTCTCAACTTTCCCATCATAATTGTTAAGAGGCACAGGGCCCTGGGTGGGGCTTTGGATTCCCGGGCGTTTCCGAACCCTCCTTAGCCCCTCGCCTGGGAACGGCTTCGGTCACCTGGGCTTTCTTAGTCGTAAAGCTGGGAGGGACACTTGGTTATGGCCTTGGCCTTGCTCGGGACCTTGGGGCTGTTCGGTCAGACAGCCTGGGGAACAACACCAACAAAAACAACCACCACCACCACCTGGACGTAAATAAGAAGGGGTCACACCAACAGTATATTGTCGATGATTTTTAGCGGGGTCTGGTACTCCGTTTTGAGTTCAGATAATTTGAACCATGTATTATTGGCTTAATATTTGAACATGACCAGAAACTTCCAGAATAACATACATACTACATGATGGTAAAGATCAAGAGTTGCATTATACATCATTTCTGGTGATGCCCTTGTGATTCTTGTGGTACACATCAGAGTTTCACTGTGATAATGTTATATTATTTCGACAGCAAAGACTAAATCTGAGGCAAAGAACATTCTTTTGGAAGGCCCGTATTGCTAACGTGTAAATTAATCCAAAGAAACAAAGATTATGTTTAACCACCTTGAGCAACCACAACAAATAAAAATATAAGATGAAGTGATAGACGTAGTTGAAGATTACATATACCTAGGCCAGGTTATGAAGGCAAACTCAGATCACTCTAGATAAATCAAGCGAAAGATAGGCATGGGAGGGAGTGCATTTGGTACACAGAGTTCCATTATGAAAAGCAAACTACTCCTTTCATTAAAAAGGAAATTATACAACCAATGTGTCCTCCCTGTACACATTTATGGATCAGAAACTTGGAGTATAATAAAGTGTCTAGAACGTAAACTTAGGAGTGCCCAAAGAGGAATGGAGAGAATAATGATAGGCATAATTGGAGAGATAAGAAGAGAGCCTCTTGGACAAGAGAACAAACAAAAGTAGGAGATATCCTCAGTACTGAAAAGAAGAGGAAATGGTCCAGGGCAGGTCAATTATATATAATAGATAACAGATGGACAACTAGAGCAACAGAATGGGAACCAAGGGATGGAGCTAGAGGAAGGGGTAGACAGAGAACTAGATGAAGGGATGAGATCCGAAAGTTTGCTAGGGTGGGATGGAACAGACTAACATTTGACCGGTTGGAGTGGAAACATTTGGGAAAGGCCTTTGTCCTGCAGTGGACTAACTCAGGCTGATGATACTGATCATAGGTCTTGCCTATGGTATGAGTCGATTGTGATAAAAACACACGAGGAGAAGATACATTTTGATTATAAGAGTATGTATGTATGTATGTAAGTATGTATATACTGAGGCACATACCCTATAGCTGGGGGCGGCCTACTTAAGACAGAGCCCAAACAGAAACAACATATATTGTTCCAATTCTTAGCATCCAGGACTACTTTCGCATTCCCTCGCCCCTCAATCTGCCTCGTGTAATAGATGATTTTTACAAGGGGAGGAGGATTCATATTCTCCCGCCCCCAGAAGGAAAAGCAGGACAGTAAAAAAGACAGACAGAAACGGCTAAGGTACGGTAGAGGATACCAAACCTCACTCTGGATAGGGCCTGCCCTGACCAAAATATATTTATAAGAGAGCAAATCGAAATCGAAGAGGTGTTTCTAAAGTTGCTAACGACTATATGATATAAGAAAAGTCTACTCACTCACTCTTCCTTCCATAATTATATTTGATTGTTGCTTCAAACACTCTCCCCTTGGTTTCCCCACAGACGATTCATCTATTAATCTATCCAAACCCTAACGCCATCGTAAGCTTAACCTTACTGGCTTCGAATTACAGACGAAGAAATTGATACCGACTACACGGACCTTGTAATTCAGCGCTAACGAATTGCTTTTCGACCACCAATGCGTTAATAAAAGATGTAACCTTTTAAATCCCTACCATAAACCGTAACAATGGCACGGAGACACTCGGCCCCTCCACCACCACCTCCACCACCCACCAGGTAATATAATCATTGTTCTCGTAAAGGTCTGGGGAAACAATTAAGAACCTTGTCGGTAATTATAAGGTTAAGGGGAGGTATTTAGTTAGTTCCCTAGACCTCCATCAAGCTTAAAATTACACCCCCTTGAGTCCCTTTCAAGATATATTTGTACATTTTTCGGTAGAAAAATGTCCCGGCCAAAGGCCGGTTCCTCTTAAATTACAGGCTCGCTATCGCTCGCCAGGATAAAATTGACACCTGAATGGCACGAAAGGTCTTAATATGGGGTGAAAGTTCTTAAAATCGCTAAACTAATGGGACAAACGTTTTATAATATCAAAAGCAAAGGGGCTAAACATGAGGGAGAAAGGAGTCAAGGAAAAAAGTCCCTCAAGTGGAAATCTCCCCTTAAAGGAAGCCTAAGTTAGAGGTGTGAAGGTTGGAATACTACCTTCCTATTCTGCCATTACACAGCTGTTTAACCCCTTCACTACCGGTAACATTATTTTATTCTTGGCTTTCAGCAATTAACAGGCTTCAAACTATCTCACTTCGCCCTTAAAACTACCACAGCTATTTCTTAAATTGCACTAAATCGTCGAAACATAACTATTATTTATAAAATGACATCTGCGGTACAGAAGGGGTTAAGGGGAGGATTTTAGTATACTCCCTAGACCTCCAACAAGCTTAAAATTACATCCCATTGACCCCTTTTCAAGATAAATTTGTAAATTTTTCGGTAGAAAAATATCCCGGCCAAAGGCCGGTTCCTCTTAAAATACAAGCTCGCTATGGCCCGCCAGGATAATATCGACACCTAAATGGCACGAATGGTCTTTAAATTGACAGAAATAGGGTGAAAGTTCTTAAAATCGCCAAACTAATGGGGCGAATATCTTAAAATCTCAAAAGTAATGGGGCTAAACATGAAGGAGAAAGGGATCCAGAAAAAAAAATCCCTCAAGTGGAAATCTCCCCTTAAGGAACTGGGGAAATTAAGAGTTTTAGGGAGTAGGAATCGGCCGAATATTTTTCAATATTGAGTAATTTTAGATTGTAGCAAAGACAAATTATACTGTGCTAAAGGGGCAAGCACAGAGAGAGAGAGAGAGAGAGAGAGAGAGAGAGAGAGAGAGAGAGAGAGAGAGAGAGAGAGAGAGAGAGAGAGAGAGAGAGAGAGAGAGAGAGAGAGAGAGAGAGAGTGTGTGTGTCGTAGTAGATGGAGACAGTATGTTATATATTTTGTATTTGTGTCAGTAAAAATAGTCCAACATTGTCTCCGGGTACCCAGTGGTTGGCATAGTGTCGCTATATAGTGCTTATATATCTATTTCTTCAAAAATAACCGAATGAATAATTATAATAATAATATATTAACACTTCGTTCTTAACATTACTCATCAATTACAAACCCCAATGTACTTGAATAAACTAATGAAAGCATATGGTCCTCCCGGGATTCGAACTCGGGACACCACACCCAGAACATAGGCACCTAAACCATTACACCACCAACACAGTTAGCAAAGTGAGTGGCGTTATCTACAGTATAGTCTATTCGCTGTAAGTAGGCGATAAATCATTAACTCTAACCTCTGTAACTAAAACACGACTAGAGTAATCGAGCTAATACTTCTACCATTTGGGAAGAGTCAGTCAAGGAATAGATGTGGAAATGTACAGCCACTTTGCTCTAGCCGTTTTTGAGTTACAGAGGATAGAGGTCATGATTTCTCGATTACTTACAGCGAATAGACTAGAGGGGTAGGGGTAGGGGTAGGGGTAGGGGAAGAGGGGAAGAATGGGGGAGGGGGGAGGGGGGAGGGGGGAGGGGGAGAGATTGCTTCCCTCCCCTAACACATTCCTGGTGAAACTAATCTAAACTAATCAGAAGCCCCGCTGATGATTGTTGATGCGCAAATATCCAGCCTAATATAATCTAATAAACACTAAGTGAAGCGGATTGAGATAAGGATTGAATATAACCTACTCTTTAAATGATTTATTGAAGCACATGTTACTACAGTGCCTGAAAGTTCAAACAGCTCAAATTGTAGGATACTAGACGTCTTAAGGAGACTTAATTTTAATTCGTAATGCATTTGTAATTATTACCGGTATACACTGTGTGTATATATATATAATTATATATATTATATATACTGTATATATATTTTTGTTTTTTTAGTTTGCTCCCTAGACCTCTATCAAGCTTTAAAAAACACCATCCCTTTGATATAATAGAAAAAATAAATTATGAAATTAAGGTTGCCAATGATTCAAAAAATAATCCTAAAGCTTTTTACCAACTATATAAATCCAAGGTTAGAGATGTAATTGGTCCCCTTAAAACTTCGATAGGAAAATTGACAGAAAGTGATTTAGAAATGTGCAGTACATTAAATAGTCAATTTCTTTCCGTTTTCACTAATGAAAATTTGGCACAGTTTCCAGAAGTCCGTAAGGTATACAGCGATAGTATAGAAAATAGGTTAAGTACGGTTACTATAAGTAGAAATGATGTGGTTAAGGAAATTGACAGACTGAAACCTCATAAATCGCCTGGTCCTGATGAGGTATATGCTAGAGTATTAAAAGAATGCAGAGATGAGTTAAGTTATCCATTAACATTTCTATTTAACAAGTCATTAGAAACAGGTATAGTTCCAGAAGCTTGGAAGCTTGCAAATGTAGTTCCGATCTTCAAAAAAGGTGATAAATCAATAGCATCCAATTACCGTCCCATTAGTCTCACTTCAATCATAGGAAAACTACTAGAGTCAATTATTGCTAGGAAAATGAGAAACCACTTAGAAACATTTAACTTAATCAATTCTTCTCAGCATGGATTCACTCAGGGACGGTCTTGCCTTACTAATTTGCTTAGTTTTTTCTCAGAGGTATATGAAGCAGTAGATAATGACAAGTCATATGATTATATATTTAGATTTCAGTAAAGCTTTCGACAGAGTCCCTCATGAGAGATTGATGAGAAAGGTTGAGGCACATGGAATAGGTGGGGCGTTGTTAGGATGGATTAGGTCATGGCTAATTGGTAGGAAGCAGAGAGTCAGCATAAATGGTACCAAGTCAGAATGGGGAGCAGTCAAAAGTGGTGTCCCCCAGGGATCGGTATTAGGTCCCCTGTTGTTTCTTATATACATAAATGACCTAGATTTAGGTATAACTAGTAGGATAAGTAAATTCGCAGACGATACTAAAATAGGGAGATCAATTGATTCAGATAGCGATATAGAGTGCCTCCAAAGGGATCTAGATACCTTACATGAATGGTCAGTAAATTGGCAGATGAAGTTTAACATTGACAAATGCAAGGTATTAAAGATAGGGAAGATGCAAACAAATGTTAAATATAAACTAGCTAATTTAGAATTAGAAAATTCAGACTGCGAGAAAGATCTAGGTGTGTTTGTTAGCAATGATTTGAAGCCTAGAAAACAGTGTATAAGCGTTCGTAATAAGGCAAACAGGATTCTCGGGTTCATCTCTAGGAGTGTGAGTAACAGAACTGCTGATGTTATCTTAAAACTTTACTTGTCATTAGTGAGACCCCATATGGATTATGCTGTCCAATTTTGGTGTCCTTATTACAGAATGGACATAGATTCATTGGAGAGAGTACAGCGTAGAATGACAAAAATGATCCATAATATTAGAAATCTTTCGTATGAAGAAAGGTTGAAGAAATTAGGTTTACATTCGTTAGAGAGACGCAGAGTTAGAGGGGATATGATAGAGGTGTTCAAGTGGGTTAGTGGGATTAACAAAGGGGACATGGCAAATGTACTAAAGCTCAGTGATAGCGAAATAACTCGTACCAATGGTTTCAAATTAGATAAATTTCGTTTCAGAAAAGATATAGGCAAGTATTGGTTTGGTAACAGAGTTGTAGACGGGTGGAATGGACTACCTAGTGCTATAGTGGGATCTAAAACTGTAGGGAGCTTTAAGATAAAATTGGATAAGCATATGGACGAGAAGGGTTGGGTGTGAAGGGGGATCAGCCGGGTTGGGCCAATCAGCGCTCTGCAGACCTCCATAATCCTGCGTTAATCTCTAACCGTTTTGGTAAGATGATCCTCAGGGTATTAGAGTGTGAAGCCTATAATTGGGCTTTGTAATGAATTGGGGTTGTGTGGGACAGGGATCTGCCTTGCTTAGGCCAATCGGCTTTCTGCAGACTCCCATTTTCTTATGTTCTTATGTTCTTATATAAATTTGTATATTTTTCCTATCGCTCGACAGGAAAAACAAATCGACACCTAAGTGGCACGAAAGGTCTTAATATTGACACCAAAATGGACGAAAGTATTAAAACTTGAAAACTGATGGGGCTTAACATGAAGGAGAAGGGGTTCAGAAGATAAAAAAAAAAAAAAAAAAAAATCCGAATACTTCCCCTTCAATAAAATAACACAGACTGTTTTACTTTGGTACCGACAACGACATTAGTACAAACACTTTCTATTGGTTATTGTATATGTTATTATTGTATAAACAGTATTTAAGTGTAGTTTAATTAATTCATTTGTTTAACTGTGTATGAACAGATGCATTTACTATTACTATTACTGCCTATTATTTCAGTTCGTTTCCTAGTTTCCAAAATGGCGTCACAGTAAATGGTTATCCCAAGTGTAACCTTAGCCCAGGTAGGTTAGAGTAGGGAGAGGATAGAGATCTGTTACTAATAATAGAGATCGGACAAACATGCTCCTACACTTACCCACCATATTCAAAATCTGACAGACATTAATCAACACAGAGCGAGGCACCTAAACATGACTTACTAGCGCTACCGTACGAACTACATAAGCCGGTATCACACGAGCGCTTTTTCACTCAACATTTATCCTTAACACTGGTCTGGCAGCTTATTAGGCCCAAATTTAGAATATTTCGGTCACCTAAATTCATCTACCATCAGTCTAGTTTCCGATACCAGTGCACAATATTCCAGAAATGTTGCCAGAAACATGTTGATCATCGAATGTTGACTATAAATGCTCTCGTGTGATACCGGCTTTATACATCCGACTGAACAAACGAGGATAAGGAAAAACATAGATACTTCTAGCAAGGTTGATTGTGTCTATCCTACCCGAGTAACATGGAAGAGGAGAGGTTACTAATTAAGATGTCTCAGCCTATAGTAACACGCGGAGGCGATTCATTAATGGCCACAACCTCGAAGCTGAGGCATCTATATAAACACCATATGAGGAGGAACACTTTATTGACAACGTTTCGCAGATAGCTTCCTCAGGTCACTATTTTATCATGAAGCATCTAACAAAAGATAGATAGATAATGAAAGGATTACCACGTAGGTATTTACATAAACAAATAAAGATACAAAAAACACCTACATGACTATTGCATTTCTGTTTAATAGTTTAATATCTATGTTTAAGGCACCAACTTCCTTATAGACCGAAACTTGCAAGTGGCCAAATCCTGTTTACCTAAGGGTCTGGCTATGGAACCCGAGCCGGCTACATAACCACAAGAACCGCAGCCCAGAGAGCGAGAGAGCGAGAGAGAGAGAGAGAGAAGAGAGAAGAGAGAAGAGAGAAGAGAAGAGAGAGAGAGAGAGCGAGAGAGCGAGAGAGCGAGAGAGCGAGAGAGCGAGAGAGCGAGAGCGAGAGAGCGAGAGAGCGAGAGCGAGAGCGAGAGAGAGAGAGAGAGAGAGAGAGAGAGAGAAAGAGAGAGAGAGAGCGGCCACCATCGTGAACATAATCAGGATAAGATGGCATCAACTTACCGTAAATTAAGATGCTGATGGGGCGTTTTTCTGGTCCCCCTTCTTCCTCATGTTAGCCCAATTAGTTTTGAGACTTTAAGACGTTCGCCCCATTAGTTTGCCGATTTTAAGAACTTTTGCCCCATTTCTGTCAATGTTTAAGGCCTTGTGTTCCATTTAGGTGTCGAATTTTCCTGGCGAGCAATAGCGAGCCTGTAATTTTATGGGAAAGCGGCCTTCGGCCGGGAAATTTTTCTATCGAAAAATTTACAAATTTATCTTGAAGGAGAGTCGTGGGCGGGTTTTATTTTTAAGCTTGATGGAGGTCTAGCGAGGAAACCAAAAGATATATGAATATATAAATAAATAGACCGAAAACAAAATTAACCAGTGTCCCCTTAAGATGGTGAGGTAAACGGATCGGCCGAGATGAGGTGGTTCTGGGGAGGGGGGGGGGGGAGACAAGGAGAGGAGAGGAACACTGAATGGAAGAGAGATAGCAAGAGGGAATAAAGGAGAATCGGTAAAAGTTCCGATAAACCTTAGTTAGGGCCATAGTCTGAAGCATATTGGGAACAACTTATGCATTATTATTATTAATGGAGAAAGGAAAGAATGAGAACCTTATCATTAATCTGTTTCACGCACATATGACGCAGAGGTTGCCAGATAAGCAATAGGAAATAGAGCTCTCTCACTTATAATTACCTCTCCAAAATTAGTTTTCTGCCCACAGCTAACTCAAAGACAACTGCAGAGGTTGAAGTAACTAAACTAAAGGTTTCTAAATACCGCTGATGGTAACAAAGGCTTCAAAGTATCCCTAATAGGCTCAAAATCGCGTCATATGTCTGAGAGGGTTAATCTGTTTCATATGAGAATAGAATGTACTTGTATTGAAATGCATATCCTTATGCTTTCTTCTCTCGTGACTTTCCTATTCAGTATATAACAAAGGCTTCCTCTCTCTCTCCAACTACACTCTTTCTACACTCTTCAGAAAAATAGGAAAAGTAGAATGTAGATACGAGGTGCCGTTGTAAAGGCTTATCCCTTAATACCTTCACCTGACCTGACCTGATGAAGATAATTATATATACAAATAATATTATATATTTGGTAGGTGAGAGAGAGAAATATAAAGGTAAAAACTATATAGAGAGAAACGAAATATCATGGTTCAATATACCGGTGGAAGAAGGAATTAATTTTAACCCTTTATATAGTAAATTACCACATTTGATTATGCAAGGGATCAGCCAAATTTAGACCTATGAATGCGCGAATTTGCACTCTCGCCAAAACCCTCGCTCCCCGCTAAGGGTTAAAGGGTGGTGTAAGATGAGAAGTGATATGAGGATAGAGTTCATACGATGGAGGAGAGTTGGTTAAGGGGAGATTTCCACTTGAGGGATTTTTTTCTTGATCCCTTTCTCCCTCATGTTTAGCCCCATTGTTTTTCTAATGTTAAGAAGTTTGCCCCATTATTTTGACAATTTTAAGAACTTTCAACCCACTTCTGTCAATTTTATGACCTTTCGTGCCATTTAGGTGTCGATTTTATCCTGGCGAGCGATAGCGAGCCTGTAATTTAAGAGGAACCGGCTTTCAGCCGGGAAATTTTTCGACCGAAAAATGTACAAATGTATCTTGAAAGGGGCTCAAGGGGGTGTAAGCTTGAAGGATATCCAGGTACCAAACTAAAAACCTCCCCTTAGGAGAGTGTGGGTGAGAGGGTGAGTGGTGGGGGAGATAGTTAATGTGGGTGGTAGAGGGTGGTGGATGGTGGGTGAGATAGCCAATATGGTTGGTAGAGGGGGGGGGGGGGGGAAGGGGAGGGGGATGTGGGGGGAGAGATAATGTGGTATAATGTGGAACACTATTGATTGGTGGTTCAGGGTGGTTGGAAAGCATCAGGAGTGTTGGGGGGGAGGGGGACGAGTGTGTTTGCATATCAAGTACAAAGGATAATAGCAAATAACAGAGATACTGATCCTCGTAAGACTGCTTGTGGTATGGGTAAATATTGAGAAACTTACTGCCCATTAATCTATCGTAAGTTATAGAAGGCATCACACCAAAGACACCCTCACAACAAACACACATTATTTGTAAGTTATAGAAGGCATCACACCAAAGGCACCCTCACAACAAACACACATTATTTTACTCAAGTATAGTAGTATGCCACAACATGCAGAGACATGTTCCCCCTAGTATAATATTCTGGAGGTGGTTTAAGGGGAGATCTCCACTTGAGGGATTTTTTCTTGACCCCTTTCTCCCTCATGTTTAGCCCCATTGCTTTTGATATTATAAAATGTTTGCCCCATTAGTTTAGCGATTTTAAGAACTTTCACCCCATATTAAGACCTTTCGTGCCATTTAGGTGTCGAATTTTCCCTGGCGAGCGATAGCGAGCCTGTATTTTAAGAGGTACCGGCCTTTGGCCGAGACATTTTTCTACCGAAAACTGTACACATTTATCTTGAAAGGGGGTCTAGGGGGTGTAATTTTAAGCTTGATGGAAGTCTAGGGAACACACTAAAAACCTCCCCTTAATAGAACTACATTATTGAAAATTCGGTAAATTTTGTTACCCTAAAAGAGTCTTTCCAAATTTGAATGATATTTCCAATAGTAATAGTAATAGTAATAGTAATAGTAATAGCACATTATCATGAATCTCAATCTATCTATCTATCTATTGCCTGACGCCGTGATCCCCGAAGGGGTGGCCACGAACGAACCGCCCCCATGCACCTCTGTCCCCAGTTAGTCGACGCCCCTCCCCCCCAACCAGCACCGCCTTCGTTCATGTACTTCCTCACTCCATCCTTCCACCTCTCATTCGGTCTACCTCTCCCTCTCTGTCCCTCCACCTCGCTCTCGTACACCCTCCTAGTCATCTCAATGAAAGGGCTAAAATGAACACATATACTTCATTGTGGCGAAAAGATTCAGAGTGGCATGTTTAACCCCAATTTTTAAAACATGAATACAATGTTTAATCTAAGTATCGGTGGTTAGCAAAAATACATCTAAAGCGACTTTGAAAGGGTTAACTTAATTCGAAGATGTTCCTAATATGTATACCATCGTCTCGTGGTAAGTTATGAAGTAACACTATTATTGAACTAAAAGGACTAACGTGATATGTTATGAGTTTTACAAGTGGAAAATTATTCTTCACAAGATGAATTATTGTCGTCTTGCGTTCATTTATATACCATATTAAGGGGAGATTTCCACTTGAGATTTTTTTTTCTGGACCTCTTTCTCCCTCATGTTTAGCCCCAATGCTTTTAAGATTTGGAGATAAGTTAGGCGATCTTAAGAATTTTCGCCCAATTTCGGTCAATTTTAAGACCGTTCGTGCAATTTAGGTGTAAAATTTTTCCTGGCGAGCGATAGCGAGCCTGTAACCGGGAAATTTTTCTACCGAAAAATGTACAAATTTATCTTGAATGGGGGTCTAGGGGGTGTAGTTTTTAGCTTGATAGAGGTCTAGGGAACAACCTAAGAACCTCCCCTTAAACATTCGTAATAGGAGCCAAAACATGATAATGCATCGATTGCTGACGCTTCAGATGTAAATGTTTTTGTTCATATGCTGAACAAGATCGTATAACGGTAGCTAGAAATTGATGTACAAAAAATATGTTATTAGATTGAGATATTTCAACATGCGACCGAATGCCTAAGGCAGGCAAGGCTACCTTAATGTAACTGTCAAACCCTAATAGACCAATCTTACCAGCCTGCCATTTAGCTACCCATACAACCAAACAAGGTGCTGCTCTGGTCATAACCTTACAGGGAAATTATTAAGGGGAGGTATTTAGTTTGTTCCCTAGATCTCCAGCAAGCTTAAAATTACACCCCCTCGAGTTCCTTTCAAGATTAATTTGTACCTTTTTCGGTAGAAAAATGTCCCGGCCAAAGGCCGTTTCCTCTTAAGTTACAGGCTCGCTATCGCTCGCCAGGATAAAATAGACACCTGAATGGCACGAAAGGTCTTAAAATGGGGTGAAAGTTCTTAAAATCGCCAAACTAACGGGGCAAACATCTTAAAATCTCAAAAGCAATGGGGCTAAACATGAGGGAGAAAGGGGTCAAGAAAAAAATCCCTGAAGTGGATATCTCCCCTTTAACGTCAACCCATCCAAATAAAATCGTGTCTTATCTGTAAAGCATCGTCTACTTGTGGGTTGAGTACTGTGTATTTTATAATGGTAAAGTTTTGATAGAAATCTTAATTGGGAGTTTCGTAACCCAAGTGCACAGCTACTCCTAAATCTAATTCAACCCAGAGAGAAGGGAAAATAGTCACTCTGATCTTTCGTCTGTGATTTTAAGGGGAGGTCTCCACTTGAGGGATTTTTTTCTGGACTCCTTTCTCCCTCATGTTTAGCCCCATTGCTTTTGATATTATAAAACGTTTGCCCCATTAGTTTAGCGATTTTAAGAACTTTCACCCCATATTAAGACCTTTCGTGCAATTCAGGGGTCTATTTTATCCTGGCGAGCGATAGCGAGCCTGTAATTTAAGAGGAACCGGCCTTCGGCCGGGACATTTTTCTACCGAAAAATGTACAAATTTATCTTGAAAGGGACTCGAGGGGGGGTAATTTTAAGGTTGATGGAGGTCTAGGGAACAAACTAAATACCTCCCCTTAAGATATCAATTAAGTATAAGAAAACACGCCTAATTCTTAAGGATTACAATTTGAGTCAACTAATGTTTCAAGCATTTGATGAAAGCCTGGAAAGTGTGCGTTACTCTGCCTGTGTATGGTTATCGCTAGGAACGCATTGCCAACCCCTATATACCTTCCCATCAAATCAGTGTGTAAAGCACTGTATCATCATGGTTCCTGTCTTCACATCGTACCCTTGGTGACCTAAAAATCGTCCCTTAAGGGGAGGTTTTTAGTTTGGTCCCTAGATATCCTTCAAACTTAACATTACACCCCCTTGAGCCCCTTTCAAGATAAATTTGTACATTTTTCGGTAGAAAATTTTCCCGGCTGAAAGCCGGTTCCTCTTAAATTACAGGCTCGCTATCGCTCGCCAGGATAAAATCGACACCTAAATGGCACGAAAGGTCTTAAAATTGATAGAAATGAGTTGAACGTTCTTAAAATCCTCAAAATAATGGGGCGAACGTCTTAACATTAGAAAACAATGGGGCTAAACATGAGGAAGAAAGGAGTCATGAACAAAATCCCTCAAGTGGATATCTCCCCTTAACCTCGTCCTTCTTAGGGTCGCAATGCACTTACTACTCTACATTCTATTTTAGTGAGACTTGTACAACCTTTAAGAGGGAATGTGTGTTTTTTCTAGACCCCTCCCCCCCTTCTCCCCCATGTTTAGCCCCATTAGTTCTGAGATTTTAAGACGTTTGCCCCATTAGTTTGGCGATTTTAAGATATTTCGCTCCAATTTTGTCAATATTTAGACCTTTCATGCAATTTAGGTGTCGAATTTGTCGAGCCTGTAATCTAAGAGGAACCAGCCTAAGGCCAGGAAATATTTCTATCGAAAAATGTACAAATTTATCTTGAAGGAGGTTATTGGGAGTTTTTTTTTATAGCTTGATGGAGGTTTAGGGAGGAAGCTAAAATAATAGCAAAATATATATAATTAAGCAAATAATTACATCCATGACATCCATACATTACATACATTACATCCATGACATCCATACATTACATACATTACATCCATGACATCCATACATTACATACATTACATCCATGACATCCATACATTACATACATTACATCCATGACATCCATACATTACATCCATGACATCCATGACATCCATACATTACATCCATGACATCCATACATTCCATACATTACATCCATGACATCCATACATTCCATACATTACATCCATGACATCCATACATTACATACATTACATCCATGACATCCATACATTACATACATTACATCCATGACATCCATACATTCCATACATTACATCCATGACATCCATACATTCCATACATTACATCCATGACATCCATACATTACATCCATAACAGCATGACATATCGTGCTTTGGTATCTTGCAGAATCTCCTTGCCTCCCAAATAAGAAACGTTTGTCTCTCCTAAAAGGAATTATTTCTGCAACACTAAATGACATATCCGAATCACTAAATGGCCTCTACTGGTGATGCAGTATCCAATAAAATATATATTGACCTACCCTAGTGGGACTTTGATAAACAACTTACATATTAGAAGACAAGGTGGGGTAGGTTGTTCCAGTCTTTGATGGCAGTGAAGAAGAATGTTAGCTTACCCTGTCCCGAGAATCCATGGACAGGGTAAGTTAACATTCTTCTTCACTGTCATCAAAGACTGGAACAACCTACCCCAGTCAGTCCGTGAAAAGAGAACACTGTATTCCTTCAGACGTAGCTTATTATTATTATTATTATTATTATTATTATTATTATTAAGGTTGGCTTACATAGATTCTCAGTGCTGCCAACGAGAGTACATGGCCTATTTTGGACTACAACTATGTAATATAAGACCGATATAAACAATCTAATAAATTTGTATCGTGAATTGTCCACGTTTTCTAGCACATCCTTAAAGGCCCCTAATGCCTCCTTTATTGTCTTAATCCCACTATTAATTAAAGGGGGGATTGGCGTATATATTTGTTTAGTAAATACAGTATATTTTAGTTTCCTCACTATACCTCTATCAAGCTTCAAAAAAAAAAAAAAAAAAAACATCCGCAAGACTCCCCTTCAAGATAAATGTGTAAATTTTTCGATAGCACGGAGATTGTACCGAACGAGATGGAAGATTCATGGTAACCTGAGAACCTCCCCTTCCCCCCTCCCCCCCCCCTCCTCTCTCATAGAACCTCCCCCTAAGTTTTCCTCTTTATTTAGTTAATTTTTATTTTCCTTTTTATTTATATTTTGTTGTTGTGGTATAATGATGAAGGGGAGTTGAAGGTCAGTCAAAGGGTGTTTGGTCACGTTCCCTCCCTCACGATCACCACTTCCTGTTGTTTGGTCACGTTCCCTCCCTCACGATCACCACTTCCTGTTGTTTGGTCACGTTCCCTCCCTCACGATCACCACTTCCTGTTGTTTGGTCACGTTCCCTCCCTCACGATCACCACTTCCTGTTGTTCTAACGTCATTGTTTTCCTTAACCCCTTCTGTACCGGTCATGGACTTGTAATTTCATTATGGCTACTATTAGACTATTTTATGGCTACTATTAGACTATTTTATGGCTACTATTAGACTATTTTATGGCTACTATTAGACTATTTTATGGCTACTATTAGACTATTTTATGGCTACTATTAGACTATTTTATGGCTACTATTAGACTATTTTATGGCTACTATTAGACTATTTTATTTAGTTTAACCTCCAGCAACTAACAGGCTTCCAACTATCTCACTTAACCCTTTTTACTACCACAGATCTTTCTTAAACTGCACACAATCTTCTAAATATAGCTAGAATAAAATAAATATAAACGTCGCCGGTACTGTAGGGGTTAAATCTAAAGCAATAGCCATTTTCTGAGGCATTATCACAAATAATAACATGCCAAGAAAGAGATGGAAGGAATACTTGGAAGAAGTTTGAAGTAGATCAGCCTGGACGTGCAGGAAGGAGAGTGGCTTGTGTTAAAAACTGTGAGGAGTGAGACATGTGAAGGAATTTGAGCTGCAAACAGCCCCTGCCATCTTGCCTTCGCAGAATGCACGGGGCCCGGTTGCCCACCCACGGCTTGAAGCAGCCCCATCTCTGGAGATGCTTTGGCTCTGTGCTTTACCGTCTCAGCTCCTAGACTCGGACCCTCACTCTCAGAACGCCACCTATTGAGCAATGACCTCAGTAGGCATTGCCACCCTATAGCATATTTTGAATATGGGAATATTCATACAGTGCTATTTCATCAGGGAACAATGATTTTTTTTTTTTTTTTGGCATTTCAGTGGGCTTTGTGGTAATGCATTGATTATTAATAGGTACAGCACAAATTCCATCCTAATAATATCTTCACATTGATACATCAGGATTCGAACCCGGGACCATTGAATTACCAGTCCAGTGGCATAACCACTCCACCACACCTCCCCCTTTAACATGTTGAATGTTAAAAATATCATGATTTATACAATTATCTCTACCAACCCTGAATGATTAGAAGTTGAAGCCAAGGTGAGGTAATGAAGGCTATGTGAAGAAACATACCCCCCCCTCCCCTCTCTCTCTCTCTCTCTCATCGGTTTCCCAATTTATGGACCCCCTTCTCCCTCATATTTAGCCCAATTAGTTTTTAATTTTAATACATTCACCCCATTAGTTTATCGATTTAAAGAAATGTCCCGCCATTTGTTTATTAATGTTAAGTCTGCTGTTACTGCTATTACATAAACCAAAATTTTACACGACTTTTCGTGCCATTTAGGTGTCGATTTTTTCCTGGCAAGCGATAGCGAGCCTGTAATTGAAGAGGAACCGACCTTCGGCCGGGAAATTTTTCTACCGAAACTTGTACAAATTTATCTTGAAAAGGGGTCAAGGGGGTGTTATTTTAATCATAAGAACATAAGAAAATGAGAGTCTGCAGAAAGCCGATCGACCCACACAAGGCAGATCCCTCTTGGTAGAGGTCTGTGGAAAAAACTAAATCCCTCGGTAACTAGTTCCATAGACACAGGCCAGGGAGTACAATAGTGCATGGTTCAATTGATTAAATTTCCTTAATCTCAAATATATAGTTGTTATCATTACATTAGATGATGTTCAAATATTAATGACTACGATTGTACAGAACCTTTAGCAAGATACGGGTAGATTTGCAAGACCGATATACAGTACGTTAGGGAGTGTTTTATTTTATGTTTATATCCACTTCTCTCTCATGTTTAACCTCATTAAGTATTATGTTCCTTCCAACAACCAACTATACTCCTAAAATTAGTTAAAAAAAGTTAAAAAAAGTTAGAGATTTTAAGACTTATGCCCAATTGTTTGATTATTTCTAAAACTATTCGATTAATTTCTTTGTCAAATTTGAGACCTTTCACACCATTTTGGTGTCGATTTTTTGCCTGGTGAGCGATAGCAAGCTGCAATTAAGGAGGAACCGGACTTCGGACAGGGCATTTCTCTACTCTTTTGAGCTTCATGGAGGTCTAGAGAGGATATACAAGATAATACATAAATACAGAACACAAAATTTAATAATAAAAAAAAAAATATATAACAATTAATTCTTCCCTTAGCAATTACCGACTTGCGAGTTTCGTTCTATAAGGAAGTTGGAGCTGTAGACATCGATATTTAACAAAATTACCAGCTAAAATACGGTCGTAGTACATACATAAATACATAAAACCCAATTCAACATACTATTTATCCATCAGAAACCTACATGATTACTGCATTTGTGTTTAATATCGATGTTTACAGGCCGAACTTCCTTATAGCCTGAAACTCGCCAGTGGTCAATTACCCGGTACAGCTGAGCATGACGTGTGCCGCCAACAGACCACACACTCGGGTAAAGCGTGCGTTTGCAGAAGAAAACAAATTATTAGGAAGAAACCCTTTAGTTGATTATAGTGTTTGAGGAGCTTGCGTGTCTGCCGGTAATATTTTGGCTACTGACCGCTTAGAAGGAGAGTACAAAGGAAGTCAAGTGATCCCTCGAGGTTGCTTATCTTCTAAATCGCTGTTGTTCAGAGTGTTCAACAGTGGTTTAGAGTGGGTAAAGGACAAGTGGAAAGGAGAGTACTGCTCTGGGACCAATGTCCACAGTAGGGTTAGGAGATGTTAGTAGGAGATCATTTGAGTTAGTAACATAACACAGCTATAAGTGATCCATCCTTCGTGCATCTGGGGAAAAGAGAACAACATCTTAGTTAATCCTTCATAAACGCAATGATCCTCGATGTATCTGATGACAAACACAAATAGTTAATCACTTACAAACGCAGTCAGTCGTGGATATAAGGAATCATCAGTGCTACAGTCTCTGACATCTCGAGGAAGCCCATTCCACAAGTTTGTCATCTGCGTTAAAAGATTTACAGTACCATTGATTTTGCAACCATTAATCTGTATATACCGAAGTGCAGTAAAGTCTACGACGTGATGCCAATATTTAATTCATATGCAAGTTAACCCTCTCCGACATATGATGTGATTTTGAGCCTAGTGGGGATACCTTAAAGCCTTTGTTACCATCAGGGGTATTTAGAAACCTTTAGTTTAGTTACTTCAACCTCTGCAGTTGTCTTTGAGTTAGCTGTGGGCATAAAACTAATTTTGGAGAGGTAATTATAAGAGTGAGAGAACTCTATTTCTTATTGCTAATCTGGCAACCTCTGCATCATAAATGCGTGAAAGGGTTAATTTGTCATCATAAAGTATGTATATACTCAGGCACATACCCCATAGCTGGGGGTGGCTGACGCGAGACAGAGCTCGAACAGAAGCAATAAAATATTATATATATAAAAATTCACACATATCTAGGTCGTCCAGGAAAAGACCCAGAGTCCAAGGCCCATTTGGGTCCCCAGCAAAAGACTCTCAGAGATGTTCCGGTCCCAGCAGGCAGATACGCAGCAGAGCGCACCACAATGCCCGCCCACATCACTTCCAGGCATGACCCTTAAATTATATACTGTACATCAGCTCCCCCGGGCCAAGCACCTGACGGACTATTATCTAATCCAACTGGCGCTCGACCCTCACTCCCTACGACCGCATTATCACTCATCAATTCACAATCATTCTCCAATTATTCTTATTAATTACCACTTCTCTTGCCTCTTCTTCAGTCATCTCTCTATCTTCCATAACTTGTTTCACACCATCTCTCCATCGCATTCGAGGTTTTCCTCTCAATCTATTTCCCATTGTTTTTTTTACTCATATATTCTCATAGATAGAAGCCTCTCGTCTCCCATTCGTTCAACATGTCCATAACAGCATAGCACCCTTCTTTCCACTCTGGCCGATAGGGGTTCCCGTTGTTCCACTCTCCTACGTACCTCTTCATTTTTCAATCTGTCTCTACGCATTATTCCACAAAAAAATCTCCTCGAGCAGGTCATCTCCATCACATCCAACCTTCTTTACTCTTGTATGTTCAGACCCTATGTCTTTGCCCCATACATCACTGTTGGTACAACTATCCCTTGGTACATTGCACTTTTAGATTTCATTCCGAGATTTCTCACCTTCCACATACTTCCCATTGCTCCGAAAACTTTCCTTCCCTCACACACTATCTGTCTTACCTCATAAAGTACTTATTACAATTCATGTTTCAATGTATTTAATGATTTTGAACACTTGAAATAGGCCTCTTAATCTGCACTGGGTTAAAGGAAATAGATTAAATTCTCTAAGGCACTCCCCGTATGGTTTGTTTTTTGGACTAGGTGTCAGATAGCTCCCGACACTAGAGACCGTATAACTTCTGCGGGAGGACCTGTTCGTGAATAATAATCCCTCCCGAGTTGACCAATATGTGGAACGTGTGTCGCCTCTATTAGTACCTCATTAGACCTGTGATGCGGCTCCTTCTGATCACCAGCAAACTTATGCAAATGTTCACCAAAAACATAATGGTTGTGTTGGTGCTGGAAGTTAGTCACAGATGCCGCGGTCATCACTTATTACGAAAATGTATAGGAATGTATTTTTTTGTCTTTTATCTGCCAACTGTCATTACCATGCGGAGTTGTTGACGTCATCCAAAAACAAGTTTGTTTTCTTTCACAGGGAATTGTAAAATACTTATGATATATTTTGGAATATTCGATAGGTGTCTTCACAGCTGTGGATTGTGTGATCGAGTCTTGTGTTAAGTTGCTTAAAATGAGGCACAGATGCTTGCTGAGCTGAATTAAAGGATTATATTTTGGTTAATAACGCCATCCAAGATCAAAAGGATGAACAAGTACGGATTATAAATGACATTGATGGGCGCTTGAAAAAGTATTTGGTTGTTTGAAATGGCCCTAATCTAGCAATCAGGAAAGGGAGATTTATTATATATATATATATATATATATATATATATATATATATATATATATATAAAACTTCAAACTCCGTGTGTCCAAACGTTTTGGCTCGAACATTCCTTAATTTTGGCCCTGTCACTCTTCCAACTCTGGGAGAGGCACTCGTCACAGGCAGTTTTGCTTTTTGTCCCCTTCATCCACATAGACAGAACAAAATAAACACGGAGATGGTTGAGTACACCTAACTGCTGGCAAGCTGTGTTGGCAATAGTGGCAACATTATATTTCCAAGGAAGACCA
>CM064573.1:63690142-63757642 GCA_032716605.1 Paralithodes platypus
TATGAACACTATTTTAGGTACTGTATATGAACACTATTTTAGGTACTGTATATGAACACTATTTAGGTACTGTATATGAACACTATTTTAGGTACTGTATTTGAACACTATTTTAGGTACTGTATATGAACACTATTTAGGTACTGTATACGAACACTATTTTAGGTACTGTATTTGAACACTATTTTAGGTACTGTATATGAACACTATTTTAGGTACTGTATATGAACACTATTTAGGTACTGTATATGAACACTATTTTAGGTACTGTATATGAACACTATTTTAGGTACTGTATATGAACACTATTTTAGGTACTGTATATGAACACTATTTAGGTACTGTATATGAACACTATTTTAGGTACTGTATATGAACACTATTTTAAGTACTGTATATGAACACTATTTTAGGTACTGTATATGAACACTATTTTAAGTACTGTATATGAACACTATTTTAGGTACTGTATATGAACACTATTTTAGGTACTGTATATGAACACTATTTCAATATCTTCGTTACACGGTTTCCTGATAGCAATGTTTATAAGGACATAATTGCAACTGTTGAGGCATTGATAATAATTCAGCAGTAAGCTAAAAACCTAAACTTACAACTCCTACTCCTGCCTCGTCTGGATCTACAGATAAGAGCCACACTGTAATTATCAAGATCATTATCAACATTTAGTCTTAGATAAAACACTGAAGGAATGTAACCCATCCGGACATTAATTTGATCCTGAACATGGGTTGAGCGGCAGATATATATTACATTTCTACGTGCCTCAGTACATGTGCATTAAATAGAGAATGTAAGTAAACTTTGTTCACTGGTTTTTCAGTATCCTGTAAATATAATGAGGGGTTGTGGCCGTTCCGGTCTACTGTATACGCCTGACTTAAACTGGTTACACAGGATAGGAACCAAATTTGCCTCCAGCCACTTTATTCAGCTCCAGTACATGTCCTGTTCTATACTATGGTGTACGGACATATCAGCAGCACCCCGGGGCCTCTTCTCAGACACCGACGGAAGCACCAATAAAACTAGTAACCTGCTCATTACGATTATACACGCGATGTTCAACCCGGCGAGAATCTCGACTTACACGGTACTTGTTCGCGCACAGACAGCATTTTTTTCCTCACATTCGTTCTGCTTCACCGTCCTTGGTTACGGCCACCGTGGACTAACATGAATGATTCTCGCCTATGACTTCAACACAGAACAAGCTCTTAGGTTCACATTATCTTGGACAGTAAACCAGGTCGTTACCTTCCATCGGTCGTGTTTACAGGTTTGGAATCACAGGTTTGGTGGCGGGGACCTGACATTATGTAGGCAGCAACTCGGTGTCATATAGTGGAAGCTGCCTTGCGTCGTAAAGTTAATGATGTTCTCTTCTGTATCCAAGTTACAGAAAGAAGCTTCTAGTAATTTGATGACATTTGTTTAG
This sequence comes from Paralithodes platypus, assembly GCA_032716605.1. Lineage (NCBI taxonomy): Eukaryota > Metazoa > Arthropoda > Malacostraca > Decapoda > Lithodidae > Paralithodes > Paralithodes platypus. Next base: position 63,691,605 of record CM064573.1, read on the forward strand.
TAGTCTGAATATACGAAATAAGTATCGAAATAATCCTTATCAAACCTATGATGAATCGTGCAATATTTTAATTAACGTTACGCAACTAATTACGTCTGCCTCTAAGTATACAGGGAAGCTGCACTAACTGCACACTGTAGTATACAGGGAAGCTGCACTAACCGCACACTGTAGTATACAGGGAAGCTGCACTAACCGCACACTGTAAGTCAACAATAACGTCAGGATGGGAGCCCCTTTTCGAGAACTCCAGTCCCTTGCTAGGCTAGGGATTAGTAGGCTGTTATATATCAATGGATGGCTAATCTATTATGAATTTGATAAAGTTTTGAAAGTGGGAAAAATAATTAATGGGTAAAATACAGCCACCGGCAACTGTGCCTTCCTTTCTGCCCGACCACTCACTCCGACTCCAACTTCCTGCCTTTATCATACCAGACCGTTCTCCTTCACTAAGCCATTTAATTGGCTTTTAAGGGGGGTCACCGTTTTTTTTTATCGTTCTCTCCTTTTCTCTCTTTCCCTGGCTTGTATCCATTCGGCCCCATTCAGCCAACTGTTTTAAGACTGTTATCCTCATCCAGGTGTGGATTTCTTCCTGGCGAGCGATAGCGAGTCAGCATTGTATGGAGAAATCCGGCTTTGCCGGAGACATTTTTCTATCGGAAAATGTACAAATTTAGCTTGCTGTCAAAACAAAAATATATATATGCTGGCTCGCTACCGCTCGCCAAGAAAATATTGACACCTGGATGGGGATAAGTCTTAAAACAGTAGGCTGAAAGGGGCCGAATGGTTACAAGCCAAAGATAGAGGGAGAGAAAGAGAAAACCTAAGCGAGGTGGGCTCCCTTAAAGTTTGTCATGCTTCATCGACTTAAGGTAGTTTCGTCCACGAGCACTTCGCCCAAATTCAGAGATGATTTACCTGCACCTAAACTGTATATTCTTTCTCCTAACCTTAACAACCGTATTAACTTTCTCCTAACCTTAACAACCGTATTAACTTTCTCCTAACCTTAACAACCGTATTAACTTTCTCCTAACCTTAACAACCGTATTAACTTTAAGCAATACACTATCTTATCATAACGTAAGTAACCCTAACATAACAATAATTTGTAATCTAAGCGTCGTTCTCATGCAACTTTTGTTCATGTACGTTTTTCTTATGCAACTTTTGTTCATGTACGTTTTGTTATGCAACTTTTGTTCATGTACGTTTTTCTTATGCAACTTTTGTTCATGTACGTTTTGTTATGCAACTTTTGTTCATGTACGTTTTTCTTATGCAACTTTTGTTCATGTACGTTTTGTTATGCAACTTTTGTTCATGTACGTTTTTCTTATGCAACTTTTGTTCATGTACGTTTTGTTATGCAACTTTTGTTCATGTACGTTTTTCTTATGCAACTTTTGTTCATGTACGTTTTAATTTCTAAAGCTTTATGACGCCTTATAGAAGCTTTCAAAACAAAATGTATACTATTATATCAGCCTTTTCATTGGTTACAACCATTATATTAAAGTTATAATTTACAATATCTTCCATGCAAATCCGAACACCATCCTTTTGCTTCCAGTTTCCTATCTTGCAACTCAAAGCTCCAGGCTACCGACTGGACTGCCACCTCAACATAATTTATCCCGTCATCTCTTTCTACCCATTCATCTCTTTCTACCCATTCATCTCTTCTACCCATTCATCTCTTTCTACCCATCCATCTCTTTCTACCCATTCATCTCTTCTACCCATTCATCTCTTTCTACCCATTCATCTCTTCTACCCATTCATCTCTTTCTACCCATTCATCTCTTCTACCCATTCATCTCTTCTACCCATTCATCTCTTCTACCCATTCATCTCTTTCTACCCATTCATCTCTTTCTACCCATTCATCTCTTCTACCCATTCATCTCTTTCTACCCATTCATCTCTTTCTACCTATTCATCTCTTCTACCCATTCATCTCTTCTACCCATTCATCTCTTTCTACCCATTCATCTCTTTCTACCCATTCATCTCTTCTACCCATTCATCTCTTTCTACCCATTCATCTCTTTCTACCCATTCATCTCTTCTACCCATTCATCTCTTTCTACCCATTCATCTCTTTCTACCCATTCATCTCTTTCTACCCATCCATCTCTTTCTACCCATTCATCTCTTCTACCCATTCATCTCTTTCTACCCATTCATCTCTTTCTACCCATTCATCTCTTCTACCCATTCATCTCTTCTCCCCACCAATCTTTCTACCCATTCATCTCTTCTCCCCACCAAGCTTTCCTTTCTTGTCACCAAATCCTACGTGGGCTTAAGGGGAGATCCTTCACTTTTTGGTCAATTTTGTATTTATTTATTATTTTTCTAGTCTCCTCGCTAGACCTCCATCAAGCTTAAAATGAAGCCCCCTAGATCCCCTTTCAAGATAAATTTGTACATTTTTCGGTAGAAAAATGTCCTGGCCGAAGGCTAATTCCTCTTAAAATTACAGGCACGCTATCGCTCGCCAGGAAAAAATCGAGACCTAATTGGCAGGAAAGGTCTTAAAATTGACAGAAATGGGGCGAAAGTTCATAAAATCGCCAAACTAATGGGTCTAAAGATGAGGGAAAAGGTGGTCTAGAAAAGCGACTCGTCTCCCCTTAAAGCCAATGCTGCTTAAGGACGGTGCCACAACAAAGCCGGAATGAGACATATGCTGGTGTAAATAGTCCGAAGACAGACGACATGCGACGCAAAGTGTCCAGCGTAAATCTAACTTTAATGATTGTTACCACGGCCGATTGTTGCCGACGGTGTTGGTCAAAGAATTTGGATCGGGCTATGATTCCGACCTTGGTGTGGCGCCGCCCCAGGTTTGATGGGCTGAAGGAGTTGAGATACTGAACACTTGTGCCACATGTCACTAGTTAGGGGCCAGTACTAGGATTGTGGGTTAGCAACTATAAGTGGTGAGGAGGCTGACAGGGAGAAATGGTTGAGGGTGGTGGGGTGGCTTATATAGGTGGTGAGGAGGCTGACAGGGAGGAATGGTTGGGGGTGGTGGGGTGGCTTATATAGGTGGTGAGGAGGCTGACAGGGAGGAATGGTTGGGGGTGGTGGGGTGGCTTATATAGGTGGTGAGGAGGCTGACAGGGAGGAATGGTTGGGGGTGGTGGGGTGGCTTATATAGGTGGTGAGGAGGCTGACAGGGAGGAATGGTTGGGGGTGGTGGGGTGGCTTATATAGGTGGTGAGGAGGCTGACAGGGAGGAATGGTTGAGGGTGGTGGGGTGGCTTATATAGGTGGTGAGGAGGCTGACAGGGAGGAATGGTTGAGGGTGGTGGGGTGGCTTATATAGGTGGTGAGGAGGCTGACAGGGAGGAATGGTAGAGGGTGGTGGTTGAGGAGAGAGTGGGTGAGGGAGGAACTCGAATATACAGATGCAAACATAGATACATACACTAACACGCAACAGTAAATACACACGTATTCGAGCATAACTATACCCAGTGTAAGTATAATTATACACACATGCGAACACACACACCCACTCGCTCCCTCTCTCACACACACACACACACACACACACACACACACACAGACACACACACACCTTTGTCCACCACCACCATATTACCTTCAACTATCATTGCAGATAGAATAACAACTAATATATCTGAACACACTAGTATTAACGCTGCTCTTTCACCACCCAAAGAGGTACTCCAAGCGTAGGAACCTGATATTACCAACACTCTCGGGTGATATTCAAGCAATACACGGTGCTCACCACTATACTAACTCCTGTTATCTTATCTCATCACCAATTTGTTTCTATAATATTTCTGAAATCAAATTTCGTCTCAATATTCGACCGTCCGCTGTATCTATTGGATAACAACAATGATAACTAGCTCATGACTCTACTTTAATCCCACAGACATATGTTTCAGTATAATCAAATGCTGATTATGGATGTAAATGCAATTTTGCAATAACATGGTTTGAACAATAATCAATAGATATTTGGTAGAGTACGTTGAAGCTTACAACCTACCTACCTTGTCTGCAAATTGGTACGTTTAGGTTACTTAGGTCACTTTCTTGACTGGTTCAAGCCTTAACGGTGGCACGTGCATTAATAATGTAGCGGGTACTTAAGAAAAACATGAATGTGATTAAATACAATTATACAATTATTAAATACAATTATACAATTATTAAATACAATTATACAATTATTAAATACAATTATACAATTATTAAATACAATTATACAATTATTAAATACAATTATACAATTATTAAATACAATTATACAATTATTAAATACAATTATAGAGTCGTTTAACAGTCGCCCATACCCTTGTGCCATTCCATGATTATATTTGTGAAAATAAATAGTTTGTTATGTAGTGGTTAAATAATTTGACCAATAACAAGATTCACAAATAAATACATACACTACAATCGTAATGCAACTATTATATTTGTATTACCGAACATGATATAATAGAGCGAAGAACTCACCTGGGTAATTATAAGTCTCTCTCTCTCTCTCTCTCTCTCTCTCTCTCTCACACACACACACGCAGCCTCTCTTTATCACACATGCCCCCTCCCCCTCTCTCTCTATCTCTCTCTCTCTCTCTCTCACACACACACACACGCAGCCTCTCTTTATCACACATGCCCCCCCCCCCCTCGCTCTCTCTCACACACACACACGCAGCCTCTCTTTATCACACATGCCCCCCCTCTCTCTCTATCTCTCTCTCTCTCGCTCTCTCACACACACACACACACACGCAGCCTCTCTTTATCACACATGCCCCCCCTCTCTCTCTATCCCTCTCTCTCTCTCACACACACACACACAGCCTCTCTTTATCACACATGCCCCGCCCCTCTCTCACACACACACACACACACACACACACACACACACACGCAGCCTCTCTTTATCACACATGCCCCCTCCCCCCCTCTCTCTCACACACACACACACACACACACTTACACTCTCTTTATCACACATGCCCCCTCCCCCCCTCTCTCTCACACACACACACACACACTCTCTCATAGTGAAGCCAGAGGTCACACCCCACAACTACTACTTAATACTGTCTAGTTTGTCCCCCGAGTGTCTGCCAGGCGGGGACTCAATAAGGCTTATGGTGTTTTCACCCATTGTCACTTTGCCAACATTTAGAGCCAATTTATTCACACCTAACCTAAAACCAAAAACCTAAAACCAAATTAACAGTTACATAAGCAAACATATCCTTAACATATCCTTAACATATCCTTAAGGGGAGGTTTTTAGTTTGGTCCCTAGATATCCTTCAAGCTTAAGATTACACCCCCTTGAGCCCCTTTCAAGATAAATTTGTACATTTTTCGGTAGAAAAATGTCCCGGCTGAAAGCCGGTTCCTCTTAAATTACAGGCTCGCTATCGCTCGCCAGGATAAAATCGACACCTAAAAGGCACGAAAGGTTTTAAAATTGACAGCAATGGGTTGAAATAGTCAATATAATGGGGCAAACGTCTTAAAATTAGAACAACAATGGGGCTAAACATGAGGGAGAAAGGAGTCAAGAAAAAAATCCCTCAAGTGGACCTCTCCCCTTAACTCCTCCAAGCTTCACCACCACCATGACGTAATCTTCATCATATTCTGGTCACCGTTAGACGATTTTCTTTAGTTTGTCGTCCACCTATGCAATTCAAATAGGTAGATACGATCTCGATAAACCCATTGGTCTTGCTTAAGGGGAGATTTCCACTGGAGGGATTTTTTTTCTGGATCCCTTTCTCCCTCTTGTGTAGCCCCATTGATTTTGAGGTTTTAAGACGTTAGCCCTAGTAGTTTGGACATTTTAAGACATTTTGCTCCATTTCTGTCAATAATAAGACCTTTCGTGCCATTAAGGTGCCGATTTTTTCCTGGCGAGCGATAGCGAGCCTGTAATTTAAGAGCAACCGGCCTCCGGCCGGGAAATTTGTCTACCGAAAAATGTACAAATTTATCTTGAAAGGTGGTCTAGGGGGTGTAATTTTAAGCTTGATGAAAACGTAGGGAACAAACTAAATACCTTCCCTTAAACTAAATACCTCCCCTTAAACTAAATACCTCCCCTTAAACTAAATACCTCCCCTTAAACTAAATACCTCCCCTTAAACTAAATACCTCCCCTTAAACTAAATACCTCCCCTTAAACTAAATACCTCCCCTTAAACTAAATACCTTCCCTTAAACTAAATACCTCCCCTTAAACTAAATAACTCCCCTTAAACTAAATACCTCCCCTTAAACTAAATACCTCCCCTTAAACTAAATAACTCCCCTTAAACTAAATACCTCCCCTTAAACTAAATAACTCCCCTTAAACTAAATAACTCCCCTTAAACTAAATACCTCCCCTTAAACTAAATAACTCCCCTTAAACTAAATAACTCCCCTTAAACTAAATAACTCCCCTTAAACTAAATAACTCCCCTTAAACTAAATAACTCCCCTTAAACTAAATACCTCCCCTTAAACTAAATACCTCCCCTTAAACTAAATACCTCCCCTTAAACTAAATACCTCCCCTTAAACTAAATACCTCCCCTTAAACTAAATACCTCCCCTTAAACTAAATACCTCCCCTTAAACTACATACCTCCCCTTAAACTACATACCTCCCCTTAAACTAAATGCCTCCCCTTAAACTAAATACCTCCCCTTAAACTAAATACCTCCCCTTAAACTAAATACCTCCCCTTAAACTAAATACCTCCCCTTAAACTACATAAAGTCATATCAAATTTTAGACAGAATCAAAAGTAAAAATGCGTCATGGTGGTGAAGGGGTTAAGGGGAGATTTTCACTTGAGGGAGTTTTTTCTTGACTCCTTTCTCCCTCATGTTTAGCCCCATTGCTTTTCTAATTTTAAAACGTTCGCCCCATTATTTTGATGATTTTAAGAACTTTCAACTCATGTCTGTCAATTTTAAGACCTTTCGTGCAATTTAGGTGTCGATTTTATCCTGGCGAGCGATAGCGAGCCTGTAATTTAAGAGGAACCGGCTTTCAGCCGGGACATGTTTCTACCGAAAAATGTACAAATTTCTCTTGAAAGGGGCTCAAGGGGGTGTAATCTTAAGCTTGATGGATATCTAGAGACCAAACTAAAAACCTCCCCTTAACCCACCCAACCCAACCTTGTGTTATATGACAAACGAATTAGCTTAACCTAAACTATGCTTATCATAACCTTACTTTACCTAAGCTAACATAACTTCTCTTAACTAAACGTGACCTTACTTACCATGTAGCGGAAAGACAGGCTAGCGAGAGGACTGATAACTCTGCATACTATACGAGGGACCGGAGTACGGCTGTGGAACCGGTAATTTGGTTGACCGGGATAATGTGAGTTAGCAGAAATGAAAGGGAATGTCGTCTGTATTAACATTTACCCTTCGATTCACAGGCTGCTCGGGGAAAAAACAAAAAACAAAAAAAAAACAAAAAAAAAACAATAGAAGCGTACCAAACAAGGATCGGAGGTAACGCAGACTAGGTGAATTTAAGGAGGAAGTAGTCGCTTTTTGTGGACCCCCTTCTCCCTCATGTTTAGCATAATGATTCTGAGATTTTAAGACGTTCGTTCCGTTAGTTTGGCGATTTTGAGAACTTTCGCCCCATTTCATTGTCAATATTAAGACGTCAATTTTTCCCTGGCGAGCGATAGCGAGCCTGTAATTTTAGAAGAAATCGGCCTTCGGCCGGAACATTTTTCGTTCGTCTTTGTCAATATAAATATGACTACACCCCACTGAACCCCAGCTACACCCCACCGAACCACAGCTACACCCCACCGAACCACAGCTACACCCCACCGAACCACAGCTACACCCCACCGAACCACAGCTACACCCAACCGAACCACAGCTACACCCCACCGAACCCCAGCTACACCCCACCGAACCCCAGCTACACCCCACCGAACCCCAGCTACACCCCACCGAACCCCAGCTACACCCCACCGAACCCCAGCTACACCCCACCGAACCCCAGCTACACCCCCCTGAACCACAGCTACACCCCACCGAATGGTAATGGAAGTGAACACAAAAAACACCCTCACAATTAACGATAAAACAAGAACAACTAAATTACATGATGTGGAGAGAACATTGCGAAAACAAAAACACAATGACAGAGGAGAGCAGACGCCATCATAAAAAGATATATTGCAAATTCGATTTAAAAGATCGACCAATAAGAATAACCCCTAATGAGTAACATTAAGACAGATATATACGGCCAGCACCAGCAGAAGGCCCTGAAGGCAGCCAAGGGTCACCAGGGATCAAACTGCCGGTAACGTCGCCCGCAGCCAGACCAAACCAGATTATTAATGGGCGTGACCTGCTTTTCTTCTATCTCTGGGTTGCATCCATTCGGCCCCATTCAGCCTACAATTTTAAGACATTTATCCTCATCCAGGTGACGATTTATACCTGACTAGCGATAGTGAGCCACCATATTTTGGATAATGTGTTAGACAGCTGGAATAATTTGTAAATTTTTCTATTTCTCCATAAAATGCAGGCTCGCTTTAGCTCGCCTGGAAAAAGTCGATACCTGAATGGGGACAAATGTCTTAAAACAGTAGGCTGATTGGGACCAAAATCGATACAACCAAGAAAGTGACAACAAATCAGGTCACTCTCCTTAACCCATTCAGTCCCGGTGTCGTCCTTTTAATTTTACTGTTGCTACTATTAAACGATTTTATTCATCTCAAAAAGGGCCTCCTTCATCGAACAGTCTTCAAACTATCTCACTTATCCATTTTGACTACAACAGATCCTTCTTAAGCTTCACAATATCGTCTAAATATAGCTACGATAAAATTAAGAGGACGTCGCCGGTACAGAAGGAGTTAAATTACCAAGTCTCTTTAGGACGTATCACACACCTAACGTCAAATGACCTACAACTGAATATTAAGGGGAGATATCCACTCGAGGGATTTTTTTCTGGACCCCTTTCTCCCTCATGTTTAGCCGCATTGCTTTTGATATTTTAAGACATTCGTACCATAATTAAGAACTTTCGCCCCATTTCTGTCAATTTTAAGACCTTTCATGCAATTTAGGTGTCGATGTTTTCCTGGCGAGCGATAGCGAGCCTGTAATTTAAGAGGAACCGGCCTTTGGCCGGGACATTTTTCTACCGAAAAATGTACACATTTATCTTGAAAGGGGGCCTAGAGGGTGACATTTTAAGCTTGATGGAGGTCTAGGGAACTAACTAAAAACCTCCCCTTAATTAACAACGTAAGGTGACCAAAACTCCCCTTACCTAACAAATATTGAAATACAAAACTAAATATTTAGTTAGATCTGCCAAGGTTTAGTCTAGTTCAAGTCGTAAAGCCTCCAGTAAGGTAGAGCTTAGAAGAGAGAGAGAGACTGTACCGGCAATTCTGTTCTGGCAATTTCTGAATCACAGTTGTTCAATATTCAGCCAAATATTACCGGTGAAATCGCTGTTTTAAGGAGGCCCACCTCGTTTTGTTTTCTCTTTCTCCCTCTCTCTCTGGGTTGTATCCATTCGGCCCCATTCAGCCTACTGTTTTAAGACGTTTATCCTCATACAGGAGTCGATTTTTTCCTGGCGAGCGGTAGTGAGAGAGCATATTTAAAAACAAATTTTGAAAGCAGGCTAAACATGTCTCCGGCAAAGCCGGATTTCTCCAGACAATGATGGCTCGATATCGCTCGCCAAGAAGAAATCGACACCTGGATGTGAATAAAAGTCTTAAAACAGTAGGCTGCATGGGGCCGAATGGATACAAGCCAGAGAAAAAAAGCAGGTCACCCCCTTAACTCATCCTTGCATTAGGCATAGATTGCATGTTCATCCTTGGCAAGGAAAATCAAACTAGGCGTTGACAACATCCTAGAGAGACTGTGAAGATGCTGCAGGGCTGACAGGATATTGGCCACTGTGAGCGGGTCTGTTATTGTGAGCCAGTTCCAGCCATTACCCAATCATCTCAACACTTTATTTTTGTTACTCCAGAGAACACAACACTCATAGTCCAGTTGTGAGGCTTATATGCAGTAAGGGTACAATATTCTGGACCCCCTTCTCCCTCATGTTTAGCCCCATTAGTTTTGAGATTTTGAAGCCCTTGCCCCATTAGATCGGCGATTGTAAGACCTTTCACCACAATTTGTTTCTCAATTTTAAGATCTTTCGTGCCATTTAGGTATCGATTTCTTACTTGGCGAGCGATAGCAAACCTACAATTTAGGGAGAACGAGACCTTTATCTGCTGAAATATACACAAATGTATCTTAAAAGAGAGTCTTGGGGGCATTTTATATACATATATGTATAAGCTCCCCTTAAGTGGAGTCTTGAAGAGATGTGTTAGGCAGCCTCCAAACAACCCTACCACGAACACAGTCAAATATTTCCAATGTACCGTACACTCACAAACTATATTAAGTATACAATCAATACAATAATTTGAATACATTTTAAGTGCAATTTGTACTTATAACATAATCATGGAGATCCCTTTTATGACATATTTTAACTTGTCAAAGTATTATTGATTTATAACTACACATAATGTTCGCTGCAGTTAAGAAAACATGTTCGTTGTGTCCCAATTGTTCTTCATAATGTGTGCCACTTATCTTTATGAGTTGTTGTGTACAGGTTGGATTCGTCTTATCAAATACGTTGGTCCTTCAATGGTCAAACAAGGCTGAACATTATACTGAGGGTGACGGGTTTATCTAAAACCTAATCTTCGTCAACCTTATGATAAAAGGAAGATAATAACCTGATATGATTGTAGGAAACTATAGTAAACACATGACTCTCATTTGAGTAAAGTACCCCCAGGCGTTTCTCCCAGCTCACTACTTACCGTCTGGAATTTCGGCTGCTGCTATGCTAAACATCGTGTTGAGCAAAGGACCCGTGCAATAACTGAGATAATGTGCCATTATTATGATCCTTGCTACTGATACAGACGTTTACCTGGGCCAAGTTGTGTTATCAAGACCCTAGAGTTACGATAGACAAAGTGTAAATGAGATCTTAACACCTGGTGCTTAGGTACTGGTCTTGGTTAGGATTCCTTTGGTAAGTAGAGATTGCAAAGCCTCTGACAACGTATAGTTTTGTTATTGAAAACCAATATTTTTTTAAAAATTAAGTGTTGTTGTAGGTACATGTATCAGACTATCAAAAATGGTTATACGCACAGAAAATGGCGATAAGGAGAATAGGTTTCAGATATCTGCTTTTAATCTTGATAATTATTGCCGTCTTTTAAATTCAATTTTAAGGCCATTTGACCATGAAATATTTTGTTTCTACCTACGACATAAATCAAAATATTATATATATATATATATATATATAATCCAGTTTTAGAGCAAAAGTCGGTGCAAAAATCGGCAATCAAGAATTTAGATGAAACTACATAGCAAATTTCGATTTAAAGACGTTTTCATATTTTTGTTCAGCCTGCCAGAAAAAAATATTTATTAATTTCAGGAGAGACATCAGCAAGTCTAAGAGTTGTAGTCTTAAATATACCAAGGGGTCATACATTAACACATTACTCATGACCAATTAACTAAAAAACACTTTTCAAGGATAAAGCATACATCTTCCCAAATGTCTAAAGCTATTATTCGAAGAGTAATATTCAGTATATGAAGTTAGGTCTATTTCGGTACTTTCAATTTCACCAGGCTAATATATAGTAAATACGCACAAAATATATAGTAAATGCGCACAAAATATATAGTAAATGCGCACAAAATATATAGTAAATGCGCACAAAATATATAGTAAATACGCACAAAATATATAGTAAATACGCACAAAATATATAGTAAATACGCACAAAATATATAGTAAATACGCTAAAATATATAGTAAATACGCTAAAATATATAGTAAATACGCACAACATTAGAGAAAACAGCAGATTCACTTCATCGCTACGAGAACATTACAAAAAAGTACTTCGGTTTTGAGATTTACTTAAGGGGAGATGGGTTGTTTTTCTGGTCCCTTTTCTTCCTCATGTTTAGCCCCATTAGTTTCAAATTTTGATATTCGCTCCATTAGTTTGTCGATTTTAAAACCTTTCGTCCCATTTATATATCAATATCAAGACCTTCCGTACTTTAACTTTACTGACGATTGTACACAGTTGAAAAAAGGACCTCCAGCATCGAATAGGCTTTAAACTATCTCGCTTATCCATTTTTACTACAACAGATCCTTCTTAAGCTTCACAATATCGTCGATTTTTTCCTGGCGAGCGCTAGTGAGCCTGTTATTTTAAGAAGAACCGTACACATTACAATTTGTTCTTGAAGGAGGGTCTAGGGAGTGTTCTTGAAGGAGGGTCTAGGGAGTGTTCTTGAAGGAGGGTCTAGGGAGTGTTCTTGAAGGAGGGTCTAGGGAGTGTTCTTGAAGGAGGGTCTTGGGAGTGTTCTTGAAGAAGGGTCTAGGGAGTGTTCTTGAAGGAGGGTCTAAGGAGTGTTCTTGAAGGAGGGTCTAGGGAGTGGTCTTGAAGGAGGGCCTAGGGAGTGTTCTTGAAGGAGGGTCTAGGGAGTGTTCTTGAAGGAGGGTCTAGGGAGTGTTTTTATAGCTTGATGAAGGTCTAGCGAGGAAACTAAAAGATAAATTAACATATATAAATAGATTCACAAATACACCACTGTCCCCTTAAAGTATATAAACCATGCTTCATCATAAGCTACTTAACCCTTTGAAGCTCTGACGCGTTTTAGCAGTTTATTTTGGCTATCATTAGACGATTGTATGCAGCTTAGGAAGGATCTGAGTATTAAAAGGGTAAATACTATCCCAATCAACCCTCTGACTTCCATATACCGTTACTAATCTGAATAAAATCGTCTAATAGTAGCCAGAAACAGAACAGAAACGTGTTTAATGTAATTTGCCCAAATCCAGAGAGAAACACACAACCATGACTAATGCCTAAATTACTGGCTCTACCGTGTTCGGTTTGTCAGTTCGAGTTCTGAACAGCCTATCAAACCCCTCACGGATTCGAGGTTTGACAGTCGAAGGTCACCAACCCTACGCAAAGTCTATAATATTATATAGTACAAAATAACTCATATTCAGTTCCAGGGGTGGATATTTATTTGTCCATATAACTATCTATCACTGGATTCCTCTCAAATTGATCCGATTGCATCATGTACTAAACAGGAAGATACTGTGATTAAAGATGACATGCATTGATATTCTAACAATGCATTGATATCCTAACAATGCATTGATATTCTAACAATGCGATATAAATCTAGCTACCCTACCAACTCCCTCACCCAACTCTGAGCATCCTTACCCCACCTAAACCGCAATGGGACTACTACTGAAAGATCTAAAATCCACACACCTTAGAATAATTTGAGGCATCATTGGCCCACCTGAGCCTCACCTGCATGATAGTAACCAACCACGGATACCAGTTTGGCCAATTACACGATTAATGACCGGTAATTACCCTTAACTGGCAGACAGGTTATTAGTCTTCTCCAACGCGCTGAACTGAGGCATGTTTCTTTCTGCCAATCAAGTGTTTTGGGCAACACTTTCCCTAATGTGTAAGAATCCCAAAGATAAAAATCGTATACGTGAACACCAGCCACAAGCAACGTAGAACAACTGGGATCTATCAAAGTAATATAGTTGCAATAGGTAGATAACTATTGCCTCTATCTGTGCACTGCAACATCCATCCTATATAACGAATTAAGCCGTAAAGTTATCCTGTTGCCTAAATAACGAGCTGGGCAGCCTTCTCTTTAGCTAATGAAGGACCCCGACCCCAAGACTCTTTTTACGGTCTAATGAGAGGGAGGCTCGTTGCTGCTCTTTAGTTAGCCTCTCCTACTCACGACACACATCCTTGTTCACGGCGCCACCTTTTTGTTTCTTGTGGGTTGCTTTGTTTTTTCGAAGAAGATTATACTCGCTCTTCTTTATCCCTTTGTCCCCTCTCTTGTCTTGTCTCCGGGATGTTATTTTTATACTTCTTTTAGAGGTTCTGTTTTTGTTTTAAATTTATCTTTCTCTCCTCTCGCCTTTCTTATTTCTTCCATACACTCTCTTACTTTTCCTTCCATCCATTGCTATCCTACTATTCTTTTCCTTCACTTTTCGCTTCACTGTATCTTGCTATTCCTCTCTCCTGTATCTCTTCATGCTAGTAACATTGTCTCCTTTTTTTCTCATATATCATGTCCCAGATTCTTATTTGATATTGTAAATCCCTTCCAGTATTCCCTTGCCCTAGTTCTGGCATGCGTATAGATTACATGTCTTTATTACATTATATTTTACCACTACTATCGAATTTGTATATTGTACCTTTCTACGTCTTGTAAGTGATGAGTTTCTATAATAAAGTTCCTAGTTTTATGCTCTCATTATACTTATACCGATTATTTTCTTTTACACATACACACACTCTCTCTCTCTCTCATGAGTTCACCCCACGATCCTGGTTGTAATATCGTGACCTAAGGAATCCTAAAAGGCAACCCTTAGATTTGACGCCAGTTGTCTGAGGGTCACGACTTTGCTCCTGTCCTGCCTCCTACCTGGCCTGTATAGTCAACACCTGTCCTACCTGGCCTGTACAGTCAACACCTGTCCTACCTGGCCTGTACAGTCAACACCTGTCCTACCTGGCCTGTACAGTCAACACCTGTCCTACCTGGTCTGTATAGTCAACACCTGTCCTACCTGGCCTGTACAGTCAACACCTGTCCTACCTGGCCTGTACAGTCAACACCTGTCCTACCTGGCCTGTATAGTCAACACCTGTCCTACCTGGCCTGTATAGTCAACACCTGTCCTACCTGGCCTGTATAGTCAACACCTGTCCTACCTGGCCTGTATAGTCAACACCTGTCCTACCTGGCCTGTATAGTCAACACCTGTCCTACCTGGCCTGTACAGTCAACACCTGTCCTACCTGGCCTGTATAGTCAACACCTGTCCTACCTGGCCTGTATAGTCAACACCTGTCCTACCTGGCCTGTATAGTCAACACCTGTCCTACCTGGCCTGTATAGTCAACACCTGTCCTACCTGGCCTGTATAGTCAACACCTGTCCTACCTGGCCTGTACAGTCAACACCTGTCCTACCTGGCCTGTATAGTCAACACCTGTCCTACCTGGCCTGTAGTCAACACCTGTCCTACCTGGCCTGTATAGTCAACACCTGTCCTACCTGGCCTGTATAGTCAACACCTGTCCTACCTGGCCTGTATAGTCAACACCTGTCCTACCTGGCCTGTATAGTCAACACCTGTCCTACCTGGCCTGTACAGTCAACACCTGTCCTACCTGGCCTGTATAGTCAACACCTGTCCTACCTGGCCTGTATAGTCAACACCTGTCCTACCTGGCCTGTATAGTCAACACCTGTCCTACCTGGCCTGTACAGTCAACACCTGTCCTGGTATTGTCTTACCTGGCTTGAACAGGTAACTCCTGTCCTGTGATTATCCTGCCTGGCCTTTACAGTCAAATGTACTGTACATTGCCCTGCCTCCCATGTACATTCAACACTTGTTCTGTCTTGGACCTGTTCTGTACCATATACCTATTCTTTTTAGCGACCCTATATTGTATGAGTGCAAATGTGTGTGTGTGTGTGTGTGTGTGTACTCATTTGCGAGTATACTGTATGCGTGTGCGCAATTGCACTATACAAATATAGTTTTTCCCAGACATTATACATACTATTATATTTTATTGATCGAAAAGTAGACATAATAGAGTCGCTGACTGAAGCAGTATGTCTTGGCTCAAAATATAAGCTCAGTAATAAGAAATAAAAAAAAAAACTCGCCAAAACTCATGGTCTTAAAATGTGTAATTTAAGTTTGTATATTTTTTCTTGACAATCCTCATGAATCTAATATCCTCTTCCCCTCGTAAAATCTACCTACTATATGGGACAGAGAAAGGGGCGAGGGAACGCGAAAGTGGTTCAGGACCCTAAGCATTGAAACTTTCAATGATGTTTCAGTTCGAGCTCTGTCTCGAGTTGGCCACTCCCAGCTATGGGGTGTGTTCTTAGGTATATACAGTACATACATACACTATTTGTTTGTAACGTCGCAAAAATGTAATGCATAGACTGTACAGGTATTCCTCTCTCTAGATTACACACTCACTATAATCAAGGTATCCGGAGAACGGTTGATTTAGACTCTACGTTTTCTTCGATCAACAACACGAGACTAATCTCCTGATCCCCATGAAAAGCAATTATACAATAATTATATGCTTACCCTGCCATAAGTCTAAGGGTAGTTTTCCAAACCAGCGACCTTTGACCGCACGTATACCCCCGCCCCTTCCCCCGCCAACCCCTACCCCCATTCCCTTGTGTCCTCCTTCCCTTCCCCTGCCCCCATTCCCTTGTGTCCTCCTTCCCATCCCCTACCCCCATTCCCTTGTGTCCTCCTTCCCTTCCCCTACCCCCATTCCCTTGTGTCCTCCTTCCCTTCCCCTACCAACCCCTACCCCCATTCCCTTGTGTCCTCCTTCCCTTCCCCCGCCAACCCCTACCCCCATTCCCTTGTGTCCTCCTTCCCTTCCCCTGCCAACCCCTACCCCCATTCCCTTGTGTCCTCCTTCCCTTCCCCTGCCTTCCCCTACCCCCTCTTCCCTCGTTCCCCTGCCTACCCCTATCCCCTTCCCTTCCCCTGCCTACCCCTACCCCCTCTTCCCTCGTTTCCTCCTTCCCCTGCCTACCCGTATCCCCTTCCCTTCCCCTGCCTTCCCCTACAGGAGATATCAGCCGGACTTCAAAGTTAAACAGTGGTGTCATACGAGCACTTTTCTAGCAATTTTCGATGAACAAGTTTGTCTCTTACTATTTTGAGGCTCTTTCGCATTGGAATCGGAAACTAAATCGAAAGTAGATCATATTAACGAGTTTAATTCTTATGAATTATGTCACTCTTTCAACTCTGGGGGAGGCACTCGCTACAGGCAGGCCTGCCTTTTGTCTCCCTCACTCACAAAGAAAAAAAGAAAACAAAAATGCTCGTAACAATTGACGGAATTATCGCTTTTGTGACACGACCTTTTAGGAAAGAGTTACATTATCCTTTCCCTCCTCAGTGCACGGTGACTGGCAATACAAGGTTGGAAAAATGCAGGTACTTAAAAAAGATGCTATAATTCCTGTGATTGACGTCTCTGTTGCCGAGGACCCTTCACTTGGCCACACTACACCTTACTGCAGGATTTCTCCCACTGTTGTTGTTTATCTATACCACTCCACCAGTTCTTTAGAATAATGTGCTTAGGAAACATTTAAACGCGAGGCCTTTTCGGAGACTCAACACAAGGATATATGCTGATAAACCTTATTACTTATACGTATATATTTAATTTATATATATATATATATATATATATATATATATATATATATATATATATATATATATATATATACTGTATATATGTACATTTTTTTGTTTTATCTGCGTATGAATGGTCAAGCTCAAAACATTTTGATTCTCAAAGTTTACTATTTACAATACATAAGTAAATTACACACATGTCTGTATTCATAGTATCTTACAATGACAATTGTACAGAACTGTCGACATTTGTTAAATTTCAGTTTATGTAAGGGTCACCAGTCCCTGCATCCATTGTTGACTAAGATCACCCTAGAGTTGAGTGTGGTGGTGTTTGTTTACCTTCTCAGTTGAGTGTGGTGGTGTTTGTTTACCTTCTCAGTTGAGTGTGGTGGGGCCTTCTCAGTTGAGTGTGGTGGTGTTTGTTTACCTTCTCAGTTGAGTGTGGTGGTGTTTGTTTACCTTCTCAGTTGAGTGTGGTGGTGTTTGTTTACCTTCTCAGTTCACTCCCCCGTGTGGTGGTGTTTGTTTACCTTCTCAGTTCACTCCCCCGTGTGGTGGTGTTTGTTTACCTTCTCAGTTCACTCCCCCGCGTTTATGTTGTCCAGCATGGCTAGGATGGATATTTATCACTATAATGCATCTCCACCAGGCTTCGAAGGGCAGTAGTGCTTTTTTTTTTTTTTTTTCTACTGTATGTATATATTTTCGAGTACCCTCGCTATTGCTCCATCAAGGTTAAATAAACACCTCCTAGACCCCTTTCAAGATAAATTTGTAAATTTTTCGGTAGAAAAATGTCCCGGCCGATTTCTTCTAAAATTACAGGCTCGCTATTGCTCGCCAGGACAAAATTGACACCTAAATGGCACAACAGGTCTTAATACTGATAAGGAAATTGGGCAAACTCTCAAAATCGCCAAACTAATGGAACGAAAGTCTTTAAATCTCAAAACTAATATGCTAAACATGAGGGAGAAAGGGATCCAGAAATAGCGAATACCTCCCCCTTAATAGATTATTCAAATTTAGTACTGGATGGTACTCCAGCCGTGGCTTGAGAAAGGTCTTCAGTTCATATCATTCTATCGCTCATCTCGGTCGTGGTGGTTCTGACAGAATTAGGACAAATTATATGAATCTCGCCAACCTTCGCTTAGTATATAACATACGTTTGACAGGGCCAGGTAAAACCCACGTTTGACAGGGCCAGGTAAAACCCACGGCGAATGTGTGCTTTATGTCCTCGCTTTACATTCAATGAGTTTGTTTATATCTTCCTTTTTTGTTGTTTTTAGTCTATAAATAACCTCGGGCAGTAAAGTACAGTAGTTAAGTCATTATCACTATTAGTTATGTCATCCACACAAAAGCAAAAAGTCACCATTAAAACAATCCCCACCTTACTCCCATTAGCCCAGACCATAGGGGCCCCGCTGGGCGGGTCTGGACATATTGGGCTATCTTCTCCTCCATCTCAACCAAGCCCTAGTACGGCATCTCCCGAGCTCATTATAATCCGGGCCAGCTCTTTACGTCAGGGGATAACTTACGAGACATTGATCGTTCACTTAGGTCCTGGTGATCTCCATAATGTATGTTAATTGTGGAGGTGGTGAGAAGAGAACTACCGGGACTGTCCCCAGCATAGCAGGTTTGGTAACCCTAGGTATGTAGGGTCAAAGGGGGGGGGGGGGGATTGGTGAGAAGTGAGTGCCCATAGTATAAGACTTACTTGCTGGAAAGCGGCACACATTTTCTCAAAGGACACAGATATTCAAATTATATACTTGACATTTTTAAGAAATGTGTCCAAACCAATGAAGTATAATTATTTATTATTAGTTTTGAAAAAAAGAAAATCATGTAATGGTTTAAAATTTTGAAGAAGATCGAGTTAATATTGAGAGTGAATCAATATGGATGATGTTGTTGTTGTTGTTGCTGTTCCTCAGGCTGTCTGGCCGAGCAGCCCCAAGGTCCCGAGCAAGGCCAAGGCCATAACCGAGCGACCCCACAGAACCCTCCCAGCTTACCACTAATAATGCCCAGGTGACCGAAGCCACTCAAAGGCGGGGAGCTGAGGAGGGTGCGGAAACGCCCGGGAAACAAAAGCCCCACCCAAGGCCCTGTGCCCCTCAGCAATTATAAAGGGAAAGTTGAGGGGCAAAGGAAAAATGTGACGCTTTGGCTCCCAATCTGCCAGGGTTGGCAGTAGGGAGGTCAATCCACGGAAAAGACACCGTCACTTGAGATCAAGAAAATATATAAGTAAAAGGAACAGTCAGAGTAAGCTATGGGTATGGCAGAGAACGCTCAACTCTCATTCTGATAGACCAGCCCATCACCACATATATGGATGATGTTAGAAGTCTTTGTTTACTAGCCTCTGTGTAGCGAGTGAGATGTAACATTGCAGTGAAGAGAGAGAGATTGCAGAGCATCGGCGAGTGAACATTGACGCGAGGTAATGAAACGAAAGGCGTTCTTTTCTACTTTGTCTAGAAGTGCTGTGTGAGTGGATCCTCACCACATATGCGAACAATACTCAATACATGGACACACTGTGGACCTGTACAGAACAAGAAGCTGTGCAGGGGTAAGGAACCCCCGGAGGCGGTTGAGCACACCCAGCTTCTGGGAAGCTGTTATAACAAGACTGGTAATATGGTAATTTACAAATACACAAAACAATATATAAATAGAACTATTTTTGAAATATATGAAGAGGTTTGTGGATCCAACCCCATTTATAAGAAAAATATATGCTATTGAAAAAAAAAAAAAAAATAAATAAAAAAAAAAAATATATATATATATATATATACTGTATATATATATATATATACAATGTATATATATATATATATATATATATACAATGTATATATATATATATATATATATATATATATATATATACAGTATAAATATATATATGTACAATACATTAGGGCAGGGGAATGCTGGGCGGGGGTCGACCTGGGTCATGGGAGAATTAATTAAATATGTATTAAAAGAACACAAACCCTAACATTTTCCATAAACACTGAAACAATAATAGTAATTTAAGGTTAAAAAATATGATATGGTTCAGTTTAAATTCAAGTAAAGTCATCTGGATTCTATAGTTTTAGAGGAGAGCTGATCTTAAATATTCAAAACAACTTTCTCGTCACCATTACACACAAAGGAGTACAAAGGAGTACAAAGGAAATCAAGCAACAATCTTCTCCTCCAAAACACTGAGGATCAAGTGTCCAAACAGTGGTTTAGAGTGGGTAAGGGAACATTGGAAAGGGAACTACTGCCCTGGAACTAATGTCCGTGGCAGGACTAGGAAGTTAGTAGGGGACAGATGGGTTAGTAACTGAGGGGAGGATAAAATAACGTTATTCATTTACAAACGCAGTCAGTCGCGGGTTTGATGCGAGATATTTGTCTAAGCGGAGTTTAAATGAATCAACGGTGCTGCAGTCTATAACGTCTCGGGGAAGCCCATTCCACAAGTTGACAACTCGATTGAAGAAGAAATTCTTAGATTCGTGCGAGTTAAAAGATTTACCAATAATTTTGCAACCGTTTCCCCGCGTGTAATTAGATTGGTCGATAGTGAAGTACTTACTACAGTTCATATTGTCGATGCCTTTGATGATTTTGAACACTTGAATTAGTCACCTCTTAATCTGCGCTGGGTTAAAGGAAATAGATTTAATTCTCTAAGACGCTCTTCGTATGGTTTGTTCTTTAGGCTAGGTATCATTTTGTTAACTCTACGTTTAACTCGTTCTAGCTTGTTTATGACTTTTTGGTAATAAGGGCACCAGCATTGAACGCAGTATTCCAGAAGAGGGCGGACTAAGGAATTGTAATGGGTTAGGATAACTTCTTTGGATTTATGCTCAAATGACCTGCCTATAAAGCCAATTATTTTGTTTGCCTTCTTAACAACTTCTGAACATTGTTGACTCGGTTTTAGGTTACTCGATATTGTTACTCCCAGATCGGTTTCTCTGTTTACATTCTTAAGCTGAGTGCCATTCATCGAATAGTTTGCTTTCTCATTTAGGTATCCGATATGTAGTACTTTACATTTATCCGCATTGAAACTCATTTGCCAAATTTGGGCCCAATGTGACAATTTATCTAGATTGTGTTGCATATCGTCAACTTGATCTTTTGAGAGTAGGCTATTTGCAATTTTTGTATCGTCAGCAAATTTTGAGATTGTACAGGTGAGACCCTCATCTATGTCGTTGATGTAAATTAGAAAGATAATTGGTCCTAGAACCGATCCCTGGGGTACCCCGCTACTTACATTGGTCCATTTAGATGCCTTACCGTTTATGACTACTCTTTGCTTTCTGTCGCTGAGCCAATTTTCTATCCATTTCAACATACCGTTGAAACAACACACACACACACACACACCTGGTTCCTACAACAACTTGCTAGAAGGGTCATGTTTCTCATCACTGGCAGCGCATGACAAGATACCCTTCAATAAAGAGGGACTGGACAATGCAGAGATGTTATTGTAGACCTCTGCTAAGCATAAACTATATTAGTCAATATTTTAACACAACGTCTGTGATTTAGATTAAGCAAACAAGTTTCAGGTGAAGTTACAACCATATAATTATATAAAGTCTGTAATATCGAGGTTCCAAAATTGGCATCTAATGAAACTATCAGATTATTATGTTCTAAAGAATCTCCAGGTATGATAGATGGGCGATAACTTGGCTAATGTCAGAACATTGTATTAATACCTGCTGAAATTCACGGCCTTGATGTGGTTACCTGGGTTAGTATAACTGATGATCATGTTCCTTGATAACTTGACGATGCAAGAAGTTGGGTGCTTGGTGTGCAGGCTAATTGGCCAATCTTTGTATTACTACCACCGCAAGATTCGACGAAGGCTGCAATGCAATCTTGGTAATCTGGTGTGTTTTATATAATATTTTATATTACGTATTATTATAACAAATAATATCTTCACAACCATTACATATATTTCCTTGTATATTACCTCGTGAAATGCATAATTGATAGTAGAAGGTACTTGTATTTTTAAAGTTGTAATACAAATAAAATTATATGAATGATGATGAGTATGACTCAAATTACGCGCAGTAATAGTGTACTCACTTATTAATTTAACAGAGTTTTCCATTATTTTCCGAAGTTTTCCGCAGTTGAAAACACATGCACAACAGTATGTCCAAAACACGTTGCTGTTATTAACATTGTTGTAACTTTCTTGTTTTCCGTTATATCGACCTTATAATATATATACTACTTTGATAGTGCGTGATATCGTCTATGATTATCACGCAGCGCACTATCAAAATATGCTAAAGTATAAGGTTGATATCTCGAAAAATAAGAAACTTAAAACAATATTAGAAACACTATCGTGTCTGGACATATTTATCTACTTCATGCATGTGTTTTCAACTGCTGAAAACTTAGAAACAATAATATAAAAACGGCATTACTTAAAAAGTGCGTAAACTATTACTGTGCGTAATATGTCTTCTATACATCATTATTCATATATTTTTTTTTCTATGTGATTGAGGGAGGCAAAAGGCAGAACTGCCTATAGCGAGTGCCTCCCCCATAGTTGAAAGAGTGTCAGGGCCAAAATCAAGGGACGTTCGAGCCAAGACCCTGGACACACGGAGTTTGAAGCAACTTAAGTCATAGGAAGAGGGAAAGACTGATTCTGGGAGAGAGTTCCAGAGCTCAGCTGTTGAGTAGAAGAAAGTTTGAGAGTAATGTTTCACTCTTGGGTTGGAGAGTTGCACAGAGTATGGTGGGATTGAGTTGCAAGACGGGTACCACGTGTCCTACGTAAAGGAGGTGGTATGCACTGAGAAAGCTCTGAGGAACACTGATTATTATAGTAGCGATAGAATAGCGAGAGAGATGCAACATTGCGGCGGAGAGAGA
This sequence comes from Paralithodes platypus, assembly GCA_032716605.1. Classification (NCBI taxonomy): domain Eukaryota; kingdom Metazoa; phylum Arthropoda; class Malacostraca; order Decapoda; family Lithodidae; genus Paralithodes; species Paralithodes platypus. The sequence goes on from CM064573.1 coordinate 63,715,027, forward strand.
GAGAGATTGCAGAGAGTTGGTGAGTAGACGGGAGTTAATGATACGAAAGGCCTTCCTTTCAACTTTGTCTACGAGAGCGGTGTGAGAGGAACCTCCCCACACGTATGAACAATACTCGATACAAGGACGCACTATGCCCCTGTACAGAGCAAGAAGCAGTGCAGGGGAAAAGAACCCCTTAAGGCGGTTGAGCACACCCAGCTTCTGGGAGGCTGCCTTAGCAAGACTGGTAATATGATCCTTCCAAATGAGAGCAGAAGAAAAAGAGACACCAAGAATATTGAGAGAAGATGAAGGGTTGATTTTTGTATCGTTATATAATTATACTTGTATTATTACTTTATAAATACAAGTAGCTTCTACTGTCAATTCTGCATTTAATGAGGTAACATATAAGGACATAATTATATGCAATGGTTGTGAAGATATTGTTTGTTATAATAATGCATCCATTACGTGGTTCACACAGACTACCGCTTAGTTATACACATATATGGAGAGGCAGAATTGTCAATGTCTGGCAGGTGGTAACCCAATTCTGTGCCATCCTGTATAACACTCGCTTGTAACACTAACATTGGTGAATTTAGGTAGATTTGCTGGTTTGGGGTATATTTGGACCTCGCAACTAGTCGTGATTGTGAAGCACGGTCCGTGATTTAGACCCTTAATTAAAGCCTTTCTTACATCTAATAAGTACATAATTTAGCTCGAATTTAGACATTCATCTGCGCTTACAGTTTGTAAAATTAATATGTAGGCCACATTCATTAATATGTAGGCCACATTCATTAATATGTAGGCCACATTCATTAATATGTAGGCCACATTCATTAATATGTAGGCCACATTCATTAATATGTAGGCCACATTCATTAATATGTAGGCCACATTCATTAATATGTAGGCCACATTCATTAATATGTAGGCCACATTCATTAATATGTAGGCCACATTCATTAATATGTAGGCCACATTCATTAATATGTAGGCCACATTCATTAATATGTAGGCACATTCATTAATATGTAGGCCACATTCATTAATATGTAGGCCACATTCATTAATATGTAGGCCACATTCATTATATGTAGGCCACATTCATTAATATGTAGGCCACATTCATTAATATGTAGGCCACATTCATTAATATGTAGGCCACATTCATTAATATGTAGGCCACATTCATTCGTTTATGCTAGTTTAATCCATCAACTTCCCTTTAACTTCAAAGCCCTCCCCACTTACAGATTTTAATACATTCGTGAAGTAATGGGGCCATTTCTAACTACACTGTATATAGGGTTTGACGCATATATTCTTCAGGAAAAACATAAAACTCCCCTTTTTTGTAGCATCTAAATGAAAACTAGTTTGGCTCGAATACAAGCATAATTATTGATCTTGACGACTACCATAATTTTTCAACCGATGTTATAATTCTCTAAACGAAATGGATATAGAAAATTAAGTAGCTTATGATGAAGCATGGTGGTCAATATAAAGATGATGTAATTAAATTGCTAAAAAATAGTTTCGATTGTTTTTATCCAGTTTAGAGTTGTGTAAGGGTGTTTTGATGTGTGATAATAGGCGGAAATGCATATTTACCCATTAAACAACAATCTAAAAACACGCCCCTTTACTCGCGAAAAATAACGATTTGGCCATAACCGTTTGCCGTGGGATACATAACATGTTGAAGGGGGGGGGGGCTTCTATTACCGACTAATATGGTCTAGTATTAACCAGAATAAAGTGAAAATACGTCCTCGTATGCTGAAAGGCTTAATAATATAAACTGACAGTAACTAGAGCACGGAACAACAACATTGGAGTGAAATATACATAGTTTTATTTAAATGTTCTTATAAAGCATACAATACCGTATAAACAGTTCGAAATGGGATACATTCAATTATTTTTAATGATCAAAATTGAGGAAAAATCATAATTGGATTTAATTCCTGTGCACTATGTTTATTTAGGTCTTCATTATTTTCCCATGAATATTATACCTCCTACCCTCAATATAATTATACCTCCTACCCTCAATATAATTATACCTCCTACCCTTAATATAATTATACCTCCTACCCTTAATATATAAAATTATACCTCCTACCCTTAATATAATTATACCTCCTACCCTCAATATAATTATACCTCCTACCCTCAATATAATTATACCTCCTACCCTCAATATAATTATACCTCCTACCCTTAATATAATTATACCTCTTACCCTTAATATAATTATACCTCCTACCCTTAATATAATTATACCTCCTACCCTCAATATAATTATACCTCCTACCCTTAATATAATTATACCTCCTACCCTTAATATAATTATACCTCCTACCCTTAATATAATTATACCTCCTACCCTTAATATAATTATACCTCCTACCCTTAATATAATTATACCTCCTACCCTTAATATAATTATACCTCCTACCCTCAATATAATTATACCTCCTACCCTTAATATAATTATACCTCCTACCCTTAATATAATTATACCTCCTACCCTCAATATAATTATACCTCCTACCCTTAATATAATTATACCTCCTACCCTTAATATAATTATACCTCCTACCCTTAATATAATTATACCTCCTGCCCTTAATATAATTATACCTCCTACCCTTTATATAAAATTATACCTCCTACCCTTAATATAATTATACCTCCTACCCTTAATATAATTATACCTCCTACCCTTAATATAATTATACCTCCTGCCCTTAATATAATTATACCTCCTACCCTTAATATATAAAATTATACCTCCTACCCTTAATATATAAAATTATACCTCCTACCCTTAATATATAAAATTATACCTCCTGCCCTTAATATAATTATACCTCCTACCCTTAATATAATAGCATTGCATGAAAAACAGTAGGCCTAACACATATATTTAAGTTAGTTTGGTAAGAGAAATGATTCCTCAGCTCACAAAAATCCTAGCTAATATTAGACAGTATATATTGGTTAGAGCCTGAAACACAAAACACTTCTCTAAAGTTGTATTGTATTGGAGTCAAACCATCGCAACAACATATGGCGAAGAGGAATTAAGTATTCCTGAATGTTTACCCTCATTACAACGGAACAGTGAACCTGATAGCTTCATAAATTACATCAGTTACATTTAGAAAGACAATATTCTCCCGTTCAATATATATTTTCATAAAAATCGTAGCGGATACCAGACTCGGATACAAATTCACTTCTAAAATATATATGTATGACTTTACCTCAAATTAAGCACTTGCGAGTTTCAGCCTATATGAAAACTAAATGTATAGACATCAATGCTTGCCACAGACCCCCCGCTAGACAAGGGTTAACATGACTAGCAGCTAAAATACGGTCGTAGTACATTAATTAAAATACGGTCGTAGTACATTAATTAAAATACGGTCGTAGTACATTAATTAATACGGTCGTAGTACATTAATTAATACGGTCGTAGCACATTAATTAATACGGTCGTAGTACATTAATTTTATGAAATTCATAAAAGGAAATTTATCTTACTTTCTATCCATCAGAAACCTATATTATTACTGCAGTTCTGTTTAACCCATACAGTACTAGTGCCATCCTTTTCATTATATTCTGGCAACTATTAGACGATATTATTCAGCTTAGGAAGGACGTCTACCAATTAATAGGCTACAGGCTATCTCGTTTCATCCTTTTAGCTACCATATATCCTTCCTAAGCTTCATAAGTTCGTCTCAATATAGCTGAAATTAAATATATAAGACGTCGCCGGGACAGTAAGGGTTAATATCGTTGTTTGCGACTCCAACTTCCTTATAGCCAGAAACTCTTATGTGATCACAACTTCTGGGGATTTTGATGGTAATATACTTGTTATTATCACACATAATTATCACACATAATTAGCTAGAAAATAAAGCAAATGGTTTCATCCTTCTGATAGGGTATTACTATAAAGTCATAGTTAAGGCGTTATTATTAACAAATTGCGGCATTTTTTCCTCCAGAACGTATTTGTTGGTTGCTAGTGTTTGTTTCTAGAATTTATGAGCCAACTATCCCGAGGCAGGAGGTAATTGGTCAGACTCACAAAGGGAAACTCGTACTGGGTCTTCTGGGAAAAGGTTATCAGGAAAATATCTGAAGTGGTTATGAGAGTGAATATTGTTGCTTCCCACAGAACTTTCCTGATATTAATAAAGTCATCTAGTAATAACCAGAATATAATTAATAAGTACGTCCTCTTACCTTGAAAGGGTTAATGGGAGGTATAACAGACGCAGTACTGCAATTTTAATAGTAGCCTCTGAGTCTAGCGGATGGCATTTGATGAAGTTTAGTTTGCCTTAAGGATTGGGTACATATTTACCGTATTTGGTTCCAAGGAGGTCTTTATGATCCTCCCCTGCTCCCTTAGTTTGGAGGGTTAAAGGCGTTTTACCTCATTAGTTTAGCGATAATAAGAAGCTTCACCTCATTCAGATATGATTTTGTTTTCGGAGAGAGCGATTACGAGCCTGTAACTTCCAAGAATTCGGTCTTCGACCGGGACATGTAGGCTTATCTATAGAAAAATGTATAAATTTGTGGTTGACATTTTTTAGTTTGAAAGAAGTCTGGGAAGGAGTTTTTGTTTGCCTAGGGGACAAACTCAAATACATTGCTTGAAAATAGCAAACACGAGCAAAATTCTAAAACATAATTATACAAAATATCATAACCCAAAAGAGGTCGGGGAAAATAGGGTTAAAGGTTGACAATGGTGTTGGAATATAATTTGATCAAGTCCACTGTGTGTTTACAGATTAAGCTGGATAACGATTCCCACCATGGGCTTCGTTGGGCCGATAAATAGAGAAAGAAGGCTACTGAACGAGCATGAAACAAATGTACTCTATTATATTTGAGATGGTGTATGAAGACCGACAGGAATCAGGGTCAATTATCGAGTCATTGGATGTTGATTTGGTGTCAGTAATGAGGCAGCACACAATCTGGTGCTGCAGCACCTTTGATTGGGTAGGTTTACGGGAACTATTAGTTGTTTGGCGTCAATAGAAGGCTCTGTCTACCTGCCCTAAGTTTTTTCATAGTAAGTGATCAAATAACTTTCGGTTTGACAATGACATCCGACAAATACCAACCTTGATATATATTCAGTGAGGCATTTATAATTAATTATTCTAAATTTATGTAGAGAGAATCAACGAGTCTTCAATCAACCAAGTACTACATAATACATTCATAACACCTACTTAAAAGTTCACAATACTTTTGTACCTTACATAAATAACTATAATCAACACCCGGTATACATTACGACATAATAATCAACACCCGGTATACATTACGACATAATAATCAACACCCGGTATACATTACGACATAATAATCAACACCCGGTATACATTACGACATAATAATCAACACCCGGTATACATTACGACATAATAATCACATTACGACATAATAATCAACACCCGGTATACATTACGACATAATAATCAACACCCGGTATACATTACGACATAATAATCAACACCCGGTATACATTACGACATAATAATCAACACCCGGTATACATTACGACATAATAACACACCCGGTATACATTACGACATAATAATCAACACCCGGTATACATTACGACATAATAATCAACACCCGGTATACATTACGACATAATAATCAACACCCGGTATACATTACGACATTAGAAAGTAAGCTTGACGCTAATGTTCCTTGAATTTGGCTCTCTATCACACTTATATTTTGGGGGGAGGACACTTGTTACAGGGAGCTTTGCCTTGCGTCTCCTTCATACATAAAAGGGAAGAAGAAACGAAATTTAATGATAACTATAAACAAACTCTTTGGGCAAACTTAACCTCATCAAATGCCATCCGCTAGACTCCCAGTTTACGGTCTATATTGCAGTGCTGCGTCTGTTATACCTCCCATTAACCCTTTCAAGATACGAGGACGCACTTATTCATTATATTCTGGCTATTACTAGATGAATTTATTTAGATCAGGAAGGATCTGTGGGAAGCAACAATATTCACTCTTGTAACCACTTTAGATATTTTCCTGATAACCTTTCTCCAGAAGACCCAGTACAAGTTTCCCCTTGTGTGTCTGACCAATTACCTCCTGCCTCGGGATAGTTGGCTAATAAATTCCACAAACAAACACTAATAACCAACAAACACATACTGGAGGAAAAATTACCGCAATTTGTTAAGGGGGGTGTCCTATTTTGTTTCCCTTTCTTGGTTGTATCCATTCGGTCCCATTTAGCCTACTGTTTTAAGAAATTTATCCCCATCCTGGTGTCGATTCTTTCTTGGCAAGCGATAGTGAGCCAGCATTTTATGAAGAGATCCGGCTTCGCCGGAGAAATTTATCTATAAAAGAATGTACAAATTTAGCCAGCTGTCTAACTCATTACCGAAAGTATGATGGCTAGCTATCGCTTGCCAAGTATAAATCGACTCCTGGATTGGGATAAACGTCTTAAAAAAATAGGCCGAATTGGGCCGAATGGATACAACCCCGATAGAGATCAAAAGCAGGTGACCCCCCTTAACACTAAACTCCTCAACTACGAGTTTACCGAACTACCATTCCAGAAGGATGGAACAGTTTGCTTTATATTTTAGCTAATTATGTGTGATAACAGTAAGTATATTAACATTAAAGACCCCCAGCAGTTGTGACCTTTTCAGAGGTTCTGGCTATAAGGAAGTTGGAGCCGTAAACAACGATATATAACAGAACTGCAGTAATAATATAAGTTTCCGATGGATAGAAACTATGATTAATTTGAGTTTATGAATTCATCAATGTATTACAACCGTATTTTAGCTGTTAGTTTTGCTAAATATTGACGTCTAGATATTTAACTTTCTTATAGCCTGAAACTCGCCAGTGGTTAATTTGTGGTAAAGCCAGTGACATGTACACTCGGTCAAAAAAGTATCTGCACTCCTACCCTGATAATCTGGCGTGTACAGCTTGGTAGGGTTGGCACATCTACCTGCAGCTATATCCATCTATACTACTACCTACCTATACTACCTACGACCTACTACCTACGACCTACAACCTATACTACCAAGCTTGTTACGAACTGGCACTCGGATACACAAGGGCTCTCAATCAGGACTCGAATACGGCTCGCTGCCACAACGGAAACACACGATCCCAACCCCTGAGTACTGCCAGCCGAACAAAAAACACCAATACCCTCCAGAGTTCAATCTGCTATAACGGGGTATACAAGAACTCGGTACTAGTGTTCAACAACAGACTAATAAAGAGACAGGAATTATCTAGTCTGGTCAACAATCAAACAATGAAGTAAAAACAACAACACAAAAGAATAGTGTTGGCCGAAGCCGAAGTAATCCACCCTTGACTATGAACTTAAGAAGTCCACCACTCTCTACTTCGGATCGGCACTATTACGTTACGTTAATTAATAGTCCTTAAGCATCGAGCAAGGAATCTTCTGAAAAAAGTTAGATGCTTCTCGGATGCTCGTAAGAAGTACGTATCGGATTTTGAACAGTAATTCAATAAGCAAAAACACTGGCAATTAAATACTATTAAAGGCTTAAATTGGCATAAGAATAATTAAAAGAATATGCAATAGTAAATGGCAAACATTAAAAGGAAGTACTCCGCAAATGCAACGGCAATAGCCTACTCGGATTGTGCTCGTGGGCCACTAATCACTAAAGTAGCCAAGCTTGCAACACATGAAATCAATAGTGCATAAACAATATCATACATAAGGAAAGCTTCAATACTATTCTGTATCTACTAATCGAGTAAAGTCTAGCTGGGGTACTGTAGGCAAAAAGGTAGCAGTGACTGAGCAAAAACGGCTCGTAGCCTAGCGAAGTCCTCACGACTGTTTAAAGTATTACGTTAAAACTAACAAGTGCACTTTGAGAAATCCAGATCCCTTGTATCTGGTTTTCTCCCGGCTCCTTGACAAAGTAAAAACAAACTGTTAATAAAATACAGGGTGGTTAGGCTCTTGCCCTCACGCACTGTAAATTATTAACTCAACACAGTCAGCCGCGAAGACAACCTAGGCTTCACTGAACCGAAACGAGTATGCAGGTTTATCGCTTAACCACTGCATCAAACAACAACTCGTAACACAGAAAAGCCTTACCCCAGTCTAGCATTACCTAGACTAGCAGAAAACAGGAATAATAATAATAACAAACAGGGAAATGCATATACAAGTGCAACAAACATAAATCAATCCTATTCTAAGTCAACCCTTCCAAAATAGGCTATCTAATAGGCAAGTATCTCGTGAGAACTCAAGCGATAATACGTTGGCTGACTAGCTCTGCACCAACGGGACCATGGAAGTTAAACAGGGCAGGGAAAAGAGGAAATAAGAATGTAAGGTAGTAGAGAAAGTTCCCATCAGTCAGAAGAATATAAATAGTTAGCAAGGGAAATGAGAAGTCGCTCTGCCTAATGAGTTCTGATGAAAAAATGGCTAGACTTCCCTTTTATACCCGGCCCTCTAGTGAGCCCAACGTGAACTACTAAGGACCGCCCACTGACAACCATTACGTAATTTCTCTCTCTCCTCTGGGATGCACAAAGGCTCCCCCTAGCACTGAGGGAGGGAGGAGTGCTAGTGAGTTAGGCCTACCTCCTGCCTGGCGTACCCACTGACACCTAACTGTGGCCGTTTCTCTTCCCATCATTACAAATAAGTTTTACACACAATACTAATAACTAATGATATAAAATAGAACTCGTTGACTCAGATGAAAACAAAATACATATTCATAATACTTATAGTACAACGGCTCACACGAACTAAGTTTGGAGACTCTACATAGACTACAGCCAAAGTTCCTGCCCTGACGATCCTAGCGAGAGTGGGGCATGACTAGGCGTTCTGTACAGCATGCTCACACGTGGACATGCATCACAAGCTGTACACACCAGATGATCAGGGTAGGGGTGCAGATACTTTTTGGACCGAGTGTACATATTTTTAGGTGAATTTGTATCAGTCTGGTATACGCTACGATATACATACGGTTTAATATTAGTTAGGCTTTTTATGAGCTGGGGAATTACTTCTCTTACCAGGAGACTAGGCATCCTCATCCCCTTGTAAAATTATCCTACTCGACGAGACAGAGAAATGGGCGAGGGAACGCGACAGTGGTCCCGGACCCTCAGAATTGTAACTTTAAATGTCGTTTGTGTTCGGGCTCTGTCGTATGTGTTACTGTACTTAATGCCATGCGATTACATTAAGGGGGGTGACCTGTTTTTGTTCTGTCCTTTTCTATCTTTCTCTGGCTTGTATCCATTTGGCCCCATTCAGCCTACTGTTTTAAGACTTTTATCCCCATCCAGGTGTCAATTTTTTACTGGTGAGCGGTAGCGAGCCAGCATATTTTTTATTTTTGTTTGACAGCAGGCTAAATTTTTACATTTTTCGATAGAAAACTGTCTCCGGCGAAGCCGGATTTCTTCATATAATGCTGGCTCGCTATCGCTCGCCAGGAAGAAATCGACACCTAGATGGGGATAAAAGTCTTAAAATAGTTGGCTGAATCGGGCCGAATGGATACAAGCCAGAGAAAGATAGAAAAGGACAGAACAAAAACAGGTCACCCCCCCAAGGGTAGGAGGTATAATTTCCATGGACAAAAATAAGTACCTAAATAAACCGAGTAAACGTCAATTATCCAATCCAATTACAACCCCACCCCCCTCCCCTCTATTTTGATCTTTAAAAATAATAGAATGTATCCCATTTCTAATTGTTTATACTTTATGTTTTATAAGAAAATATACACAGAATAATAATATAAATGTATCTCACTCCAATAATAATGGTTTTCAGCCGTGTTCCAGTTACTATCAGTCTATATTATTAACCCTTTCAGCATACGACGACATACTTTTCAATTTATTCTGGCTAACATTAGACACTATTATTCAGTATTAGAAGGCCGTCTAGGTATCATATTAGTAAAGTTTATCTCAATTACCCCTATAACTCCAACCATTCCTTCCTATACTGAATATAATCGTCTACTACTAGCCAGAATATAAAGAAGAATTAAGGCGCTCTTGTATCTTGAAAGGGTTAAGGGGTTAGGAAGCCTCCCTCAAACACAAATTATTTTCACTCCACACTCTTGTCTCATAAACAGTCATTCAGGCAAATGTTTTCCTCCATAATGTTCAGAACAAGCCTAACCTTGTGATTTATGGGCTACTTACAGGAACCATCAAGCCAACATAGCCTATGATTTGTAACCACGTATAAAATAAATTTACATAAGTTATTCAAACAAAACGAGTGAGTGAAGGATTAAATCTGTCAGTCATGTAATCAGTTGGAGAGTCAGTCAGTAGCCAACCCTAAAGTCCAAATTTTACAATTCTAACTGATTTGGGTGCTAATTTTGATCCAAGACTGATCTAATTGGACACAGTCGGGGGAAAAAAAATGTTGACGTTAGTCCCGGTCCAGAAAATGTACAAAAATGAGTCTGTAACGAGCTGACATTATATATTTTTCCGCTCGGTGATGTTTTCCAGGAAATGAATCTCGAATATATTTTGTGTATAACCAATCACTGTGGTTACATCATCATCAATCACTGTGGTTACATCATCATCAATCACTGTGGTTACATCATCATCAATTAATTATTTTACTTGTGGTACCTTTAGTGTGAAAGATAGGCATTTTATTAACTTAATCAGCATATCTACTTCGTTTACCTTTTAAACAACACACTACACAAGCTAAGTAACTACATGCTTGATATGTGATTTAACTCGCCTTGGTATAGCTCTTTGGGCCTATTTCTTATTCCCGGAACACCATGCCTTACCTCTGGGCATATTTCTTATTCCCGGAACACCATGCCTTACCTCTGGGCCTATTTCTTATTCCCGGAACACCATGCCTTACCTCTGGGCCTATTTCTTATTCCCGGAACACCATGCCTTACCTCTGGGCCTATTTCTTATTCCCGGAACACCATGCCTTACCTCTGGGCCTATTTCTTATTCCCGGAACACCATGCCTTACCTCTGGGCCTATTTCTTATTCCCGGAACACCATGCCTTACCTCTGGGCCTATTTCTTATTCCCGGAACACCATGCCTTACCTCTGGGCCTATTTCTTATTCCCGGAACACCATGCCTTACCTCTGGGCCTATTTCTTATTCCCGGAACACCATGCCTTACCTCTGGGCCTATTTCTTATTCCCGGAACACCATGCCTTACCTCTGGGCCTATTTCTTATTCCCGGAACACCATGCCTTACCTCTGGGCCTATTTCTTATTCCCGGAACACCATGCCTTACCTCTGGGCCTATTTCTTATTCCCGGAACACCATGCCTTACCTCTGGGCCTATTTCTTAATCCCGGAACACCATGCCTTACCTCTCACTTGCTGTATAAGGAGGAACAGTAGTACATCACATATTAGTCAACATACCGAATCACTGATATTCAGAAAATTAAGTAACACCCCGTTCTTAATATTATATCATCAATTACAAACCCCAATGCACTTGAATAAACAAATGAAAGCATATGGCCCTCCTGGGATTCGAACTCGGAACACCACACCCAGAACATTAGCATCTAAATCATTACACCACCAACACAGTTAATGGCAGAAGTTTCCTGCTCGCCAAGGAATAAAATTGAACAGTCCTAATACTTTATCTTAAATGTCAATACGTTAGCATCAAACACTTTCCTGTGGCTGGCCATTGGACATCATTGATATCAGAGCAACCCTTGACAGTACAGAAGTCTTATTAAGGGAGCCCACCTCGCTTTTTTTCTTTCTCTCCCTCTCTCTTTGGCTTTTATTTATTTGGCCCCATTCAGCCTGCTGTTTTAAGACGTTTACCCCCATCTAGGTGCCAATATTTTCCTGGCGAGTGGTAGCAAGCCAGCATATATATATTTTTGTTTTGACAGCAAGCTAAATTTGTAAATTTTTCGATAGAAAAAGGTTTCCGGCGAAGCCGGATTTCTCCATACAATGCTGGCTCGCTATCGCTCGCCAGGAAGAAATCGACACCTGAATGGGGATAAACGTCTTAAAACAGTTGGCTGAATGGGGCCGAATGGATACAAACCAGTGAAAAAGAGAAAAGGAGAGAAAGATAAAACAAAAAAAAAGCCTTAACGTTTGGATCGCTTGAGGGTGGGCAAGATCCTTATCTCGAACATCAAGTCCACTCATATAATCTCCAGGGGTCGGCACTCGGGGACCTCTTAATCTGAGTAGGTAGCAACCGTAAACAGACGAACGATCAGACAACAATAGAACTAAAAAAAACTGTCACTTGAGTAAACCGAGCGAGGTGAAAGGAAACCATAAGATTGGTTATACTGTATATTTAGATACTATTGGTTATACTGTATATTTAGATACTATTGGTTATACTGTATATTTAGATACTATTGGTTATACTGTATATTTAGATACTATTGGTTATACTGTATATTTAGATACTATTGGTTATACTGTATATTTAGATACTATTGGTTATACTGTATATTTAGATACTATTGGTTATACTGTATATTTAGATACTATTGGTTATACTGTATATTTAGATACTATTGGTTATACTGTATATTTAGATACTATTGGTTATACTGTATATTTAGATACTATTGGTTATACTGTATATTTAGATACTATTGGTTATACTGTATATTTAGATACTATTGGTTATACTGTATATTTAGATACTATTGGTTATACTGTATATTTAGATACTATTGGTTATACTGTATATTTAGATACTATTGGTTATACTGTATATTTAGATACTATTGGTTATACTGTATATTTAGATACTATTGGTTATACTGTATTTTAGATACTATTGGTTATACTGTATATTTAGATACTATTGGTTATACTGTATATTTAGATACTATTGGTTATACTGTATATTTAGATACTATTGGTTATACTGTATATTTAGATACTATTGGTTATACTGTATATTTAGATACTATTGGTTATACTGTATATTTAGATACTATTGGTTATACTGTATATTTAGATACTATTAGTTATACTGTATATTTAGATACTATTGGTTATACTGTATATTTAGATACTATTGGTTATACTGTATATTTAGATACTATTGGTTATACTGTATATTTAGATACTATTGGTTATACTGTTTATTTAGATAGTCAGCTGGCGTGGAATTTGTGTTTTCATCATTATAGCAATTAATGCGAATTCTGAAGAAATAAACATGATATTTTTATCAAAATGGCTTTGGAATTCACCGCTTATGCTTCAAATTACGCGAGCCATTTTTTTTTAGGTTATTTTCTAATTTAATAACTTCACTCTCAACACCAAACACCTTTCAATGAAATTAATGAAAGCATGTGATCCTCGAGGGATTCAAACCTGGTATACCACATATATATCTTAAACACTCTAACCATTACACCATCAAGACAATACTAATCCTCATTTCAACCATCACATTTTGCGAAGGGCGTTGCCTATCACATACCAAAACTTTCTTCCTCTTGTTTAGCCCCATTGGTTTCAGATTTGATGAAGTTCGGTTCATTGTTCTGGCGATTTTAAGACCTTTCACCCCATTTATTTGTCCATATTATTACTTTTTGTGTCATTTCGGTGTCGATATTTTCCTGGCGAGCGATAGCAAGCCTGTAATTTACGAGGAACCGGCCTTGGGCCGGGACATTTTGCTGTCGAAAAATGTAAAAAATTATCTTGAATAATGTCTTGGGGGTGTTTTTGGTTAAGCTTGACGGAGGTCTAGGGAGGAAACTAAAACAATGATAAGAAGATACATACATGAGTCAATAAATACACTGATCCCCTTTAAAACAATACAACCAGGGGTATGGAGTTATTTGGATTACATAATGCTCAATACCTTCTACTCTTACTGTCAATATCTGCAACAGTCGTGGCCTATTTATCTACATTTCACTTTGTGGAACACCACCTCTCCTCTGCCAACCCTGATTTTAGCTTTCTCACCAAAACCCAGTTGTCTGGGACTACTGACAGCAAATCCTTCTCTGTATCCTCCTACTATCCCTATCCTCAGTTTCAAGCTAAAGGTGGATGTTGCGTATATTTACGGAACATTCTTGCTTTCTCTCGTGTCCCTAACTTTGATTCTTCTGAATTATCAACTCTCTGGCCTAAGCTTTGTCACTCTTAAACTAAGTATTTCTGCTCTGTTTATCTATCCCCTAAATCAGTCCAGCAACCTACTCGTAACCCTGACTGCATTTTTATTTTTATTGTGGATGAGGGCGATAAAAAAGCAAAACTGCCTGTGACGAGTGCCTCCTCCCGGAGTTGAAAGAGTGACAGGGCCACAATCAAGGAATGTACGAGCCAAAATGTCAGAGTTTGAAGCAATTTAAGTCAGAGAATGAGGAAAAGATGGATTCAGGGAGAGAGTTTCAGAGCTCAGCTGTTGAAAGATTGGGAACATAGTTTCACTCTTGGGTTGGAGATTTGCACAGAGTAGGGGTGGGATTGTGTTGTGTGGCTACGTGCTCTATGTAAAGGATCACTGATTTTTGTAATAGCGGTAGAATAGCGAGAGAGCTGCAACATTGCGGCGAAGTGAGAGAGATTGCAGAGAATCGGCGATTGAACAACATAACCACTGTGGGGACAAGTACTCGCCGGCAACCACAACTTAACAATAGTTTACTTACCACCATGAATTGACCAACGTACACCCCCTACGAATACTCTCAAGTCTTTACACCCATAATTAATTTATTCACTTTCAGAGTCAATTCACCCATCATAACCTAACCAGGCCTTAACTTGACCTAAGGTAACGTAGCTAAACTTTAACTTAATATAAACCAACCTAGCCCAACTAACTCAAATGCGTCCTAGCTTGAGACTAAAACTAAATTTAACCTACAATATTTTTAATTTTCATATTAAGTAAACCTACATCATTCTAAGTTTAGCCTGTATATCAAACTTTGCTAAACCGATTTTTAGGTGTAGGTAAAACAAGTCTACTATGACCGACAAGACAAGTAATGAGAACAAATGATTTGTAGGTAAAGTGTCCGTTTGCCCCACTACCGGCTGATGGGGTCCTCTGATAACACCTGACATTCCCCAATATCATGGTGTGTTCCCACCTGTATAGCCAGCAAGCTCAAGTAATATGTATGAGGGGCTGTCTGGCACAATATGTATGAGGGGCTGTCTGGCACAATATATATGAGGGGCTGTCTGGCACAATATATATGAGGGGCTGTCTGGCACAACATGTATGAGGGGCTGTCTGGCACAATATGTATGAGGGGCTGTCTGGCACAATATGTATGAGGGGCTGTCTGGCACAATATGTATGAGGGGCTGTCTGGCACAATATGTATGAGGGGCTGTCTGGCACAATATGTATGAGGGGCTGTCTGGCACAATATGTATGAGGGGCTGTCTGGCACAATATGTATGAGGGGCTGTCTGGCACAATATGTATGAGGGGCTGTCTGGCACAATATGTATGAGGGGCTGTCTGGCACAATATGTATGAGGGGCTGTCTGGCACAATATGTATGAGGGGCTGTCTGGCACAATATGTATGAGGGGCTGTCTGGCACAATATGTATGAGGGGCTGTCTGGCACAATATGTATGAGGGGCTGTCTGGCACAATATGTATGAGGGGCTGTCTGGCACAATATGTATGAGGGGCTGTCTGGCACAATATGTATGAGGGGCTGTCTGGCACAATATGTATGAGGGGCTGTCTGGCACAATATGTATGAGGGGCTGTCTGGCACAATATGTATGAGGGGCTGTCTGGCACAATATGTATGAGGGGCTGTCTGGCACAATATGTATCTGTCTGGCACAATATGTATGAGGGGCTGTCTGGCACAATATGTATGAGGGGCTGTCTGGCACAATATGTATGAGGGGCTGTCTGGCACAATATGTATGAGGGGCTGTCTGGCACAATATGTATGAGGGGCTGTCTGGCACAATATGTATGAGGGGCTGTCTGGCACAATATGTATGAGGGGCTGTCTGGCACAATATGTATGAGGGGCTGTCTGGCACAATATGTAGGAGGGGCTGTCTGACACAACATGTATGAGGGGCTGTCTGGCACAATATGTATGAGGGGCTGTCTGGCACAATATGTATGAGGGGCTGTCTGGCACAACATGTAGGAGGGGCTGTCTGGCACAACATGTATGAGGGGCTGTCTGGTACAATATGTATGAGGGGCTGTCTGGCACAACATGTATGAGGGGCTGTCTGGCACAATATGTAGGAGGGGCTGTCTGGCACAATATGTATGAGGGGCTGTCTGGCACAACATGTATGAGGGGCTGTCTGGCACAACATGTATGAGGGGCTGTCTGGCACAATATGTATGAGGGGCTGTCTGGCACAATATGTATGAGGGGCTGTCTGGCACAATAAGTTGATGAAGGATGGTCTGATGGATACTGGATACTGCCGTCCACCAAATAGCTCTATATATATATTAATCTCCCTTTTTCCCTTTCGGGCTTATATAGGGTTGGTTGCACACTGCCTGACTGAACAATTGCAATACTCGAATATTGAGGGGAGATGGGTCGTTTTTCTGGTCACCTTTCTCCCTCGTGCTTAGCCCCTTTGGTTTTGAGATTTTAAGACGTTCGGCCCATGCACACATTTATCTTGAAGGGGGTTCTAAGGGGTGTTTGTCTAAGCTTGATGGAGGTCCAGCGAGGAAACTAAACAAATATATGAATATATGAATTAATAGCCCCCAAAACCAGCCACAAGCCCCTTAAGAAAGGGTTCACTCCCCTCATTCCCATTAAGTGGGTCCCTCTCCATGTTTAAGGAAGCCCACCTCGTTGTTTTCTCTTGCTATCCCTCTTTTATTTTTTGGCCTGTATCCATTCGGCCCCATTCAGCCTACTGTTTTAAGACGCTTACCCCCATCCAGGTGTCAATATTTTCCTGGCGAGCGGTAGCGAGCTAGCACATATAATTTTTGCTTTGACAGCAAGCTATATTTGTACATTTTTCGATAGAAAAATGTCTCTGGCGAAGCCGGATTTCTCCATACAATGCTGGCTCGCTATCGCTCGCCAAGAAGAAATCGACACCTGGATGGGGATAAACGTCTTAAAACAGTTGGCTGAATGGAGCCGAATTGATACAAACCTTGGAAAGAGACAAAATGAGAGAAAGATAAAACAAAGCCGGTGACCCCCCTTAGTACTATTGGTTGTAGACCCTTTCCACACACCAGCCACTCAGTATTCCAAGTCCGAGTGTTAGAGGTGTGTTGATGATACCTGATACGACTGTGAACAGATTAAAATAGACTATGATGAAGGGTGATAACAGAGTGTGAGGTGCTGCCGTGGCGAGGTAAGGAGTCGCAGGTGATTCTGAATGTCCACAAGTCTACAATTATGACAACTAAGCTACGAGAGCTCGACTGCAGGTACATAACTCTTCCGTAATCTGGAAACTTTTGACTCTACTTTGTTTTATGAAGTGACAACGTAACATTACACCTGTTACATGCATTAAAGGCCTTCTGTACCGGTGAGGTATTTTGTATTATATCATTGCTATATCTAGACGATTTTGTGCAGTTTAGAAAGGATCTGTGGTAGTAAAAAAGGTTAAGTGAGATAGTTCGAAGCCTGTTGATTGTTGGAGAACCCTTTAAAACTGAATACAAATCGTCTAATAGTTAGCCAGAATATAGTTAAAAGGACGACCCCGCTACAGAAGGGGTTAAAAGGACGGCCCCGCTACAGAAGGGGTTAAAAGGACGGCCCCGCTACAGAAGGGGTTAAAAGGACGGCCCCGCTACAGAAGGGGTTAAAAGGACGACCCCGCTACAAAAGGGGTTAAAAGGGCGGCCCCGCTACAGAAGGGGTTAAAAGAACGACCCCGATACAGAAGGGGTTAAAAGGACGGCCCCGCTACAGAAGGGGTTAAAAGGACGGCCCCGCTACAGAAGGGGTTAAAAGGACGACCCCGCTACAGAAGGGGTTAAAAGGACGGCCCCGCTACAGAAGGGGTTAAAAGGACGACCCCGCTACAGAAGGGGTTAAAAGGACGACCCCGCTACAGAAGGGGTTAACGCTCTACACACGGTCATGGAGATACGGACCAGTGGTGACTTCCAAGGTGATCATTATGTGGAATAAACAACAACAGTTAACTACCCTCGTACTTCACACGGACGGCCTTAGCTTCAACACACACAACACACAACAGTTAACTACCCTCGTACTTCACACGGACGGCCTTAGCTTCAACACACACAACACACAACAGTTAACTACCCTCGTACTTCACACGGACGGCCTTAGCTTCAACACACACACACACACAACACGGAGGGGGTCACCTGATAATGCTTTCTGTTTTTCCTTTGGTGTAATACTTTGGCAACAGTGGAAGATATCGTTTAAGGGGGTGTGATTCGTTTTTTTTTTTTTTTTTTTGTTTTTTTCCCCCCTAGACCTCCATCAAACTTTAAAAACACATCCAATAGATCCCATTTCTAGATTAATTTGTACATTTTTCGTTAGAAAAATGTCCCGGCCGTAGGCCGATTCTTCCAAAATTACAGGCTCACTATCGTTCGCCTGGAAAAACAATCGACACCTAAATAGCACGAAAGGTCTTAATATTGACAAGGAAATGGGGCGGAAGGTCTTAAAATTGACAAACTAATGGAGCAAACATTTTAATATTTGAAAACTAATAGGGCTAAACATGAGGGAGAAGGAGACCTAGAAAAACGGCCCCTCTTCCCATAAAGCGGCTCGTTTTTTTCAGTCACTTTAGTTTCATCTTTTGATTAAAAGAGTACTGCTTGTTGTTCTAGAAAAGATGAATAAGTTTAGAGTCTGTAGAGCCGAGAGAGAGAGAGAGAGAGAGAGAGAGAGAGAGAGAGAGAGAGAGAGAGAGAACAACTGGTGGAAGTCAGCATATGGCTACCGGTGGCTCTAAGAGTCTAGATTATCGTCTAATTATGTAGGTTTTCCTCTCTCTCTCTCTCTCTCTCTCTCTCTCTCTCTCTCTCTCTCTCTCTCTCTCTCTCTCCTACAGACTCAACACTTATTGACCTTTGTTTATGCAACCTCTGTATATTTCATTCGATAACAAGACTATTATACCTACTGTACGTTTCACCATAATCAACATTTTTCATATTTTTCATATGGAATGACTTCTATATTAGTAACTATCTTATCTGTTAATGTCACTTATTCATTCACATATAAAATGACTGAAATTATACATACATTTGTTAAATTAATCGTCGTCATGACTCTAAATATGGAAGATGATATTATTTGTGTTTATCTAACCTAAATATTACCTGGCAACCCAACTTGAGCCGAATCACAGCTAGTCTGTCTGACCCTGAGGAGGTGACTCGGTCAGTGGGGTGGTGGAGTGCTTTGATTGGCCTAGCTGGAGATGCCAGAAGTAGAGACATGATTGGTGTGTTGTTTTTTATGTTTTACGTTGTTGTTGTTTTAGGTCATATTGTGTGTATTGATTCATGCTGTGTGTTATGATAAGGGTGACCAACCATGACTTCCGGGGGTCGTACATAAGGGCTAAATATTATTCCTATAGTCAAAACAACCCCGAGTTACATATAATTCCTATAGTCAAAACAACCCCGAGTTACATATAATTCCTAGTCAAAACAACCCCGAGTTACATATAATTCCTATAGTCAAAACAACCCCGAGTTACATATAATTCCTATAGTCAAAACAACCCCGAGTTACATATAATTCCTATAGTCAAAACAACCCCGAGTACATATATTCTATAGTCAAAACAACCCCGAGTTACATATAATTCCTATAGTCAAAACAACCCCGAGTTACATATAATTCCTAGTCAAAACAACCCCGAGTTACATATAATTCCTATAGTCAAAACAACCCCGAGTTACATATAATTCCTATAGTCAAAACAACCCCGAGTTACATATAATTCCTAGTCAAAACAACCCCGTTACATATAATTCCTAGTCAAAACAACCCCGAGTTACATATAATTCCTATAGTCAAAACAACCCCGAGTTACATATAATTCCTAGTCAAAACAACCCCGAGTTACATATAATTCCTAGTCAAAACAACCCCGAGTTACATAATTCCTAGTCAAAACACCCCGAGTTACATATAATCCTATAGTCAAAACAACCCCGAGTTACATATAATTCCTAGTCAAAACAACCCCGAGTTACATATAATTCCTAGTCAAAACAACCCCGAGTTACATATAATTCCTATAGTCAAAACAACCCCGAGTTACATATAATTCCTAGTCAAAACAACGCCGTTACATATAATTCCTAGTCAAAACAACCCCGAGTTACATATAATTCCTAGTCAAAACAACCCGAGTTACATATAATTCCTATAGTCAAAACAACCCCGAGTTACATATAATTCCTAGTCAAAACAACCCCGAGTTACATATAATTCCTAGTCAAAACAACCCCGAGTTACATATAATTCCTATAGTCAAAACAACCCCGAGTTACATATAATTCCTAGTCAAAACAACCCCGAGTTACATATAATTCCTATAGTCAAAACAACCCCGAGTTACATATGATCTCTGGTGGTGTAGTCTAATGAAGTATCAAGGGCCAGGTTTATGTGGTTCCAGAAGACCAGTTAGCCTCGAAGGAACCCTGGGGTTGTCTGTCATCCGGGGTTGTGGTTGCTTCATGTTGGTGTTGTTGTTGTTGTTGTTGTTATTTAAGGGGGGATGGCCGCATGTATATGCGGATTTATTCATATTATTATAATAGTTTTAGTTTCCTCCCTAGACCTCCATCAAGCCTTTAGTTTCCTCCCTAGACCTCCATCAAGCCTTTAGTTTCCTCCCTAGACCTTCACCAAACCTTTAGTTTCCTCCCTAGACCTCCATCAAGCCTTTACTTTCCTCCCTAGACCTCCATCAAGCCTTTAGTTTCCTCCCTAGACCTCCATCAAGCCTTTACTTTCCTCCCTAGACCTCCATCAAGCCTTTAGTTTCCTCCCTAGACCTCCATCAAGCCTTTAGTTTCCTCCCTAGACCTCCATCAAGCCTTTAGTTTCCTCCCTAGACCTCCATCAAGCCTTTAGTTTCCTCCCTAGACCTTCATCAAGCCTTTAGTTTCCTCCTTAGACCTTCATCAAGCCTTTAGTTTCCTCCCTAGACCTCCATCAAGCCTTCACTTTCCTCCCTAGACCTCCATCAAGCCTTTACTTTCCTCCCTAGACCTCCATCAAGCCTTTACTTTCCTCCCTAGACCTTCATCAAGCCTTTACTTTCCTCCCTAGACCTCCATCAAGCCTTTACTTTCCTCCCTAGACCTCCATCAAGCCTTTAGTTTCCTCCCTAGACCTCCATCAAGCCTTTACTTTCCTCCCTAGACCTTCATCAAGCCTTTAGTTTCCTCCCTAGACCTCCATCAAGCCTTTAGTCCTCCCTAGACCTCCATCAAGCCTTTACTTTCCTCCCTAGACCTCCATCAAGCCTTTTACTTTCCTCCCTAGACCTCCATCAAGCCTTTAGTTTCCTCCCTAGACCTCCATCAAGCCTTTAGTTTCCTCCCTAGACCTCCATCAAGCCTTTACTTTCCTCCCTAGACCTCCATCAAGCCTTTACTTTCCTCCCTAGACCTTCATCAAGCCTTTAGTTTCCTCCCTAGACCTCCATCAAGCCTTTAGTTTCCTCCCTAGACCTCCATCAAGCCTTTACTTTCCTCCCTAGACCTTCATCAAGCCTTTAGTTTCCTCCCTAGACCTCCATCAAGCCTTTACTTTCCTCCCTAGACCTTCAAGCCTTTAGTTTCCTCCCTAGACCTCCATCAAGCCTTTAGTTTCCTCCCTAGACCTCCATCAAGCCTTTAGTTTCCTCCCTAGACCTCCATCAAGCCTTTACTTTCCTCCCTAGACCTCCATCAAGCCTTTACTTTCCTCCCTAGACCTCCATCAAGCCTTTAGTTTCCTCCCTAGACCTCCATCAAGCCTTTAGTTTCCTCCCTAGACCTCCATCAAGCCTTTACTTTCCTCCCTAGACCTCCATCAAGCCTTTAGTTTCCTCCCTAGACCTCCATCAAGCCTTTAGTTTCCTCCCTAGACCTCCATCAAGCCTTTACTTTCCTCCCTAGACCTCCATCAAGCCTTTACTTTCCTCCCTAGACCTCCATCAAGCCTTTAGTTTCCTCCCTAGACCTCCATCAAGCCTTTACTTTCCTCCCTAGACCTTCATCAAGCCTTTAGTTTCCTCCCTAGACCTCCATCAAGCCTTTAGTTTCCTCCCTAGACCTTCATCAAGCCTTTAGTTTCCTCCCTAGACCTCCATCAAGCCTTTAGTTTCCTCCCTAGACCTCCATCAAGCCTTTAGTTTCCTCCCTAGACCTTCATCAAGCCTTTAGTTTCCTCCCTAGACCTCCATCAACCCTTTACTTTCCTCCCTAGACCTCCATCAACCCTTTACTTTCCTTCCTAGACCTTCATCAAGCCTAAGAAAACGCTCCCAAGAACTTCCAATTTCTCTTGAAATTACAGGCTCGTTATCGCCTGCCAGGAAAAAAATCCACACCTAAATGGAATAAAGGTCTTAAAATCCACACCTAAATGGAATAAAGGTCTTAAAATCCACACCTAAATGGAATAAAGGTCTTAAAATCCACACCTAAATGGAATAAAGGTCTTAAAATTGACAACAAACTGGGGAGAAAGGTCTTAAAATCGACCAACTAATGGGGTAAATGTAATCAAATCTCAAAACTAATAGGGTTAAACATGAGGGAGAAGGGGGTCCCGAAAAAGCAACCTTCCCTCTTAAGGAGAGGTATTTAGTTTGTTCCCTACGTTTTCATCAAGCTTAAGATTACACCCCCTAGACCCCCTTTCAAGATAAATGTGTACATTTTTCGGTAGAAAAATGTCCAGGCCGGAGGCCGGTTGCTCTTAAATTACAGGCTCGCTATCGCTCGCCAGGAAAAAAATCGACACCTTAATGACACGAAAGGTCTTATAATTGACAGAAATGGGGCAAAGTGTCTTAAAATGTCCAAACTACTAGGGCGAACGTCTTAAAATATCAAACGCAATGGGGCTAAACATTGAGGGAAAAAGGGGTCCAGAAAAAAATCCCTCAAGTGGAGACCTCCCCTTAATGTTGCTTTTAGGGTTCTATATGCCTGTTATGCAAATGTGGGTTGTATGAATGGGTACCTATATGTATGTGTGTTGCATATACAGTAGTGTGTGTTAAACAAATATATGTAGGGGTATTATATGTGGAGCTATAGTGAGGCGAGAGTAAAAGCAGTGTCACACGAGCGAATTTTCCGTCAATTTTCCATGAGCAAGTTTTTCTCGTCATATTTTGGGACTTTTTCGCACTGGTACTGGTAACTAGACTGCAGGTAGATTAGATCAGGCGGTTGAATTCTGATAAAGTGTAATTTTTGAAGCTGCCAGACCATAATTGCCCGTAAAAATTGCTCGAAAAACGGCTCGTGTGACTCCGGCTGAAGAGGAGGAATTGCCAAGGAATATGGAGTAAGTGAAGAGTAAATTATGAGGAAGAGGAGGATTGTAGTGTTCTTACGTATAGTCGGTTTAGTTTCAACTGACAGCAAATTAAATCCCTTAGCTACTGATTTGTCAATACTTAAGGGGAGGTGTTTAGTTTGTTCCCTAGATTTCCATCAAAGTTAAATTTACACCCCCTAGACCCCCTTGCAAGATAAATTTGTACATTTTTCGGTAGAAAAATGTCTCGGCCGAAGGCCGGTTCCTCTTATATTACAGGCTCGCTATCGCTCGCCAGGATAAAATCGACACCTGAATTGCACGAAAGGTCTTAATATGGGGTGAAAGTTCTTTAAATTGCTAAACTAATGGGGCAAACGTTTTATAAGGTCAAAAGCAATGGGGCTAAACATGAGGGAGAAAGGGGTCAAGAAAAAAATCTTCCAGGTGGAGATCTCCCCTTAATGGATCAATATGAAGATACCAATACGTCTCTGCATCATATGAAGGCCAAGTTGATATACTTAGCACCGTATTCCACTACATGATTGTCAACAAAAAACTTAGAAATCTTGATGGGAACTTTGCAATTTACCGTAAGTTGCAAATAAATAGATCATAGTTATTTCCTGCTCGTGTTCGTGGTTGGTTTCGTGAATGTAACTTTAGAATATGCCATAAATAGATTCACGCACGAAATCGGCTACCACTTCACTCACTTTCAGAGACAATTTGCTAACAAGTAAGGTAACCATACCTAACAAACAACTGCCAAACAAGGAACATTGTGAGTGAGTTAGTTAGTTAGTTAAAATAGGACTTCAAAATAATGCTATCAACCCTTCTGGATTATAAAGCCAGCACACTGTAAGTCAAGAATAGCGTCAGGACTGGAACTCCTTTTCGAGAATTCCAGTCCCTTGACCCATTGTGAGCGATATCATGGCAAGAAACCCTTTTCTCAAAGACATTAGGTGCAAAATAATCAATAACTACAAGATTGTTCCCTTCATATACACGCACTGAACTATGTCCACCATCTGCTGCTATCACGAATTTTCGTCAAAAAATATTGAATTTCCTTCATGCCCAAGTCTGGAGAGCAAGCTTTATTGCTCTCGAAAACCAGTCTATAAATCCAGATTACACTTTTTACTTCATAAATTTTAGCTCTTGGCTTGAGCACCTAAATATTTCTTAAAGTGTACACAAATACTCTCTATTATCTCTAGTCCCTTTCAGACATTTTAGGTTATCAAATCGTTCACGCAAGTTTATGACACTTCATAGATGTTTTGGCCATATACCAAAAATTCACCTTAACATTTGCCATGTCTCTGAACAAAATCTAGTGCTACTGCATTCTTACACATACAATATCCTGATAATATTTGTGTTGGTGTGTTATGATCTGTTATTAAGTCGTCATTAAAGGGAGGTTTTTAGTGTGTTTCCTACTCCTCCAGCAATCTTAAAATGTCACCCACTTGACCCCCATTCAAGACGAATTTGTACATTTTTCGGTAGAAAAATTTCCCGGCCGAAGGCCGGTTACTCTTAAATTACAGGCTCGCTATCGCTCGCCAGGATAAAATCTACGCCTAAATGGCACGAAAGGTCTTAAAATTGACAGAATGGGGCGGAAATTCTTAAAATCACTAAACTAATGGGGCAAGCGTCTTAAAATATCAAAAGCGATGGGGCTAGACATGAGGGAGAAAGGGGTCAAGAAAACAGTCCTTCAAGTGGAAACCTCCCATTAAGCGGCAGGTGTGATGTGCTTTAAGGGGAGGATATTTTTTTTCTGTACCCCTTTCTCCCTCATACTTAATCTAATTATTTATGAGATTATAATACGTTCGCCCCATTAATTTAGCGATTTCAAAAACTTTCGCCCCATTGCTTTGTCAATATTAAGACCTTTCGTGCCATTTAGGTGTCCATTTTTTCCTGGCGAGTGATAGCGAGCCTGTAATTTAGTAGGAACCAGCCTTCGGCCGGGCCTTTTTTTCTACCGATGTTGTTTACAAATTTGTCTTGGCTTGATAGAGGTCTAGGGAGCAAACTAGAAGAAAATATAATAACAACATATATATATATATAAAGTAGAAAATATGATAACATATATATATATATAAAGTAGAAAATATAATAATAACATATATATAAAAAGTAGAAAATATAATAACATATATACAGTATATATAAAGTAGAAAATATAATAATAACATATATATATATATATAAAGTAGAAAATATAATAATATAATAATAATAATATAATAATATAAAAATATATATAAGTACTGGAGAGAGTACAGCGTAGAATGACAAAAATGATCCATAATATTAGAAATCTTCCGTATGAAGAAAGGTTGAAGAAATTAGGTTTACATTCGTTAGAGAGACGCAGAGTTAGAGGGGATATGATAAGGTGTTCAAGTGGGTTAGTGGGATTAACAAAGGGGACATGACAAATGTACTAAAGCTCAGTGATAGCGAAAGAACTCGTACCAATGGTTTCAAATTAGATAAATTTCGTTTCAGAAAAGATATAGGCAAATATTGGTTTGGTAACAGAGTTGTAGATGGGTGGAATGGACTACCAAGTGCTATAGTGGGATCTAAAACTGTAGGGAGCTTTAAGATAAATTGGATAAGCATATGGACGAGAAGGGTTGGGTGTGAAGGGGGATCAGCCGGGTTGGGCCAATCAGCGCTCTGCAGACCCCCATAATCCTGCGTTAATCTCTAACCGTTTTGGTAGGATGATCCTCAGGGTATTAGAGTGTTGAGCCTATAATTGGGCTTTGTAATTGATTTGGGGTTGTGTGGGACAGGGATCTGCCTTGCTTAGGCCAATCGGCTTTCTGCAGACTCCCATTTTCTTATGTTCTTATGTTATGTTAACATATATATAAAAAGTAGAAAATATAATAATAACATATATATAAAAAGTAGAAAATATAATAACATATATATATATAAAGTAGAAAATATAATAATAACATAATAATCAGGGGTCAGTTGCTCTCTGACCCCTGACCTGTGCGGACGTCCCCAGTGACCTAACTGGAACTGGAAACTGGATGTGAGGTAGAGACCCCACTAGTGGAGAAAGTAGAGTTGTAAGTCCAAGGTAAAGTGTTGAAAGTCGAAGAGTTGGAGAGATGAAAGATGGTGGGCTGACCACGTTGCTTAGTCCTTAAATTTTGTCTTCTGGCTTGGCTTTTGGAGACGAGCGAATTTTCTTGACTTTGTAGGGCTGGTGTTCACAGGCTCGTCGAAGATGACCGGCATTGAAGGCAGAGGCTCAGCGATGCTCAGCGATGCTCAGCTCAGCGATGAGGCCCAGTGACCGCTAGTGAACCTGTTTACCCTTAGTGAGGTCCTAGTGAACTTTCATAGTGATGGCTGTTGTTGATGAGTCTGCTGTCTCCTCCCATACTCTCCAGCTTTGTCTTGCTTTGCAAGAGAGACTGGAGAGTGTGGAGCAGGAGATTCAGTGTCTCAAAGATGAAAATTTGGCCTTGAGACTAGCTATGGCGGAGAAGAAGTGTGAGGCTACCGGAAGTGTTCCCAGGGATCGTGAAGCCCCTTGGAAAGTGGTGTCAACTAGTGCAACGGCCTGCAACCTGAAAAGGCAGCCAGTCAAGACCCACAACAACTTCAGCACCTTGGCTGATGAGAGTGATGGCGATGAAGTGGCGATCATCGAGGCAGTGAGAGGGGAGGCGGGGAAGTCTGCTGCTGTTGCTGCAACAACTGCTGCTACACGCCGACAAAAGGAAAAAGCTAAGTCTGTTTTCATTGTCGGTGATTCATTGGTTAGATACCTTGGCAGGGCAACAAACACTCAGGTTGGTAAAGTTGTCTGCGTGCCTGGTGCCGGAGTCGGGAGGGTGGCTGAGAAGATAGATGCTGTCATGGAAGTGAGTGGGGAGGACCCCATCATCTTCCTCAACGCAGGGAGCAACGACATATGGAGATGCAGGACTGAGGAGTTGCTCTCCAAGTATCAGGAAATGTTGGAGAGGATCAAGGAAAAAGGTGGAGTTCCTGTGGTAAACAGTATCCTGCCTAGAAGAGGGGTAAGGAAGGAATGGTTCCTCCAGGGCTATTGGTGTAAATAGCCGGCTGGAGAAGTATTGTAAGGCAAATACTATTCCATTCCTGGATAACTGGTCCCTCTTTTATGGTAAGGATGAACTGTATGCCCAGGATGGAGTACATCTCTCTCGACTAGGAGTTTCGACCTTGGCCAGCTCACTCGACAAGATTGTTGCGGGGTTTCGTTAAAAACCTGGGTGTGTAAGTAAAATACTGTCTCCATATGGAACAGGTACTTCATGTGACAAACCAGTGAGTAAAATAGAAATAATCAGTCAAGATAGTGCGGATATAGTGATGTGTAATAGTAGTATCGATAACACTACACATGTAACTGATAGTAAAGATGAGAATACTGATAGAGTAGAATTTCCGTCTAGAGCTAGTAGTTCAACAGGAAATAATAAGTTAGCTAAACACAATAGAAAATTAGTTGCAAATAAAAGTAATAGGTTGAGGGTATATTATACAAATTGTAGGAGTTTATGTAACAAAATGAACGAACTTAGAGCACTCGTTAGCACAGAAAATATAGACATAATAGCGCTAACTGAAACGTGGATTAATACAGAATCTAGGCATTTTTTAGCAGAATTTGATATTCCAGGATATAGTTTGTTTAAATATGACCGAACAAGTAGGAGGGGCGGGGGTATAGCAGTGTTTGTCAGGAGTACATTAAAAAGCTGTATTAAATCAGGTATTAGACTAAATAATGATAATGAAAGTGTTTGGGTAGAGGTTAACGAAGGTAGTGAGACCATAGTTATTGGAGTTATATATAGACCGCCTAATATGAGTAGAAATGGCGGAAAATCGTTATGGGAGGAAATTAAAATAGCATCAAGGTTTAGCAATGTGTGCATTATGGGGGATTTTAATTTTCCGAACATTGATTGGCAGCACCAAATAGGCGACTCCGATTCAGTAGAGTTTATAGAGGTAGTACAAGATAGTTTTTTATTTCAATTCATAGATACGCCGACTAGAGGTATTAATATTCTTGATTTAGTTTTCAGTAACAATGAACATATGATAAATAATGTAGAGATTGGTGACCACCTAGGAAATAGCGATCATAAATCTATTTATTTTAATATACAATGGACAGGAAATGCTAAAGAGAATACGACACTTATCCCAGATTTCAGAAAAGCCGATTATGGTGGGCTAAGAAGAGACTTAAGGGTGGACCCTATTGTTAAGCGATTAAGTCAGGATATGCCAGAGTTAAACTTGCCACCTACATATAACCAGTTTATTGCTTCACTCCACAATGCTCAAAATAAATATATCCCTAAAAGAAGATTTAGATCGACGCAGAACCAACCAAAATGGATGACTAATAAGCTAATAGATCTTATAGGAAAAAAGAAAGGAATATATCGAAAAATAAAGAAAGGTGAAAATCATTTACATATATACTATCAGACTCTATCAAGACAGGTCAAAAAGGAAATCAGGAAAGCAAAAAGAAATTATGAAATAAGGATAGCCAGCGACTCAAAAAATAACCCTAAAGCTTTTTACCAACTATATAAATCTAAAGTTAGAGATGTAATAGGCCCCCTAAAAACTTCAATAGGAGAAATAACAGAAAATGATTTAGAAATGTGCAGTACATTAAATAGTCAGTTTCTTTCCGTTTTCACTAATGAAAATTTGGCACAGATTCCAGAAGTCAATATGGTATATAGTGATAGTATAGAAAATATGTTAAGTACAGTTAGTATAAGTAGAAATGATGTGCTTAAGGAAATTGACAGACTGAAACCTCAAAAATCGCCTGGTCCTGACGAGGTATATGCTAGAGTATTAAAAGAATGCAGAGATGAGTTAAGTAGTCCATTAGCATTTATATTTAACAAGTCATTAGAAACAGGTTTAGTTCCAGAAGCTTGGAAGCTTGCAAATGTAGTTCCGATCTTCAAAAAAGGTGATAAATCGATAGCATCCAATTACCGTCCCATTAGTCTCACATCAATCATAGGAAAGTTGCTAGAGTCTATTATTGCTAGGAAAATTAGAAGCCACTTAGTAAAATTTAACTTAATAAATTCTTCTCAGCATGGATTCACTCAGGGACGTTCGTGCCTTACTAATTTGCTTAGCTTTTTCTCAGAGGTATATGAAGCAGTAGATAGTGACAAGTCATATGATATTATATATTTAGATTTCAGTAAAGCTTTCGACAGAGTCCCTCATGAGAGATTGATGAGAAAGGTTGAGGCACATGGAATAGGAGGGTCGTTGTTGGGATGGATTAGGTCATGGCTAATTGGTAGGAAACAGAGAGTCAGCATAAATGGTACCAAGTCAGAGTGGGGAGCAGTCAAAAGTGGTGTCCCCCAGGGATCGGTATTAGGTCCCCTGTTGTTTCTTATATACATAAATGACCTAGATTTAGGTATAACTAGTAGGATAAGTAAATTCGCAGACGATACTAAAATGGGGAGATCAATTGATTCAGATAGCGATATAGAGTGCCTCCAAAGGGATCTAGATACCTTACATGAATGGTCAGTAAATTGGCAGATGAAGTTTAACATTGACAAATGCAAGGTATTAAAGATAGGGAAGATGCAAACAAATGTTAAATATAAACTAGCTAATTTAGAATTAGAAAATTCAGACTGCGAGAAAGATCTAGGTGTGTTTGTTAGCAATGATTTGAAGCCTAGAAAACAGTGTATAAGCGTTCGTAATAAGGCAAACAGGATTCTCGGGTTCATCTCTAGGAGTGTGAGTAACAGAACTGCTGATGTTATCTTAAAACTTTACTTGTCATTAGTGAGACCCCATATGGATTATGCTGTCCAATTTTGGTGTCCTTATTACAGATTGGACATAGATTCATTGGAGAGAATTCAGCGTAGAATGACAAAAATGATCCATAATATTAGAAATTTTCCGTATGAAGAAAGGTTGAAGAAATTAGGTTTACATTCGTTAGAGAGACGCAGAGTTAGAGGGGATATGATAGAGGTGTTCAAGTGGGTTAGTGGGATTAACAAAGGGGACATGACAAATGTACTAAAGCTCAGTGATAGCGAAAGAACTCGTACCAATGGTTTCAAATTAGATAAATTTCGTTTCAGAAAAGATATAGGCAAATATTGGTTTGGTAACAGAGTTGTAGATGGGTGGAATAGGCTACCAAGTGATATAGTGGGATCAAGAACGATAGGGAGCTTTAAGAAAAAATTGGATAAGCATATGGACGAGAAGGGTTGGGTGTGAAGGGGGATCAGCCGGGTTGGGCCAATCAGCGCTCTGCAGACCCCCGTAATCCTGCGTTAATCTCTAACCGGTTTGGTAAGATGATCCTCAGGGTATTAGAGTGTTGAGCCTATAATTGGGCTTTGTAATTGGGGTTGTGTGGGACAGGGATCTGCCTTGCTTAGGCCAATCGGCTTTCTTCAGACTCCCATTTTCTTATGTTCTTATGTTAACATATATATAAAGTAGAAAATATAATAATAACATATATATAAAAAGTAGAAAATATAATAACAACATATACAGTATATATAAAGTAGAAAATATAATAATAACATATATATATAAAGTAGAAAATATAATAATAATAATTATATATAAAAAGTAGAAAATATAATAACATATATATAAAAAGTAGAAAATATTATAACATATAGCCTATATAAAAAGTAGAAAATATTATAATAACATATATATAAAAAGTAGAAAATATAATAACATATATAACAAGTAGAAAATATAATAACATAAAAAGTAGAAAATATAATAACAACATATACAGTATATATAAAGTAGAAAATATAATAATAACATATATATATAAAGTAGAAAATATTATAATAACATATATATAAAAAGTAGAAAATATTATAATAACATATATATATATATAGTAGAAAAGCCTCCCGCGTATACTTATGTAAACATGGACCAAACCACCTACTGACTCCATGGGGAATGTCAACACTTGCTAACAATTACCTTGCAATAAGCTATTGTAACCTAATGCAGGCCAGAAGAATTATTTGTGTTCACTCTCACTCAATAGCTCCCTCTCTCACTCACTCGCGCACACACACACGCACACACACACACACACGCGCACACCCACACACACACTCTCTCTCTCTCTCGCTCTCTCGAAATATATAGCTTGTTCTAGAACTCTAACAAGCGTCAACATCTTCAACCCAGACTGAGTAAAAATGTACATATGTTGCCGTTCGTATAAGATAATAGCCAAGCACAGTACTAGAAAATTATACCTGGAGTGTCTCCCGTGGCAACAAATGACGGCTCCCTGTAGTCATTGTCGGAAAATCAATATACTCTGTGTGTGTGTGTGTGTGTGTGTGTGTGTGTGTGTGTGTGTGTGTGTGTGTATTTTGTTTCCTCTTTCCTGGCCCTCATAAATTTATAACTAAATTGTCAGTTAACACAGCCAACTTAAAAGCAATGTGTGTCGTCGTACCCCAAACCTGTTTATGGTCCTCCAGATTGCACCAATTTACGTCAGTGAGGAGGATCTATTGATCAGAATAAAGATAACACACACACACACACACACACACACACACACACACACACACACACACACACACACACACACACACACACACACACAGAGAACATATTGATTTTCCGACAATTACTACAGGGAGCCGTCATTTGTTGCCACACCTTTGAATGTGGCGGGTATGAGAGATTAAGGAATATCCAGTTTTTACATTTATAATTATATAGTTTCGTTCCATTCTACTACTTTAATTATATAGTTTCGTTCTATTCTACTACTTTAATTATAGTTTCGTTCCATTCTACTACTTTAATTATATAGTTTCGTTCTATTCTACTACTTTAATTATAGTTTCGTTCCATTCTACTACTTTAATTATATAGTTTCGTTCCATTCTACTACTTTAATTATATAGTTTCGTTCCATTCTACTACTTTAATTATAGTTTCGTTCCATTCTACTACTTTAATTATATAGTTTCGTTCCATTCTACTACTTTAATTATATAGTTTCGTTCCATTCTACTACTTTAATTATATAGTTTCGTTCCATTCTACTACTTTAATTATATAGTTTCGTTCCATTCTACTACTTTTGCTAATCATTAAGTCACTCCTAAAACGTATACAAGACCAAAAACCTTAAAGTGGAACCCTAGTTCATATCTTATTGGGATAGTGACTTATATATACCACGAACTTATTCAGGAATATAGAAAGACACATACTGAGAGACACATACTGAGACACATACCGAGAGACACATACCGAGAGACACATACTGAGAGACACATACTGAGAGACACATACTGAGAGACACATACTGAAAGACACATACTGAGAGACACATACTGAGAGACACATACTGAAAGACACATACTGAAAGACACATACCGAGACACATACTGAGAGACACATACTGAGAGACACATACTGAGAGACACATACTGAGAGACACCTACTGAAAGACACATACGGAGAGACACAAGACACATTAACCCCTTCTGTACCGGCGACGTCTTATTTATTATATTCTAACTTTATTTACACATTTACACTATTTTATTCAGTTTTCCAAGGGCTTCAAGCAAGTAACAGGCTGTGAACTATCTTTCACAACCCTTTTTTCTGCCACATGTCCTCTTAAACTGCACAGAATCGTCTACATTTAGCTAGACTAGAACTATAAAGAAGTCACCGGTAAAGAAGGAGTTAACGAAATATAGGACACAGATGACGGGTCCTTGGCTAAATGCACTGAATTTCGGTGGGAGCATCCTAGGTTCGAATCCCTGGACTACCACATGTATTTGTTGATTTCATTAATTGTGTTTAGGAGTAAAGTCGGTTGGTGGAGGTAACATATTACTATTCATCTATCTGATAAAAAATTGCAGATTAATGCAGCAAATAAATACAACTTCATGGCTATCAAATGCTCGTTATGATTTTTTTTTCTAGCGAATTTGGACATTCTTCTATAAATAGGAAAGGTAATGGTAACTACAGGGCCAATAACAGGTCGACGCAATATTCCATACACCAAAAGGAATTAATTTGTTTAACCCATTCAGTACTGGTGAAGTAATTTTCATTATATTCTGGCCACTATTAGCCGATTTCATTCAGCTTAGGATGGACGTTTATCAATTAAAAGGCTACTGACTATCTCAATTAACCCTTTTACTACCATATATCCTACCTAAGCTTCATTAAATCGTCTAAATGTAGCTGAAATCAAATAAAGATTTCGCCGGTACAGAAAGGGTTAAACATATTTTAAGCTTCTGACCATCTTGCTTGGTCATTACTTATTTCCAGGACACTAAGTTGACCATCTTGGTTGGAAGTATGTACATGCTTAGATTGATATGCAGGATTCGAAACTGCATAATAAATCGTAGGCTTGTCCACCATTCTTTAACTGTCTTCGTAGCGCAATGGACAAATGCACTGAATTTCGGTGTGAGCATCCTAGGTTCGAATCCCTGGACTGCCACATGTATTTGTTGATTTAATTAATTGAGTTTAGGAGTAAAGTCGGTTGGTGGAGGTAACATAATATTTAATTTGTTCATCAGGACTCAAATGGTTCATGGGTAAAATGTTTAGGAAAAAAAAAACAAAAAACAGTAATGGTTGATTATTCATAATGTGTCAATGTGAACATCAAGCAGAGGTGAAATTAGATTTGATACACACCAGGACTGTTTTGAGTTTGCAGGCAACTAAAGCAAGAATGTACTTATCTCTTGAAATTGAAAGCGTCTCATAACGCCTGCATATTATTAAATTATATATTCACCTGGAACAGCAAAACATGTATAGTCTTTGTTTGCAAATATACAAATACAAAGGTTTGTAAATATCGTAGCCAATGACGTCCTTTGACAATAATTGTATTGATGCATTTTGTATAAATTAATTGTCAGTCAATAATACGATACATAAATCACGAGATGTTGAAACGGGTAAAACTACATATTGATGACGAATCTGCATAACACTTTAGGCAGCTTGAATGTGTATTACAACAGTGATGAATAGATGTTCATTTTCATTTCAAATACACCTCTCTGCCTCAATCTGTCTTTCCCTCATCCTATGACTTAATCTGCTTCAAGCGCCGTGTGCCCAGACATTTTGACTCTGGCGTACCTTGAATTTCACTCTTTCAACTTTGAGAGGGATACTTGCTTCAGGCAGCATTGCCTTTTGTCTCCGTCATTCACATAGGACAAACAAATACTTAATGATAGATTGGATAGCTTTTGCCATGTTGGTGACACTGTAATTCAAGCGAGACTTTAATATGATGCACTCTTCAGGGTATTGCCAATTACTTGAAAATACTGGCAAAGAAAACAAGACTTTAATTTTAACTCATTCAGTACCGGTGACGTCCTTTTAACTTTATTCTAGCTATTATTAGACGATTTTAGTCAGTTTAAAAAGATCCACCAACAACTAACAGGCTTCGAACTATCTCACATAGCCCCTTCTATTACCACAGATCCTTCTTAAACTGCATAATCTAAACATAGCTAGAATTAAATCAAGAACACGTCGCCGGTACAGAAGTGATTACAAAATACAAACCCATTATCAAATGACGGAACGAAAGCATGCGAGCCTTTAATAAGTTCGTAGTTTTATCTCTTCCTATAATATGTATAAAATCATAATACTGTCACCAACATGGCGTCCAAACAGGAGGATGGTGAGTTTCTTTAATGATAGGATCAGCAATCGTTACAATCTTGCGGCCTCAACACGCAAACCTCAATATAATCTAAGACTGGGAAACAATGGTCTGCTGACCCTATTATTTATTTTAAAATCACAAGCACATACACAGACAGCCAAATAGTAACACACAAACACACCCCCCCCCCCCCCCCCCCTACACAGAGGTACTATTCTGATGTAGTTATCCAGGGCAGGTCACACACACACACACACACACACACACACACACACACACACACACACACACACACACACACACAGCTACCATGCTGCTATAGTTGCCCAGGGCAGCAGGTCTGTCATCTGGCACACACAGAAATCTCAGGGCCGCTCTAGACACTATTAACATAGCTGAGATTGGACAACTTTTTATCCATGACCCCGATTTGCTTGGGCGGACGGACAGACAATTAGATATATACTCATTCATGGGTACATACACGTGATTACACACACACACTCAGACATACGAACAGGCAGACAAAACGCGGAATATGCACGGGCAAAGTACTACATCTTGATAATAAGTATATAATATACGATCAGTTTTGAAATGTAAAATTAATCATAAAATTATTTTATTTGACAAAACAATAATTTAGCATTAATTAAGACTTAGAATGAAGAGACAGAACATAGCCGTTGTCCAATATCTGCTTACTGAAGGGTCTATAATGTCTGACCTCCCTCCCTCCGCTACAATCTCTGCCTCCCCCCTCCCTCCCTCCCCCCTCCCACTTTGTACATAATCCCCACCCACCGTTTCTTTACCTCCCTAACCAGCTCACCCACTACCCTCGCTCTTCACAAACACACACATACACACACATTCCGTAAGCAACAGGTACTTGACTGCCGGATTTGGGAGAAGGAATTAATCATGTGTGCCTGTAGAGCTCTTAATACTCTTAATACAGCGATATTAGTATGCTTCAGAAAACGTGATAAACGTTTTTGAGTGCCCAACGCCATATCATCTAATGAAGTTTATACCTGCATGCTGTATATATTGTCATATATATATACTGTATATATATATATTATATTGGTATAATATATATAATACAGTAATGTTCCGTTGAACTTCAAATGTGCCCTCTCTGTCCATCTCATCCCCCTGTTAACTTCTTCAGAATCCAGAACATTTGCTTTTCAAATTTATATTATATGCTGAACCAGCTCTCTCTGAGTTATATTCCCACAAAGTAACTTTTCACCAATGCCCAGTCCACACAACAAAGCAAATCCAATTGTTACAAATTGCCATGAATGGAGCACAGCGTTACTGTAGGTTCAGTAATTTGTTGTCATTCAATTCATTCAACGAGTCTGGTAGGGAGAGGTTAACACTATCTGGCCCGACGTAATGTGGGTTATTATGATATTGTGTTTATCATTGAGGATTTTGCTTGTTTTTGCCATTTTCGAGCATTGCATTTTATAGTGTCGATTTCCTCTGTCCATGATCGTACATAAAGTAGTGGGTTTAAAACCGACCTGATATTGAGGGGATGACTGCACATAACTAACATGTAAAACACTTGGGACTACTGTAGAGGATGGTTTGTCATAGCGGTGTTCATGTACTGTATTCATATTCATATTCATATTCATATTCATATTATCAACAATCCACGAATTAACTTACAAATATACCTAATCAATGACATCAATTAAACTAATGAATACATGTGGCACTCCAAGGATTCGAACCTAGGATACTCACACCGAAATTCAGTGCACTAACCATTACGCTATCAAGACAGTTAACGATTTATGCACTAGCCACGATATATTGAGAAATAAACATAGTGCCAAGACTATAATTATGTGATCGCCTAACAGTAAAATAGGTCTATGACAGGGTAAATAGGTTCCTCGTAACCTCATCCCTGAACTACTATTAAAAAAAAAAAAAAAAAAAAAAAAATATATATATATACAGTATACTGTATCTGTGAAATGATGAGTTGCTGGGCGTTCCTAACTTGGCCAATATTGTATGCCAGTGTATTGACGGTATTTAACCCCTTCAGCACCATGATGTCTTTTTAACTTTGATTCTGGCTAACATTAGAGGATTGCATGCAGTTTAAGAAGGACCTGTGTTAGAGGGTTTATTGAGATCGTATTTACCCATTTCAGTCGTATAGGTAGATTAGAAACTATAGAAAATCGTCTAATGGTAACCAGAATATGATGAAAATTACGTAATGGTGGTGAAGGGGTTAAGGGGATAGTATTTATATTTTTGGTCGATTTTATCATATACTTCCATCAAACTTAAATAAAAAAAATCCATTAAATCCTCCTACATTAATTTGTACTATCGTTCGCCAGGAAAAAAATAGACACCTAAATAGCACGAAAGGTCTTAACATTGACAAAGACATGGGGTGAAAGGTCTTAAAATCAACAAAATAATGGGGCAAACATCTTAAAATCTGAAAACTAATGGGGCTAAGCATGAGGGAGAAGGGGGTCTAGAAAACCGACCCATCTCCCCTTAAATAAAAATGATTAAATTGAATTGCAAATTATGGGAGAGAGGGTTGGATAAACTTATGAATGATCATTTGTAATCACTAAGACTGCCAAGATCTTACTTAATTGCAAAGAATATCATTGCAATAAGCTTCATGAAAGAATAGAAGTTCTATTATAAGTAAGAGAAAAGGCATAGCATTATCCTTGCCACAACTCACTCTCTCTCTCATCTTCCCCGATGAAAACACTAGGAAAAGCTACTAAACTAAATGCAAACACTTGTAGATGATATAAATGATATACATAGAGTGAGATATTGATAACTTTCTATATATTTGTAATCTATTCAAGGTAGGAGCTCTTTCCCTGTATACATTCTTACCGACGCTGTTTATGTAAGATTATGATGCATTATGTATTATGTAATTAGTTTAAGATGATTTTATTTTATGAACAGCCATTGTACATTTGATGGAAATAAAATAATCTGAATCTGAAACTAAGCTTCTCTTCTAGCCGCAAGAGAGAGAGAGAGAGAGAGAGAGAGAGAGAGAGGGAGGAGAGAGAGAGAGGGAGGAGAGAGAGGAGAGAGAGAGAGAGAGAGAGAGAGAGAGGGAGGAGAGAGAGAGAGATGAGAGATGAGAGGAGAGAGAGAGAGCGAGAGAGAGGAGAGAGAGACAGAGAGAGAGAGAGAGACGAGAGAGAGAGAGGGAGAGAGAGAGAGAGAGGAGAGAGAGGAGAGAGAGAGAGAGAGAGAGAGAGAGAGAGAGAGAGAGAGAGAGAGAGAGAGAGAGAGAGAGAGAGAGAGAGAGAGAGAGAGAGAGAGAGAGAGAGAGAGAGAGGGGAAAACAAATGCCAGTATTAAAAAAGAAAAAAAATTGATGTGTGCAACTATCTTAACCGGGGGCCTACCAGGCCTTTTAATTAACACGTGTTCCCCCAATCACACCCGTGGGGCCAGACAACACGCCATTACACATCCATTACTCGCGGCAGACAGTCAGCCGGCTACTGCCCTGGCTGCTCTCAGAGACTCAGAGTGCGGGGAGAAAATGACAACGCTCCTATACCTCCCATGCAGTGTTGCCAATGAGCTTTACTAATATTAGCACAACCAGATTGGTTTAAAGCAATCGCTAGGCTGAGAGCGGGGATCTGATGCCTTAGAGAGCCAGCGTAGAGCATAGTTGGGATTACTGTGGATATTATGTGCGTCGGCTGAGAACCGGCACAGGGTTAAGGGGAGGTCTTTGTTTTTTTTCTGGACCCCATTCTCCCTCATGTTTAGTCCCATTAGTTTTGAGAATGTAAGACGTTCATCTCATTAGTTTGGCGATTTTAAGACCTGTCACCCCATTTCTTTGTTAAGATTAAAACCTTTTGTGCCATTTTAGTGTTAACATTTTCATGGCGAGCGATACCAAACCTGTAATTTTAGAAGGTGCGGCTTTCGGCCGGGAAATTTTTCTACCAAAAAATTTACAAATTTATCTTGAAAGGAGGTCTAGGTTTTTGTTTTCAAAACTTGATGGAGGTCTAGGGAGGAAACTAAAAAATAAAGTTAATAAAGTTAATAAATAGATAAATGGACCAAAAAATAAGCAGTACCCCCTTAAGATCACGACGAGGAACACAACTTATTTGGGCAACTGTACTTTTGTTCTTGTCTCTCCTCTTATAGATGATGATGATGATGGCTGTCCTAACATTACGGGGGCAAGTGATGAAAGCGATTCTTTCTTTTTTCTTTGATATCCCTCGACTTATTTATAATCCCCGCCGCGGAATTGAGCAATTTCGTTTTATTTTTGTTGTCCCCCTAGGTACACACAGGTCATACGGGTGCGCGTGCGCGCGTGTGTGTGTGTGGGGGCTGTGTGTGTGTGTGTGTGTGTGTGTGTGTGTGTGTGTGTGTGTGTGTGTGTGTATGTATGTGGGTGATGACCGAGTTGAGCTATTATTTTACGCCAAGGAAAATCTTATATCTTATAGGTCCCCGCCACCCAGGCCACGGGAACCCAGGACATATTATTACCAGGGAGAGATGAGGACCACTGACCCATTATGCCACCAGGGAGAGATGAGGACCACTGACCCATTATGCCACCAGGGAGAGATGAGGACCACTGACCCATTATGCCACCAGGGAGAGATGAGGACCACTGACCCATTATGCCACCAGGGAGAGATGAGGACCACTGACCCATTATGCCACCAGGGAGAGATGAGGACCACTGACCCATTATGCCACCAGGGAGAGATGAGGACCACTGACCCATTATGCCACCAGGGAGAGATGAGGACCACTGACCCATCATGCCACCAGGGAGAGATGAGGACCACTGACCCATTATGCCACCAGGGAGAGATGAGGACCACTGACCCATCATGCCACCAGGGAGAGATGAGGACCACTGACCCATTATGCCACCAGGGAGAGATGAGGACCACTGACCCATTATGCCACCAGGGAGAGATGAGGACCACTGACCCATTATGCCACCATAAACGACCGATGCAGTTTCATTCCGGATTTACCCCAAATTTAAGCGTGAAGGTTCATACTTGAAGGGGAGGCTGGCAGTTTGTTTGGTCTATTAATTAATGTATTCATATATTTTTTTAGTTTCCTCCCTAGACCTCCATCAAGCTTAGAAAAACACCCGCTAGACCCCCCTTCAAGATAAATTTGTAAATTTTTCGGTAGGAAAATATCCCGGCCGAAGGCCGGTTCCTCATAAAATTGCCGGCTCGCTATCGCTCGCCAGGAGATAATCGCCACCGGGGGGGGGGGGGGGGGGGGGGGCAGAAAAACGGTCTGCCTCCCCTTAAAAGTTAAATCTGATAATTTTACATTTCAACCGGCAAGAGACTTTTAATGTTAATGCACCAAGAGTTTGAGAAGTGATTACTATTGCTAACGATAGTCTGCTGCAACAAGAAAATGCAACATATTGTAACTTTATCACTTCGTATTAAGGGGGGTCACCGGATTTTTTAATCTTTCTCTCCTTTTCTCTCTTTCCCTGGCTTGTATCCATTCGGCCCCATTCAGTCAACTGTTTTAAGACGTTTATCCCCATCCAGGTGTCTATTTCTTCCTGGCGAGCGATAGCGAGCCAGCATTGTATGGAGAAATCCGGCTTCGCCGGAAACATTTTTCTATCGAAAAATGTACAAATTTAGCTTGCTGTCAAAACAATATTATATATATGCTGGCTCGCTACCGCTCGCCAGGAAACTAATGACACCTGGATGGGGGTAAACATCTTAAAACAGTAGGCTGAATGGGGCCGAATGGATACAAGCCAAAGAGAGAGGGAGAGAAAGAGAAAACAATGCGAGGTGGGCTCCCTTAAAAACACTCCATATCACGTCCTGCCTTTAGCCTCTGTTCAACCCCTTATATGGTCCATCCTAATCATTACCAGCTTTATACATTCCTAGTGTTCGTCCTCCTGGCCACCCACCTTAAGGGAAGACAGACCGTTTTTCTGGACCCCCTTCTCCCTAATGTTTAGCCCCACTAGTTTTGAGATTTTAAGACGTTGGTTCCATTAGTTTGGGGATTTTATGACCTTTCACCCCATTTCTTTGTCAATATTAAGACCTTTCGTGCCATTTAGGTTTCGATTTTTTCCTGGCGAGCGGTAGCGAGCCTGTAATTTTAGGAGGAATCGGCCTATGACCGGGACATTTTTCTACCGAAAAATGTACAAATCTAGCTTGAAGGGGAGTCAAGGGGGTGTTTTTCTAAGCTTGATGGAGGTGTAGGGAGGAAACTACAAAAATATCTGAATAAATGAATTAATATACCAAACAAACGGCCACAGTCACCTTATCGCCTCCCTCAGACCATCATTACTCTTGCCTGGATAACTGTATCTCCTGCTAACCTTTCCTGACCACATTTTGTTTTTATTCTTTCCTTTTGGCCACCCATTCAGGTCCCCATCAATCATCATAGACTCATATTTTTTCTATTCGGCATCATTGAACGGTAGTCACTAGAATTGATAAGATTTAGGCACAAAGGCCAAGCACTGGGACCTGTAGAGATCATTCAGTGCTACTGTAGTCACTAGATTGTCCTAGATTGTCCTAGATTATCGACTATTATTCTTCACTTCGAACCTATATCAATATTTCTCCTAGATCCTCATGCGTGTCTATGTGCCAACCCAACCAATCCCACAGTATTGTTTTCTGACCGTCTAGATCTGAAGACAATTTACAATATTTACCTAAGTGCTTGTTTTTTGGACTAGGTATTTATTAATTTATTTACTTTTGAGTTCCTTTGCTATATCTGCATCAAGCTTAAAATAACACTCCCTAGACCCCCTTAAAATAACACTCCCTAGACCCCCTTAAAATAACACTCCCTAGACCCCCTTAAAATAACACTCCCTAGACCCCCTTAAAATAACACTCCCTAGACCCCCTTAAAATAACACTCCCAACACCCCCTCAAAATAAGACTCCCTAGACCCCCTTAAAAATAACACTCCCTAGACCCCTTAAATAACACTCCCTAGACCCCCTTAAAATAACACTCCCTAGACCCCCTTAAAATAACACTCCCTAGACCCCC
>CM064573.1:63762642-63807357 GCA_032716605.1 Paralithodes platypus
TAACCGCCTGATAGTAGCCTAAACTGAATACAACCGCCTGATAGTAGCCTAAACTGAATACAACCGCCTGATAGTAGCCTAAACTGAATACAACCGCCTGATAGTAGCCTAAACTGAATACAACCGCCTGATAGTAGCCTAAACTGAATACAACAGCCTGATAGTAGCCTATACTGAATACAACCGCCTGATAGTAGCCTAAACTGAATACAACCGCCTGATAGTAGCCTAAACTGAATACAACAGCCTGATAGTAGCCTAAACTGAATACAACCGCCTGATAGTAGCCTAAACTGAATACAACCGCCTGATAGTAGCCTAAACTGAACACAACCGCCTGATAGTAGCCTAAACTGAATACAACCGCCTGATAGTAGCCTAAACTGAACACAACCGCCTGATAGTAACCTAAACTGAATACAACAGCCTGATAGTAGCCTAAACTGAATACAACCGCCTGATAGTAGCCTAAACTGAATACAACCGCCTGATAGTAGCCTAAACTGAACACAACCGCCTGATAGTAGCCTAAACTGAATACAACCGCCTGATAGTAGCCTAAACTGAACACAACCGCCTGATAGTAACCTAAACTGAATACAACTGCCTGATAGTAGCCTAAACTGAATACAACCGCCTGATAGTAGCCTAAACTGAACACAACCGCCTGATAGTAACCTAAACTGAATACAACCGCCTGATAGTAACCTAAACTGAATACAACCGCCTGATAGTAGCCTAAACTGAATACAACCGCCTGATAGTAGCCTAAACTGAATACAACCGCCTGATAGTAGCCTAAACTGAACACAACCGCCTGATAGTAACCTAAACTGAATACAACCGCCTGATAGTAGCCTAAACTGAATACAACCGCCTGATAGTAGCCTAAACTGAATACAACCGCCTGATAGTAGCCTAAACTGAATACAACCGCCTGATAGTAGCCTAAACTGAACACAACCGCCTGATAGTAACCTAAACTGAATACAACCGCCTGATAGTAGCCTAAACTGAATACAACCGCCTGATAGTAGCCTAAACTGAATACAACCGCCTGATAGTAGCCTAAACTGAATACAACCGCCTGATAGTAGCCTAAACTGAATACAACCGCCTGATAGTAGCCTAAACTGAATACAACAGCCTGATAGTAGCCTAAACTGAATACAACCGCCTGATAGTAGCCTAAACTGAATACAACCGCCTGATAGTAGCCTAAACTGAATACAACCGCCTGATAGTAGCCTAAACTGAATACAACCGCCTGATAGTAGCCTAAACTGAATACAACCGCCTGATAGTAGCCTAAACTGAATACAACCGTCTGATAGTAGCCTAAACTGAATACAACCGCCTGATAGTAGCCTAAACTGAATACAACCGCCTGATAGTAGCCTAAACTGAATACAACCGCCTGATAGTAGCCTAAACTGAATACAACCGCCTGATAGTAGCCTAAACTGAATACAACCGCCTGATAGTAGCCTAAACTGAATACAACCGCCTGATAGTAGCCTAAACTGAATACAACCGCCTGATAGTAGCCTAAACTGAATACAACCGCCTGATAGTAGCCTAAACTGAATACAACCGCCTGATAGTAGCCTAAACTGAATACAACAGCCTGATAGTAGCCTAAACTGAATACAACCGCCTGATAGTAGCCTAAACTGAATACAACCGCCTGATAGTAGCCTAAACTGAACACAACCGCCTGATAGTAGCCTAAACTGAATACAACCGCCTGATAGTAGCCTAAACTGAACACAACCGCCTGATAGTAACCTAAACTGAATACAACTGCCTGATAGTAGCCTAAACTGAATACAACCGCCTGATAGTAGCCTAAACTGAACACAACCGCCTGATAGTAACCTAAACTGAATACAACCGCCTGATAGTAGCCTAAACTGAATACAACCGCCTGATAGTAGCCGAAATAAAAGGAAGAAAGACGTCATCGTATTCTGAATGGGTTAAGGGGAGGTTTCTAGTTTGTTTCCTACTCCTCCAGCAATCTTAAAATTTCACCGCCTTGACCCCCTTTCTAGATAAATTTGTACATTTTTCGGTAGAAAAATGTCCCGGCCGAAGGCCGATTACTCTTAAATTACAGGCTCGCTATCGCTCGCCAGGATAAAATC
The DNA here is from genome assembly GCA_032716605.1 of Paralithodes platypus. NCBI lineage: Eukaryota > Metazoa > Arthropoda > Malacostraca > Decapoda > Lithodidae > Paralithodes > Paralithodes platypus. The sequence goes on from CM064573.1 coordinate 63,764,790, forward strand.
GACACCTAAATGGCATGAAAGGTCTTACAATTGACAGAATGGGGCGGAAATTCTTAAAAATCACCAAACTAATGGGGCAAACGTCTTAAAATCTCAAAAGCAATGGGGCTAGACATGAGGGAGAAAGGGGTCAAGAAAAAAGCCCCTCAAGTGGAAATCTCTCCTTAAGGGAGCTCAGACGGTATTGTGCAGCATACTTTACTGGTTCGGCTCAATGGTTTAAGGAAGGGGGTTTGTTTGCTCTCTAAACCTCTATCAAGCTTAAAAAAACACCCACAAGATATAAATTTTTAAAATTTTCGGTAGAAAAATGTTCCGGCCGAAGGCCGATTCCTCTTTAAATACAGGCTCGCTCTCACTCGCCAGGGAAACAAATCGACGCCTAAATGGCACGAAAGATCTTAATATTGGCAAATAAATGGGTCAAAAGGTCTGAAACTTACCAAACTAATGGGGCGAATATCTTTAAATCTCATAAATAATAGGGCTAAACATGAGGGAGGAGGAAGACTCTAAAACCAACTTCCTCCCTAAAGTTAGGGTGAGGTGTGGTCAGTGGGGTTCTATAGTCTCTTTGTGTTGTTATGGTATATCGGTCCAGTGGTACAGTAATTACAGACCGGTCCACTGAGGCTCACATAATCCACTCTTAGGGTCCACTACACCAGGACCATTGTAATTAACATGGACATAATATAATTACTCCTTGGCAACCTAACAATTAACTGTAATTAACCATAATGGAGAGTTATTTATATCTTGGCTGGAAGGACATTTCTGAGGTTCCAGCAAGATGAGATACTTTTTTACATCTCGAAAGAATAAATTTCACTAGAAGCAGCCACAACCTGCCGTATATATTATTCATTCTTATCTGCAGCATCCAAAAGTTCAGTCATCTCTCATCTAGGATAATGTAGTAAATAATCCTACTGTTGATTGTTTGAAAGCTAGAATAATCAAACATTATACCGCACATCTACTTCAAATACTGTTTTTGACCCCACCTATTCCCCACATATCATGCCGCCCGTGAGTGGCCCACTGTGTGCCCAAAAAGAAAAACTATATGTCCATACACATTAATGACCGCTATTAGTTAAGAACACCTGAACGCTGAATCCGTAATAATGCAACAACTTATATTAAGAAATATTTGAGTGTCATTGAACGTTGCTAGGGTTAAATCCTGGCCACATCGTTGTGATCATAAGATCTGTGTGGTCAGTGTATTAACAAAAATCTATGTAAAGGGGCTTTCACAGACCAAAAGGACCTAAGATAGAGTCCACGTCAATCGTCAGAGTTGTTTTCAAGGTGATCTGATCGTCCCTACTGTTCTACACAGACACTTAAAAAAAAAACACCCCCTATATCGTCACCAATTCATAGCATACAAGATGCCCGACCATATTCGAAGATGCTGTGAACGAACATATAGCTGCTCTCTCCAAATCAAGTGACGTGTATAAATAAGGTGTCGCCATCGAGTGTGGCAGAAAGGAAACTACGAACATCTTGAAGCTCCACTGTCACCATCTTACCTAGTGCGACACATGAAGCACCCATCATCTCTAAGCTTTAATCGATAATCTCGGGGCCTCGTAAGACTTATATAGCCTACTGAACAGCCTACAGTCCCGAGGCTGAGACATGAAACATAAATATATATCCCTGTGAAGCATACTCCAACACACTGTTATAACGCACTAATAATTGGTTGTCATATATTTCACTTTATCTGGTCTTTATCAGAAGTAACCCAACACCTTATGTGAGCCAATCATAGGATGGAGGTGGAGGATATCTGATCTACACCTTGCAACCTTTCCAAGCTGCAATTATTGTATTATATTTGTTAACATAAATGGTTAGTTCATTTACCCTTGCCATATCCTGCATGCATTTTCCCTGTTCACCTGTACCCACCCTATATTTGTTATTTATGTAGTTTATATATTTGTATATTTATATATATATTTATTGTATCTATTTGTATCTTTATTCATATATTTATTTATTTATTTATTTATTTCTATTTATTGTGGGTATGCAATTTAACCTCGCAAATCTTGCATAATATACACTCGTTGCCCTCTTTTTCAGGTCTCTGCAGGACTGTTATTTTCATAACTCCTGTTCCCCAAAATTTCTTAAACTAATCTTTAACTCTTCTGCACGGTTACTTGACTATAACACACTACATTATATTATCATGTACTCTATATAATAATAACGCAACACACTATAACTTACCTTTTACGGCTTCCGTCCACTGCAATCCCTAGGTTAATCTTCCTCGCTTTCTCATCCCGTATCCTTTAGATCGCGCCACAAGCCAAACTTCTGTGTTTATCAGCCTCTAGCTGACTGCACTATCCCCCTTTTTTTCTATATTCCAACTACTCCCTCTCGGGCATAACCCTCTCCCATACCCATAAGAGGATATAATGTATGAGGACCGCTCCTGGCTGTCTGGTATCTCATTGCTAAATCTCTCGTGTGTCTCAGCCTCTCAGATGCTGTAATTAGTGCACTGCTTCCTTTGCATTCATTTCTTGCTGATGATCCGAAACTTCGATACCGTTCAAACATAAACGTTCAAATCTCTCTCACTCTCACTCTCTTTATCGTTTATTTCCTGTTTATTATAAAGTGCAGTACACTCAAAGACACGCCAAAATAATTGTCTACATGATGTATGCATTTCTTAGTATTATTCGCAGTGTTCTCGAGCGTTGGTAATTAATGTAATAGTTACGATTAGGCGACTTCTAGTAACGTGTACTTCTTTCTTCAGTCCAGGTCAAGACGTGATAAATTAATGTTCTCCTCCTCAAATTGCGTTTCTTTTATTCATTATGTCAATTTCTCAAAGATTACTCAAGTAATGGGGCTGTGGTTTAGCTAAAAATAAGCCTTCTAGTGTTAATATAAGCTAACCATATAATACCTACTCTTAGCTACGTTTGAGAAGTATCCAAATATATTGCAATTAATTTAGGAAAATTAAATTGTAGCAACATCCTTCTTTGTTTATGGCAAACTATTTGCTGTGGTAGGTGTTCAAAGTTAACTCCTTGATGGCCAAGACTGCTGACTTTAGACAATCTTATGAGATAGGTATGTATAATTATCCAACGATAATTTAAGTATGTTCGAAAAGTAAAAAGGCACGAAAACAATAAGCAATAAATTATTGTCAGACATGTTCATAGTACAGGGTGTAATGATATTTTTAATTTAGTATCCCTTGCAATCAGAACAAAATAAATTAATCATCTCTTTGCACACCAGACGAGACGATCACCAAAGACGATCACAGTTTACTAAGGAAAAGTAATAGGGAAATGCTTGAATACAGAACATCGTATATACAAAATACAAGATCGCATAAAAAGTTACTTCAATTGGTCTTATATCAGCTGACAGTAAAGTGAACCCCTTGGCAGCTGAAATATCGGTATGTAATGGAGGAATGTGAAACTACTATGTCCCTGTGGCATACTAGTGGCAAGTTTTCATAACTAAAAACATCTTTCACAATAAAATCATCGTAATATAAGAGTAATTAAGATGGCAACATAACAAGTGATAAGTTGAAGAAAAACAACAGATGATGTACCGATTGCTATATAAAGAGAAGTAAGACAACCTAAATACTATGACCATAAAGTCTCGGAAGACAGTAATGCTTCAGGCATTTAGATTTGTAAAGTAGAACAAAGATGGCAAAGAAAAATAAACTATACTCTTATTTTTGTCCAGCTGATCATAAATGGAATCTCTTATTAGCTGATTTGTCGATACTTAATGGAAATATATGAACCTACTATGGCTGTGTGTCGTATTAATGCCAAGTTTTCATAATTAACAGCATATTTCGCTACAAAATATACCTTATAGCTGAGTAACCAAGATAGTAACATGGCAATTTACCCTCAGCTGGCAAAAATAGACTATAGTAATACGGTAGTGTATAATACAACACCTTCACGAACTACACCAGCAGTTACGTTAACAACTACACCATCAACTGCTACAGCAACTACCATATCAATAAACTACATCAACACCTTAATTGACAAATTTATACAACCATAACTGCACCAACAACTCCTATTGCATGAAATACACCAAAGACTTCTACACCAACAACACAGAGATCAACAAAATATATGTATGTATGTATGTATGTATGAATATGGAAGAAGGGGGGAGGGGGGCAGTGTGTGGGAGTATGTACATATATAATGTGGTAGCAAGATAGCCAATGAACGGAAGCAAACACCCACCGAGTCATGAAATAGCCGATCCCCTGGGGTGCCAAGGGAAGCGATAACAAGTTGACCACCACAGACAGCCGAGTTAAGCCGACTGTGACAACCAAGAGAAGTGGCTGGTGGAGAGATTGACATCGATTTACATAGATACACTGACCACACAGACCTTAGGATCCCAGCGAGATGGTCAGGACTTAATTCTAGTAGAGATAGCTAACCTGAGAATAAGGGACAGTGGAAGGAAAGGATAGTTACTAATAGGGAAGATATACATGGGGACTAGAAAGATATACATGGGGATTAGAAAGATATACATGGGGACTAGAAAGATATACATGGAGACTAGAAAGATATACATGGAGACTAGAAAGATATACATGGAGACTAGAAAGATATACATGGAGACTAGAAAGATATACATGGAGACTAGAAAGATATACATGGAGACTAGAAAGATATACATGGAGACTAGAAAGATATACATGGAGACTAGAAAGATATACATGGAGACTAGAAAGATATACATGGAGACTAGAAAGATATACATGGAGACTAGAAAGATATACATGGGGACTAGAAAGATATACATGGAGACTAGAAAGATATACATGGAGACTAGAAAGATATACATGGAGACTAGAAAGATATACATGGAGACTAGAAAGATATACATGGAGATTAGAAAGATCTACATGGAGACTAGAAAGATATACATGGGGACTAGAAAGATATACATGGAGACTAGAAAGATATACATGGAGACTAGAAAGATATACATGGAGACTAGAAAGATATACATGGAGACTAGAAAGATATACATGGAGACTAGAAAGATATACATGGAGACTAGAAAGATATACATAGAGACTAGAAAGATATACATGGGGACTAGAAAGATATACATGGAGACTAGAAAGATATACATGGAGACTAGAAAGATATACATGGAGACTAGAAAGATATACATGGAGACTAGAAAGATATACATGGAGACTAGAAAGATATACATGGAGACTAGAAAGATATACATGGAGACTAGAAAGATATACATGGAGACTAGAAAGATATACATAGAGACTAGAAAGATATACATGGGGACTAGAAAGATATACATGGAGACTAGAAAGATATACATGGAGACTAGAAAGATATACATGGAGACTAGAAAGATATACATGGGGACTAGAAAGATATACATGGAGACTAGAAAGATATACATGGAGACTAGAAAGATATACATGGAGACTAGAAAGATATACATGGGGACTAGAAAGATATACATGGAGACTAGAAAGATATACATGGAGACTAGAAAGATATACATGGAGACTAGAAAGATATACATGGAGACTAGAAAGATATACATGGAGACTAGAAAGATATACATGGGGACTAGAAAGATATACATGGGGACTAGAAAGAGAGGTGGAGGGGAAAATATGAAATAGGATTATGCTGGAAAGGGGCGAGCGGATTTAAATGTTTTTTCTTTGTGTATGGAAGAGACAAAAGGCAAGGCTGCCTCTTACAAGTGTCCCCAAGTTGAAAGAGTGATAGTCGCTATTGTAAACGATTTTTGTTCTCTTGTTTGGTTTCTTTCTTCCTTTGGTGTATTGGAAAGGAATGTATTGTGCGTGTTTAGCGTAGTGACATGAAGAGGAATTGGAGGTGTTTGCGAGATCTAGATGGATTACTCTCCGTGTAGGCGAGACAGAAACAGTGATGGAAGCCAGTTAAATGAAACCTGAGATCCAGCAACTCCTTATCACATGCCTACATAAGAAGACTTCCAGAAAGCCTAGTTAACCCTTTCTGTACCGGCGACGTCATTTACATTTAATTATAGCTATATTTAGACGAAATTTGTGCAGATCAAGAAGGATCCGTGGTAGTAGAAACGGTAAAGAGAGATGGTTGCCAGCCTGTTTATTGCTGGAGTTTCATTATAAATTTAATACAATCATGTAATAGCAGCCATAATATTAAATAGACGTCGCCGGTACAGAAGGGGAGGTTTCTAGTTTGTTCCCTACTCTTCCAGCAATCTTAAAATGTCACCCCCTTGACCCCCTTTCAAGATAAATTTGTACATTTTTCGGTAGAAAAATGTCCCGGCCAAAGGCCGATTACTCTTAAATTACAGGCTCGCTATCGCTCGCCAGGATAAAATCGACACCTAAATGGCACGAAAGGTCTTAACATTGACAGAATGGGGCGGATATTCTTAAAAATCACCAAACTAATGGGGCAAACGTCTTAAAATCTCAAAAGCAATGGGGCTAGACATGAGGGAGAAAGGGGTCAAGTAAAAAGTCTCTCAAGTGGAAATCTCCCCTTAAGCCAGCCGTGACGCTAAACATTAGGTTGAAATGGTTGTTGATACGTTGACAAGCCTTCCCTGTGATAAGTGGGGGATGACGAGGGCCAAGGGATGACAGGGCCTGGGGGGGTGACAGGGACTGGGGGATGACGAGGGCTAAGGGATGACAGAGCCTGGGGGATTACGGGGCCTGGGGGGTGACAGGGACTGGGGGATGACGAGGGCTAAGGGATGACAGAGCCTGGGGGATTACGGGGACTGGGGGATGACAGGGGCTGGGGGATTACGGGGCCTGGGGGGTGACAGGGACTGGGGGATGAAGAGGGCTAAGGGATGACAGGGCCTGGGGGATTACGGGGACTGGGGGATGACAGGGGCTGGGGGTATTACGGGGCCGGGGGGATGACAGGGACTGGGGGATGAAGAGGGCTAAGGGATGACAGGGCCTGGGGGATTACGGGGACTGGGGGATGACAGAGCCTGGGGGATTACGGGGCCTGGGGGATGACAGGGACTGGGGGATGTAGAGGGCTAAGGGCCTGGGGGATTACGGGGACTGGGGGATGACAGGGGCTGGGGGATTAGGTGAAGAGGGAAGTGGGATGAGGACAGACAGAACACAACAGAAGCTAGGTAACAAGATGACTGATAATAGTTGTGTCTGCCACGACCATCCAGGTGTTGTATTTACACACAGGTGGTCAAAAACTGGTCATAATAATAAATATATGTAGCAATAACAATATATTTAGATAAACAAATACAAAATAATAGAATTCACCTCTGTAGCTGTATATGAGGAACGAGGCTATATTCTTAATAAGCTGAAACGAATATACTTTATATATTAATATTTCAAAATCCATTACTTCAGGAGAGAGAGAGAGAGAGAGAGAGAGAGAGAGAGAGAGAGAGAGAGAGAGAGAGAGAGAGAGAGTTGGTGAGCACTATCTCTAGCCAGGAGAAGATAGACACCCAAATCGGACGAATGGTCTTAAAATTGAAAAACAAAAATGGAGCGAAAGGTCTTAAAATCGCCAAAGTAATTGGTCGAACGTCTTCAAATCTCACAACTAATGTGGCTAAACATAGAAGGAGAAGGGGGACCAGAAAAACCACCCTTAACCCCTTCTATACCGGCGACGTCTTAATTATTTTATTACAACTACATTTAGACGATTTTATGAAGCTTAGGAAGGATATATGGTAGCTAAATGGATTAATTGAGATAGTCTGTAGCCTTTGACTAAGTAGACGTCCTTCCTAAGTTGTATATAATCTTCTAATAGTCGCCAGAATATAATGAATAGTACATCCGGTACAGAATGGGTTAAAGTGAAAATCTGCCCTTAAAGGTTATTATACCAATATAAAGTTCTTCATTATGGTCATTATGGTCCATTCATGTCCTCCATTCATTATAAGGCCAAACAGCTTCACCACTAACTTATATAACGAAAAGAGTAATCAAGCTAATCGACCTATCACTTTGGAAGAGAAAAGCAGGGAAGTGGTGTGGAAATTAACAGCCCATTTCCTCTAGCCCATCTTGAGTAACAGAGGTTGAAGGTTCATGATTTCCGGCCTACCTATAACTAATGGGTCGAACGTCTGAAAATTTGAAAACTAACGGGGCTAAACCGAAGGGAGAAAGGGTCCAAGAACAAACCGAAGACCTCCCCTTAATCTCCTTCGTCCTTGCTGCCTCACCCTCTACAACCCATTCATAACGACCCATTTAGGGAGATGAAAAAAAACCACGTAATTTCACGCTGAATTTTCAGTAACCATAAGGCACCTCTAAATTGATAAAGACTCCTCTAAGCCACATTAATAACCCAACTGAATATTCACCAAAGGTCCGAGTCGAGGGAGATCATAGATACCGACCCTAAAAACGGCAATTAATTCAATTTTACGCGTCATATCCAGTGGCCACAAGCATCCCCTAAACGGATAATGGCTGGGCCGGCCGTAGTAAATCCTCGGCTTTGCATATTATCCTTGGCTAATGTGCCTTAATAACCGGATCGCTGAGTCCAGAGCCGTATATATATCAGGGTGATCCGTTCCGGTCGCTATAATGAACGTGGCCGGGACCCTCCTTGACCTTACCCTCCCACACACCCATATCTCACCTTCATGTATATTGACCGCGTGCCCCACACCACCTGATCGCACACTTATGTAAGCCTATATAAACCACCCCACCACCCCCAACCATTCCTCCCAGTCAGTCTCCTCACTACCTCTATAAGCCACCCCACCACCCCCAACCATTCCTCCCCGTCAGCCTCCTCACCACCTATATAAGCCACCCCACCACCCCCAACCATTCCTCCCCGTCAGCCTCCTCACCACCTATATAAGCCACCCCACCACCCCCAACCATTCCTCCCTGTCAGCCTCCTCACCACCTATATAAGCCACCCCACCACCCCCAACCATTCCTCCCTGTCAGCCTCCTCACCACCTATATACACCACCCCACCACCCCCAACCATTCCTCCCTGTCAGCCTCCTCACCACCTATATAAGCCACCCCACCACCCCCAACCATTCCTCCCTGTCAGCCTCCTCACCACCTATAAAAGCCACCCCACCACCCCCAACCATTCCTCCCTGTCAGCCTCCTCACCACCTATATAGGCCACCCCACCACCCCCAACCATTTCTCCCTGTCAGCCTCCTCACCACCTATAAAAGCCACCCCACCACCCCCAACCATTCCTCCCTGTCAGCCTCCTCACCACCTATATAAGCCACCCCAACCATTCCTCCCTGTCAGCCTCCTCACCACCTATATAAGCCACCCCACCAGTGTTGCCAATTTAGCTACTTTCTCGCTCGATCTAGAGGTATTTACTTCGATCAAGAGGCAATTTTTGTTTATCTACCAACATATATTCTGGTTGGTATTATGTAGATGTAAGCCATTATCGAGTTATATTGTAGAGATTGTGCCAATATTCTAGCAATTTCCGGCATTTATTTACGGTCTTGTGGAGTTGATTTGGTAACCATGCATCGACCCACCACCCTCTAGTCCCCGAGTGGTAACAAGTGGAGGCCCCAGCAGCACCTACAGTAGGTTATTGTGTTCGGTATCTCAGACTCCTTCAGCCCATCAGCTCAGACGGCATTAGCTTTAAGACCATGGGGGATTTGGTGACGGGGCAGAAAGGCAAGGTGGGGATAAGATAAGAACGGAGGAAAGGACTTGGTGGTATTAAATATTTTGGTGATGTGGTAGTCCAGTTACTAAAGCACTGGGTTGATAGATAGAAAACTGGAAAGTAAAATTAAGTGTTCGGCGTTTAAATAATCATAATGGTTGTAATCAATGAAAAGCTTACTTTATAATTATATAGTTCTAGAGATTAAAACATTCATAAACATACGTTGTATAAGAACAACGCCAAGTTATAAAGGGAATTCGAGTCGATCAATTCGCTCATGTCCTTCCACCCCAAAATAAAATTGTATTGAGTTAATATAAATATTAATTATATTATGTTCATCTTAGGCTTAGTTAGGTTATAATAATATTTTGTTTTCCTTTTAGTTTGATTCAATTTAATGCCACTGTTAGTAGACAAATTCTACAGTTTAGTTACAGACAAAAGGATCATCCCTGAATGTGGGAGAAAGTACCTTAAGCGGATGTATCAGGAACAAATTTTTTTTTTTTTCTATATTCCAACTACTCCCTCTCTGGCATAGGCTGAGAGCCTGCACACTCAATCGCTGAACACGGTGAGGCCCGTGAGGTCTTGTTCCAGTCTAGGGAGTGAGACATGCAAAGCAACCCCATCTCTGAAGCTGCTCCGCCTCCGCGCTTCACCGTCTGACTCCCCAGACTCGGACCCTCACTCTCAGAACGCCACCTATTGAGCAATGAACTCACTAGGCATTGCCCCCCTGTAGCATATTTTGAATATGGGAATTTTTATACAATGCTATTTAATCAGGGAATAATGGGGGTATTTTTTTTTTGGCATTTCGGTGTGCTGTGGTAATGCACTGAAACTAGGTACAGCACAAATTCCATTCCATCCCAATAATATCTTCCCATTGACATATTGGGATTCGAACCCGGGTCCATTGGATTACCAGTCCAGTGGCAAGACCACTCTGCCACACCTCCCTTAAATTATATGGTTGAGTGAAGGAGAACGGCCTGGGATGGGAAAGACAGGAAGTTGGCGTCCAAGTTAGGAATAATGGAATGCACCGTTTAAATTAACTCCCCCCCCCCCACCCCCGAAAAACAAAACAAAATCAAGAAGAGATAAATAAAAATAAATAAATAAATTATATAAATAAATACATTAAAATAAAGATATATACTAATACTAATTACATAAAAAAATATATCTAATAATAATAATTACATAAATAAATACATACGTTACTGTGGTCATATTCACAACTTATCATATTCATAATTAATTAATGTCATTCCCAATACCATAACATAACTTACTCAACCCTAGCTAGGCCTTTCATAATATTTACCTAATGTATTGTACCTATCCTAACCAACATAGATTAACAGGGAATATTGTGAAAGGTGACCGAAGGCAGCACAGCAAACTTAAGACAGAGTTAACTGACCACCAGATAACTTAACGTGATGGCAACCTAGTCAAGTTACTTCCGGCCACTACCTGTTGGACTATAGTCAAGTTACTTCCGGCCACTACCTGTACGAGAGCAAACACAAATTACGCATAACTGTAGAATATCCGTTTTTGTTTTATATGATGCATCTCTTATTATAGTAGAGACAGGTGCTACAGATTGGTGAAAACTGTAAGTGAAGCGGAAATGATGTATGTAGGAGATGACTGGAGGCAGACGCCATATAATATAAAGGTCAGGATGAGAGACAGGTAGACCCACGAGAGAGAAGGGTCAGGTACAGATTAAACTCCCCTAATTTCACGCCATGTAAACAAATAACTCCCGTAGCGGCAGCCATCAAACAAGTCGATCAGTTTCTTCCGCCAGGGCCAGTGGATTACTCGAGGACATAGGAAAATGAGAGTCTGCAGAAAGCTGATTGGCCCATACAAGGCAGATCCCTCTCACACCCAAGTTCATCTCGTACATATGCCTATCAAATTAGATCTTGAAGCTCTCTATCGTTCTTGATCCTACTATGGCGCTAGCTAGCTTATTCCACATATCTACCGTTACCAGACGATGACTCACAAATATGTTTTCGTTATCAGAGTTACCTATACCACTACTTTGCCCGTCACTATACGCTTACACTCAGCAGTAAATTTGCCCAAAAACAAACGCCAATTAACTTAACCTTTTCGTAACCTAAACTAGACTTACTGAGGCTAACCTAACATTTCTAGTCTAACCTTTGCCTAACCTTAGCCTTTGTAGCTTAACCCACCTAACGTAATTCAGTCTTACTATGATCATATGCAAATCGGAATAAACGTATCCAAATCTAACCTCACCTTAATAATGGGAGATGTCCACTTGAGGGATTTTTTCTTGACTCCTTTCTCCCTCATGTTTAGCCCCATTGTTTTTCTAATTTTAAGACGTTTGCCCCATTATTTTGACTATTTTAAGAACATTCAACCCATTTCTGTCAATTTTAAAACCTTTCGTGCCATTTAGGTGTCAATTTCATCCTGGCGAGCGATAGCGAGCCTGTAATTTAAGAGGAACCGGCTTTCAGCCGGGAAATTTTTCTACCGAAAAATGTACAAATTCATCTTGAAAGGGGCTCAAGGGGGTGTAATCTTAAGCTTGAAGGATATCTAGGGACCAAACTGAAAACCTCCGCTTAACCTCCCCTTAACATAACATTATAATTTTAACCATTTATATCTCCTAATATTCAACACAATCAAACTCTTACCTTTTCTTAGTTAAGCTGGACCGATTAATAACTTATTACAATTTTAATAAAAATTAACTTTACCGCAACTTAAGGGGAGGCAGACCGTTTTTCTGGACCCCCTTCCCCCCACTAGTTTTGAGATTATAAGACGTTCGGCCCATTAGTTTGGCGATTTTAACACCTTTCGCCCCATTTCGTTGTCAATTTAAAAGATCTTTCGTGCCATTTAGGTGTCGATTGTTTCCTGGCGAGCGATAGCGAGATTTAAATTTTAAGAGGAACCAGCCTTCGGCCGGGACATTTTTCTACCGAAAAATGTACAAATTTATCTTGAAGGGGGGGTTCTAGGGGGCGTTTTTCTAAGCTTGATGGAGGTCTAGGGAGGACACTAAAAACATATGAATAAATTAATTAATAAACCCAAACAAACGGCCAGTCTCTCCTTAATATCACATCGCCGACTTCTTAACCCCTTCCGTACCGACGACGTATATGTCATCTTATTCTAGATATATTTAACATACTTTTTGCAGCTTAAGAAGGCTCTGTCGTGGTAAAAAGGGTTAATTGAGACTTTTAGGCCTTAATATTCCTGTAGGTCCTTTGTAAACTGAAACAAAAAAAAAAAAAACAAAACCGGCATTAAATTCAAAAAGAAGATTGAACAAAAAATACACAAATATCAATAAATATATTTAACATGATGAAAAAAAAAAAATAAATAAAAAATAAATAAAAAAAAAACATCTATTAGATCCCCCTTCTAGATTAATTTGTAAATTTTTCGGTAGAAAAATTAACCGGCCGAAGGCCGGTTCTTCCAACATTACAGGCTCACTATCGTTCGCCAGGGAAAATATTGACACCTAAATAGCACGAAAGGTCTAAATATTGACGAAGAAATGGGGCGAAAGGTCTTAAAATCGACTAACTAATGGGTAAAACATCTTAGCATCTGAAAACTAATGGGGCTAAACATGAGGGAGAAAGTGGTTCAGAAAACCGGCCGATCTTCCCTTAAGTGTTCGTGTTTAATGGTATGTCAATATTACCCGCGAGGATGTACGGAACATTCGAGTAATTAACATTACACGGCGACAAACTGTGTTGGGATGTAAAGAATCACCAACAAATTAACAGGTTACTGGATATGATGATTACAATACCTAGGTCTGAGTGAGTTAAGTTCTGGCACGATGCTTTAGTAATTGTTGGTTTAGTTTTGTTTATATTTTCGTGTGCGTTGTGAATTGTCGGTATTGTTTTCATTTTTTTTTATTATATCCGGTTAATTTAAGACTTTTACTTTATCCCTACCTACACTCGGTCGCCAGTCCCGTGAGATCCCTGTCAATCACGGAAGCAGCCTCCGGAGTAATTGAAGTCACGTGCTTACGGTCTGTTCGGGTCTTAGGGATAATTGGCCCTGTCAACTCGTATTAATCTAGTGAGGGCAGAACAGTGCTGGAGTCACGGTACCGGCGCGGCCAACATGAAGTAAGAACAAATATATTTAAGAAGGAATAAACTTGGAATTGGATATTGCACTTCTTCCAGGCTAACATAGAGAAGGGGTCGAGTTTCAAAGAAAAGGTAGGACATGCTTGGGAATCAAAATTTATGTTGTATTGGTGGAATATGAAGCCGAGGCGCTACTTTCGGAGACATTTTAGGAAGCGGACTACTTGCATAATGTGCCATTTGACAGGGGGGAGAAAGAATATTCTTCGGAATTAAGTTTGTTATTTGAGAAAGAGAGGTAGGGTATCAGTACTTGGATGAGTTTAATGCATAGTGCTACTTGTTGAAAGATGGGAAGGATTGGTACCACTTATAATAGGGTGACCCAACGAGTACGTGCACAGTCTATACTGGGCCCTGATGGAGGGGAGTTGGAGGGTTGATGCAATATGGACGTAAACAAATAGACCAATAAATAAATCATACCTTCACATGTACACGTGCACAATAAATGAAGCATTCAATAACTAAAAACACTAAAATGGTTAAGAAGACGCGAAGCTCCGGCAAAATACTTAAGAATCTTGACAAAACAAACAAATTAATGGTGCGAGTATAATTTCCCGGAGATAATCCTAATGCGGTTAAAAGTGGAAGAGTCAGCGGAGAGGGGATTACTTGACCATAAAGGAAGCCGTAAGATTCTCAAGCTTGGTATATATATATATATATATATATATATATATATATATATATATATATATATATATTATATATACCGTATATATTGGAGATAGACTAAGTAATTCGGTCAATATTTACGAGTCACACCACAGCTGGGATCTCATTTTTAACGGTAGTTTTGGGTTCCTATCATTCTATGCTTCATTGCTATATACTTTTTATCCACCGGATTTTTTTTTTTTTTTTTTTTTTTTTTTTTTTTTTTTTTTTAGCATTAGGCCTAACCTAACCAAAAAACCTAACCAAAAAACCTAACCTAACCTAATAGCCCCCAAATACATTTAAGTTAGGTTAGGTTAGGTTTTTAGGTTAGGTTAAAAATAGAGCATAGAGGTAAAAAAAATCCGGTGGATAAACAGTATATAGCAATGAAGCATAGAATGATAGGAACCCAAAACTACCCTTAGCAATGAGATTCCAACTGTGGTGTGACTCGTAAATATTGGCCAATAATTCTGATAGCGTAGAATCCTTACACGAATTGAGTCGAGTATATGTCATGGTGATAAAATACATACACACACAAAAACTAACATACATAAAAACTAGTATGTTGTAAATGTGAAAAGGAGCTTAAAGCAGTTCATAAGGAAAAGACAACAAAACTATAAAACATAGGGAGGATAACTCACCAGTTTAGAAACATAGAATATCACATGCAGATTTGTGGGTAGCTACACTGGGTTGCACAATTGTAGTATGGAGAGCTTCCGCTATACACAACTCCATGTCTGTAGGGTAACTGGCGAACATCTTGGATTCGGAATCACTCATTGGGTGGTCGTGAGCATGTGAGTGATCGATAATGACCAACAATTATTGTTTGTGAAGCATTTGGCCTGTTCTGAAGGAGCGGCCAAAGTGTTCACTGATACGAGCCCGGAGTTGTAGAGTTGTTTTGCCGACGTACAGTACTGAGACTTGCATAGGGCGAAAGGCTTTAGCATAGCCAAACTAATGGAGCGAAACTTTAAAATATACAAATTAATGGGGCTAATCATGAGGGAGTAGAGGGACAACACAATACAGTATATTACCTATATGTGAGGTTAGGCGATACACATTATGTTAGGCTCGGTCAGATTATGAGAGATTTAATTGAACGGAATTGAGAGGACATGATGTTTTGTACAGTAAATACTTAACCCTGTGTAATACTTAGTTCAACTGTACTAAAGCTGGAACCAAGTTGTAGGGGATGGTGTGGAGGCGGTGAGAAGCTTACAGCAACGAGAATGGAATAGCATGAGAGGTAAGCTAGCGAGAAGAGTAGGCTAATTTATCAGAGGCCTTATTTTCCTACGTTGGTTGTTGATGTCGTTGTTGGCGCCAACTTCACGCCGCGTCCCTACAACGGATGGCGTTAGTATCGTTCTGTATATCATCGGCTTTGCTATATAATTCGGACATTTTTTAGTGGAAAGTTTAGGAAGTTTCCTATCTCCCTTATACTGTCTCTGCTCACAGTCACCACCACCTAATGAACGAATACATTTTTGTTTTCACGTTAATATGTTCTCGTTAGTTACTTGTGAAGAGAGATACAATATAGGTTTGACTGGGGTTGTTGTATGACCAATAGTTGTATGTGTGTAATGTGTATGTTGAGTGACTGCATATGTAGCTTGGCATGTGTTCGGAATATTTGTTATCTATATTATTGAATGTCAGTAAGATATTTACTATTGAATCTATTTTGTTATATATGTATAGATTTCTTCGTTAATATCCTCATTCCACTATCTCAATATACTTGCTTTGTCTTGATGGTATAATGGTTAGAGCGTGTAAGTTCTGTATGTGATATCCTAGGTTCGAATCCTGGGAGAATCAAATGCTTGCATTAATTTCATTTGGGTTGTTATTGGTGTTCAGAACGATGTTACAAATTATCATTATTTTGTCCCGAAGCATTAAGGGGAGGCAGACCGTTTTTCTGGACCCCCTTCTCCCTCATGTTTAGCCCCACTAGTTTTGAGACTATAAGAAGTTCGGCTCATTAGTTTGGCGATTTTAACATCTTTCGCCCCATTTCGTTGTCAATTTTAAGACCTTTCGTGCTATTAAGGTGTCGATTATTTCCTGGCGAGCGATAGCGAGGAATCGGCCTTCGGCCAGGAAATTTTTCTACCGAAAAATGTAAAAATTTATCTTGAAGGGGAGTCTAGGGGGTGTTTTTCTAAGGTTGATGGAGGTCTAGGGAGGAACCTAAAATACAAAAAATAATAATAAATTAATTGATAGACCAAACAAACGGTCACTCTCCCCTTAATTATCAAGACAATCAATAAACAAATACGCTACTTATTGGGTCACTGATTGCTGTCAAGATAAGTATATATAAAAGGCTAGGATGGGGGCCTAGAGCAATGATGTGTCTTATGAGCGGTAATGGACCGACTAATGAAGCAGACCACACAGGATCGGTGGAGATAAGATAATTAACCCTTTCACGTTTTTTATGACGCAGAGGTTGCCAGATTAGCAATACTAAATAGAGTTATCTCACTCTTATAATTGCCTCTCCAAAATTAGTTTTCTGCCCACAGCTAACTCAAAGACAACTACAGAGGTTGAAGTAACTAAACTATAGGTTTCTAAATACCCCTGATGGTAACAAAGGCTTTAAAGTATCCCTAATAGGCTCAACACAGCTAACTCAAAGACAACTGCAGAGGTTGAAGTAACTAAACTAAAGGTTTCTAAATACCCCTGATGGTAACAAAGGCTTTAAAGTATCCCTAATAGGCTCAACATTGCGTAAACAACGTGAGAGGGTTAACGGGCTGATTTACCACCCTTCTGTACCAGGGATGTTTGTTTTTTAGTCTACTATAGCTATATTTATACGATTTTCTGCAGTTTGAGAAGGATCTGTGGTAGTCATTTTATTTTAAATGGTTCAGTACCAGTGACGTTTCTATAGTTTTAGTTTAGCTATTGTTGTATACGATTGTTTGCAGTTTAAGAATGATCTGTGGAAGTAAAAAGGGTTAAGGGGAGATCTCCACTTAAGGGATTTTTTTCTTGACCCCTTTCTCCCTCATGTTTAGCCCCATTGCTTTTGATATTATAAAACGTTTGCCCCATTAGTTTAGCGATTTTAAGAACTTTCACCCCATATAAAGACCTTTCGTGCCATTCAGGTGTCAATTTTATCCTGGCGAGCGATAGCGAGCCTGTAATTTAAGAGGAACCGGCCTTCGGCCGGGAAATTTTTCTACCGAAAAATGTACAAATATATCTTGAAAGGGTCTCAAGGGGGTGTAATTTCAAGCTTGATGGAGGTCTAAGGAACAAACTAAATACCTCCCCTTAAGTGAGATAGTTCGTAGCCTGTTAATTGTTGGAGGTACTTTTGAAACTGAATACAAGACGTCGCCTGTACAGAAGAGGTCAACTTGTGTGTTTCTGTTGCACTAGTATTCTTTTCACTATTTATCTGAATCAACATCGCTTCTGCTGCAGCCATTCTCTAATTCACATGATTTTATCTTCACGTGCGCTCAGTATCACATATTTAATTAGGTTTGGAAGACGGAAATATTCCAAAAAAAATGATTAGAAATGTGCTTAGCCTTTTGTGAGGGCTTTAGAGTATATATATATATATATATATATATATATATATATATATACAGTATATTTACTCGGTTTGAAATGACACTACGTATCAAATTTTTACACGATATTTACATTTTGGAGGTACCCATAAATTTGTCAAGGATTCATAATGTATCAGAATTAAATACCGCGATTGTACACACATGGACAATAGTCCTCCGGTGCCTTCAGTAAACTCAAACTCGCAAGTGTGTTAGCTCAACTAAACGTAATAGCCTTTGATTCGACGAATCATGTTTGCAACTGTATGCAACCAGACGGTGATCACGCTATCAAACCTTGAAGCTGACTAGTGACGCAAACATGTAGGCCTAAACAACAACAAACTTCCAAGTGAGTCTTTTTAGCCGATTACTGATGTTAATTTAAACATATAAAGCCATTAATCTGCTATGTGTTAATAGGAAACAATACCGCATTATAATAATTGCTTCCACTATATCAGATAGCTCTAAATAATGAGATATTGCCATCTTACGTGCATGCGCGTATGTGTTCGTGGACGTGTGTTCGTCGGCATAGTAAATTGAAGAACGGTTCCAACTGGTGTGTGGGAAAAATGCGCCTGTGGTGTTGTGTGTATGGCAGGTGGTGGCCGGGACCCTTCTGACCCCTGGCTGGGTCCTCGTGCCCAGCCACAGGGACAGGTTTTTATACCCCAGGTAGCTCTGTTCTGGATCACATGCTACCCAGGGATCGGTAGGATTATGCACTTGTGTATCACTGGATTAGACTCATACTTTCTCTCTCTCGCGTTCTCTTTCTCTTTCTCTCTCTCTCTCTCTCTTTGTCTCTCTCGTTCTCTCTCTCCCTCTCTTTGTCTCTCTCTCTCTCTCTCTCTCTCTCTCTCTCTCAGTAACACATATTACTCCTGGCATTCATATAGGGATTGCCACAGGTATATTTGGTCCTGGAGATTACCCCTTATTCTTAAAGTTACATATATTATTTGGTCGTGGTTATCCCTTTCAGTACCGGCGACGTCTTTTTTATTCAATTTCAGCTTTATTTAGACGATTTCATGAAGCTTAGGAAAGATGTATGCTAGGTAAAAGGATTAATCGAGATAGTCTGTAGCCTATTAATTTGGTAGACATCCATCCTAAGCTGAATAAAATCGTCTAACAGTAGCCAAAATAAAGTTAAAGCGACGACACCGGTACAGAAGGGGTTAAGAAGCTAACTCAATACACATATAGTTTCTCCGCTCCCTTTATATAGTAGCGTAACTGATAATTTCATATTATCACCAACCCACCAATTAACTTACAAATAAACCTAGTTAATGATATCAGTCATACTAATGAATACATGTGGTACTCCAAGGATTCGAAACTAGGATACTCACACCGAAATTCCGCGCACTAACCATTATGCTATCAAGACAGCTGACATATAGCTACAAGAAGCCATTTCCGGTCTTCCATAATCCATACATGACGGATTTGATAGTTAACCCCTTCAATACGTATTGTTTATTGGATTCCAGCTGCATTTAGACGATTTTATGATGTTTAGGAAGGATGTATGGTCGCTAGAAGGATAAATTGAAAGAGTCTGGAGCCCTTTAATGGATAGATATCCTTCCTAAGCTAAAGAAAATCGCATAACAGTTGCCAGCATATAATGAAAAAGACGTCACCAGTACTGAAGGGGTTAACCCAGAACCCAACGTATTACTAGTCCAAGCTCCTATGTCACACTACAGTAGATCTTCCAGTACCCCCCCCCCCCCCCCCACTACCCCACTCCCCCCCAAGGCTTTCTGGTAGTAACGGCAGGGTCCGGAACAGGATTAAGAGGGAGGTAGTAGCTTTCTAGGAACCCCCACCGTCTCCTTCATATTTAGCCCTATTAGTTTTGAGATCGTAATACTTTCGCTCCATTAATTTGGCGATTTTAAGATATTTGTTCTGTGCCATTTATATATACTGTATATTTGTTTCCATGGCGAGCGATAGCGAGCCTGTAATTTAGGAGGAATCGGACATTTCTCTACCGAAATATTTAAAAACAAAATTATCGAGAGGGGGCCTAGGAGGCGTTTTTTTTTTTTAGCTTGATGGACGTCTAGCGAGGAAGCTAAAACATAAATGAATGAATCAACATAATAGAGCAACAAATATAACCACTACCCCCTTAAACATAATAGAACAACAAATATAACCACTACCCCCTTAAAGGACTACCCATTCTCTGGACCGGATGCACAGACCATTAAGGGGGATCCACCGTTTTCTTTTAATCTTTCCCTCCTCTTTTCTCTCTTTCCCTGGCTTGTGTCCATTCGGCCCCATTCAGCCAACCGTTTCAAGACGTTTATCCCCATCCAGGTGTCGATTTCTTCCTGGCGAGCGATAGCGAGCACGCATTGTATGGCGAAATCCGGCTTCGCCGGAGAAATTTTTCTATCGAAAAATTTACAAATTTAGCTTGCTGTCAAAACACAAATATATATATATGGTGGCTCGCTACCACTCGCCAGGAAAATATTGACACCTGGATGGCGGTAAACGTCTTAAAACAGTAGGATGAATGGGGCCGAATGGATACAAGCCAAAGAGAGAGGGAGAGAAAGAGAAAAAAAGCGAGGTGGGCTCCATTAACGAAGCTGGTCGCCATATCCTAAATACTCACACCGAAATCATTCTAACACGAATGATAAATATATGTATGTTAAAAGTGGGTGCTATATAACTTACATATATTAATTTATCTAAATTTAAGTAATGACGTTGTAGATAAGGAATATACTATTAACCCCCTTCTGTACAGTCGCGCTAATAAGTGATGTCTCGGCACCAAGTATGTTTTGATCAATAATTGGTGTCAGCAATATCTAAACTTAATTTATTCATTTCGAGGGGGGTATAATAACCTATTCCTACACTTACCCACCCTATTCAACATCTGACGGACATTACTACAGTACAGAGCGAGCCAAACGTAATGAGAGCTGGGACATGACTTATTAGCGCGACCGTACCATCGACATCCTTTTTGTATTATTCTGGCTTCTAGTAGACGATTTTAACAGGCTTCGAACTATCTCACTTAACCCTTTTTACTACCACAGATCCTTTTTGAACTGTAATATATCCTCTATATGGATGGATGGGACTCGTCAGCCTTGGTCGGCAACCTGTCTAGGGGAGTAAACCTTATGCAAATTCGTACTGCCATCTTAGGGTGAAGCAAATAAGTGGATGGATTAGCCGCTCACCACTGTAGAAAACTAGTGCTAAATAAATACAAGAGGCCTCGGAGTCGGACGGACCCTAAATTGAGTGGTCAATCCTGTAAGTCATTCAGTAAACTGGCTTGGGTTGTCCTTCTTACAGGGGATAGGTCCTCTTGGGGGCATTTTGTGTATGGCCACCCCCATTAAGGGGAGGTTTTTAGTGTGTTTCCTAGACCTCCATCAAGCTTAAAACTACACCCCCTTGAGTCCTTTTCAAGATAAATTTGTACATTTTTCGGTAGAAAAATTTCCCGGCCAAAGGCCGGTTCCTCTTAAATTACAGGCTCGCTATCGCTCGCCAGGATAAAATTGACACCTGAATGGCACGAAAGGTCTTAATATGGGGTGAAAGTTCTTAAAATCGCTAAACTAATGGGGCAAACGTTTTATAATATCAAAAGCAATGGGGGCTAAACATGAGGGAGAAAGGGGTCAAGAAAAAAATCCCTCAAGTGGAGACCTCCCCTTAAGGGGAGTAAGGCGTCCGGCAATAGATAGATAGATAGATCCTCTCTATATAGCTACACTATATTATAAAAAAACGTCGCCGGTACAGAAGGGGTTAATACAGTATATCAAAACTGGCTATTATAACTTACGATCCACTAATTTATCTTAGTATAAGTTATGACGTTGTATGTAAGGAATAAACTGATAATTC
The DNA here is from genome assembly GCA_032716605.1 of Paralithodes platypus. Lineage (NCBI taxonomy): Eukaryota > Metazoa > Arthropoda > Malacostraca > Decapoda > Lithodidae > Paralithodes > Paralithodes platypus. The sequence continues at coordinate 63,786,996 of CM064573.1, forward strand.
ATGTTTTCTTATGCTTCTCACCTCGCCTTATGGGGGAAGTAGTTGCTTTTTCTGGACGCCTTCTCCCTCATGTTTAGCCCCATTAGTTTTGAGATTTTAAGACGTTGGTTCCATTAGTTTGGCAATATTAAGAAATTTTTGTGCCATGTAAATGTCGATTTTTTTTCCTGGCGAGTGATAGCGATCCTGACATTTTAGTAGGAATCGGCCTTCGGTAGGGAATTTTTTATACCGAAAACTGAACAAATTTAACTTGAAAGGGGATCTAGGGGGTGTTTTTTTAAGCTTGCTGGAGGTCTAGCGGGGAAACTCAAAAATACATTTGTGGATAAATATATAGACCCCAAAACCAGCACTACCCCTTACTGACCTACTGACCCCCTCAGACCAGTTAACTGAAGGTCATGTGAGTTAGTTTGAGCTGGATAATACAAGAATACAACTATTTGCTGTAACTACAATATTTTCTGTATGTACTCCTAGTCGAGAGTAGATTTTTTATAAAGATAAATAGTATTTTTCATTAAAGTAGATTAATAACAATAAACATGCATATTAATTACACTGAATGATTAATTACATTTTCATTATTCTATTAATGTTAGGTGTGACTGAAATATATGTAATTGAGAGAAATGATACCATAGAGAAGGACAATAGTAGTATAGGGAGTAAAAGACGTGTTGAGGAAACTACCGGTTGCCGTCTGTCAAACCCTCAAGCACTCATTGACTATCTCTCTCTCTCTCTCTCCCTCCCCCCCTCTCTCACACACGCACAACAACCTCCAATATATTCCCTATAGTTTATAATCATACCCCATACGCTAACATTACCAGTAACCCTTTTAAGCAATATTTAATTCAGAATATCGTTTCCATTCATAGTTGCCGCAAACCCATCCCCTAAACCCCGATTCCCCCAAGATAGCCCAGCCAATAACGATATATAACCTTATACACATAACTATACCAGCGAATCTCCATATGCAAATCCCGACTTGGTAAATATATAGGACAAATAGGTATACCCCACTGCTACCTGCAGTATGTTTCACTTTTGTTTTCTTATATTTATTTAATATTAATATTATTATTATTATTATTTTTAGTATTATTATAATTATTTTCATTATTATTGTAATCATTATAATAACAATAATAATAATAATAATAATAATAATAATAATAATAATTATTATTATAACTATTATTATTATTGTAATTAATGGGTTAATGAGTGGAAATTTAGCATGTACAATAAACAGGTTTTGGCTTGTAAAACATCATGTTAAGATAAATTGGCAGGATATATTAAATTGAAGGGAGAGGTGATGTGGAGCCCCGCAGTGTTCAGTTCCTGTTTTGAAGTGTATATATTTATCAAACAAATAAGCAATTGTCAGGTCGAAGGCAGTTGCAGAACACTGATTGATGTTTCCGACAAAGGTTGTGTTGGGTGGAGTATAATTAAAACAACGAGTGTCCACCGTTATGTTACCATAGTGGCTGTATTTATTAGGGCTCTACTTGGTTATTTATTAGGGCTCTACTTGGTTATTTATTAGGGCTCTACTTGGTTATTTATTAGGGCTCTACTTGGTTATTTATTAGGGCTCTACTTGGTTATTTATTAGGGCTCTACTTGGTTATTTATTAGGGCTCTACTTGGTTATTTATTAGGGCTCTACTTGGTTATTTATTAGGTCTCTACTTGGTAATTTATTAGGACTCTACTTGGTTATTTATTAGGGCTCTACTTGGTTATTGAGTGAGGCCTTCAATGTGCCCCAGATGACAAGTATCCTTCTCTAGTACTTAGTTGCTAGTGTGTGTGTGTGTGTGAGGTGTTTGTGCGTGTGTGTATGTGTGTGAGGTGTTTGTGTGTATGGTACCTAGCTACCTGATCACGAGTCGGAGCGGGTGGTGGTGGATGGGCTATAATTCCAAATGAAACTACTACTTTTAAGCTCCTCGGTGGTCTAGTGGTTTAGGTGCTGGAGTGCTGCACTACTGGCCTGGGTTCAAACACTGGCTAGGGCATGACACAACATATTAATTTAGTAGCACAGCTCCATCAGGGTTCAATTATCATCCTATAAACCCCTTCGGTACCGGCGACGTCTATTTAATTTTATTCTAGCCACTATTAGATGACTATATTTATTCAAGGTCTTCTGGCATTTATAAGGCTTCAGACTGTCTCAATTACTCCTTTTAGCTACCATATATATCCTTCCTAAGCTGAGTAAGATCGTCTAAATGTTAGCTGAAATCAATTAATACAAAAGACGTCGCCGGTGCTGCAAGAGTCCAAGAGCCGGATTGCCCAGTCTCCATAGTTACGCTCAAATTCATCTGCAGTATCCCCGGGCCTGTTCGCTCATTGCACGTTGCACAACTCTCCCCAAAATTCATCTGCAGTATCCCCGGGCCTGTTCGCACATTGCACGTCTCTCCCCAAAATTACACGGAGTGAGAGGAATCCTGAAAGAAGAAGACGAACTGGCACAAGCTTGGTGGCCAGCATAATCCGAGAGAGGCGGCAGCAGGGGAACAATGTACAGTATAAAATGGGACCTATTGCCCCCCCAAATTAAGGGGAGGCAGACCGTTTTTCTGGACCTCCTTCTCCCTCATGTTTAGCACCATTTGTTTTAGATTAAAAGACGTTCGGCCCATTAGTTTGGCGATTTTAACACTTTTCGCCCCCTTTCGTTGTCAATTTTAAGACCTTTCGTGCCATTTAGGTGTCGCTTATTTCCTGGCGAGCGATATCGAGCCTGCAATTTTAAGAGGAACCGGCCTTCGGCCGGGAAATTTTTCTACCGAAAAATGTACAAATTTATCTTGAAGGGGGGTCTAGGGGGTGTTTTTCTAAGCTTGATGGAGGTCTAGCGAGGAAACTAAAAATATATATGAATACATGAATTAATATACCAAACAAACGGTCTGCTTCCCCTTAGTATATAACGAGATAAATGAATTGACCCGCTGTGTGTCATTCATTAATATTGATGTTGCCTGTACTGTAGTAGGTGAACCTTTTTAAAGACACAAATACACAAAGGATGAAATATAATGATGAGTATTGGTTCAGCTTTCAATTATTTTTTTTTTTATTTTTTTTTCTGTATTCCAACTACTCCCTCTCGGGCATAGGCTGAGAGCCTGTACATTCCACCGCTCAACACGGTGAAGCCCGTGAGGTCTTGTTCCAGTCTGGGGAGTGAGACATGCGAAGCATCCATCATGGCTCAAAGCAGCTCCTTCTCTGAAGCGGCTGGTTGCTTCGCTCAAGCGCTTCACCGTCTCACCCTCCAGACTCAGACCCTCACTCTCAGAACGCCACCTATTGAGCAGTGAACTCACTAGGCATTGTCCCCCTGTAACATATTTTGAATATGGGAATATTCATACAGTGTTATTTAATCAGGGAACAATGAGGGTATTTTTTTGGGCATTTCGGTGGGCTTTGTGGTAATGCACTGATACTAGGTACAGCACAAATTCCCCAATAATATCTTTCCTTTGACATATCGGGATTTGAACCCGGGTCCATTGGATTACCAATCCAGTGTCATGACCACTCCACCACACCTCCCCTGAAGTGAAGCGCCCTTTTTGAGTAGGCCTAATAGTAATGTGGGTTTATGATTTCTGGCTGAATTATAATGAATAAACCTTAATTGGGTCTTGTTCAAATGTTGCGTTTTACCTCCATTACTTAATTTATATTATATCTGTAATAACATTATAAATAAATGTATATGTTTTAATAAGCAAATCTTAACAAACCCGAATACAGATTGATTATTATGAAGGTTTTGTGTATGTATCCTGTAAACTGTTTTTGTTTGTATAATATATGTATACCAATATAAAATCACGAAGTTAGGACATGACCTTTGAGCGGGACTGTGCACCTCTTGTCCCTCCCAGCCTAGTGATGCTAGCAGCTAACCCCTTCAGTACCGGTGCCGCCCTTTTTACTTTCTTGTTTCCGGTCACAATTATGCGATTTTATTCAGTTTTAATAGGGCCTCCAGCAATTAACAGGTATCCAATTATCTCACCTAACCCTTTTTACTACCACAGATCATTCTTCAACTGCAAAACATCGTCTAAATATAGCTAGAATAAAATTTAAAATACGTCGCTAGTACAGAAAAGGTTAATAGATTGATGGAGTTGACATTTATAGCCTCAAACACACAGTCCACTACAGACCCTTTAGTAATCAGGCACTTCACAATTGACCACTTGCGAGTTTCGTTCTATAAGGAAATTGGGGCTGTAGACATCGACAGTACGTATAAATGCACTAATAATACTGCACAGGCTTTTGATGGCTAAGAAATATGTTTAATTGAGTTTGATGTATTTATAAATGCAGAACAACCATATTATAGCTGGTAAATCTGCTCATTAGCGATGTCTACAGCTCCAACTTCCTTATAGGACGAAACTCGCAAATAGTCAATTATTGGCTTCACACCTTGATATCTGTGTAAACGCTTTGATCCTGTGTTGCAATATAAATCACGTCGCTTGAGGACTTGGGTGGTCACCTTTTTGCGCGACAATGTTTCCACTTAAACAACTTTGGTTGTCAATCCCTGAATAATTTACGACTCAATTTACGAACATTTATATGTAGAACAACTGACTTAAAAGGTCTTATTAGTATCAGCCTTCATAACTCTCTTTAGGCTGTATTTGTATATTGTTAAGCGTTTTAACATAAGACAAATATATCCAATTATACCATCAACTATATTATAACCAACATAAAATCTTTGGCATTACAATGATCTCATACAAATAATATAGTGTTATTTTCAATATCCTTATACATGTTCCATTAATGTAGAAGTCAAGTTGAAAGCTTGTTCAAAGTCGATGTACTAACTTAGCTCTACAGGCAGAAAGTAAAAATATAATATTAAACTCTAATTAGGCGTATATTAACCCTTTCAAGCTCCAAAACACATTTATTTTTTTGTTTTCTGGCTAAAATTAGACGTTTTTATGCAGATTAGGAAGGGTATATGGAAGTCAGGGGGTTGATTGAGATAGCCTTTACGCTTTTAATACCCACAGATCCTTCCTAAGCTGCATACAACCGTCTAATGATAGCCAAAATTAACTACTAAAACGCGTCAGAGCTTCAAAGGGTTAATAATGTCTTACTGACTCATGCATTTTACGTCTACATTTAATAAAGGGAAATGTTTTCTTCTTCCGACGACTTAAAATACACAATAATTTAACGACACTACTCCTTAACTACTGAAAGTTCGGTTATTGATGATATTAATCGTCAGATTACGGTGAACATATAGATAATGTGAAAGTACACTGATTTGATATCATATAACAAAGTATAAAACATACTGTACATTCATATATATTTGAAGTTCATATATTGATATATTTATGTTATACATATTAGTGACAGAACTGCCATATTAAGGAAGGAGGGGGTTTCAGGGCCCCCTTCTCCCTCATGTTTAGTTCCATTAGTTTGTTTCAGGACCCCCTTCTCCCTCATGTTTAGTTCCATTAGTTTGTTTCAGGGCCCCATTCTCCCTCATGTTTAGTTCCATTAGTTTGTTTCAGGACCCCCTTCTCCCTCATGTTTAGTTCCATTAGTTTCAGGACCCCTTCTCCCTCATGTTTAGTTCCATTAGTTTCAGGACCCCCTTTTCCCTCATGTTTAGTTCCATTAGTTTCAGGACCCCCTTCTCCCTCATGTTTAGTTCCATTAGTTTCAGGACCCCCTTCTCCCTCATGTTTAGTTCCATTAGTTTCAGGACCCCTTCTCCCTCATGTTTAGTTCCATTAGTTTGAGATGTTAAGATATTCGTCCAATTAGTTTGGTTATTTTTAGACCTTTCGTGCCATTTAGACCTTTCGTGCCATTTAAGTGTCGATTTGTTCCTGGTGAGTGACAGGTGGCCTACAAATTAGGAGGAACCAGCCTTCAACACAGTCCTACTCCTATTCTGTCCAGCTCTTCAACCCAAGAATTAGCACACTCTCTTAGTCTTTCTTCTACTCAGCAATTGAACTCTGGAACTCTCTCCCTCAGTCAATCTTTCCTTCATCCTATGAGATTGACTGCTTTAAAGTTCGTGTGTCTAGACATGTTGATCCTGAAGTCCCTTGATTTTGGCTCTGTCACTCTTGTGGCTTTGGAGGAGACACTCGATGCAGGCAGCCTGCCTTTTGTCTCCTTCATATATATAACAAATCCTTTAACTTCGTCAGGCAACACACTGAAGGCCACTCACGGTAAGCTTTATATGAGGGAAAATTGAGGAAAAATATTATTCTGATACAAAATACAAATATTAGCTCTACCGTATCTTTCCTGGACTTATACCTGATCCAGAATTATACTTGTGTTGAAATTCAGAGAAGTTGCTATGCATTATGTGATCTAGTAGTTAACATAAAGTAATGAAAATCTTAAGTTCTTTTCTATTCAATATACATTACACAATCTTACAGCAAACTAGAACCCAAATTTTTTGTAAATTTGTCAATGTCTGTATACTATAGTGTCTGTATATGAGGGATAGTGATGACTGTGGGTGGTCACCAGTAAAGGGCACTTTACACATACACGTTTTTGGTAATGATGGCCACGACGCAAAACATTGGCGTTAATTGGGGGACAATGGGCATGATTTTAGCGTGGGACGAACGTGAGAAGACTGTATAACCACAGTAACAGGAACATCAATGATGGACCTTGGACAGACCCATGATGACGTCACAGTGTACGAAGATGGGGCAGAATGGCGGGGCATTGCTCGAGACATGTATCTGCGGCGACGGACGACGGATGATGGCGGCATAACGAAGGATGACAGGAAATGACACTATGTACGGCAGTCCCACACACGACTCTTCATCCAAATATTACCAAGAGCCACTACACACCAAACTAGCAGCCTCCAGTACAATCTGTCTGATGCGAGGCGATTTCAATAGAAGGATAAATAATGATCTCTCCAGCTCCTATGTGAAATTTATTAAATATTTAATATTCATATTGGTAGTTTTATGATCTCCATACCCTTCACTGTTTATTATATGATTCTCATCTACCGAATTTTCCCCTTTTTACTATAGTGTCTGTATATGAGGGCAGGTGGGTGGTCACTAGTTATGGTGGCCACTGGTCAGTTGATATTTTTCTCTCGCTTCCTCTTCAGAGTTTGGACATCTTTTCACTGCAACGACATATTGGCGCCTTTAAAGGTGGATTCTCACGAGCGCTATATCCAGAAGTTTTGATCCTCAACTTTATTCTGACAATGGTATATACATATTTTGCGCTGCTGTTGGGAACTAGGGTGAAGCTAGATATTTTAGCGTGTAAGAAAGTCAAAATTTAGTTTAGACACAGTTCAGCCTTGGCGAAAAAAAACCTGTATGTGTCCGTTTAAATATGTTCATAGACATTAGTTTTACATACTATAAAAAAGGCCATACTCCCTTTACTTTATAGCAACAGTACTTACTTCGTAGTAGATATTAGGCCTGATTTTTTATCAGGAAAGTTGACGAGACCCTGGCTCATTGTGGGTTGGCTAAAATATGAGATACGGGCTCTGTCACATCCATGGCCATTAACCCTTCACCAAAGACTTGTGTTCATACGTCGGTGTGTCTTATATGTTATTAAATTATATGTTATTAAATTATATGTTATTAAATTATATGTTATTAAATTATATGTTATTAAATTATATGTTATTAAATTATATGTTATTAAATTATATATTATTAAATTATATGTTATTAAATTATATGTTATTAAATTATATATTATTAAATTATATATTATTAAATTATATGTTATTAAATTATATTTTATTAAATTATATGTTATTAAATTATATGTTATTAAATTATATGTTATTAAATTAATCAAGCCTGAACCGATAGTACTCAATGATAGTATCAAATTACAAATAAAAGATCATAACATGTTGGGAAGTTGTCTGCTTCTCTTTACTGATGGTTCTATTGACACCTCCGCCGGGTAGCCCACCCGCCTGTGCTGATGGGCGGCCTGGTGGGCGGTTATTGGGCTGTACTGAGGATATTTAATTGTGTTGGACCGTATGAAAAAGATATATATATATATACATTACAAACAACAACGATTCATATTATAAACTAAAGAAAATATTATATATATATATATAAAAGTAATCACAGTAAAATTAAATTATTATTATTATATTAATTTTATTATAATAAATTAAAATAAATTAAGTCTTATATATATATATATATATTAGCAGAAGTTGGGTGATCTCTGTTTACTGCCGGGTATATTGAAGAATGTAGGGTAGTAGAGGGAGGGAACTGATGTATTGGCCAGCCTACACCAGTTCATTAAGGGACAGAAGATGAATGAACTAATTTGCCAAAGGTGATGTGTAGGTGTGGGCGGGTGAGTGGGTGGTTGTGTGTGTGAGTAAAGTTGTATGTGTGTGTGTATGGATATATGTGTGTGTGTGTGTGTGTGTGTGTGTGTGTGTGTGTGTGTGTGTGTGTGTGTGTGTGTGTGTGTGTGTGTGTGTGTGTGTGTGTGAGAGAGAGAGCGAGAAAACAAGAAGAAGGATAGGAAGATACGGTGAGGAACTGTAAGAAGAGAGGGGCAGAGGGAAGAGAAAGTTAGTGAAAACATTTGTGTTGGAAACAAAGAGGTGGTGTTGGTCCTCACACCTCGGCTCTCACCTTCATCACTACCTTTCTATGGAGTTATTAAAGGTGTGACCACCACCACCACCCAGGTACCAGAGTGTAGGCCTATGTGTGTGTGTGTGTGTGTGAGTGTGTGTGTGTGTGTATTTTCATATTAATACAATTTAGTAGATTGAGTATAAATATATGTGATATAGCGAACTTCAATTTTGGTGATTGTTTATTTATCTGTTCAGTAGAAAATGATTTCAGAAAGTAAATCGATAGACTGCACACACAAATGACTGGAGTTCTCGAAAAGGGGCTCCATGCATGAAAATATAATTGATTTACAGTGTGCTGGCTTAATAATCCAGAAGGGTTGATAGCCTCTGAAGTCCTATTTTAACAAACTAAGTCACTAAGACTTTGCAATGATGTATTATTTTTATTTTAGAGAGAGAGAGAGAGAGAGAGAGAGAGAGAGAGAGAGAGAGAGAGAGAGAGAGACAGAGACAGAGAGAGAGAGAGAGAGAGAGAGTTTAATTAAAGAGTGGCTCCCCTGGGGTATACCGAGAGATTCATGATGGTAGGAAGGAAGGAAGGAAGGAAGGAAAGTGAGGGGTGGGATGGTCAATATTGGTCCAGTTATTGAAGGAAGGAAGGAAGGAAGGAAGGAAGGTGAGGGGTGGGATAGTCAATATTGGTCCAGTTATTGAAGGAAGGAAGGAAGGAAGGAAGGTGAGGGGTGGGATGGATAATATTGGGCCAGCAATTGAAGGAAGAAAGGAAGGAAGGAAGGAAAGTGAGGAGTGGGATGGACAATATTGGTCCAGTTATTGAAGGAAGGAAAGAAAGAACGAAGGAAGGAAGGTGAGGAGTGGGATGGACAATATTGGTCCAGCAATTGAAGGAAGAGAGGAAGGAAGGAAGGAAGGAAGAAAGAAAGGAAGGAAGGAAAGTGAGGGGTGGGATGGACAATATTGGTCCAGCAATTGAAGGAAGGAAGGAAGGAAGGAAGGAAGAAAGGAAGGAAGGAAAGTGAGGGGTGGGATGGACAATATTGCCCAGTAATTAAAGGAAGAAATTTGAGATAATTAAGTAGTGTTATTTTGAGATGGTAGGTGAAAAAAATGAAAAACAGTAGAAAAGTTGAATAATTAAAATAAAATGGAGACACGTATAAAATAATACTTTGATAAGCTTAATAGCCATCAATATTGGGAGGGGATAATAGTGATCCAGTTTTGGGGAGAGACTGAAGAAAATCCGTATATATATATATTAATGGAAGCCGAAAGGAGAGGTAGCAAAATTAATTAAGAAAGTAGGAAGATTAATAATTAAGAGGTGTAATAGGAAGTTGAAAGAGGAGGAGGGGGGAGGGAGGACGTGGTTGGAGGGGGGGGGGGCGTGGTTGGTGGGGAAGGGAGGAAAGGAACGGTTGGGGTTTGAGGGGCAATATGAACCAACTATGGGATTGGAGGGATGGAATAAGGGCAAGACAATGAAACAAAAATAGGTTTTGGAAATTAATACACACACACACACACTCACATATATATATATATATATATATATATGCAGTATATACTGTATATGAGAAACAAGAAGGCAATTACAAAATTAGAAATTAAATATTGTATAATTACACAAATAAGATTACATTCTTATTGGCCTGAAATGCCAAGTTCAATAATTCAGAGAGTTTATAATCGTTTCCCATTGCTGTCATTTATGTACACAAAATATCTATACGTATAACCATATGAGTGTGAGGTGAAGTTGAACGGTCAGGCTATGGAGATCGTCAGCTCTTTTAAGTATCTGGGCAGTGTGTTGAGTAAAGATGGGACTATGGATGACGAAGTGTGGGAGAGGGTACAACAGGGGAAGAGGGTTGTAGGAACGCTGAAAGCAGTAACAAGAAATTGGGTGGTCAGTATGGAAGTGAAGAAGTCCTTGCATGACAGTGTGGTAATCCCGACACTGACTTACGGAAGCGAAGCATGGACGTTTGAGAAGAGACTCAGACCAAGAGTGAGAGGGGTGGAAATGAGATACTTGAGAAGTGCGTGCGGAGTTACATGGAGGGATAGACAGACGAATGAGGATGTAAGAAGGAGGTGTGGTGTAGAGGTAGATACATACATACATACATACATAAAATTTTAAGACTGAGTGTTCCACACATCAGTGCAGTTTCAGTCTCTTGTCCTAATGGCGGCGTTCCAGGCAACCCTGTTAAGGGCTGCTTCACTTGTCAAGTTCTTGGATTTGAGATCGGCGCGTATAGTCCGATCCCAGGTCTTCCTCGGTCCACCCCTTGGTGCAGCTCCCTCCACAATCACAGACCTGCATTTTTTCACCCAATTTTGTTCATCCATTCTCTCCACATGTCCATACCATTCCCAGTCTACTTGTACGCATCACCTCGCTAATACTCTTTATACCTAAACGTCTCCTCAGCTCAACATTTGTTATTCTATCCTGTAGCCTGGCCCCACACATCCATCTCACCATTCTCATCTCATTACGCTCCATTCTGTTGACATCCTCTACTTTAACGGCCCATGTTTCTGAGGCATACGTCATTGCACTTCTAACACATGAGGCATACACCTTTCCCTTCAGGGGGAGAGGCATTCTTTTCATGGTCAGGATTGGCATCAATTCTCTGAACTTCCCCCAGCCACACCTAATTCTAGCAACAGTGGCAGCCTCGGCCCCACCACCGGCAGAGATGGTATCTCCTAGGTAACAAAACTTGTTCACCAGCTCCAAAGACTCATTTCCAAAATTCACAGCCACAGGATCATCACTTAACACAAGCTCGCCTTTGCACACTACGCACTCAAATTTCTCTATTTCTGACTTATCCTTCGGCAGGGGCCCCTTTATTCTACTACAGCGCTTACTCCCATGGTGTACCCAACATCGACAGATGCTACATTGAATTGAGTTAACGCCCACTCCCTTTCCACACACTGCACATGGGTATGCACCGCTCTTTTCCACATTGCCTCGTCTCAAACTACAATGCATAACCTTGGTTTTGTTAATATTGACTCTTAAACCCTTGCTCGCCATGCCCTCTCTCCACTCTCTGAATTTGGCCTCAGCATCCTGCATAGGCCAAATTCAGAGAGTGGAGAGATGTGCTGGAAAATGTGAAAAGGAACACCTTGAGATGGTTCGGCCATATGGAACATATGGGAAGCAAGAGAATGACTAAGAAGGTGTACGAGAGCGAGGTGGAAGGACAGAGAGGGAGACGTAGACCGAAAGAGAGGTGGAAGGATGGAGTGAGGAAGTATATGGATGAAGGCGGTGCTGGTTGGGAGGAAGGGCGTCGACTGATTGGGAACAGAGGTGCATGGGGGCGGTTCATTCGTGGCCACTCCTTCGGGGATCACGGCGTCAGGCAATAGATGGATAGATAGATAGATAAACCATCTTCAAAGGAGTATTATCAACATGAGAATAACGTGAGAACCATCCATCAACGCTCTGGAATGTCTACATTATTTTCGAGAACGTAATTTCGGACAGACAAAAGGTATACAGTCGGAACAAAAAGAGAATAATCAGATTTTGAAGTAGAAGAAAACGGAAAGATGTTATTTGTAGCGGGAAAAAAGCATGAAGGAATCACAAACATTTAATGCTAACGAGTAAAAGGAAGAACTCCAAATATGACAAAACATTTTGTGGAGTAAATGTTTAACCTAATGAAAGGAAACTTAATCTTATGAGGGTAAAATAACGATATCAAATTATAAGTATATTTATATAATTAACACAAAATTATCAACTTCTCTGAGGCTGGTATTGGAACCAGTCAGGGCTATCCTTGATAGTACAAATATTATAGATAGTGATACTGACTAGAACAAATACTTTAACTGTGAGTACAAATATCAATAAATATATATTTTCTTGGCTTTATGGTAGCCGAACCACTCTTAGGTCACCACGGTTCAGGCCAACAGGATACAACACCTTCTGGAAATCAAACAAACACATTTTATTATTTAATGGTTTGGAAGCATTACCTGAATTGATATTGAGATTAATTTATTTGAAAATTGTAACGAGAGACTTCAATGGAAGTCAAGAAGTAGAGATAAAATAATTGTTTAATATAATATTTATTTTAATAAACAGCAACAAAATATTTAACTAACACTTATTTTGTGTGATAATATTTCAGTGTCATTTTATTTTATAAAATTATTATATGCATATCCATATTTTGATTACAGGTAAATACACAAACTTGTTCAGCCATACTGCCATTAGCTAATATGTATGTATACTGAGTTTTAACGTGAACAGGTACATAGAAGTATTAGTTTATCCCTTGACTACGAGTGACTAAAAAATGTCTTGAAATTGGCGTGAAGGACGTTTTACACTAACTTGGTATATCATGTTTATATCATATATTTTATTCTTTTACATTTGCATACGGGTATAGCCTGCCAATATATTTATCATTATGCACACATGCCTCTCTCTCACTCTTCCAAAACTGCAATGTTGTAATAGAGACAAGTGTACACATAGGAAGCCACACACACACACACACACACACCCACATGTAAGGGACGGTGTGTTTATGGGTATAAATGCGAATTGTGATGCTTACGAGCACTGATTTCGTTTTTAAACCTAAATTAAACTATCCAGATCAAACTTAACCTAACCTACTTATCCTAACCAAGCCTACCTAACCTAACCCAGTCTAGATAAACTTTATTTCTAAGTATATTACAACTGTGCATACACTTAAGCTGTTGGCTCAATCTACTCTTACACTTAAACCTATAAATATCATGAAATGTGTACCATGAACCCTACAATGCATGCACACACACACACACACACACACACACCACACACACACACACACACACATATACTGTATATTATCAACTGTAAAACACACCAACCTGTTGCCTTCTCTGCGGTGCTACTCGATTGGTTCATCACTTCACTGGTGACCCGTGGCTGCCAACACTCTGACCACCACCACCACCACCACCACCAGTTCAGGGACAGGCTTCAGCGCAATGATAATTCAGGGTCTGTTAGGGAAAGGGAAATAATGCTTATCAGATACACTTACATTGTTAGTAATATATGTTAAATTGTGACCAACACAATTATATTTACGTGTGACCTGCTAAACCTACTCCGCCATTTAAGGTTTTTGCCTCATACACAACATCAGTATATCTTAATCAAATGTCATATGAAATAAGAGACATAATTAACATATAGGGTTTAAGAGATCATTAGATAATCATCTCTTAGATAAATACAAATTATAACTGTGAAAGATAAGTACAATCAATTTATGTAGCACCAGCATACATTAACAACTACAAACTAACGATTGTATATGGATGGAAGAGGGGTATCCTGACCAGGATTCGAACCCACTCACCCCAGGCATATGTGGGAGAGTTAGGCCCCGTAACCACTCGGCCATGAGCGGATTATAAGGGAAGCAACCTTAGTTCATATTTGAAGAACCAGGTTATAGTCTCGTGGAGAACTAGGCCTTCATACACGTGGTGATTTGTTTTTTACTTCAACGATGACTATTTTTCACAGTCCCTCTCGCCAACTCGGCTAAGTGAGAGCGAAAGAGAGAGAGAGAGAGAGAGAGAGAGAGAGAGAGAGAGAGAGACGAGAGAGAGAGAGACGAGAGAGAGAGAGAGAGAGAGAGAGAGAGAGAGAGAGAGAGAGAGAGAGAGAGAGAGAGAGAGAGAGAGAGAGAGAGAGAGAGAGAGAGAGAGAGAGAGAGAGAGAGAGAGAGAGAGAGAATGGGAGTTGAGTGGGGGGGGGGGGGGGGATAAAGAGAAGAAGTGTTTATATAGGATGCCATAGTATCATATAGTTACCAATGTAGTGATGTAGCGGTGATCATGTCCATCTCCAGGACGACCAAATCATCACCCCGTTCTGGCCACACAACCTGAAATAACATACACCTCCAGTCAGTCTTATTATAAAATGTTATGCATTAATTATTATATTATATCTATTAAACTACTGTAAGTATAAAATTATCATTGATACATTTTAGTTAATTAATTTGTACTGTGTTAACAAATTTATGTTTGTGATATAGTTTTCCACAGTTCACGTGATTTAAACCCTGCATTGTATGTGTAATATATTGATTTAAAATACACGCTTTTCGAACTGTATTCCGAAACTATATATCCATCTCACAGTTTTGCTACAAAACAGATTATCGTTATCCTCCTTTCAGAATACAATCAGGATCCCTTTAGTCTTAGGCCGATATCACACGAGAGCTGTTATACTCAACAATCGATGAACAACATTTTCTGGCAACATGTCTTGACTATTTAGCACTGGTATCGGAAGCTAGACTGATGATAGATTAATTAAGTTGACCGAAATATTTTAAATGTTGACCTCATAAGCTGCCAGACCAGTGTTGAGAGAAAAAGCGTTCGTGTGATACCGGTTTTTTAAATGCTCCGTATGTATCGCATTCCCTCATAGCCGCGCCCACTGCTTTCAACTATATTGGTTAACATTTGTGTATCTATCTACTGTATATCTATGTCATCGAAAGTGTTTGCATAACGTAAGACATACATGAATGAAATTGTTTGGTTATATATATATATACAGTATATAACCAAACAATGTCATTCATAAATGTCTTACGTTATGCAAACACTTTCGATGACATAGATATAGATAGATATAGTGTTGTTAACCAATATAGTTGAAAGCAGTGGGCCCCCGCCCACTGCTTTCAACTATATTTGTTGACAAAATTATATCTATCTATCTATATCATGTCACGAGGGAATTATATCTATCTATCTATATTATGTCATGAGGGAATTATATCTATCTATCTATATCATGTCATGAGGGAATGCGATACACACGGAGCATAACAAAACAGGTATCACAACCAACACATTTCATTCATATACTGTATATCTTACGTTATGCTAACACTTTCGATGATATTCTCCGATTGATTAATAAATCCCTTTGTCTTAACAACAAAGATAATCAAATATGTGTCCTTGTTATTTTACTGTCTATGGGGAGTATGAAGTGCCCTCACACAAGCAGCCTTCACGAACATTAGTGATGCGCACTCTCAAACACATTACGTTTTCTAACAACCTACCCTGCTTTCCCTTTCATATTCCAATATTGAAAGTGAGATGTATGAATTATATATACAGGAAAGTGAGATGTATGAATTATATATACAGGAAAGTGAGATGTATGAATTATATATACAGGAAAGTGAGATGTATGAATTATATATACAGGAAAGTGAGATGTATGAATTATATATACAGGAAAGTGAGATGTATGAATTATATACAGGAAAGTGAGATGTATGAATTATATATACAGGAAAGTGAGATGTATGAATTATATATACAGGAAAGTGAGATGTATGAATTATATATACAGGAAAGTACGGTTATGCACAAGAAACTACAAAGAAAGGATAACAAAGAAAGGATAACAAGGCAGTTTATTACGGTATAATATGCTTTAAAAAGTTACTTAAGCTTACCTCAGTTATTTTATCGTAGCTCATGTAGCAGCATCACACACACCACACACCACACCGGAGGCTAGAGCAGTTCGTCCAGTGTAGTGATGTAGGTCTGAGCCAACTGGAGAGTGTCGTACTTGGACAGTTGACTGTCGTCACACACCTGAGGCAGGACTGACCGAAGACGATCAAAAGCTTTGTTGAGGCTGTCCATCCTGCGTCGTTCTCTGGCGTTGGCCGCCAACCTCCTCTTCTTCCTGACACCGTCCTTCTCGTCCCTGCCTCCCTGATGCTTACGGACGGTACTTCCTCTGCGGCCACCAGATAGTTTATGAGATTTCTTAACTGCCTCAGGTTTTGGGAGACCGCCAAGCCGCTGATCTTTCTTATTTTCTATGGAAACGAGAGGTGCTGTGGAAGAAACACTGATAGATGGCTCACTCTTGTTCTGGAAATTACATTCTCGATAGTTCTCACTTTTTATGTAGTCCATACTTTCTGTTGGGCACGGACTAGTGACTAATTCACTACTGGATAATGTTGTGGTGTTGTTTAATCTGGTGATGGTGGCTGGGGTGGCATAGAACTGTGTATACTGATCTGGTAAACTGATGGAGGCCGCGGTGGTTTGTTGTCCGTTCTGCTGGGCCATGGTGAAGGGCGCCCAGGCGTCACTGGGGTTGGCAGGAGACACTACAGACGTAATACCAGGGGAACACAGGTGGGTGGGAGTTGGAGGTGGGTTAGAACCTGGGCTAACAGACTCGTAGTCACTATCGGGCGTGGGAGGGCGGGTAGTATAGTGGGCGGCAGTGTAGGCGTCAGTGAAGGCGTCAACCATCTGTTGGTATATGACACCAGCATCCTCCATCTTGGAAAGTCACAGATCACGCTCCGCGGCGACTTGGTCACTCTTGCGCTGTCACTCTGCTCAGATAAGGGGCGAGAAACGCGCGGGCACCGAGAGCGTCAAGAATATACTGACGGGCGGTGCTGTCTGCCGCCTATATATACCTGGGCAGGTGATGTGGGCGGGGCATGGCCAGCATCATACTCCCTGGTGCTACTATCATCCCGGGTGCCCACAATTACCCACAATCTTCTGCTCAGCATCATACTCCCTGGCGCTACTGGCCTCCATGAGTTCCTACAATTGAGTTCCTACAATTGTTCCTACAATTCCTACAATTGATATAAATATAGAGATTGTTAATGAACAGTGCATACTTAAAGTATATCACAAAGTTGATGATTTTAATTTTAACGTAATAAACTTTCCTTTCCCTAGTAGTAATATCGATAGTAAAATCACTTATAATTGTTTTATTCCCAATTAATAAGATTTTGTTAAAAATCTGCACTACAAGTAGATGACTTTTGGGGCTAGAGCTACAGGTTACTTCTACAGACTCTTAGTGGAACAGAGGTTTGTGAGGCAAGTAAATTTTTCCATAAATTTGTAATCTTTTGTAGGCGTCCAATTATTGTTGACTGTATTCTAAAATTTGACATCAATAATTTTAATCAAGCATTTTTTAACTTGAAGGTTCTGGTATAACCTCTGCTGTACTTTTTGTCTGTATTTATTGTTTATCTTCTTTCTTTTTCTACTTTAGTATTATTATTATATAGTATTAATATTGATGATTTTTTAAATTTATTGTTTCTTGTTAAAAGAGTTACTCTTTGTTTAAATCTGTTTTTGTTACTTGCATATTTTGCAATTATTTTTCTCTTTATATTAGTCTGTATTCATTGTCGATAGTATCAATTGCTTACTTTTGCGATTTCCATTAGTTTATTTGTGCTATAAATGTAGGTTATTTGTAGGGTAGTTATTGATAGGGGTCACTTGAGGCATTGCTATGCTTACAGGTCACCACTACCCGATAGCACTATACGTTAGTGAGTGCTGTACTGTATTTTATATATTATTTTGTAAATAAGTACTAGATATCTTATAAATATTTGTATTTTGTACTATTGTTTAATGTCTTGTCCAATGTTGCAAAATTTTGATTTTAAATAATATTTTGACATTTAACATGTAGTTTTCCTTTTATTCATGCAGCAGTGTTAGTAAACTGTGCCTAGAAACGTCCCGGACTTCCCAAACATTGACTACTTCCTTTAACGTGACGATAGTTGCGTTGTTATATGTGCGATTAGTTTGCTTGGGGAAACAGATTATACTTGCTCCATGTAGTAATGGTACACCCTATGTGGTGGATGGTGTTCTTTATATTTAAGAATTTTTCATTTTAGTAAGCGTTGTTTCCACATAGCGATTTTGATAATTTAATTTGACTTTATATTGTCCTTGTCCCAATTTTGGTTTGTTTAGTTTGCAAGTTTTACATTTTAATTACTTGTAATAATGTTACCTACCAAAAATTATTTCATACTATGTATCAATGTCATTTTAGCCACTAAGAACACCTAACTGCAACTGTCTTTTATCTTGGCGACAACAAACTATCGTATGAATCACACTTACTCCCCAAACTTGGCTAACAACGTAAAACAAAGAAAATTCCGCAGTATGTACAATTACCCACAAACTATTGATTAACAATTACCCACAAACTATTGATTAACAATTACCCACAAACTATTGATTAACAATTACCCACAAACTATTGATTAACAATTACCCACAAACTATTGATTAACAATTACCCACAAACTATTGATTAACAATTACCCACAAACTATTGATTAACAATTACCCACCAAACTATTGATTAACAATTACCCACAAATTATTGATTAACAATTACCCACAAACTATTGATTAACAATTACCCACAAACTATTGATTAACAATTACCCACAAACTATTGATTAACAATTACCCACCAAACTATTGATTAACAATTACCCACAAACTATTGATTAACAATTACCCACAAACTATTGATTAACAATTACCCACAAACTATTGATTAACAATTCCCGGCCTCAGTTTATTATCTTTCAGTGTCATCATTATTCTAACCCGTAAACTTGTTCTTGTTTTATGAGGCCACAACTGGTCACTCCACACACCTTCCTATTATCCTCAGTGGTGTCAACAGTTACCAACAGCCTCCCTCCCGTTTATCTTCCTGACACTGGTTGGCTACACTCATTCTCACATACGGCCGATTTTAGTACACACACACACACGGGTAAGGTATCATGGTTATTTTAGTACACACACACACGGGTAAGGTATCATGGTTATTTTAGTACACACACACACGGGTAAGGTATCATGGTTATTACTCAACATAGACAGATTCTAGATTCTAGATTCGTTTTGATAATAAATGAGATCTCTTATCCAAAGTTTCTCTCTAGTCCCAATATCTTGACGCATCCGATGATAATTGTTCTCACTCACAATGCCGGAATAACGTGCAGCCTGATAATTGCACAGCACATACAATGGTGATCTAATAAAACTATTTTTGCAAATTTTTTCTCACAGCCAAATTTCCTGGTGAGGCAGTGAACAATTACCGACTCACCATTACCTTTCATGGTTCCTGGATCAGCTGTTTTCCTCTATTAATTCCTTCTGTACCAGCAACGTCCATTTACATTTTATTCTAGCCATATTTAGACGATTTTATGAAGCTTAGGAAGGATAAATGGTAGCTAATAGGATTAATTGAGATAGTCTGTAGCCTTGTAATATGTAGACGTCCTTCCTAACCTGAATCAAATCGTTTAATATTTTCCAGAATATAGTGAAGAGGACGTCACTGGGGGTAATGGGGGGGGCATCGGGTTAAGGGGCGAGGTATTTTAGTCTTGGGTTCCTAGAACTCCATTCAAGCTTAAAAATTACACCCCCCTTGAGTTACTTTCAAGATAAATTTTGTACATTTTTCGGTAGAAAAATGTCCCCGGGCCGAAGGCCGGTTCCTCTTAAAAAATTACCAGGCTCGCTATCGCTTGCCAGGATAAAAATCGGACAACCCTGAATGGCACGCGAAAGGGGGGGGGGGCCCACTTAATATGGGGGTGAAAAGTTCTTACAAAATCGCTAAACTAATGGGGCCCAAACGTTTTATATATATCAATAGCA
>CM064573.1:63807457-63824957 GCA_032716605.1 Paralithodes platypus
GCAGGGTGTAAACTATAATAATGCATAGACGGCTACATAGTGAGAAGTGTGCGGGGTGTAAAACTATAATAATCCATAGACGGCTACATAGTGAGAAGTGTGCGGGGTGTAAACTATAATAATGCATAGACGGCTACATAGTGAGAAGTGTGCGGGGTGTAAACTATAATAATGCATAGACGGCTACATAGTGAGAAGTGTGCAGGGTGTAAACTATAATAATCCATAGACGGCTACATAGTGAGAAGTGTGCTGGGTGTAAACTATAATAATGCATAGACGGCTACATAGTGAGAAGTGTGCGGGGTGTAAACTATAATAATCCATAGACGGCTACATAGTGAGAAGTGTGCGGGGTGTAAACTATAATCATGTACTTTTTCCGGCCACCTGTGTGTGACTACAACACCTGGATGGTCGGGGGTGATGAAGCTATTTTATCAGAGTCATCTTGTTGCCTTCCTTGTGTTGTTTCTGTCTGTCCTCATCCCACCTCCCTCTTCGCCCTAATATGTAATCCCCCAGCCCCTGTCATCCCCCAGCCCTTGTTATCCCCCAGCCCCTGTTATCCCCCAGCATCTGTCATCCCCCATCCCCTGTCATCTCCCACGTATCACCGTGAGGAGATCTAAGCTTCTCAACAACCATCTGACACTAATGTTTGTAATCACTGAGGCTTAACCAAGACCTTATTGGCGTAACTCGACTATTTGACCGTGTCCTTATCTCTCCACTCTTTCTTATTTTCACCTCCACTTTTCTCTCCTCTATTTCACTTCCCCTTTTCCCTCTTTAGTTTGTCTCATTTGTGTTTCTTGCTATCATGCATGTATTTCTATATATCCTTTCGTCTACTTCCCTATCTGTTCTTATCCACCATCAGAGACTTTGTTAGTCGTGATGGTCGGCTTAACTCGGCTTTCTGTGGTGGCCAGCTTTATCTTATCTCTGGTCAGGGTAATCCTTGGCGCCCTGGTGATGGGGATTGTCTTTATTTAGACTAGGTGGCTGTTTGCTTCCGTTTATTGCTACCTGACTGTCTTGCTACAGACTCGCAGCACATAATGATAAAGCCTAAATAGCCTAACCTTACCTATGGTTAAGACAGTGTAATTTTTAGTGAAGTTCTAATAGTTATGTAGCTACAATAATGATGATAATGGACTAAAATGGAAAGGAGCCGTTGTGATGGCCTAAATCTTGTCGTCTTTTAAGTTTTCATCACATGCTTTCATTAATTTCCACATGTGTTTGTAAATTTCATTAATCGATTTTAGGAGTATAGTTGGTTGTTGGAAGGAACATAATAATTTCATTGGGAAGTGTTTGATGATGGGAGTGAAATATATATATTATAGTATTACTATGTGTGTGACTCCCATGGATATTAGAGCACTCATCTAATCTTGCAAGTCATAACCTAACCTAACTTCGGATAGGGTAGGTTAGTAAAGTTATCTAAGCAAGGTACTTCATTATCGTTTGTTTGGATGCCTAAATTGTATGTATGCTTGTGTGTCTCTTATACTTACTAAGGCGTGTGCTTGTTTTTGTTTATATGCGTGTGTGTTTGACTGGAGATTAGCTAAATTTAACGTTTACCAAATAACTCGGTCAGTTAAGCATAGTCAATTACGCTGTTGTATTAACAAGTTCTTTGTTGTTCTAATTATGACAAAGGTTGTATAATGTGAAGCCCTAATTATGTAATTCGACTTATCATTATTTTCTAGGTCAGGTTATTGTTCATTGGCGTATGTTAGGGAATGTATTGCTTTCACACTTTAGTTTAGATAGTATTAAAGTTGTTTACTTGAGCTATGCTAGGTTATATTAAAGTTAGTTTAAGTTCATAAACTTCAAAATGACTAGGTTATGATAGGTGATTAGACAGATAAGGAATATGTATTGATATATCATTATATATTAATCTGTCTTGGGAAATCATTGATTTTTATGATTAAATTGGAGTTCGAAAAATTATGATATGAATGTTTGGCATATTCAATATTTTTCATAATGTATCATCCAGTAATAAAATAAATAAATTAAACCAATACTGTGATAATGTGTAAATACCCCTTACTCTAATCTCCGCGTGTTAACTTCCAATTAACTTGATGTACTGTATAATTATACGAGATAATAAAGTTGTGCATTGCCCAATGAAAAACGACAGTTTCCAATGCAGAAACGACCAAGTGGTAAGAGTAACAATTCATGGCTCACTAGTAATACAGAATGGGATCCATGAACTCAATGAAAGGTGAAAAAAAGAATCGACAATTACGGTAACTTCGATCACAGTGGTTCTTCCACACTTTTGAGTCGATTCACCCGTTCTCTACATAATATTATATAGCCCAAGATCTGTATATAGATCTGTATATAGATCTGTATATAGATCTTGATGTAGCCTACACTAACCTATCGTTACTATGACCGAATGCCTAAATTAATGGCCTTCTTTATTTGAGTTAGATAAATTATGTTGGAGAGAAAAGATGCTTGGCGGAAAAATATTATGAGGAATATGACTTGCTGGTGAAAGGACAGCTAGAGCCTGTCTCTCTCTCTCTCTCTCTCTCTCTCTCTCTCTCTCTCTCTCTCTCTCTCTCTCTGTCTCTCTCTCTGTCTCTCTCTCTCTCTCTCTCTCTCTCTCTCTCTCTCTCTCTCTCTCTCTCTCTCTCTCTCTCTCTCTCTCTCTCTCTCTCTCTCTCTCTCTCTCTCTCTCTCTCTCTCTCTCTCTCATAAACTTAGAGCTATGTTTAAAGAAACTGACTGGAGCTATTTAATTAACAATAACGACATAAATACATCTTGGGAATTATTCGAAACCACTTACCTGAAAGCAGTGCAGGACTGCATACCACCGAAAATACGGCGTACAGGCCATAATAATAAGCCCAAATGGTGGAATAAAGATATTTCAAACTGTCTGCTTGCTAAAAAGTTTGCTAATGATAGATTAAAATCCTTACAAAATGACGAAGAACGGGTGAAATTTGTAGAGCTACGACGCAAAGCCAAAAAGTTAATTAAGCAAAGTAAAAAGACCCTGGAGTTACATGTTGCGAATCAAAGTAAAACAAACCCGAAAGAATTCTATAGTTATATCAGAAAGAAAAAAGTAGTTACTTCAACTGTGGGACCGTTAGTCGATGAAAATGGAGAATACACCAAAGACGAAGTACAAATGAGTAATGCCCTCAATACCTCCTTTGCATCAGTTTTTACAACGGAAGACCTCAGTGATATCCCTACACCATCGCCGATTCAGATTGATAATTCAGATGTTCTAAACAATATCACTGTTACAGAGAGAGAAGTATTGAATTGTTTAGATAAACTCAAGGTAAATAAAACGCCTGGACCTGATACAATCTCACCTAGAGTCCTAATGGAAGCTAAGGATGAGCTCTCTAAACCACTGACATTGCTATTCAATAAATCCTTGCAGTCTGGAACTATACCTGATCAGTGGAAGCTAGCCAACGTAACACCGATATTCAAAAAAGGCAGCAAATCCCTACCCAGTAACTATCGTCCTCAGTTGTATGTAAAATGATACAAACACTCGTAAGAGACAGACTCGTAAATCACTTAGAGGAAAATAAAATACTTAAAGATACTCAACACGGATTTCGTAAAAAACGTTCCTGTTTAACAAACCTCTTAGACTTCTTCCACGATATCCTCAACCTCTACGATGAGAGTAAATCTGTAGATATTGTATACCTTGATTTTCAAAAGGCCTTTGAAAAAGTTCCCCACAAACGTTTACTGCTAAAACTAAAAGCGCATGGAATACAAGACGGTGTGTAGAAATGGATAGAAAATTGGCTCAGCGACAGAAAGCAAAGAATTATCATAAACGGTAAGGCATCTAAATGGACCAATGTAAGTAGCGGGGTACCCCAGGGATCGGTACTAGGACCAATTATCTTTCTAATTTACATCAACGACATAGATGAGGGTCTCACCTGTACAATCTCAACATTTGCTGACGATACAAAAATTGTAAATAGCGTACTCTCAAAAGAACAAGTTGACGATATGCAACACAATCTAGATCAGTTGTCATGTTGGGCCCAAATTTGGCAAATGAGTTTCAATGCGGATAAATGTAAAGTACTACATATCGGATACCAAAATGAGAAAGCAAACTATTTGATGAATGGCACTCAGCTTAAGAATGTAAACAGAGAAACCGATCTGGGAGTAACAATATCGAGTAACCTAAAACCGAGTCAACAATGTTCAGAAGTTGTTAAGAAGGCAAACAAAATAATTGGTTTTATAGGCAGGTCATTTGAGCATAAATCCAAAGACGTTATCCTAACCCTTTACAATTCCTTAGTCCGCCCTCTTCTGGAATACTGCTTCAATCCTGGTGCCCTTATTACCAAAAAGATATAGACAAGCTAGAACGACTTCAACGTAGAGTTACCAAAATGATACCTAGCCTAAAGAACAAACCATACGAGGAGCGTCTTAGAGAATTAAATCTATTTCCTTTAACCCAGCGCAGATTAAGAGGCGACTTAATTCAAGTGTTCAAAATCATCAAAGGCATCGACAATATGAACTGTAGTAAGTACTTCACTATCGACCAATCTAATTACACGCGGGGAAACGGTTGCAAAATTATTGGTAAATCTTTTAACTCACACGAAGCTAAAAATGTCTTCTTCAATCGAGTTGTCAACTTATGGAATGGGCTTCCCCCGATGTTATAGACTGCAGCACCATTGATTCATTTAAACTTCGCCTAGACAAATATCTCGCATCAAACCCGCGACTGACTGCGTTTGTAAATGAATAACTTTATTTTATCCTCCCCTCAGTTACTAACCCCTCTGTCCCCTACTAACTTCCTAATCCTGCCACGGACATTAGTTCCAGGGCAGTAGTTCCCTTTCCAATGTTCCCTTTCCCACTCTAAACCACTGTTTGGACACTTGATCCTCAGTGTTTTGGAGGACAAGCAGCCTAGAAAGGTCACTAGACCTGTTTTTGCTTGATTTCCTTTGTACTCCTTTGTACTCTCTCTCTCTCTCTCTCTCTCTCTCTCTCTCTCTCTCTCTCTCTCTCTCTCTCTCTCTCTCTCTCTCTCTCTCTCTCTCTCTCTCTCTCATGTATAAGAACCATCTAACATCCTGCAGCTGCTGAGGTTACTGGATGAACCAGATGCGCCACCACAAGGAAGGTTATTGGATGAACCAGATGCACCACCACAGGGAAGGTTACTGGATGAGCCAGATGCGCCACCACAAGGAAGGTTACTGGATGAACCAGATGCACCACCACAGGGAAGGTTACTGGATGAACCAGATGCGCCACCACAGGGAAGGTTACTGGATGAACCAGATGCACCACCACAAGGAAGGTTACTGGATGAACCAGATGCACCACCACAGGGAAGGTTACTGGATGAACCATATGCGCCACCACAGGGAAGGTTACTGGATGAACCAGATGCGCCACCACAGGGAAGGTTACTGGATGAACCAGATGCGCCACCACAGGAAGGTTACTGGATGAACCAGATGCGCCACCACAGGGAAGGTTACTGGATGAACCAGATGCGCCACCACAGGGAAGGTTACTGGATGAACCAGATGCGCCACCACAGGGAAGGATGCACCAATTTTGAGATCCTTGTACAATGCCAGTTACATATACTTATCTTAAAATGGTCCATATTATATTAGCTTGTGATGTATAATATATAGAGCTTATATCTAAATGTATTGGAGATACTAAGTAACATATTTTAAATATATTTACGGTGCGACATATTGCTCAATCTAACTACAATATTTTGAAAGTACCGTAGCTAAAATTAACGCACACACAATAATGTCTTTATTGAATTACAGTGAACGAATCTGTGTTATTGATTGAAATTCAATGATAATAAAACACAACCCAGAAATCTTGATAGAACATAACTGAAGGTAGGCAGAATGGAGCCTACAATAACACAGGACTATGTATGCTGTTTTGATGCAAATGTAAAGTGTTGCCTCAAGAAAATCAAACTAGTATGCTTGCCAAATGCTGTGCCTTTACAGGCAAAGCGTTATATCACTATAAAGAATAGTATATACAATCCTCTCTCTCTCTCAGAGACCGTGGTATAAAATTACTGATCCAGAAATACCTTCCGCTTCACACCCATCCACATCCATAACAGTTTTATTAAGATCCTCATGTAGGCTATACTTAGGGCTACATTTTACCTCCTTTCCGTCGTTCAGTAACGTTTTCTATGTTATAATTCACAATATGTGATATAAGCGATATATACAAATCATGTGAAACGCCGTTTGAAATCAAACGGGGATCACGCGCCTTCTGTGTTACCATTAGCCTCAAGGCCAGATTCTTGGAAGACGCCCTACTTCCTCCACCTGGTTGCGCCCGTCCAAGTTTACCTGCCCACTTCCGGTGTCCTGGGTTATAATGGTCCTACCCGCATTTTATTAGCAGCACTGGAGCTTCCTCGTGCTATTGTTAATTATTGGTGGTTTGCTAACCAGGTTTGTTTGGTGTTAGCCACTCGTACTTTCCCAGTATGGCCCACTGTGTTTATGGTGTTACCCATGTATGTTCAGGAACTCTTTCATTTAGTTTAATGTATAAAGCATTATTTCCGTTTCCTTCGTGTTTCAATGTACTCCTCCCGGTTTTGTTTTTTGTTTTTTTTTTTCAGCCGCATTTTATAGAACGAACCTATAATGTTTCAGTCGTCCCTGCATATATTCTGGGATCCCTTCATTATTGTAGGTCATGATTAAGGTCTTCTGAGAACCTGGTGTACCTATGTGTTTAGTTGTGTTGGTGTTGTCCGTATTGTTCTGAGAGCACAACAATAATCTCTCACACATCCCACTCCCCTCCCCTTACACACACACACACACACGCACACACACACACACACACACACACACACACACACACACATACACATACATAAAATTCCCCCCTCTCCCCATCTCTACCACCTTACACCCGATGGTTGGTCAATATATCTGAAGCAATAATTGCCAGGATTTGTGTTCCTAGGATATGGGTTAGTGATGCATTGTTTTACTCCAGCAACACTTGTTTTTGTTTTGTTTTGTAAAAGGATTAATTGGGATAGTATGTAGCCTTTTATTGGTAGATTATAAAGAAAAGGACGTTGCTGGTACAAACACAGCAGTTGTGTAGGTAATAGTAAAATATTGAAGGAAACAGGAACGGCCAGAAGTGGAATCACCAGTAGGAAAATAGTACATTTTAAAGTTACCTGCAATACACCAAAATGGAAACTATAACTAAGCCTAGTATAAGTTGAAATGTTGGTAGCACTAAAGATATAAAGTTGGAGAAAGTAATAGAGAACAGCTACAATAATTCCCTGACCGGTCGTTGGCTCTCTGGCTGATTAATACTATGACAAGTCATGAGGTGCCCTGGGACTACAGCACACAGACAGCATCTTCGGTGGTTCATGGTTTCTTTCACTCTCAAGTCTATTCGTTTTTCTGAACAAGACAACTTTGCCCACATTTTGATTTGAGTCGTTGATACGCCCTAATCTCTCCAAGATTAACTGAACCAAACCTTATCTAAGCCTAGCCTACTCAAGCTTTGTTTATCTCAGCCTAGCCCATTCTGAACTCGTGGAGTCAAGCTCAAATTTACAGTAGTCTAAGCTTAACGTCGTACCTAACATAGGCAGATCGACTATGAAGTGTGGTCAAAGCAACCCGAGTGTTGGCGAAAATGACTGTGTACACAACGACGGTTACAAGGTTTATAAGGTTATAAACCTTACAATCGGCCGCGGATCAGTCAGAAGTCTACCAGACGCTCCCAAGCTCTCCACTACACCGACCACCGCAATTATAGTAGTTAACTTTTTACTGACTAATTTGGGGATTGTGGGGCCGCTTGATGAGTGTTTTTGAAACATCGATAAGAGGCAGGGCGAAAATAGAGAAGAACATTAGGTTATGTGTGTGTGTGTGTGTGTGTGTGTGTGTGTGTGTGTGTGTGTGTGTGGAGGGGGAGAGGGGGGTCGGTGAAAGAAGTCAGACATGTGGTGTTCTTATCTGGGGAGTACGAGGAAAACATTATGTGTAGGTATGTGTTAGTTTAAGGGCCGGTTTTCTGGACCCTTTTCTCCCTCATGTTTAGCCCCATTAGTTTTCAAATGTTAAGATGCTTGCCCCATTAGTTAGTCGATTTTAAGACCTAGCGCTCCATTTCTTCGTCAATATTTAGACCTTTCGTGCTATATACTGTAGGTGTCGATTTTTTCCCTGACGAACGATAGTGAGCCTGTAATGTTGGAAGAACCGGCCTTCGGCCGGAACATTTTTCTACCGAAAAATGTACAAATTAATCTAAAAGGGGGATCTAATGGATTCTTTGTTGAAATTTAATGGAGGTCTAGGGAGGAAACTAGAAAAATAATGAATACATGCAAAAAACGCCCAAAAAGTGAAGCATCCCCCCTCAATGCCTCCACCATGCAAGGTTAGCCAGGGTGGACTGTAATCAGGAGTGGAGACAGACCATGAACACTGGGTAGCGTGTGGCAGAAGAACACGGTCAGGAAGGAGTCGTGAGGCTGAGATTTGGGCTGGTCATATTTGGTAGTTGCAGAATATAAGAAGGCTGTAATTATCGGTAATTGGATCTCCAAAAGTAGGGTGCCATACGAAGAGATCCTGGTAGATAATAGAGAGATGACGGTAAAAAACAAAAACAAAACAAAAACAAACAAAAAACACAAAAAAATACAGTAGGACTGGATGGGTAGGGATAAAGACGATCATAAACTTCTAGGGGAAATATTGATATAGTTTATAAATGAAGACAATTGGTCGATAATCTAGGACAATCTACAGTAGTGTTAGGGACAAACATTAGTTTTCCCAATAGTTTCAATGATGCTGCATTGAAACATATTAATATATAATAATACATGGAAAAGGGAATGGGTGGATGAGAGAGATGGAAGAATAAGAAATACTTGACATGGTCAGAAGAGCTCTTCGTGATGATCAGAGGAGGTTAGCAGAAGTTACAGTAATCCAGGAAAACAATTGTTAATGGTGTGAGGGAAGTTTTAAAGTGGGTGGCCCAGGAAACCGAGGATCATATCTAGGCATACAAAAATAACGATGAAGATGAGAAAAAACAATGTCAGGTGTTGAACAGGGACAAAGAGCAGGCGGTGAAATGTAATGTTTTAATACTGGTAAGCAGTTATAGTATGTTGCTTACTCTTGTTGCAGGTTAGCATTAACAATAGTGACCAATTCTCAAACTCCATCAGTAGTCAGCATTAAAGGTTTCTTGTAACCTAAGGGTTAAAATGGCCAGATCTATAATATGCCCTCTACTCTGTGGACCAGAAGGGCCGCAGCGGCCTTTCACGGGTAAATTTGGGTAAAAACTTGGATTAAACTGCATCGGTGGTTTATAGTGGAATGACGGGTCTGTGGCCCTCATATCTCTGGTAATAATATATCATTGGTCCTGGTGGCCTGGGTGGGGGAACCAATATATAGGACTTGTGCAGCTCCTCATAGTAATTGCTTTACTTGGGGAATCACACCTTGTTCGCACACACACACACACACACATTGTCAGCTTCACTGACAGTGAATGAAGACTGGCATAATACAGATATAAAATATACAAAGGAATGCACACAACAGACAAATTAGTAATAACAACGGAGTACACAGGAGTACACAGGAAATCAAGCAACAACAGGTCTTGCGATCCCTCTTACTCTAGGCTGCTGAGAGGGGTGAAAAGCATTTACTTGAGAAGTGCACGTGGAGTTACATGGAAGGATAGACAAACAAATGAGGAATAGAGCGGTGTGGTGTGCTGGTTTGTCCATGTGGACTGTATGGGAAGCAATATAATTAATATGGGAGTGTATGGGAGTGAGGTCGAAGGACAGAGAGGCAGAGGCAGACTACGAGTGAGGTGGAAGGTTGTAGTTGAGAGATATATGAGAAAAGGTAGTGTTGGTTGGGAGGAGTGGCGTCAGCTGACAAGGAACAGAGGTGCATGTGGGTGATTCATTCGTGGCCACCCCGTCGGGGATCATGACGTCTGGCAACAGATAGGTAGATTTTATTTTAGCTTTTTATCTCCGTTTTTTGAACAGTTGGTTAAGATCAATTTTGGCAGCCATATTTGATACTGCTCCTACCTTAGCATCTTGAGTCCCCAACACCGATATAAGAAGGAAAAATCATCTCTACCATCGCCTGACCACTGTATTTACAAACAATTTCATTCTCTTGCCAAGCTTACATTGCCCCTAATAACCAGCTTACATTGCCCCTAATAACCAGCTTACATTGCCCCTAATAACCAGCTTACATTGCCCCTAATAACCAGCTTACATTGCCCCTAATAACCAGCTTACATTGCCCCTAATAACCAGCTTACATTGCCCCTAATAACCAGCTTACATTGACCCTAATAACCAGCTTACATTGCCCCTAATAACCAGCTTACATTGCCCCTAATAACCAGCTTACATTGCCCCTAATAACCAGCTTACATTGCCCCTAATAACCAGCTTACATTGCCCCTAATAACCAGCTTACATTGCCCCTAATAACCAGCTTACATTGCCCCTAATAACCAGCTTACATTGATCCTAATAACCAGCTTACATTGCCCCTAATAACCAGCTTACATTGCCCCTAATAACCAGCTTACATTGCCCCTAATAACCAGCTTACATTGCCCCTAATAACCAGCTTACATTGCCCCTAATAACCAGCTTACATTGCCCCTAATAACCAGCTTACATTGACCCTAATAACCAGCTTACATTGCCCCTAATAACCAGCTTACATTGCCCCTAATAACCAGCTTACATTGCCCCTAATAACCAGCCCCTAATAACCAGCTTACATTGCCCCTAATAACCAGCTTGCATTGCCCCTAATAACCAGCTTACATTGCCCCTAATAACCAGCTTACATTGACCCTAATAACCAGCTTACATTGCCCCTAATAACCAGCTTACATTGCCCCTAATAACCAGCTTACATTGCCCCTAATAACCAGCTTACATTGCCCCTAATAACCAGCTTACATTGCCCCTAATAACCAGCTTACATTGCCCCTAATAATCAGCTTACATTGCCCCTAATAACCAGCTTCCCGCCGTAGTTCCATCTGATGAAAAATACAATTGAATGTCTGAGATGAATTGTTACTGATATGAACTGCCGTTAGGGCGACGGGTCAGTGCCAAGTGGTAGGTAATTATTCGGTATAATGTAGTTTTCCGCCCCCTCTACCTCGTAGATGGTCATAATTATTGGGGAGGTTTGAGCTTGAAGCGGCATTGCATCAGAATTAAGGGGGTCACCGGCTTTTTTTTTTATATTTCTCTCCTTGTCTCTCTTTCCCTGGCTTGTATCCATTCAGCCCCATTCAGCCAACTGTTTTAAGACGTTTATCCCCATCCAGGTGTCGATATCTGCATGGCAAGCGATAGCGAGCCAGCATTGTATGGAGAAATCCAGCTTCGCCGGAGACATTTCTCTATCGAAAAATGTACAAATTTAGCTTTCTGTCAAAACAAAAATATATATATGCTGGCTCGCTACCGCTCACCAGGAAAATATTAACACCTGGATGGGGGTAAACGTCTTAAAACAGTAGGCTGAATAGGGCCGAATGGATACAAGCCAAAGAGAGAGGGAGAGAAAGAGGAAACAAGCTAGGTGGGCCCCCTGAAACAACCACGTGTAACATATAATTATAGACACTTACAGTATGCAGTATGTGGGTTTACGTTTCTTAAATATGTATGTGATCGTGTCTTCACATGCCTACAATAGTTGGACGGTTTACGATTGTAATGTTTGGGATGTTGCGTGTCTGCAGTTTTCCCTACTCCTCCAGGCCACCCGTTGTGCTACCAGGTACTCATATCGGGGGTTTGATCTCTATAGTTTAGTGGGCGGTGTGTGTGTGTGTGTGTGTGTGTGTGTGTGTGTGTGTGGAGGGGGGGGGGGGGGGCGTGGTAGGCACGATAGCAGGAAGGTTAACAGTGGTTGATATTATTGACCACGGTAATAGGATGACACAAGATCAGTTTTGTCTGTCATTGCTTTAGGCAATTTAGCCTTTATGATATTCTACCTTTCGTCTACCTCCTGATATCAATGGAAATGGGCACCAAAATTCTGCTAGTATTGGAATATAATATATACTTGCCTGAATAAACACTCGTGAGACTCAGTAACAACTCGAGAAACATTTCAGTAAATATAAACTGTTCAGCTGCTGAAATTAACTGTTCAGCTGCTGAAATTGTATGTTTTGTGTCAGTAAAATAATATTAAACTGCTGAAATTGTATGTTTTGTGTCAGTAAAATAATATTAAACTGCATTATCTGCATGTTAATATTGACCTAGGCAAGCCTAGACAGCTATATGATTTTATGGATCATGAGAGAATATTAACAAAGCATACTATTAGTTGTTAAAGTGGTATAATATGGGCTACTGAAAGATAGGTATTGCTAAGACATCAAAGACAGGGTTTTACTGCTTGGTTTAAATGCTTGCCTTTCAAGACATTAGCCATCATTCATTTGGAACTATTATCAAATTGAGTAGAAGGTTGTATTTGTGTTTGTTTGATGAGTATGAGTCCCCAAAATGACGTCATGCTGAAAATGTGTCTGATTGATCACTTCTTCATAAACTGTGAGTAGAATAGTTGGGTTCGTTAAGGGGAGGTTTTTAGTGTATTACCTTAACCTCCATCAAACTTAAATTTACACCCCCTTGACCCCCTTTCAAGATAAATGTGTACATTTTTCGGTAGAAAAATGTCCAGGCCGAAGGCCGATTCCTCTTAAATTTCAGGCTCGCTATCGCTCGCCAGGATAAAATCGACACCTGAATTGCAGGAAAGGTCTTAATATGGGGTGAAAGTTCTTAAAATCGCTAAACTAATGGGGCAAACGTTTTATAATATCAAAAGCAATGGGGCTAAACATGAGGGAGAAAGGGGTCAAGAAAAACATCCCTCAAGTGGAGATCTCCCCTTAAGGGGAGATGGGCCGTTTTTCTGGATTTTTTCTTGGAGGGTCTTGGGCGGGTATTTTTTAAGCTTGATGGAGGTCTAGAGAGGAAGCTAATAGAATAATACACATAAATGAGCAAATAAATACGGCCATCCCCCTTTAGTGAGGTAAATGGAGGGCCGAGATAGGGTTGGCATGATGGTGGTAGTTGGGATAATGTTTGGCTGGGATGGTAGTAACTGTAGTGGTAGTGGTTATGATGATGGTAGCCTTAGTATAGTGGTATGGTCATTAGCGGCTCTGGATATTCTGTAGACGAAAACATGGAAGTTGTTATGGTATGGTAGTGGGTATGATTAGATTGTTATCATTCTGCAATTACTGCTATGATAGTCGTATAGGGTATGGTGATTTGGTGATGACAGATAATTGGGGGTCGGCGGGGGTGGGTGACCTAGATGTGTGTGAATTTGTGTTTTGTTTTCATGTGTTCATTGTTGTCTGTTCTGTTGTGTAGTGTTGTTCCTATTCGAGCTCTGTCTCTGTAAATCTCCCTTTCGTCCATGTCTGCCAAATGCCATTGCCTCTTACTCCTTTAAGGGGAGGTTTTTAGTTAGTTCGCTAGACCTCCATCAAGCTGAACATTACAGCCCCTAGACTCCCTTTCAAGATAAATTTGTACATTTTTCGGTAGAAAAATGTCCAGGCCGAAGGCCGGTTCCTCCTAAATTACAGGCTCGCTATCGCTCGCCAGGAAAAAATCGACAAATAAGTACCACGAAAAGTCTTAAATTGACAGAAATGGGGCAAACGTTCTTAAAATAGCCAAACTAATGGGGCGAACGTCTTAAAATATCAAGAGCAATGGGGTTAACCATGAGGGAGAAAGGGGTCAAGAATGATATCCCTCAAGTGGAAATCCCCCCTTAATCTCATTCAACGTTGTGCCACTGTGTTTATTTCATTGGATACTCTGTCTCCTCGAGTGCAACATTTTCCCATTTTACATAGTGGAATCTTCCAACTTTAAATACTGCAACTTATGTATTGCAAAAGCCTCAATACCGTATGCAAAGATGCTTTCACAAATATCCAATTACTGTTGAGCTACACAGTGATCTAGCAGTTACTCATGATATCCAAGGCGAGCCTTCGAATATACAGGACTTAATACACCTCAACCCGTTTTATTCCGTATTTAATTACCATACTAAATATACCTTTAAGTCTCCGTATTACACTCACATCTGATTAATCATATAGTAACGATATGTGAAGCCCAATTTAAGGCAAAGGGGTACATTTGTTCACCTTGACACTACGAACAAATCCTTAAGATAATTGAATTCCGTCATTCATCCACAGACGTCTATTAATAGAATACCCTGACTCCCACACCACTCTGCCACAGATATATTTATAGAATACCCTGACTCCCACACCACTCTGCCACAGATATATTTACAGTCCGTCTTCAGCCACCAAGGCGTCAGTTGTCATGCCATCCGAAGATTCATCACTGGAGTGATGGTAATAATACGGTGTTACTTAACCCTTTCACGCACATATGACGCAGAGGTTGCCAGATTAGCAATAAGAAATAGAGTTCTCTCACTCTTATAATTACCTCTCCAAAGTTAGTTATCTGCCCACAGCTAACTCAAAGACAATTGCAGAGGTTGAAGTAACTAAACTAAAGATTTATAAATCCCCTGATGGTAACAAAGGCTTTAAAGTATCCCTAATAGGCTCAAAATCGCGTCATATGTTGGAGAGGGTTAATGTACTTGTTGAAGGTTGGATCTGTGGTGGTCGGATGGTGGAGGTAATGACGACCAGTGCCTGCCATACCCAGCACCATCCCCGCCATAATAACACCATGGTAGAGCTACCGTGCTGTTCACAAGGGTCGCTCAGGTGTTGACTATCACACGGAAATCTGGCCTAATTCATCAACCTGGGGCCTGCTAGCACCACGGGCAAGAGGGAACCAAGGGCAAGAGGGAACCAAGTCACATTTCATCCAAAGATCAATTCGTTTCAGTTAGATCCCAGGACACCAGTTAAAATGACACACAAGGAACCGTAGAGTGTGGCCAAACTGGAGGTATCTTAAAGTGTGGCCAAACTGGAGGTATCTTAAAGTGTGGCCAAACTGGAGGTATCTTACTGGAGGTATCTTAAAGTGTGGCCAAACTGGAGGTATCTTAAAGTGTGGCCAAACTGGAGGTATCTTAAAGTGTGGCCAAACTGGAGGTATCTTAAAGTGTGGCCAAACTGGAGGTATCTTAAAGTGTGGCCAAACTGGAGGTATCGTAAAGTGTGGCCAAACTGGAGGTATCGTAAAGTGTGGCCAAACTGGAGGTATCTTAGAGTGTGGCCAAACTGGAGGTATCGTAGAGTGTGGCCAAACTGGAGGTATCTTAAAGTGTGGCCAAACTGGAGGTATCTTAAAGTGTGGCCAAACTGGAGGTATCTTAGAGTGTGGCCAAACTGGAGGTATCTTAGAGTGTGGCCAAACTGGAGGTATCTTAAAGTGTGGCCAAACTGGAGGTATCGTAGAGTGTGGCCAAACTGGAGGTATCTTAAAGAACCAACATTGGAAACTCACGGGATGGAATTATGGTAAGGGAAAATGGGCCGTTTTTCTGGTCTCCTTTCTCCCTCGTGTTAAGCCCCATTTGGTTTGAGACATTCGGCCC
Organism: Paralithodes platypus; assembly: GCA_032716605.1. Taxonomy (NCBI): domain Eukaryota; kingdom Metazoa; phylum Arthropoda; class Malacostraca; order Decapoda; family Lithodidae; genus Paralithodes; species Paralithodes platypus. Next base: position 63,823,243 of record CM064573.1, read on the forward strand.
ATTAGTTTGGCGATTTTAACACCTTTCGCCCAATTTTGTTGTCAATTTTAAGACCTTTCGTGCCATTTGGGTATTGATTTTTCCTGGCGAGCTATAGCGAGCCTGTAATTTTAAGAGAAACCGGCCTGCGGCCGGGAAATTTTTCTACGGAAAAATGTACAAATTTATCTTGAAGGGGGTGCTTTTTAAGCTTGAAGGAGGTCTAGCCAGGAAACTAAGTAATACAGGAATATAATTATGAATTAATAGACCAAAAAAACGGCTCATCCCCCCCCTAAGTGCTGACACTAATCGGTTCCCAGCAAAGTATCCGATTTACATACATATTTGACATGGGCTTCCCTCAAAAGTCTTATCAGGTTACCGTCGAGGATAAATATTAGTAGTAAGTGTACATGTTATATATATGTTTACTTTATCAAACACACATGGAAAAAGACTATATATTGGAGAGTGGATTGAGAAGATAAACCCACACCTTCCCCTCGTCTTTTACAAGCTAAGTCAACATTAGGTGCGGGTACGAGAGGCAAGAACAACAATAAAAGGTGGGACTTCAGTGAGTTGTATGGGAAACAACTGAAGATACCTCGAGATACGAAGAGTTTAATGCTGATACGATTTTAAAACACGCTGATACAGTCCGCTTGGTTCCGGTTGTGTGAAAGCTATTTTTATCGGAACACATATCCAAAAGGTTCACATACAACCTCGTTTACATTAACACATGAAGTTCTTTGAAGAAAAAACAACAACAAGGAAGCAAGGGAGGTAAGGAGAATGCATGAAGTGGGAGGGGAGAGGGAGGGGGAATGCATGATGTGGGAGGGGAGAGGGAGGGGGAATGCATGAAGTGGGAGGGGAGAGGGAGGGGGAATGCATGAAGTGGGAGGGGAGAGGGAGGGGGAATGCATGAAGTGGGAGGGGAGAGGGAGGGGGAATGCATGAAGTGGGAGGGGAGAGGGAGGGGGAATGCATGAAGTGGGAGGGGAGAGGGAGGGGGAATGCATGAAGTGGAGGGGAGAGGGAGGGGGAATGCATGAAGTGGAGGGGAGGGATTGAAGCGAACGGATAGAAGCGAGACATAGGGACTCTTCAGCAAACAGATATTGGACAACAGATAATAGTTTCGGCCTTTTTAAATTATGAGTATCAATTAATACTGAATTGCATGTATATACTCAGGCTGGGGGTGGCCGACTCGAGACAGAGCCCGAACAAAAACCTTTAAAGTTCCAATTCTTAGGGTCCGGGACCACTTTTGCGTTCCCTCACCCCTTTCTCTGTCTCGTTGAGTAGGAGTTAATGAACATGTTTATCTAGTTAACTTGGGAATATAACACTGATTATATCATAATTATATTACACGAATTAGTTCCTGCTATCTGAATGGTCGTGTAGGCTTTTCTGATGTGCATTTTTGTTCCACAATAATATTTATCAAAATTGCGTTTCAAAATTGATATAAAATTACACATCTTTTGCGACTATCTACCTGGGTGACTGTGCCTGACGGTGCGTATCTATCTCCGTTCCTTGTTTATCAGTACGTTAGTCTGAGTGTTTTTATATGTGCATGTACAGTATGTGAGTACCCATGTGTGTGTGTGTGTGTGTATCTGATGTCTGTCTGTCTACCCAAAAATCTCGGCGTCAAGGCAAAAAAGTTGTCTGATCCTAGTTATGTTAATAGTGTCTAGAGCGGCCCTGAGATT